>JAJHZJ010000366.1:823299-2023299 GCA_023548195.1 Bettongia penicillata ogilbyi
AAATTCTTTCTATGATACAAATATGGTTTTGAATACGCAAGCCAGGAAGAGACAAAACAGAAAAAAGAAAATTATAGACCAATTTCTCTAATGAATATAGATGCAAAAATTTTCAACAACATTTTAGCAAAACGAATACAGCATCTTATCAAGAGAATAATACATTATGATCAGGTAGGTTTCATACCAGGAATGCAGGGCTGGTTCAATATTAGGAAAACTATTAGCATTATTAATCATATCAACAACAAAACCAACAAAAACCACATGATTATCTCAATTGATGCAGAAAAAGCTTTTGACAAAATACAACGCCCATTCCTATTAAAAACACTGGAGAACATAGGAATAAAGGGAACTTTCCATAAAATAATAAGCAGTATCTACCTAAAACCTTCAGCAAGCATTATATGCAATGGAGATAAGCTAGAGGCATTTCCAATAAGGTCAGGGGTGAAACAAGGATGCCCATTATCACCATTATTATTCAATATGGTACTAGAAATGTTAGCGGTAGCAATTAGACAAGATAAAGAAATTGAAGGAATAAAAATAGCCAAAGAAGAAACTGTTATCACTCTTTGCAGATGATATGATGATATATTTAGAGAATCCCAGAGATTCAAGTAAAAAACTACTTGAAATAATAAACTACTTTGGCAAAGTTGCAAGTTACAAAATAAACCCACACAAATCTTCTGCATTCCTATATATTAGCAACAAAGTCCAACAGCAAGAGATAGAAAGAGAAATCCCATTTAAAGCTAGAGTAGACACTATAAAATACTTAGGAGTTTACCTGCCAAAACAAACCCAGGGATTATATGAACACAATTACAAGACACTTTTTGCACAAATGAAGTCAGATTTAAGTAAGTGGAAAAAACATCAGTTGTTCATGGGTAGGCTGAGCTAATATAATAAAAATGACAAATTCTACCTAAATTAATCTACTTATTTAGTGCCATACCAATTAAACTATCAGATAATTATTTTCTAGAGCTGGGATAAAATAATATCAAAATTCATTTGGAAAAACAAAAGGTCCAGAATATCAAAGGGACTAATGAAAAGAAATGCTTGGGAAGGTGGCCTAGCGCTACCAGACCTCAAATTGTATTATAAAGCAGCAATTATCAAAATCACTTGGTGGTTGGCTAAGAAACAGAGGGGTAGACAAATGGAATCTACTTGGCACTCAAGACACAGTAGGCAAGGAATATAGCAACCTCCTGTTTGATAAACCCAAGGACCCCAGCTTCTGGGATAAGAACTCACTGTTTAACAAAAATTGCTGGGAAAACTGGTTAACAGCGTGATGGAAATTAGGCATAGACCTATGCCTGACATCGTACACAAGAATAAGGTCCAAATGGGTACATGATTTAGGTATAAAGATTGATACCATGAATAAACTGGAGAAGCAAGGAATAGTGTATTTATCAGATTTATGGAGAGGGGAAGAATTTTTTTCTAAAGAAACGATAGAAAGCATTATGAAATGCAAGATGGATAATTTTGATTACTTTAAATTGAAAAGTTTTTGCACAACCAAACCCAATGCAACCAAAATTCGTAGGGATGTAGTAAATTGGGAAAAAAATTTTTACAGCTAAGATCGGGGATAAAAGGCCTCATTTCTAGAATATATAGAGAAACTGACTCAAATATATAACCATACAAGTCATTCCCCAATTGTTAAATGGTCAAAGGATATGAACAAGCAATTTTCAGGGGAAGAAATCAAAGATATCTATAATCATATGAAAAAGTGCTCTAAATCACTATTGATTAGAGAGATGCAAATCAAAACAACTCTGAGGTACCACATCACACCTGTAAGATTGGCAAACATGACAGAACAAGAAAATGATAAATGCTGGAGAGGATGTGGGAGAGTTGGAACACTAATTCATTGTTGGTGGAGCTGTGAGATCATCCGACCCTTCTGGAGAATGGTTTGGAACTATGCCCAAAGGGCTACAAAAATGTGCATACCCTTTGACCCAGAAATAGCGCTACTAAGACTGTATCCCCTAGAGATTATAAAAACGGGAAAGGGTCCCATGTGTACAAAAATATTTATAGCAGCACTCTTTGTGGTAGCCAAAAACTGGAAGTCAAGGGGATGCCCATCAATTGGGGAATGGCTGAATAATTTATGGTATATGAATGTAATGGAGTACTATTGTGCCATAAGAAATGATGAACAAGAAGACTTCAGGGAGGCCTGGAAGGACTTATATGATCTGAATGCTGAGCGAAAGGAGCAGAACCAGGAGAACTTTGTGCACAGCAACGATCACAGTGTGCGAGAGTTTTTTCTGGTAGACTTGGGAACTTTGTAATAACACAAGAACTTACTGAGAAAAAAAAAAATCCTAATGTTGGTCTTCTAAGGCAAAATGCCTTCCACACTCAGAGAAAGAAATATGGAAGTCATTTGCAGAATGTAGCATATCATGTTTGTGTGTGGGTGGGTTTCAGTGTATCATGTTTTGATTTGTTTATATGATTTCTTCCATTTATTTTAGTTCGACTACATAGCATGACTATAGTGAAAATGTGCTCAATAGGAAAGTATATGTAGAACCTAAACAGAATTGTATGCTGTCACGGGGAGGGAGGGGGGTATTAGGGGAAGGGTGGGGGGGGATAAAATCTTTAACTTTAAGGAAATGATTGTAAAACACTAAAAAAAATTAAAATTAAAATTAAAAAAAAAAGAAAACTCTAAATAAAATCATGAAGAATTGGACACAACTGAAAAAACTGAACAGCGGCAGCAATAAACAAGCTGTGAATAATATGATTCACATACTTCCTGTATAGGAATTTGTCCATTTAAAGTACACATATCCTCACGTGCCTTGTCAGGAATCCTCCCCCTTGGACAGCATTAAGCACAGAGTATAAAGTCTTGGATTAAGAGAAGATATACCAAAAGTCATCTAGTTCAACCCTGCCATTTGACACATGAGGAAACTAAGTCTCAAAGATACGAAGTTACTTGCATAAAGTCATACAGTTAGCAAGTAGCAGAGACATAAACTGAAGGCCATCTACTCTAATAATGGCAAATTTTCATCTTTTATTCCATCTTCTACACGTAAGCCTACACTATCCCCCAATTTATCAGTATTCTATCTAATAATTACTTTAGATTTACTTATGAGTAATATCCTATTATAGAATATAAGTTCTTTAAGGGCAATGAGTATCATTTTTGCCTTTGTATTCCCACCACCTGATGCAGTATCTTAATAGTTTCTTAACATTTAAGGATTTATTTTCCAACTCCCCTTTCTCAAAACTCTTTATTAATCAGACATGTGTCTGTGATGCATTTGGATATAATTTATATTTATTAGATGTTAGATGCTGTCCTTTTAGCCTAGATTTCTTAATGGTACTTAAGAGAAAACTTACTTTCACCAATTTGTTGATCTTATCTCGGGGTAAATAATTTCTTATACAAAATTCCATTTACAGATTATTTTTCCTGTATATTGGCTTCTCGTGATTTTAATGTCTGACATATTCCCTAATCAATCTGGTAATCAAGCTTATTTGAATCTTCATAACTGAAAATAGCATTTGAGAGGGTTACCATACGACTGCAATGATGCAGCTTTTACTGAGATGATATGTAGGATAAGGGGGAGAATAATGTTGAAGTTTTTCAATAATCAGAACTTGCTTTCCAACTTGTCAGTGTTTATGAATATAAACGATGACAATACTGGACTAACTGAATAATCATTACAAAGTTGCCAACACATAATAAAATGTGAGTAGAGATGGGAAGGAAAAATACCGAAATAAACAATAGCTAGGAGTTTATGAAAGAGAAAAGGTAACTTCTATTACATGATTTTTAAAAGCTTTCAAATTACAAAACCAATGAATAAAGATAAAAAGGAACTTGTTCACTGGACCAGATCATGACATGAAATAATTAATAAAAATCTAGTGTTCAGGTTATATAAAGAATTAACATGCACATATAAGACCAAATTGTTGTCACTATTGTTAGTTAAGTGACTCATCTAATGTCATATAGCCAATATTGTCTGAGGCCAGATTTAAACGCAGGTCTTCCTCACTCCAGATCCAACACTCTTTCTATTGTACAACCAAACTTCCTATAAGACCAAGAGTCATTCCCATTAAACATACGATCAAAAGATATGAACAAACTTTTTCAAATAGGGCATTACACATGTCTAATAGACATAGGAAACATCACTCAAAATCACTATAAATTATAGCAATACAAATTTAAACAATGGTGATATTTTACTTCATAGCCCCAAAATTGATAAAAGATGAAAAAAATGGGAATAGTCTACAATGTGGGTATAGGATGATAGATAAGCTAAAGCATTAATGAAGGGTAAAGAGGTTTAATCATGTTGGAAATCCATTTGAATGTATGCAAGTTGTTAAACTATTCATAAAATTCACCTTAAGATCCCATGACTGGCTATGCATCGTCAAAAGACTAGAGAAAGAAATGTACCATATAAACCAAAATGTTCAAAGCAATACTCTGAAGTAGACTCATACTAGCGACAAAGTGAGTTTCCATTGGTTTGGAAATGCCTGAAAAAAATTACTGTCTAAGAATGAAACAGAATATTATTGATCAATATGAGGAATTTAGAGAATCATGGGAAGGCATATAT
Organism: Bettongia penicillata ogilbyi; assembly: GCA_023548195.1. Lineage (NCBI taxonomy): Eukaryota > Metazoa > Chordata > Mammalia > Diprotodontia > Potoroidae > Bettongia > Bettongia penicillata. The sequence continues at coordinate 827,988 of JAJHZJ010000366.1, forward strand.
AAGTTGATACAGTACAAAGCAAGAACAGGAAAACTATAGACAAAAAATGACTACAATAATATAAATGAAAAAAATTTTAAAATTAAGTCATGTACTATGTGATTGTAAAAATCAATCCTAAGTGTAGAAAAAAGAGAAGGAATTTACTTTCCTCCTTTTGGTGAGGTGGTAAGTCTAAGTGAAGGATATCCTACAAGCTATAAGATGGAGTGACTCCGTCAACTGGTTTTGTTTAGCTGTTTTTCTGATGCACAGGAAAGCAAACTCTGTGGGATGGATGACTGATAAGGTTAATATTTGGAAAAAAAAATGATGTGATTTAAAAAAGGCATCAAAACAACTTAAAAGTATAAATGGTCTGTAAATTTAGTCATTGTATTCAAACTAAAGTCATACCTTAGAAAATATGTGAGCTCAATCCCAAAATGGCCAAAATAGTCCTAGTAAGGCTAGATATTCCTCTAAACATTATCTAGCCTTATCACTTACTATCTTGCTCAAATCCCATACCCTTTCTGGGTCTCAATTTCCTTATTTGTCAAATAAGACATTATATGACATATCAGGTCATACATACACACACGTACATATACACACACAATTCCTATAGAAATATAGAATATTTGAACAAAATCTAGTTTGCACACTCAGATTAGGATAAATACAAATTATAAGATCATAAGATTATAAATTCAGAAAGCTAGATGAGACAATGGATAAAGCTCTGATCTTGAAATCAGGAGTATTTGAGTTCACATATTGCCCCAAACACTAGCTGTGTGATCCCGAGTAAGTCACTTAACATTTGCTTGCCTCACTTTGCTCAGCTAAAAATCCCTCAGAGTGACTTTGTGAGGACCAAGTGAGCTTGTTTCTATAAAGACCTTAGCAAGATAACTGGCACATAATAGTCACGATACAAATGCTTATTCCCTTCCTTCTCTCCCTAATCTTCACATCTTTATTTATTTGCAAGCAGTAGGTAACAGTGAAAAAGAGTTTCAAATTTGGAAGCAGAGGACTTAGTCTCCTTTCTTCTCCTTTTCCTTCTCCTTCTCCTTCTCCTTCTTCTTCTTCTTCTTCTTCTTCTCCTTCTCCTTCTTCCTCTTCTTCTTCTTCTCCTTCTTCTTCTTCCTCTCCTTCTCCTTCTTCTTCTTCTTCTTCTTCTTCTTCTTCTCCTTCTTCTTTTCCTTCTTTTCCTTCTTCTTTTTCTTCTTCTCCTTCTTTTTCTTCTTCTCCTTCTCCTTCTTCTTCTTCTTCTTCTTCTTCTTCTTTTTCTTCTCCTTTTTCTTCTTTTTCTTCTTCTCCTTCTTCTTCTTCTTCTTCTTCTTCTTCTTCTTCTTCTTCTTCTCCTTCTTCTTCTTCTTCTTCTTCTTCTTCTTCTTCTTCTCCTTCTCCTTCTTCTTCTTCTTCTTCTTCTTCTTCTTCTTCTTCTTCTTCTTCTTCTTCTTCTTCTTCTTCTTCTTCTTCTTCTTCTCTCTCTCTCTCTCTCTCCCTCTCTCTCTCTCTCTCTCTCTCTCTCTCCACATCTTTCCTACTTCCCTCCCTCCATTTACTCATCCACAGCATAAAGGATTGTACTAAATGAACTCTAAAGTTAATTCCAGATTTACATGTTGTAATGTCAATGAAATACCATAGCAGACACTATGAATATGCATGCATGTTTCCAGGGTAAATTTTCAAAATGTGATAAACTCTCTTCTTTAAAGCAAAACCAAAATATTTATTGGGGACATCATCAGAATACCAGGGGGTAAGATTAAACAGATTACTTATCACTAATCCAGGGAGCTCCACATCTTGTACCTTCTTTCTGTCAGTCCTCCCCATAAAAATAAATTCCTCTAGACAAATTCCTCCCTCTTCCCACTCACAGCTTGCATCTCTTTCTCTGCTCTGCCAGCTTTGCATCTCTTTCTCTCCTCCATATCCAAGTTCCTCCCAGTCTGAACTCCATGTGACCTAGACTCCATGTGACCATAGGTTCCATGCGTTAGGCCTATTAAAGGGCAGGAAAGATGTTCCTATTCTGATAACATTACATTCATCCCCAAGATCTTTCATGTTCATTGCATAGGATGATGGGACTTTAGGGAAAATTCATATTATCATAACTTGCATAAAATGTAAAAGGGATAACAGAAAATCAACACATAAAACAATATCTTAGGTGTCGGGCTAGGGTACAAGCACACCATTATTCCTCCCTAAAACAAATGGGACCCAAATTTGCTTGACGTAAGGATGAAGATCTCATCTTCTGAAGCTACTTCTTGCTGAGATTGAACATAGAGCAGTCCCTGACTCTCAAGGTTCCAATCGAGGGGTAATTTCCTTAGCTCCTACCTGGATCTTGGTCAATACCAGGTCTAGGGGCAATGTAACATAATCTTGGATAGAGTGACATCCAATTTAACCAATCAGTCGTCTACAAGTGGAGGGAATTAAGCCTCTAGGAGACAAATCTAGCAAACAGGTTAAACAAACACGCAAAGACCAAAAAAAATAAGGAGACAACAACCAGAAGGAGGATAAATATAGAATCAATCATGCTTCTGGAGTCCATTTTTATTTTACCCACTAGAACTGCATTAATTTCTATCTTCCTCACTGCAAATTGGTGTCTTCCCTAAAGCAAACTTAAAGGCATACCTCTCAATATATCTACCCCAATGATGTATTCAAGAACAGGTACAAATACCATTGTATATTGTTTATTAGGAAATTGCCAATTTTCATCATTAGTTTAACTTGTCTGAGGTATTTCAGCTCCTCTCAGTCCTGTGATGGTAATAGGGGTTCCATGTTTAAATTTATCAGGGTTTCCACATATAAGGGAGGCCTCCACCACAGTATCTATTAATGCCCTAGTTACAGTGATTGATATATTTTTTCTAATACATAATTAAAGTGATATGTGATCTGTAATCCTGACAGTGTACTTCTTTAGTTTGAGCTGGGGCTTGGCCAATTTGCTATTCTCCGTGCAGGTGTGACAAACTTGGATGCAATTATTCAAGAGGATTTGTAGAGATAGTTCATACTTCCCTATTCCATCTAATATTAAGTCCCTTTTCCCAGTACATCTTATATAGTTACTTAGTTGGAATACCATGTATTCTTCCATAATCTGTCCCTGCTCTCAGTAAAGCAGTAACCATTTCTCTCATTTGTTAATGTATTCTGACTGAATCCACTGGCTATTTTCTCTTCTCCCTTAAGAAAATTTATCTTTCCCCCATTCCCCTAAGTCACCTAACTGTGCAATCTCATCTAGCACCTCTGAAAGAGGGAGTCTTTTTCCCCCAATTAGTAGAGTCAGAATTATCATTTATAAGCAGGAGGGGCAGTCTTCACTCTTATATATCTGTGAGAAACTGTTAAGGGAGCACTGTGAAACACATCTGCACTTCCAATCATAATTACAACTTTCATTATCCCTTCTTTTAACTTTCTTATACAGTCTCTAAGCAAATACCAGGGTCTGTCTCTGCTTGGCCACATAGAGTCAAAGGGATATGTTTATTGCATCCCCTGGCAGCCAAAGCTAAAAAATTAGTTCCATTGTTACCTCCTTGTGTATGGTAATCCCTGAAAGTTTGTTGTACAAAAGGATTCTGACCAATAACTATAAATTTCAAACAACCTATGTTATCTATCCATATTCCTCCAACCCCTTATCCATGATTCTCACCATGTAAGATATTAGTGATTCTCCATTTTTTTTTGTGTGTGAATCAACTTAAAATATCTGTGACCTCCTGCTGAGTAAAATCCTCAGTTACTTCTTTAAACACTATGTGTTCCCTCTGGTTCTCTTGCTTCCTTTTTATTGTTGGAAGAATGTATGCGTTCCTAGAAGCCTCCTAAAATAAATTTGTTCCATTTTCCTCCTAAGCAACTTCCTCCCAGGTGTCTGGGTCCCAATCAGGCTCCACACATGCAAAGGTTGCATGTACCCTCCTCTTGTTTCTCTTCTTTTTCTGAGCTAAACTCACAGTTGTCTTTTCTGCCACCACCTGATACATTTCAACCTGCTCTACTAAAGGGAAGTTCTGACATTGTAGCATAGAAAGCTTCTCATGCAAATCAGCTAACTCCTTTTTCAGCTAAACCTTCTCTTCTGGCAATTTTTCTCTGCTTTTACATATAATTCAATAACTTGTTAACAATACTAAGCTTCTTCTACATATTCTTTCCCTGGTTCTATTGGTATTCCTTGCAAACATTCTTCTAAATCTATAGGTTCTCCCTTCTGTAAGTCTTGGTTCCCATTTTACACAAAATCCTGTGTTTTTAGCCCATTTTCTTGCCAGGAGGAATAAGGTAAATCCTCTCATTCCTGGATACTCATTTCCTTCCCTAGAACTTTCCTGTCTCCAAGTAGAGGTTATATATTTTGTGATACATCCTCAGCACCATTTGTAATGTCAATGTGATAGACAAAGCAGGCACTATGAATATGCATGCGTATTTCCAGGATAAATTTGCAAAATATAGTGAACTCTCTTTCTCAAAAGGAAAACCAAAATATTCATTTGAGAAATCAGGATGTAAGATTTAACAGGGTACTTATTACTAATCCAGAGAGCACTGACATCTTAACCCTTCTTTCTGTGAGGCCTGGCCAGAAAAATAAGTTTGCCTGGACAAATTCCTCCCTCTGTCCACTCACAACTTGCGTCTCTCTCTCTGCTCTGCCTACTCTCACTCTCTTCTCATGCTGTCTCTCTCTCTACTCCTTGGGATTTCCCTTCTATCACATCCCTCCCTTTTTTATCTCCTTTCCCTATATTTTCTTGTAGGGCAAGATAGATTTATATACCCCATTGCCTGTATACCTTATTTCCCCATTGTAAGTAAAAACAACTTTAAACAATCATTTTAAAAACTTTGAGTTCCAACTTCTTTTCCTTCTTCCCTCCCCACTCATACTTGTTGAGAAGACAAGAAATTTGATATAGATTATACATATGTAGTCATGCAAAACACTTCCATAATAGTCATGTTGCGAGAGAGTAACTATATTTCCTTCCATCCTATCCTGACCCCAATTTATTCTATTCTCTCTTTTGACCCTGTCCCTCCTCAAAACTGTTTACTTCTAATTACCTCCTCCTTCCATTTACCCTCCCTTCTATTATTCCCTCACCCCAGCTTATCCCCTTCCCCCTTACTTTCATACCACATTGAATATGCATGTTATTCTCTCCTTAAGCCAAATACAACAAGAGTAAAATTCACTCTTTGCCTCTCACCTCCTCTCTCTCCCCCTCCATTGAAAAAGCATTTTCTTGATTCTTTCCTGTGAGAGATAATTTACCCATTCTAATTCTCCCTTTCTCCTCCCAATATAGTCCTCTCTCATCCCTTAATTTTATTTTTTTAGATATCATCCCTTCATATTCAACTCACCCTGTGCTCTCTGTCTCTCCCTCCCTCCCTCTATCTCTATCTCTCTCTCTTCCCACTCTGTGTGTGTGCATGTGTGTGTATAAAATTCTTCTAACTACTCTAATACTTAAAAATTCTCAAGAGTTAAAAAATATTATTTTTCCCTGTAGGAATGTGAACAGTTTAACTTTAGTAAGTCCCTTATGACTTCTCTTTCTTGTTTACCTTTCCATGCTTTGCTTGACTCTTGTGTTTCACCCCTTAATGTAGAAGCTGCTTGATCTTGTGCTACTTTACTGTTTCCACAGTACTCAAATTGTTTCTTCCTGGCTGCTTGCAATATTTTCTGCTTGACCTGGGCACTCTGGAATTTGGCTACAATATTCCTAGGAGTTCTCCTGTTGGGATCTTTCAGAAAGTGATCAATGGATTCTTGCAGTATCTATATTACCCTGTGATTCTAGAATATCACGGCAGTTTTATTTAATAATTTCTTGAAAGATGATTTATAATCTCTTTTTTATCATGGATTTCAAGCAGACTTGAAATTTTTAAATTGTCTCTCCTGGACCTATTAGAGAAGTCAGTTGCTTTTCCAATGAAATATTTCACATTGTCTTGTATTTTTTTTTTCATTCTTTTGGTTTTGTTTTGTAATTTCTTGATTTTTCATAAAGTCATTAGCCAGATTTCTATCTGCATCAACCCTCATGTTTTCACAAAAGTTCACTATAAAGGTTACATCCCACATGGTTGAGACCTTCTTTGGTTTCTCTCAACATCTAAAAATAGCAGTGGAATGCACTTGTCCATTTGTCATCCTCTACTCTTGCAAAATGACTGACTTATCTTTCTTCCTGTCATACTCCATTTTCTTTATTCCTATTCTTTAGAGATCTTTGTTGGTTTTCTGATTCAACCTGTTCAATCCCACCATTTGTAATTCTCATCTTTAGTTCATTGGAGATCGTAGGATTCCATATCTTCTTGATACATGACAATATCAAGAGAATGTTAATATTGAAAATATAGGCCTTCTCTTTCCTAATTATCTTGATTTTAGTAATACTTTGATCCTATTTGTGACCTGTCTTGTTACATCTTATTGGAAAAAATCGTATTTGACTTACCTCATTTCAATATGCCATATTTTCCCTAAGAATATAACTTTTTGTGGTTTTGAAGACTCACTACATGTTAGTTTAGGCAATGATACAGATGCAAGAATAAATACCAAGAACAACCAGAACAGTAACAGAAAAAATAGACAAATGTTAGATTTATCCAGATTTTATGTTCAAAGAAATATAATTGTTTTGGAGGAGTTGTGGAAAAATGTACAGACTTATTCACTCTTAGTTAATTGTGAACTGGTCCAAATATTCCTATAAGAAAATTGTTCTTGCTATTAGATTTATAGTATCTTCTACTAGATACATACCACAAGTAGGTCAAAGACAGAAAAGAAGGTACACATAACAAAAAATTCATATATCATGGTAGTAAAAAAATGTCAAACACAACGAGTGCCCATCAGTTGAGTAAAGGCTAAACAAATTATGGTATATAAATATAACAGGTACAGGCATACTTTAGAGATATTGCAGGTTTCATTCCAGACCACCACAATAAAGTAAATATAACAATAAAACAAGTCACACAAAACTTTTGTTTCTTGCTGCAGATAAAAGTTATGTTTATATTATACTGTTGTCTATTAAGTATCCAACAGTATTATGTCTAAATAATCTACATATTTTAATAAAAAATACTGTATGGCTAAAAATTGCCACACAACATCTGAGCCTTCAGAAAGTCAATCTTTTTCTCTGATGGAAGATCTGTCCTTGATGTTGGTATTGATGTCTGCTAACTGATCAGGAACGTGGTTGCTGAAGATTTGGGTGATTGTAGCAAATTTTTAAAATAAGACAATAATCAAGTTTGCATCATGATTGACTCTTCCTTTCACTATAATATTAGATGCTATTGTAGAGTTATTAATTGGCATAATTCCAGTGTAGTGCTCATATGTCTCATGGTATAAGGAGTCCCAAGGAGAGTGAGAGAAATGGGGAATAACTACTCAGTGGAGCAGTCAGATCACACACAATATTTGTCAGTTAAGTTTGCAGTCATATGGACATAGCTTGTGGCACTGGAAAACAACTACATCAAAGATCACTGATGAGAGAACACTGTAACAAATGTAATAATACTGAAAATGTTGAAATGTTGCTAGAATCACGACAGTGTGACCAAGAGACATAATGTGAGCATAATCTATTGGGAAAAAATTGTACCAATAGATAGGTACCTGCTTGATTCAGGCTTGACACATTTTCAATTTCTAAAAACAAAAACAAGCAAACAAAAAAAACCCCAAAAAACAACAACAAAAAACACAGTATCTACAAAGGGCAATAAAGTGAAGTGCAATAAAACCAGATATGCCTGCATTTTTGGACACTTATAAGAAATAGTGACCATAAGACATTCAGAGAACCATCGATAGATTTATATGAAGAGAATATAGTTACTAAAATATCACTCAAGTGGTAACACTTAAAAATAGCTGAATGAACTAATAAATAAATTTGGTCCTGAAGAACACTCCCTGAGGTAACATTCCCTGTGTTCTGTGTTTATATCTTGACAGCCACTTAGTAGTATGAGCTTTGTCAAGTCACTTACATTTTTATAACCTCAGTTTTCCCATCTGTAAAATGAGATAAGATAGGATGACCACCAATATCCCTTTGAGCTCTAAAGTTATGATGCTATGATCCTATGATCGTGTAAGGAGAAAGGTAAGGAAATACAAACTGTCAGATATCATTGCTAATTGGTTTTATTGTATTCAATTTTATTTATGTATGCTTATTTGTTAAAAGGAAGGATTCAGTTAGGGAGGCAATGAAAGAAATAACTGAGGTATAAGAGAAAAGAACAAGATAAGACATTTTAAAATAAATAATATAAGAGGAAGATGGTAGTGCCAAACTGATATTCACAGCATCTGCAGTGACCATGAATATGTCTATAGCACAATTCTGAATCACAAAATATAGCAGATGCTCTCTATGAAAGACAGAACCAAAACATTCATTTGGACACCAGAAACCCAAGTCCCAATAGCAGAAAGCAAAATACATCATAGTAACAAAAATCTTTACACAATAGCAATACAGAGGATAACACCAACCCCAATCCTTCCTTGCTAGGCTTCCCATAGACCAACTCCCTTCAACAAATCACAAGCAGGTTCTCTCACTCACACTAGCCAGCTGCCTGCTTGCATCCTTCCTGGTTCTTACTACTCTGACCAATTTTTCTCTCAGCCCTGCTCTAGCACTGCCTCATCCTGTTCCACCCTTCCTGCTCCACCCCTTCTTGTTCTAAGCATTGAGTGAGCTCCTCCCCCCACACTCATGTGACTCAGGCTTTCATGTGACACAAGCAGGTGACATGGGCCTATTAATGAATGCGAACGATCTTCCCATTTAAATTTACAAATGCAAGACTCGAGACCAATAGGTAAAAATCAGGAAAAGTTAGTGAAGCTAGAAAATAATTCAATTTGAAAAGTGATAATAGAGTAAGAAAAACTTGAATAATGTCAAATTTTTATGACATGGGAAGTAGAGTTGCAAGCAAACTATAAATTAAGAGGTTTCTGTGTTCTCCATGAAAATCAAAGTAATAAGTATTATTTTTTTTAAATGATTTCTTGATAAACCATAGGGATCCTTCATCCTCGTCTTCAGAATGCTAAAGAAAGCTAATAAGTATCTCTACTATAAGCCTTTAAACTGTGCACAAATTGATGTGTCCTTCTATCTCCCAAGTTCGTAGATTCCTCTAAGACTTTGTTAATAATTGTATTCGTAGGGAATAAAAGAGTCTATGAGTATGCAGTCTGTGTGATTCATTTTCTTCCACTTAACATACTAAAAATTTTCAGTCAGGTCCAAGTTGATAATGTGCTTTTCAGATCTGGAAATTTATCATACTCTTTACTTCTCTGGTCTTTTCCTTTATCCACAATAACTGACATGGTTCCCTTACCTCATTGAGGAGAGGACAAATACATTAACTGAAAGAAGGTTTAAGGGAGACAGCAGGGATCACAATGATTGCTGAAAATCATTAATGGGCCAAGCAAATGAAGACTGCTGATTGGGTAGTTACCTTTAGGGATTAAGTTTATGTTAAATTCAGATAAAACCGCATGACAGAGGAAATGACCAATGAGGGCCATGTATACTGTACTCTGCATAGTATCAAGTCATATTTAGACTTTCATCAGGAATATTCTGGTGTTATTTTGTAGGAGCAGTTTTCTTAGATCCTATAAACTACTATAAAAGAAGATTGAAAACTGACTGACATCCTGGGATTTGCACTTCAGAAGGATGAGCATTACATACTTCCTTCAAATCATGTTACATCAACATTGAAATTTCCTTAACTTTTAATGTCTTCTGTCACACAGCATAGAGAGATATTGTGGCATAGCAGAAAGACTACTAAATTTGAAGTCAATAGAGGTCTGCATTCAAATTTTGTCCCTCGCCCTTTCTAGTGATGTCAACATAGACAATTCATGTGAGACATCTGAACTATAGTTTCTTCATCTAAAAAGTGGGATTAATGATACCTACAATAATAATTTCACGGTGTTGTTGTGAAGGTGAAATGAGAAAAAAAGCATTTAAAGAATTTTGTAAAACTTGTTTGTTAAAAAAAAGCACATACACATACAATTTTTTTTTTAAAATAGAAAACCTTTTGTTTTTGTTAGACTTTCATTTCTGGTTATTTACCTCACTCTCCTCTATCCAAAGTGCTATTCTTTGTAACTAGGAATTTAAAAAGGAAGGAAAGAAAATGAACAAACAACAGTTCATTAAGAACAAATCAACATATAAGTCAAAACAGACAGTGTATACCTGGTACATTTTCACATCTATTCTTTTGGATGAGAAATAGCAGCCTGGAAAAACAATCATTATTAACCATTGCAGAACATGTAAGAGGAACTTAAGAAATGCTCATTCAATTCACTTAGAAAAATTTTGTTATGAACATCTTCACCACAAATTCTCAGTGCTCTTGGTCCAAAGAAAAACAACAAATAATGAACCTGTAGCATAAATGTATAAGGAAAGACTTTTTGTATCATTTAATTATAGGTTTATGGAAAAGTGAAGAATTGTCCATGCTCATAGAATATTAGAAGTGGAGAGGACCTTCAAAACCATCTGGCCCAACTTCCCTGCATTAAAGATGAGAAAATGGAAGTTCATGGACATTAAATGATTTCCCCAAGAAAACACAGCTATAAAAAGTAGAGCTGGGAATTTAATCTAGGCCTTTTGACTCCAAATTCACTGGCTTAATTTTTTTTTTCTGCTATAAAAGATCTGGGATTGATTTTACAGAACGTCTAATCTTCCTGTCAGATTTTACGGTGAGAAAAGTTAGGGCTAAAAGAATATTTACTTTGTCAAGATTACACAAAAACAAGTGGCAGAACTGAAGTTAGATGCCAAGTTTCATGATTCCTGGTCCAAATCAGTCAGTCAGTATTTATTAAGTTCCTACTATACACCAGGCACCATGCAAAGTGATCTTTCTCCCTACCCTCTAAGACTTTCTGTGAAATAGGAAGAAAACTGGTGGGATGATTCAAGAGAAAGAGAGTAACTAGGAAAAGAAGTTTATTCTGCTCAGGAGGGAACAGCATGGGCAAGAAAGGGGGCATTTCTTGTTGGCATTCACATTTATTTATATTTATTCCTTTTGTTTGTTGTTGGTTAGGTAAGACAAAGGGAATTTAGTTAATAAGGAAATCCAGCTAGAATTAGGATGCAATATATATGTATATATATATATATATATATATGTGTGTGTGTGTGTGTGTGTGTGTGTGTGTGTGTGTATGTGTATGTATATGTATATATATTCATTTGTGTAAAGATATGGAGTCTTGGGTCATCAGGAAAAGGAATCTTGGTGAAAGGAAAAGGACTCCGAAATGGGGTAGCAAGTCACGCTGCTTCTTTTGGAGTTTATATCTACCCTCTTCTAATTCCTTGGTCAATAAATGTTTATTAACTAAGTGTGCAAATTAATTACAGGACCTCTGAGTTGGAAGGAATCTCCGAATCCATCCTATACCTGAACAATGATCCCTTCTATGGAATGTCAGACACTTTACCACTCAGTATTTGCTTGAGATCTTCAGTAAGGATGTACCTGAGGCAACCCACTAAACCTTTTAGTAATTCTAATCCTTAGCAAGTTTTTTCCTACTTCTACCTTAAATATACCTTTTTTAATTTTTTCCAGTTTGCTTTTTTTTCTTTAATTCTTTCCTCTGAAACTAAGCAGAAACAGTCTGATATCTGCCACAGAGTAGTCCCTTAGATATTTGTGGTACTACCCACACAAATCATTCCACACAAAATTATTACTGCTATTATTAATAATGAAAATAACTAGAGTTTACATAGTATTTACCTTAAGGTTTGAAAAGTACTTTTTTATATAGTATTTCATTTTATCCCACCCTTCATGTTTTCTCTTATCTTAGCTTAAAATTGAGTTCCTTCAATTGATTGTCACATTTCTTGAACTCAAAGCACTTCTATTTGAGCTTAGGTGGCAGCTAGGTAGTAGAAGAGTTTGAACATTTGACCTGGAATCATGAATAACTAAGTTCAAATATAACCTCAGACATTTCCTAGCCATACAACCCTAGGTAGGTCACTTTACTGCCATCTACCCCTGTTTCCTCAAATCCCAAATGGGGATAATAATAATAATATCCAGAGTTGTTGTGAGCATAAAATGAGACAATATTTGAAAAACTCTTAGTATAGTGCCTGGTATATATAGGGGCTTAATAAATCCTCCCTTTCTCCCTTCCTGTTTTTCTTTCCTCTAAACTTTCAGGTTTTTGTTTTATTATTAAACTGTGATTCCAAAAACTGGTCACATTTTTGCATTTGTCTGACAAAGGCACTACCTCATCTGACCTTGGAACTGTCACCTGCCTAGGGCTAGACACTTTGCTTCTCTTAAAACAATCTAAGATTAAATTAGCTTTCTAGGCAACCATGCATTACATACAACAAAGTGAAAGTAATTTGATTCCCTGGTCCGGTTTCCTTTGTCCAACAAGATCCAGAGACTCAGTAAAAATCTTGATCAGTCTAAGGAAATTTCCTGCTTTGAGGAAGAATGTAGATTAAAGCCCAGTTTCTGGTAGTTTTCTGTAACAAGTCCATTAAGAACTCCATGCAATAATAATTTCTCCTGCAGCAAAAACACACTATCAGAATAGCACCTGTATAAATGGGCCAGTACCCTGTCATATTGCCATCCTCGAGGTCCATGCTGTAGGAAAGTGATAAATCCAAAGTAAAATATTTCTAATGCTTTCCTTAACTTAGCCCTTTGGGTTTTTAGGATACTTACATACTAGCATTCCAAGTAGACACTGAAGAAAATCTTCCCCTGGTTCCTATGGTTACTTCTTACTGTATATGTTATCTTGCCAAGGAACAACAGTCTTTGTGCTTTTCTCAAATCAGAATAGAGACTTTTAAACCTAAGCGATAATTCATTTTTGCCTTTCAATTCAAAATAAGAAAACTTTAAAGGACCTCAAATTAATCATTTGCTTCTTCCATTAAACTTTCTGTGTATCTTGTTTAGTACTTCAATTCTCTTGGATTTCCCTCTACTTGTGTTAATTAACCCAGAAGAGGAAGACAGTACATTTAATTAGTACTTGCTGTCACTATTTCCCTCTTAGGTAGTTTCCTTTGTGAATTTGCGTCCAATGGGAGAGCTGTCAAGGATCTTGTTAATTATCATGAAGCATGTAACGCTAAGCTTTTCTCTCTCTTAAAAATAAACATATTTGTAAACTAATTCAGTCATAAGTTTCCATACATCCAGTTAGCATCATATGGAAAAGATTGTGCTCAGACTTTATTTATACCAGTATTTGACCCTAGCTTCATTCTTTATTTGTGACAATCACATGCCATCACTAAACCTCAATGTCCCTCATCTTTAAAATGAGAATGATAGCTATTCCCAACCTACCTGGAAGGATTATTGTCAAGATAAAGAAGATGAAGTTGGATTGGAATTTGAGCTCCTTAGGAGCTAAAAGTTTACAATTAGCATTTCATTCAATCTTAACTCTGAGAGGTAGGTACTATTATTATCCTCATTTTAGAGATGAGGAAAGTTAAAAAAAAAAAACAGAAATTAAGTGACTTGCCCAGGGTCACATAGCTAATACATGTCTGAGGACCCTCCAGGCCCACTCCTCTATCCACTATGTCACCCAGTCAAAATGTATTTAATCAATTCTTATTTAACATTTATTGAATGTGAAATTAAAGTATGGTAGGAAAAATTACAGGAAAGAAAGAGTATGTTGTGATTTAATCTTTTGATTTGAATTACCTGGACATTTTAAACAATGATTTGAATTGATTTTATGGATATTAGTGTTTATTTAATATTATTAAATTGAATGATTGGTGGAACAGAAAATGACATTCTGATGTTTATGTAGAAATTCCATAAATAACTTGAATAAGGATTGCAGGATAAAAGTCTCTAAATAAGAATGCAGTCTTTTTTTTCTTTCTAAGGAGGCCAATTTGAGATAATAAACTGTGTATTATTTATGTAAATTAAAAAGTCATCCTTGCTGAATCTCTCTCTTCTGACTTAAACTGTAAGTAATGTTGTAGAATAAATGTAAATATTGCTTTACTGAGTTTCAAGGAATTAAGTTGTAGTTTTTCAGACCTTACTGAGGTAGAAAAAAGTGGTTTGGAAAGTTTTCTATAGTTCTAGCTAGTTTTTATATCTCTGTTTCTTTTTTGGAATTATGCTTGAAGATCGATCCTGCTAAAATTATTTTTTAAAGTACTTGCCCTCATTATCATGTAGTTTTCAAATTAACAAATCCTGAAATGAAACACCTGCTGGGGACTATTTCAGTCTGTGATTTAAAAATATTTTCAGTAAGTTTGCTGTTCTGTGACCAAATTTTGTATTTACTTTTCAAGATGCACTCTTATATTAGCCTGATTTTTTTTTAAATGAGGATGAATGACACTTTGTTTATCATGAAAACAAATGTGGTTTTGCGTCTTATCTCTTATTTATAGAAGTTATTGCACCTTCTACATAAATTACATTGGAGAGTATTGTATTTAATTTCATTAATATGGTAATGTAGATAAAGAAAATGCATAAGGGACAAGGCATGGAATCAGTAAGACCTGAGTTAAAGCGTTGCCTTTGATATGTTCAAGTCAATTAATTTATCAGTGTTGGTGCCATGTTCTAAAGCAAGTTGTTGATCTATAAGTGAAAGGAACTTTAGGACTGGCATTATCCTAAGATTACATTACAGGCATCTCATTCTTTATTTTTTTAGTCAGTAGTAGAGCTAGCTTTTGAACCAGTGTCTTCTATATGCAAATCTTTATACTGCATTACAGAGCTTTTCTACCTGCACTGCTTGAACTATTTTCACGTTGCAAAGTGCCATCAATTTCTGAAAAGTATTGATTAAATTCCACAAGTTAGAAATTAGTTTAAGTTACTAGTCATCCTATTTAAAACTTCAAATCACCCTGGAGTTTTATGAGCTGTCAGGAATTCAAACATTAGTTTGAAACAAAATAGGTAAATGGGATAGACAAGACTTGATATTAAATATTAAGTTCTATAGTTGTACTCCTCTTTCTCATCAAAGAAGCAAAGGGAGGTATTTTTTCAATTCCCTTATAGGTGGGATGGGGGCAATTCAATGTAATCTTGCACAATTCAATTTTGATTATTTTGCTCT
The DNA here is from genome assembly GCA_023548195.1 of Bettongia penicillata ogilbyi. Classification (NCBI taxonomy): domain Eukaryota; kingdom Metazoa; phylum Chordata; class Mammalia; order Diprotodontia; family Potoroidae; genus Bettongia; species Bettongia penicillata. The sequence continues at coordinate 843,277 of JAJHZJ010000366.1, forward strand.
TTCTAAAACTTTCATTATTCTAACCGTTGTATAATTGTTTTTCTGCTTCTATTTACTTAACTTTGCATGAGTTCATATAATTCTTCCTATGCTTCCCTCTATCCATATATATAATTTCTTGAAGAATAATAATATTGTGGGGACAGAGCCAAGATGGCAGAGTAGAAAGATGGACCTGTAGAAGCTCTCCACAACAGCCTATAAAATACCTGTAAAAATTATTCTACACAAATTCTAGAGCAGCAGAAGCCATAAAATGATAGAGTAAAAGAGATCTTGAACCTGAGAGCCTGGAAGGCCAATAGGAAATAGCTATCCCACCAGGAACAGAACAGAAGGCATCCCAGCATGGGCTACATGGTACAGCAGGGACAGGACATTGAACAGGCTTCAGGGAGGTGCTCACAGCAGCAGTTCCCAAATTGCTCAACCCACAGAAGCCAAAGACAGCTTCAAAGCTCAGTAAGAAAGCTCTTTAACCTAGGAGAAGGGAAAGCAGTCTGGACCACTGGCAGCAGCCACTGCAGTAGTCATGTTAATTTTTGGAGTCCTTGATCTAAAGCCCCTGGGGAATTGAGCTGCTGATCTGGATCTCAGCCCTGAGTAGCTCTCCTGGGTTGAGGAAGAGTACTGGTGTGATGGAGCTGGAGGCAGCTGTGGAGAAGGAATTGCACTTGCAGATCCTGGACAGAACAGAGTGTTAGCGGTTGCTCACAGACAAGGGTGCTGGGCAGGAGAGGAGTAAACTCATCTTCCCTGACTGTGCCACCTTGGAGGGACTGAGAACTTACAGATCCCCAAAGTATACCCTCCTCTTGACAAAGGACTTAAAAGTCAAATAACTGACTGGGAAAAAGCCCCAAAAAGAGAAAAAATAAGACTATAGAAGGCTACTTTCTTGTTAAACAGGTATTTTCTTCCATCCTTTTGGATGAGGAAGAAGAATGTATAATATCAGAGGGAGTCAAGGCTTCTGAATCCAAAACCACCAAAACAAATATGTAATAGCCTCAGGCCATGGAAAAGCTCAAAAAGGATTTTGAAAGTCAAGTAAGAGAGGTGGAGGAAAATTTGGGAAGAGAAATGAAAGTGATGCAAGAAAATCATGAAACGTGAGAAAGGAGACCCAAAAAGTGCTGAAGAATATAACACCTTTCAAAACAGGCTAACCCAACTGACAAAAGAGGTCCAAAGAAACTAATGAGGAGAAGAATGCTTTAAAAACCAGAATTAGTCAAATGGAAAAGGAGGTTCAAAAACTCACTGAAGAAAATAGTTCTTTAAAAATTAGAATGGAGCAGATGGAAGCTAATGACTTTATGAGAAACTAAGAAATTATAAAACAAAACCAAAAGAATGAAAGACTTGAAGATGATGTGAAATATCTCATTGGAAAAAAAAAAAATTGACCTGGAAAATAGAGGAGAGACAATCTAAAAATTATGGGACTACCTGAAAGTCATGATCAAAAAAATAAGTCAAGACATCACCATTCATGAAATTATCAAGGAAAACTGCCCTGATATTCTAGACCCAGAGGGCAAAATAAATATTGAAAGAATCCACTGATCACCTGCTGAAAGAGACTCAAAAAGAGAAACTCCTATGAATATTGTGGCCAAATTTGAGAGTTCTCAGGTCAAGGAGAAAATACTGCAAGCAGCCAGAAAGAAACAATTTGAGTATTGTCAAAATACTATCAGGATAACACAGGATCTGGCAGCTTCTATGTTAAGGTATTGAAAGACTTGGAATATGATATTCCAGAAGTCAAAGAAACTAGGACTAAAACCAAGAATCACCTACCTAGCTAAACTGAGTATAATACTTCAGGGGAAAAAATGATAATCCAAAGAAATAGAGGACTTTCAATCATTCTTGATGAAAAGATCAGAACTGCATAGAAATCTGACTTGCAAACAAGAGAAGCATGAAAAGGTAAACAGGCAAGAGAAATCATAAAGGACTTTTTAAGTTGAACAGTTTACATTCCTATATGGAAAGATAATGCTTGTAACTCCTGAAACTTTTCTCAGTATTTGCGTAGTTGGAGGGACTATACACACATACAGATAGATAAATAGATAGATGATATATAGATAGATAGATAGATAGATAGATAGATAGATAGATAGATAGATAGATAGATAGATAGATAGATAGACAGAGAGTGCAAGTTGAGTTGACTAGGAAGGGATGACATCTAAAAAATAAAATTAAAGGGTGAGAGAGGAATACATTGGGAGGTGAAAGGAAGAAATGGAATGGGGCAAATTATCTCTCTTAAAAGAGGCAATAAAAAGCTTTTTCAATGGAAGAGAAAAGGGAGGAGGTGAGAGGGGAAAAATGAAGTTTACTCTCATCACATTTGACTTAAAGACGGAATAACATGCTCACTCAATTGGGTATGAAAATCTATCTTACACTACAATAAAGTAGGGGAGAAGAGGATATGTGGGGTGGGGGGATGATAGAAAGGAGGACAAAGGGAAGGAGGGTGTAATTAGAAGTAAACACCTTTGGGGAAGGATAAGATCAAAAGAGAAAAGAGAATAAATGGGAGACAGGATAGGAAGGAGGGAAACATAGTTAGTCTTACACAACATGACTATTATGGAAGTCTTTGGCAAAACTACAGATATATAGCCTATGTTGAATTGCTTGCTTTCTCAGTGGGGATGGGTTGTGGGGGAGGAAGGGAGAGAAGTTGGAACTCAAAGTTTTAGGAACGAATGTTGAGAATTGTTTTTGTATGCAACTGGGAAATAAGAAATACAGGTAATAGGGTATAGAAATCTATCTTGGCCTTCAAGAAATGGGAGAAGATGGAGATAAGGGAAGTGAGGGTAGATTGGGGGAAGGGGTAATCAGAATTTATGGCAATTTGGGGGGTGAGGGGAGAGACGGGGAGAAAATTTGGAACTCAAAATTTTGTTAAAATGAATGTTGAAAACTAAAAATAAATAAACATAAAAAATTAGGACCAGAACAAAAGAGAATAATAATATTGCAATACTTTCCAAAAGACCCTGAGGAAAAAAATTCCTCCAAATTGTTGCAAATATAAATTTGGAATATATATACTTAAATCACTAATGGCATAAAAATTTGGATGTGTTAGCTTCACTAATGGAAGATGCTACCATGTCAATGAGATAATAATCATGAGTATGATGCAATCGTATCAATATAATAATAATAGCAATAAATACAGTTCAACATAACATTATAGTATAACATAATACCAAATATTCTGTCAATGTGCTTACATAACAAGTACTTTGTAATTACAAAAAAGAAACATTTTATTCACATTTGGAATCATCTGAAGGAAATTAAGTATACAATAATACTAGCAGGTTATTTTATAAATTACTGTTTCTGTCTTAACTGCATCTATGATAAAAACAAGTTAATAATGGTCATTTTATAAATTAAACTGACATTTAATAAATAGATTTATAAATGGTTGTTGACTTGATTACAGATAAACTAAGGGCTCAGAGAGGTCATACTTTGCATAAGCATTAGAGTTAAGATTTGAAACTAGGTTTTCCTGACTCCCAGATTAGCTGTCCCTCTATTATGCTATATGTATAAGTTAGAAATACACCCCAACTAAAATCTTGGCCTGAAAATGTCTCATTGTGATTCAGTGGTCTCTAGTTATTCCTTAAAGTTTCCTAAAGGCTAAGCAAGCTATTTATATCTTCTGGTACATCTTTCTCACCTAAAAAGATTTTGAGTATGGTCTAAGTTAGTATATCTATGATGTGCCTAATAAATAATGACAAAAGGTCATGGAATTTCAGAGAAGCTCATTACTTAAGAGTTGCTTTCCAGGTAATGATTTGTAGAAGCAAAAGCAGCCCATGTTTATGTCAACTAGTGATCTATACCAGTAGAAAGAGTACCCATACAATTTACATAATAGATCTGTGAAATACTGAAATGAGAGATCAAAGATTCTAGGTTTTATTCTTGCTTTCCTTATCCAGAAAGCTCTGAGTGTAGCTTTTTAGAAATGGAGGATCAAAGGTACTACCTTCATACCTTTAATAAAATCACAGAATTCTAGAGTTGGAAGGGACCTCTTTGTGACCATGTAGTTCAGTCAAGTATGTGCTGGAATCAGTTCATATAGACTTGGAGGGGCCAATTGTTGAATTTTCAGTGTGAACATTTATACCTCTGAAATCAGAAAATGTGAGAAATCAGAGCTGGATTTATTGTTTCACTGACTGTGCAGCTTTAAGAAAGTGATAGAGAAAATGTTTTTAATACAAATTAAATTTAAAAATATGTACTGCATATTTCTTTTTTTAGACTGTAGTTCATTAAACATTTACCAGAACACTCCTGAGTTTGACCTATACATAAAAGTCATCTCCACAGAGAAAAGAGTTGTTCAACCTTTTCTAAGAAACCTGCAAGGAGAGGAAACTTACTACCACTAGAGACATCTCATTATATTTTCAGACTGTTCCAATTGTTAAGAAAGTTTTCATAACAGGAAGCCTAAATTAGTCTTTTTGAAACTTCTACCCAGTGGTCCTGGTCCAACCCTCTGGAGCCAAAAAAAGCAACCAAGTCTTTTATCATCAGGAAAATCCTTCAAATTCTATCAGACATTTATTATGTGTTTCATGACTTTTGTCTTCTTTGGGTTAAAGCAGGGGTAGGGAATCTTCAGCCTCAAGGTCACATGTGGTGTTGGATGCAGCCTTTCAACTGAGCTCAAGTTTTATACAACAAATCCTTTCATTAAAAGCATTTGTTCTGTGAAGTTTGGAGTCAGTCGAAGGACTGCTCTTGAGAACCTAGAGGGCTATGTGTAGCCTCAAGGCCATAGGTTCCCCATCCCTGGGTTAAATATTTCCAATTTCTTCATCTATCCCTCACATGACTTATTCTATTCTCTAATTTAGCCAACTAGGTTTCTAGTTAAATTGAAAAATCACTTGGCCACAAACTGAACCAATAGGTAGCTAGCTAGCTAGCTAGCTAGCTAGATAGATAGATAGATAGACAGACAAACAGACAGACAGAGATACACACATATACATATATAATGTATATGTGTGTGTGTGTGCTCGCCTTTACACAATTTTAAGCAAAACGTCTTTCCTTCTTGAAATTTTTTTCATCATCCAAATCTGTAAAATAGGACCCGGGTTTATCACATGCACCAGTCTGCACTGGTGGGTAGATATGAGCTGAACCCAAATATAAGCAATGGATGAAGTCAAACTAAATAGACTTTAAATGGGAACTAAGAGGGAAAAAAATTTATGCCTACCTGAATACTAGGCTTAATGCTTGTTATGTTCCCAGAACCCTGACACTGATCTAAGGGATCTGAGGAATTATTTTAGAGAATTACAGGAAGATTTTTTCCCCTCTAGACTGAATAACAAGAAAAAAAAAAAAGAAAGCTTGTTTTTATAATGTGATACCCTCCAACAGCCATTTATGTTTTACCTATTCTCTGAATACCCTGAAGGATCCAACAGAGCTGCTAAACCTCTGTGTCTTGGCTATGAATGTTTCCATTAAATTTACATGCATCTATAGAGATTAATTCATCTCTCTTTCTCTATCTTGTACTCTTCATACTATGCTGTCTATCATTTGCTCCTATTTCCCCAAGATTATTGTGTTTTGTTCAGTTAATTGAGAGATTCTTGCTGTGTTATACTTAGACTTGATGTCTGTGGGGAGCCTTTCCCATACAGATAGATGATCTTCGATAAAAGAGCTATACCTTGATTGAGTAGTTAGTGAAATATAAAAGGGTTATTTCTATAGCTGTTCTACTAGAAATAACGAAAGCAGCTTGTAGTGCTTAGCTTGTGATATAATCTAACCTAAGAAAAGAAAGAAGGGAACAAGAAAACTCCGATTCCCTCTAGTTTGGAAGATTTGTCTGTTTTCTCCTCTTTGTATTGTAAAGAACTAAACCAGGGGGTGGGGAGAGCTTAAACTCCATCTTTGAAATGCCCAGGAGCAAATGAGACATTTCCATTGGAAAACAGGAAATGAAGGTATTGCTCTTGATATAAGTTCCTCCCTATCACAAAAATATTATTTCAAATAGTTTTCATTTTTTGCAACTAAAATTGCATCTCAGGTTCCACCAGGAGGGGAAAAGGACATAGAAAACTTGAACCTAGGATTAATAGATAAATAGCAGTATGGACTGTATGTTCTCATTAAACTGAAATAACCACAAATGTTACTATTACTTCCATGCTGATTTATAAAATATTTCATAACAATAGTAAAATAAAATATGGAGGTAAAATTTAGTGTGTTCCTCTTTAAACTCCAAGTATTAATTCTCACTAATCAGGCCTGTTTTCTAAATTACTTTTAACTTACAGGGTATTTAGTGTTAGAAAGCCTCAGATTTTCACCTAAGTCCTTTGATTACTTTAAGTATAAATGGAACTTGAAGATTGTGTTTCCTTTTGGATCTCATTGCTACTTTCTAAAGATTGCATTCACTTAGTCCTAGGCCAAACCTTTGGAGAGAAACACTTCCCTGTAATCCCCTTGTACCTCAGAGATTAGAAAGTTCTTTATTTAGAAGGATCATAAATTTGATTTTGCAAAGCACATTATAAACATTACCTCATATACTGGAAAGTTTTGAGGTATATTTTTTTTTTTTTGCAAAAAGTCTAATTGAGTAGAATCAAGTATAGTACTAAATTGTTTTTCAACTTAGATATCTTTATCTATAGAAGGGCTTTCTACTCTGATCATGTGGTAATTTTTCTAATGCCCCATTTTATCTGATGACTACTTTCCAAAATGCAAACGTAATGAGTTCATGGGATGAAATAAACAACCTCTAAACAGCTAGATCAGCAAACTCAGACCTACATAGGACAGGATATGTTACATACCCTTGTTGCAGCCTCTGTCTTCTCACTTCTCTTATATATGGTCTATAAATAGCCTTTCCTAGAAAAAAAGTCTTTCTAAGGTAGCTTTGTTTGATTTAAGTAGTATTTAATACTGGATTAAATTTAAAACTAATTTGCATTAAAATCATGCTGCCATACCCCTCAAATCTATATATTTAAGTTTATTCAGCAGTATATATAGGATAGATATCTGTACAGAAACCAATGAGCATTGTCTGATTTCAAAATTAGCTACCTGGATTGCATTAATTCCACAACTTATCTTCCTATATTCTTTGCCTTTGCTTCTGACCTAAGCTTGGAAATGTGGAATCTTGCTTTAGCACCAGACTCAGAAACTTGGATTCTTGAGATTTATCCATGCTTCTAATGGTTTTGATCTTGACAATGTCCTTGTACAGAGTCTACCTAATTGTCTTTACTCCTGCACTCATCTGTGACAGGCTCATCCATTTCCATCTTGTCTAATAAACTTGAATATATAGATTTCAGGGGTATGGGCAGCCCGACTTTAAATGCAAGTTAGTTTTAAAGTACAAATACTAGGTAGTATTGTAAACCCCTGAGGGAACTGAGCCCTGTGTGGTGGCCCTGCCCCCACATGAGAAATGAACTTAATCTCACACTGAATAGCAGTCCCACCCCAGATGAAAGCCCTGAGGCTGGGAAGCAGCATTTGAATCTCAGCCCCCAAGTGATATCTGGGCAGAACAGGAGGTGAGGCAGATGTGGTGAGGAATCTCAGAAGTCAAGTAACTATCTGGGAAAATGCCCAGAAAAGGGAAAAAAAATAGGACCATAGAAGTTTTCTTTCTTGGTGAACAGATATCTCCTCCCATCTTTTCAAAAGAGGAAGAACAATGCTTACCATCAGGGAAAGACACAAAAGTCAAGGCTTCTGTATCCCAAACATCCAAAATAAATATTCAGTGGGCTCAGGCCATGGAAGAGCTCAAAAAGGATTTTGAAATTCAGGTTAGACAGGTAGAGGAAAAACTGGGAAGAAAATGAGAGAGATGCAAGAAAAGTATGAAAAGCAGGTCAACACCTTCCTAAAGGAGACCCAAAAAATGCTGAAGAAAATACCACCCTGAAAAATAGGCTCACTCAATTGGCAAAAGAGGTTCAAAAAGCCAATCAGGAGAAGAATGCTTTAAAAAGTAGAATTAGCCAAATGGAAAAGGAGGTTCAAAAGCTCACTGAAGAAAACAGTTCTTTCAAAATTAGAATGGAACAGATGGAGGCTAATGACTTTATGAGAAACCAAGAAATCAAAAAACAAAACCAAAAGAATGACAAAATGGAACATAATGTGAAATATTTCAATGGGAAAACAACTGATCTGGAAAAAAGATCCAGGAGAGACAATTTAAAAATTATGGGACTACCTGAAAGCCATGATCAAAAAAAGAGCCTAGGCACCATCTTTCATGAAATTATCAAGGAAAACTGCCCTGATGTTCTAGAACCAGAAGGCAAAATAAATATTGAAAGAATCCACCGATCCCCTCCTGAAAGAGATCCTAAAAGAGAAACTCCTAGGAACATTGTGGCCAAATTCCAGAGTTCCTTGGTCAAGGAAAAAATATTGCAAGCAGCTAGAAAGAAACAATTACAGCATTGTGGAAGTAAAATCAGGATAACACAAGACCTAGCAGCTTCTACATTAAGGGATCAAAGGGCATGGGATAGGATACTCCAGAAGTCAAAGGAGCTAGGACTAAAACCAAGAATCACCTACCCAGAAAAACTGAGTATAATGCTTCAGGGGAAAAAATGGTATTTCAGTGAAATAGAGGACTTTCAAGCATTCTTGATGAAAATACCAGAGCCAAAATGAAAATTTGACTTTCAAACACAAGAATGAAGACAAGCGTGAAAAGGTAAACAGCAAAGAAAAGTCATAAGGGACTTACTAAAGTTGAATTGTTTACATTCCTACATGGAAAGACAATATTTGTAACCCTTGAAACTTTTCAGTATCTGGGTAGTTGGTGGGATTACACACACACACACACACACACACACACGCACACACAGGTGCACACACACATGCGCACACACATATGTGCATTCACACACAGAGACAAATAGCACAGCGTGAATTGAATAGAATGGGATTATATCTTTAAAAAATGAAGTTAAGCAGTGAGAGAGAAACATTTTGGGAGGAGAGAGGGAGAAATGGAATGGGGCACATTATCTCTCATGGAAGAGGCAGACAGGAGACTTTTTAGTGGAGGGAAAAAGAGGGGAGATGAGAGAAAAACATGAAGCTTACTTTCATGACATTTGACTAAAGGAAGGAATAAAATGCACACTCATTTTTGTATGAAAACCTATTTTACAATACAGAAAAGTGGGGGAGGAAGGGATAAGCAGGTAGGGGGATGATGGAAGGGAGGGCAATGGGAGGAGGGAGGAATTTGAAATCAACACTCTTGGGGAGGAACAGGATCAAAAGAGAGAATAGAAGCAATGGGGGGCAGGATAGGATGGAGGGAAATATAATTAGTCTTACACAACACAATTATACTGGAAGTCCTTTGAAAAACTACACAGATATGGCCTATATTGAATTGCTTGCCTTCCCAAAGGGAATAGTTGGGGAGGGAGGGATGGGAAGAATTTGGAACTCAAAGTTTTAGGAATAACTGCTGAGTATTGTTCTTACTACTAGGAAATAAGAAATACAGGTAATGGGGTATAGAAAGTTATCTGTTCCTACAGGACATAAGAGAAGATGGGGACAAGGGAAGCAAGAGATGATAGAAGAGAGGGCACATTGGTGATAGAGGAAATTAGAATGATCGGTGTATTGGGGTGGGGGGAGAGGACAAATGGGGAGAAAATTTGGAACCCAAAATTTTGTGAAAAGGAATGTAAAAAAGTTAAATAAATAAATTAAAATAAATTAAATTAAATTAAAAATGAAATTAATGAAGTTATGATATCAAACAGATATAACATACTGCCTTCCCTTACCAAAAGTCTTTATCAGTAAGGCAGTAATTCAATAATAAGTTTGAGAGAAAGAATAAAGAATATAGTAATGTTTAAAAATAACAATTAATGTATGTGTGTCATATGGGTTTGAAAGTGGTATGGCAATCAGGAATTTGTAGTTCAGAGGGACAAACATTCCTTTTCAGCCATGAAAACTAATTCTAACTATCACTGTCTTTGAGCCAGGAGGTAGACTTCAATGATTCCTTGTACTTCTTAAAGGAACATATAAAATCAGAGAGAGAGGGGAGGGAATGGAGAGGGAGAGAAGGGAAAAAGAGTGATGGTGGAGAAAGGGAGGACAGGTAGGAAGTGAGTAAGATGAGAAAGAAGGAGGGAGGGAGGGATAAACAAAAGAAGGAAGGAAGAAAAGCAGGAAAGAAGGGAGGAAGAAAGGAGGGAAGGAAAGGAAGGAACTAACTTCAAGTTCAGTACTAGAAAAAAAATCTGGAAGAGAAGGAAGAAAGGGTCATTGAATTCTAAGAGAATCTGTGAGCAAAGACTTAGGCTAAAGTTACCAGCTTTACTAACTTCCTCAAGGACTAAATCAAGTTCTAAGAAAAAAATTTTTTTTTCCACTTCTGCCTTCACATTTCAATCCATTTAGTGACATAGTAACGTATTCAGCTTGCTTCTATACCCAAATTTTTTTGGTAGCCTGAACTTTCTCTCAAAACTAGGAACGGTAGTGGTTAGCTAAATATAAACATAAAGTTAAATTGGACGAAATCCTACCTTGGCTCCTTAACAATTTTCATAACTGAGGGCTCTAAGATATAATGGTTGTATTATTTACACTTTGTTTAATGTAAACTTCACAGAGTTGCTGAGAGAAGGATCAAATGAATCTGAGGTGCCATAACATCATCACTAGGTCATGAGTTCTTAATCTTTTTTAGCTTTTTAGTCATTTAGACCTGTTTAGCAGTCTCATAGAGCCTTTGGAACCCTTTTCAGAGTAATATCTTCAATGAAAATAATCATGTTAGGATCAAAATTGAAACTCATTCCACTGAATTAGAGTTACCAAAATATATTTTTTCAAAGTTTGTGGATCTTAGGTTAAGAATCTTTGCCCTATTGGTGGAGGAAGGAGCCAAGATGGCGGAGTAGAAAGATTCATGTATGCTAGCTTCCAACCCACAGCCCATAAATTACCTATAAAAAGAACTCCCAATGGAGTTCGGGAACAGTGGAAGCCACGCAGCAATGCAGTGGAGGAGATTTCTGTTCCAGAGAGCACTGAAAAACTGACCCCAAAGGTCTGTCGCACACCAGACCCAGAGTGAAGTCCAGCCCTGCCTGGGCCACGCGGCCCCAAGAGGAGCAGATCCAGGCAGGCTTCAGGGATGGAACCTCCGATGACCATGAAGATCCCTCCACCCACAGGTGCTACCGGTCAGTGAGAGATCCTATCTAGCCAGCCAAGAGGGGAGCGGGGTGTCTCCATAATTCAGGCCCCCTCAGGAGGAAGCAGCAGGGGAAGCAGCCACCAGGGGCTCCCAATTTGGGTTCCAAATTTTCTCCTCAGATCCATTATTGAAGGTGTCCGCATAAAACCCCTGAGGGAACTGAGAATGGGAGGTGGCCCTGCCCCCACCTGAGAACCTGAATTTAATCTCTCACACTGACTAGCAGCCCTGCCCGATGCTGAAAGCCCTGAGGCTGGGGAGTAGCATTTGAATCTCAGACCCCAAGCACTAGTGAGGTGGGGGGGGGGGGGGGAGAGGAATGTCAGAAGTCAAGTAACTGGCTGGGAAAATGCCCAGAAAAGGGAAAAAAACATAAGACCATAGAAGGTTACTTTCTTGGTGAACAGATATTTCCCTCTTTGCTTTCTGATGAGGAAGAACAATGCTTACCATCAGGGAAAGACACAGAAGTCAAGGCCTCTGTATCTCAAACATCCGAAAAAGATATTCAGTGGGCTCAGGCCATGGAAGAGCTCAAAAAGGATTTTGAAAAACAAGTTAGACAGGTGGAGAAAAAACTGGGAAGAAAAATGACAGAGATGCAAGAAAAGCATGAAAAACGGGTCAATACCTTCCTAAAGGAGACCCAAAAAAATGCTGAAGAAAATAACACCTTGAAAAATAGGCTCACTCAATTGGCAAAAGAGGTTCAAAAAGCCAAGGAGGAGAAGAATGCTTTCAAAAGTAGAATTAGCCAAATGGGAAAAGAGGTTCAAAAGGTCACTAAAGAAACCAGTACTCTCAAAATTAGAATGAAACAGACGGAGGCTAATGACTTTATGAGAAACCAAGAAATCACAAAACAAAACCAAAAGAATGAAAAAATGGAAGAGAATGTGAAATATCTCATTGGAAAAACAACTGACCTAGAAAATAGATCCAGGAGAGACAATTTAAAAATTATGGCACTACCTGAAAGCCATGATCAAAAAAAGAGCCTAGACATCATCTTTCATGAAATTATCAAGGAAAACTGCCCTGATATTCTACAACCAGAGGGTAAAATAAGTATTGAAGGAATCCATCGATCACCACCTGAAAGAGATCCAAAAAGAGAAACTCCTAGGAACATTGTGGCCAAATTCCAGAATTCCCAGGTCAAGGAGAAAATATTGCAAGCAGCTAGAAAGAAACAATTCCAGTATTGTGTGAATGCAATCAGGATAACACATCATCTAGCAGCTTCTACATTAAGGGATTAAGAGAGAAATATATTGGGAGGAGAGAGGGTGAAATGGAGTGGGACAAATTATCTCTCATAGAAGAGGCAGGCAGGAGAATTTTTAGTTGAGGGAAAAAGAGGAGAACTGAGAGAAAAACATGAAGTTTACTCTCATCACATTCGACTAAAGGAAGGAATAAAATGCACACTCATTTTGGTATGAAATCCTATTTTATAATACAGGAAAGTGGGGGAGAAGGAGATAAGCAGGGTGAGGGGAATGATGGAAGGGAGGGCGATGGGAGGAGGGAGCAATTCGAAGTCAACACTCTTGGCGAGGGACAGGGTCAATAGAGAGATAGAAACAATGGGGGGCAGGATAGGATGGAGGGAAATATAGTTAGTCTTATACAACACGACTATTATCAAAGTCATTTGCAAAAGTACACAGATATGGCCTATATTGAATTGCCTGCCTTCCCAAAGGGATTGGGGGGAGGGAGGAATGGGGAGAAATTGGAACTCAAAGTTTTGGGAACAACTTTCGAGTATTGTTCTTGCTACTAGGAAATAAGAAATACAGGCAATGGGGAATAGAAAGTTATCTGGCCCTACAGGACAAAAGAGAAGATGGGGTCAAGGGAAGGGAGGGATGATAGATGAGAGGGCAGATTAGCGATAGGGGAAATTAGAATGCTTGGTGTATTGGGATGGGGGGAGGGGAAAAATGGGGAGAAAATTTGGAACCCAAAATTTTGTGAAAATGAATGTAAAAAGTTTAATAAATAAATTTATAAAAAAACCAATAAAATGAACACTAAAAAAAAATTAAATACTAAAAAAAAAAGAATCTTTGCCCTAGATTTTTAATTGAACCAATTATTGTACCAGAGTATGGTAGATTAAATCTTCAGAGACAAAGGGTGCAGGGAAGCAAAAATACTGCTAATGGTATTAGCTGACCATATTTGTAACTTCCGAATTGACATCCACAGACCCTGGTGTTACATTTGTACAAATGCTACAACTTTTTTTTTTATTTCATGCAAAAATTAGAAGTAGGTTAGGTTGTAGTTGAATGGGGTATTTTATGGTTGCCATCTGGAGGCTGTGTAGATTGAGTAAATGAGAAAGGTCAGAGAGTGAAGGCAAAGGTGAATTCTATATGCAAATTTTTGAGCCATCATACACAAGAGGAAGAAAAGTAGTGAACTCCATTCAGAAGGATAAATATGTATTTATGTGCACTTGATTGATTTAATTAGAAGATGTTCTGAGTCCAATGTCCAAAAATTGAAGAGAGCCTGCCAATTCTCATCAAACCCATGAAGTATTAAGCAGATCTCTTATTTCACACTTAAAAAAATTATAAAACTACTAAAAGGGAGTTATTAATATTATGTTATAGCAAACATTCCATAGCAAGTTGGAGAATTAGGAGGTAGTAGTGAGGAAGTGCTGGGAGTGGGGGTAGGGAAATTAGATTGATCAGTGACTAGAGCACTGGGTCTAGAGTCAGGAAAATCTGAGTTCAAATTTGATTTCAGACACTTGCAGACTGTGTGATCGTGGATAAGTCATTTCACTTTGGTTTGCTCTAAGAAAGTGAAGAAGGAAATAGCAAACTACTACAGGACCTTTGCCAAGAAAATCCCATGGACAGTATGTTCTGCCGATAGGCTCATGAAGAGTCAGACAGATAAAAACAAAAAAAGGGAAAGAGGATAAATACATATTTTCAGGAGTAACTTTCCACTCAGAAACATCAGGAAGAAGGAAGAAAATGAGGATTTTCTTTGTCAGTTTCTTCAGTGAAATTTTAGAGGACTGCCACAGGGCTCTATAGTAACCCTTAAACCCAGGAAGTTTGTGGCCATAAAGATATTCGTTGCTTTGACACTGGCATGCAAGGTGTTTTCTATACAAGTATTCCTACCTGAGGTAGTCACTAATTATGTATGCTTCAATTTTTAACTAGTCATCTTAAAAGAGAAAAAAAGTGAAAGGATTTTAGAGAGAAATGTATACCTTTTAATTTATTAGGAAGGATTAAGGCTGGAAGGATTAAGTATTAAGAAAATTTAGATGAAATATTTTTAATATAAACAAAATAGAAAAATCAAAGAATGAAATTTAAGAAGAAAATCTACAATAAACCCAAAGGAAGGCAAAGGTTTGATCCATGTGACTCAGTTCTGCACATTCAACCATCTCCAAGTCACTTATATACATATTAAATTCATAGAATAGAAAGAGATCTGGAGAATCTGATGAATAATAGTAACATTAGCAAATGCTCAATATTCTCATCTCACAGTAATCAATCATGACATCGATATTAACATTTTGAAATGTTGCTATTTTTTTTTGCCAAGATTTTAAAGCCAAGTTTTGGCTTTTGGTCATAGTGTTGATATTAATATATAATTAATCTACTATTTTATGAATATTATTCAGTTGTTCATGAATCTAGATAAGGAATATTTACTAAATTAGAAGCAAAATATTCATATTGGGGATGAAATTGATCGGAAATACTTAGATGACAAAGCCTCATTCTTTTTTAAAAACAAATTATCAAAGACTTAAGCACAAGATTATCAATGATCTATGATGAATTTGAAAATGAATAAATATTTGGTTTCACTATTAGGCAAATTTTAAAAGTTCCAAAGCAGATCAGATTATTCTGATTTGAAGGCTAGGTTTCTTGTTGACTCTTTTATCATGTGCATTTGATTTCATAAACTTACTCAGTAATATCCAATCCAAATGATCCATGGAAACAAGTTTGTGGGAAAATATTAGGGGATGAAGTATTTTTCTCTTCTTCTCCCTGCCTCAGCCCTGCACATGCACATATATAATGGGGAAAGGCCACACGTCGGTGTCCTCCAATCAATTGGTTGGTCAAAAA
This sequence comes from Bettongia penicillata ogilbyi, assembly GCA_023548195.1. Classification (NCBI taxonomy): domain Eukaryota; kingdom Metazoa; phylum Chordata; class Mammalia; order Diprotodontia; family Potoroidae; genus Bettongia; species Bettongia penicillata. The sequence continues at coordinate 858,766 of JAJHZJ010000366.1, forward strand.
TTTTGAGATGCCCTCCTACTTTCCTTTAATCACTTCATTCACTTCAGCATTTGTGCATTGCTGTTCAGCTAAAATACATTTTAATTTATTTTTTTCATCATTTTTTTTTATTTAACTTTTTACATTCATTTTCACAAAATTTTGGGTTCCAAATTTTCTCCCCTTTTATCCCCTGCCCCCACCCCAATACACCAAGCATTCTAATTTTCCCTATCACCAATCTGCCCTCTCTTCTATCATCCCTCCCTTCTCTTGTCCCCATCTTCTCTTCTGTCCTGTAGGGCCAGATGACTTTCTACTCCCCATTACCTGTATTTCTTATTTCCTAGTAGCAACAACAATACTAAAGAGTTGTTCCTAAAACTTTGAGTTCCAAATTCTCCCCATGACTCCCTCCCCACCCATTCCCTTTGGGAAGGCAGACAATTCAATATAGGCCCTATCTGTGTTGTTTTGCAAATGACTTCGATAATAGTCGTGTTCTGTAAGACTAACTGTATTTCCCTCCCTCCTATCCTGCCCCCCATTGTTGCTATTCTGTCTTTTCATCCTGTCCCTCCCAAAGTGTTGACTTCAAATTGCTCCCTCCACCCATTGCCCTCCCTACCATCATCCCCCCCCTTGCTTATCTCCTTCTCCCCCACTTTCCTGTATTGTAAGATAGGTTTTCATACCAAAATGAGTGTGCATTTTATTCCTTCCTTTAGTAGAATGTGATGAGGGTAAACTTCCTGATTTTTTTCTCAGCTCTCCTCTTTTTCCCTCCATTAAAATGTCTCCTGCTTGCCTCTTGAATAAGACATAATTTACCCCATTCCATATCACCCTCTTTCCTCCCACTACATTTCTCTCTCATCATTTACCTTAATTTCTTTTAAGATATGGTCCCATCCTACTCAATTCACTTTGTGCTCTCTGTCTGTGTGTGTGTGTGCATGTGTGTATGTGTGTGTGCGTGCACGTGTATACGTTTATGTGTATGTGTGTGTGTATAATCCCACCAACTACCCAGATACTGAAAAATTTTAAGAGTAACAAATATTGTCTTTCCATGTAGGAATGTAAACAGTTCACTTTTGGTAAGTCCCTTCTGTCTTCTCTTTGCTGTTTACTTTTTCATGCTTCTTCTCATTCTTGTGTTTGAAAGTCAAATTTCCTTTTCAGCTCTGGTCTTTTCATCAAGAATGCTTGAAAGTTCTCTATTTCATTGAAAGATCATTTTTTCCCCTGAAGTATTATACTCAGTTTTTCTGGGTAGGCGATTTTTGGTTTTAGTCCTAGTTCCTTTGACTTCTGGAATATCCTATTCCACGTCCTTCGATCCCTTAATGTAGAAGCTGCTAGATCTTGTGTTATCCTGATTGTATTTCCACACTACTGGAATTGTTTCTTTCTAGCTGCTTGCAATATTTTCTCCTTGACCTGGGAATTCTGGAATTTGGCCACAATGTTCCTAGGAGTTTCTCTTTTTGGATCTCTTTCAGGTGGTGATCGATGGATTCCTTCAATACTTATTTTACCCTCTGGTTGTAGAATATCAGGGCAGTTTTCTTGATAATTTCATGAAAGATGATGTCTAGGCTCTTTTTTTGATCATGGCTTTCAGGTAGTCACATAGTTTTTAAATTGTCTCTCCTGGATCTATTTTCCAGGTCAGTTGTTTTTCCCATGAGATAGTTCACATTCTCTTCCATTTTTTCATTCTTTTGGTTTTCTTTTTTGATTTCTTGGTTTCTCAGAAAGTCATTAGCCTCCATCTGTTCCATTCTAATTTTGAGAGAACTATTATCTTCAGTGAGCTTTTGAACCTCTTTTTCCATTTGGCTCATTCTGCTTTTGGAAGCATTCTTCTCCTCATTGGCTTTTTGTACCTCTTTTGCCCATTGAGTTAGCCTATTTTTCAAGGTGTTATTTTCTTCAGCATTTTTTTGGGTCTCCTTTACCAAGGTATTGACCCATTTTTCATGCTTTTCTTGCATCTCTCTCATTTCTCTTCCCAGTTTTTCCTCCACCTGTCTAACTTGCTTTTCAAAATCCTTTTTGAGCTCTTCCATGGCCTGAGTCCACCGAACATCCACCTGGGATGTCTGGGATACAGAGGCCCTGCCCTCCATGTTTTTCCCTGATGGTAAAAATATTTCCTCGTCATCAGAATTGAAAGGCGGGAACATCTTCACCCCATCAAAATAGCTCTCTATGGTCTTATTTTGCTTCCTTTTTCTGGGCATTTTCCCAGACAGTTACTTGACTTCTGAGATTCCTGTCCACCCCCACCTAGATCCTCCCAGCTAGTGCTTGGGGTCTGAGATTCAAATGCTGCTTCCCAGTCTCAGGGCTATCTGTGGCAGGAGCGGCTGCTATTCAATGTGAGCTTAAGTTCTGGTGCTTGGGTCGGGGCAGGGCCGCCTCCCAGGCTCAGTTCCCTCAGGGGCTTTATGTAGAGAGACCTTCAGTAATGGAGCGGGTGGGGGCAGGGCCGTCTCCCAGGCTCAGCTCCTTCTGGTGGTTTATGCAGAGACCTTCAGTAATGAAGATCCTGCCTGCTCGGGCAGTCCCGGCGCGCCGCTGCTGCTGTCTCTGCCACCGCCTCTGCCGCTCCCTCTGTCGCTGCCTCCCGAGGGGGCCCGAGCCATGGAGACACCCCGCTCCCCTCTCAGCCAGCCCAGACATCTCTTTCACTGACCTGTAGCATCTGTGGGAGGAGGGACCTTCGTGGCCACTGGAGGTTCCATCCCTGAAGCCTGCTCAGATCTGCTCCTCAGCCACGGCCAGGGCAGGGCAGGGGTGGGCTCCACTTTTCGGGGCCTGACGGACCCTGGGGATGGCTCTCCAGGGCTCTCTGGAATGGAAATCTTTTCCACTGTGTTTCTGCGCACCTTGCAGTGATCCAGAATTTGTGGGGAGTTCTTCTTGCAGGAAATATATAGACTGTGGGTTCGGAGCTAGCATACATGAGTCTTTCTACTCCGCCATCTTGGCTCCACCCCCCCCCATTTTAATTTATTTTAAATAGTTTCTTCAGGTTGTCCTAATTTTTTACATGATTTTTTGTTGTTGCACAGTTTCATTAGATAACCTATTAATGTGCTCCTCTCTTCCCCTAATTTTGTATCCTCAATCCCCTTCAGGAACAGAAACAACATATTCTAATGAGTAGAAGCAAACCCTCCTGTTGAAAGAATGTGTAGGTCAAGTTAGAATCTGCTAGAACATTTTGCTATGTTGGGTCATCAAGACATATGGGTTAGCCATGATAATTAAATAATAATTAAAATTTGAATAGTAATTAAAAGAAGGAAAATTATTTGTAAAACTCATCCCAAGTTTAGGCAGCAGAGTGGATCAGGAGAGCCTACTTGAAAGGGAACAAGACTTATCATTTAGGTCACTGTTGACCTAACTTCTCAATTCATTCAACCTCTCAAAGCCCAAGATTAATTGGGCAGAAAGCACTCTATCAATTTCAGGAAGTAGACATCACAAGTGAATTCTCTCCTTAAATCTATATACCACTGAGTGAACAATGTTATTATAAGAGAATATAAGTGGGCAGCAGGGCAACCAACTCAATCACTCTGATTGTAGATTGTGTAATAATAACAGTTGACATAAAAAAGTTGACATCTTTAGATTATTTCAAGGTTTTCATATTGTTTTCCTTGGTCCTTACAATATCCCTCTGAGATAAATTCTATAGCTGTCATTTTAAAAATCTTGTAGATAAGGACACAGAGATTCAGAGAATCTAAGTAGTATCTCTAGTCATACAGTTAATAAGTATCAAAGGTAGAATTGAGAATCAGGTGTCTCCTAAATCTGAGTCCAACATTAAAAAAATCCAATTTTTCTAATCATTGGTGTACAACAGCATGGAAAATAACCATGGAGTTTCCTAGAAATGAAAAAAAAAACTTTAAAATGTTAAATAGAGGACAATAAGGGTGAAAAGTAGAACATAAAGACACTTCAGTATGTCAAAGGATCTATATTGTCAACAACGTGCATATAGTCTGCTTTTGGAGATCATAATCTTTCCTTAATTCCTTATTCTATATGATTCATATCCATGTGTTCCAAAAGTTATCTCCACAGGATCCACCTCTCAAGTGGCAGGGTACTAATTTTTAGTTTTAATTATGTTACATAGTTAAGAACAAGGGTTATGGATTGGTTACCCTCTCTCTCTACTGGCCCAGTTCCTTCAACAATTATATATCCCTAATATAATAGCCTTCGTGCCCCCTTACCTGTATCACTTTTCATTAGAAATGAATATCACCCTACACATGCATACTCTGAATTTCTTGATTTTCCTTTTGGCAAATTACAATTTCATCCTTTATTTCCCAAGGTGGAAAATATCAGTAGAAGAATACCAATGTTAATAATTTGGACTTTAATTAATTTGATGGAGAAGCTAGAGATTATTAAAAAAAATCATGACATTTGCCAAACACAACCAAGCCCCACTTTCTCATCTTTTTCTATTCACGGCTAAGCATATAGTCCACGTGTGGCACCTATGATATGTGTATAAATGGACCACCTTTATTGGTTGTCTGGACAGTAAATCTTCATATACCTATTTTTCCCACCATTTGAATAGCAAGGGAAAACATTTTAGTAATTGCTGTTCTTATTTAGAAAGCTTTGTAGTGTTAAAAATGTGTGACACTTTCCATATAATGTCAACCACAAACAGAAGTGTCTGTAAGACCTCACCATCTATAAGGAATCTTCTTTCCTTGGTACTCTGTGCTTGAAATTCTTCACCACAAGAATGGCATATGCCTTTGAAAAGCATACATCTCTGTGTTTCTTATCTCATTTGATATTGAGAATCAGAGTGTTGTTGGACAAAACTAATTTTTGTTATATCTTTCAGGCAAAGTTTTATAACTTTGACATAAATGCAAGAGAGACCTTATTGACATGAACACTTAGCACAGTGTCTGGCACATAGTAGGTAGCTAATCAAGGTTCTTTGATTGATTGATTGACTCCAAAAGGAACTGCAGGTGCTATTTTGCTCTACAGAAAGAAATATTATTTTTTAAGTCAATAAATGGTAATCACAGCTGTGTAGAATATCCCCTATAACCCAATCAGTTGTGTTATGCTAAAAATGGAGTCTATGGCAAAACTATCATTTGTAAACCTTCCTGTTTCCTTTTCACACCATCATCGAGGATATTTTAGATGTGTATCAAGGTTATTATCACAAAAAAGAAGGGAGGGGAGAGAATGAAGCTTACATTTCAAGCACTCTGATAAACACTTTACAAATATCTCATTTGATTTTAAAGATTTTATTGTGGTGCAGAGTCATAAGCAGCTATAATTTCTTGAAGGGCAAATTCAATTAATTAGAGTTGTGGGAAGAGGGAAATAGTTTGCTGTAGAAGACAACTTGACCATAGTCATATCTCCCTACCAAGTAGGATTTTGGGGAAAGAGAGGTGCTGGTTGTGGTTCTTGTTGTATGTCTTTCACATTCTTGTGTGTCATTCTTGAAAAGGACCAATAATACCAGGAAGGTAATGTCATGACTTGTAAGTGAATTTGATTTAAGCAAGGCAGGGATATGCAAAGTCACCAACATCAATCTTTCCTCCAGAGTCATCTTGGTCCAGTGGCAAGATATAGATCAGTATAACTAGAGATGGCCCCAGATGCAGTGAGAGTCCTTGGTCTTTTTAAGTTAAAGTTTTTCCCAGGTCTGAGCTTGCTGAGATTCACTGATTAAGACTAGGTAAGAAATGAAGCAAAGAATGGCCTCTTTTACTTAGTAAAAAAAAACAAACAAACAAGCAAACAAACAAAAAACAAAGACCCTGGGAGAGTGATAATGAAAGCTTGGGATGCATGAGTGAACTAATGTTGGTTCAGGTGAAGGGCCACAAGATTGTACTCTTTCCAGAGGATGTAAACATAAAAAGGAGTAAATATACATTACAGAGCATGTCTGTGTCTTAAAATGTCTATGTGTTATTATTCACTTTCATATAGCACTTGAAGATTTACAAACACTTACCTCCCTCACAAATGGTTCTTTATGGTAGGTAATGCAAATAATACCACCGTTTTATAGAAGCAGATGTTATATTTTAGAAATGATATTTTCCTAGGGGCAGAATCCCTAGACACAGTAGCAGCTCTGGGCAGATCCCTCAACCCACAGGCACCAAAGGTAAGTGAGAGGGATTTTTTTTTAACTGGCCTAAAAGGGAGAAGGATCTTCCCATAGCTGTGGCCAGAGGCCACATTGGGCAGGCAGCAGCAGCTTCTACTGCAGCCTGCATCAATTATTGGATGATAAAACCCCTGGGGGCACTGAACAGCTGATTCTTACCTCAGCCCTGTGTAGAGGCCCTGCCCCCATCTGATATTCCTGAGGGATCTGAGCAGGTGATCTTAATCTCACACTGAATGGTGGCAGCTTATCTGAATCTCAGCCCAAAGTGCTGGGTTGGCTGAACTGGAGGCCAGGTGGTTGTGAAGATAAAACTCGATTACTCAGATTCTGGGCACAAAAATTTCTGCTTGCTCCCAAAACAGTGCACATGCTTGATTATACCACCTTAGAGAAATTGAGATTTTACAGATACTCAGAGTATACCCTACTCTTGACAAAGGACCCAAAAGTTGAGTAACTGGTTGGGAAAAATGCCCAAAAAAGGGGGAAGAAATAAGACTATAGAACGTTACTTTCTTGGTGAACAGATATCTTCTATCCTTTCCAATGAGGAAAAACAATGCTTACCATCAGGGAAAGACACAAAAGTCAAGGCTTCTGTATCCCAAACATCCAAAATAAATATTCAATGGTCTCAGGCCATGGAAGAGCTCAAAAAGGATTTTGAAAATCAAGTAAGAGAGGTGGGAGAAAAATTGGGAAGACAAATTAGAGAGATACAAGAAAATCATGAAGAGAGGGTCAACATCTTTCTAAAGGATATCTGTTAGGAAATAGCTAGGTCAGCTTGACCAAAAACTCACAATAACCTTTTCTATCTTGAAGCATGAGCAAACAGCACATAGCCTACTTGTACTTTACCATGCTGATAACCATGTGCAAACAGAACATAATTTCCTTATGTTCGCAAGAAAGAGGCTGAACCAGGATGTGACAGAGAACAGGGAACTAGAACAAAGATTACAATTTACGTATGTACTCTGATACATTGTGAAAGGTGAGGACTTGTTGCTGAGCATATTTCTACCAGGGACAGCCCCTGGGAGAATATAAATATTCAGGGGAACTTAAGGGGTCTGGCTGGATGAGCAAGATGTAACAAGAATAAAGTCTGTATCCTGCTATGCTGCTGCCTCGGTGTGTTCTATGAGAGGGAGATCGCATCTTGGTACGAGTTGCACCATTGCCCACGAAGACCAGGTCAAGGACAAGGTAGGCTTTTGCCTGGGGGTCCTAACAGATATATAAAAAAATTCTGAAGAAAATAACACTTTTAAAAAGAGGTGAACTCAACTGGGAAAAGAGTTTCAAAAAGCCAATGTGGAGAAGAATGCTTTAAAAAAGCAGAATGAGCCAAGTGGAAAATGAGGTTCAAATGCTCACTGAAGTAAATAGTTGTTTAAAAATTAGAATGGAAAAGATGGAGGCTAATAACTTTATGAGAAACCAAGAAATCACAAAATAAAACGAAAATAATGAAAAGATGGAAGATAACGTGAAATAACTCATTGGAAAAACAACTAATCTGGAAAATAGATCCAGGAGAGACAAAAATTATGAGACTACCTGAAAGCCATGATCAAAAAAAGAGCCTATACACCCTCTTGCATGAAATTATCAAGGAAAATTGCCCTGACATTCAAGAAGAAGGGGGCAAAATAAATATTGAAAGAATTCACTGATGACATCCTGAAAGAGGATGCAAAAAAAGAAACTCCAAAGAACATTGTAGCCAAATTCCAGAGTTCCCAGGTCAAGGAGAAAATATTGCAAGCAGCTAGAAAGAAACAATTTGAGTACTGTGGAAATACAATCAGAACAAAACAAGATCTAGCAACTTTTATATTAAGGGATCGAAGAGAATGGAATATGATATTGCAGAAGTCAAAGGAACTAGGACTAAAACAAAGAATCACCCAACCAGCAAAACTGAGTATAAAACTTCAGGGGGAAAAATGGCCTTTCAATGAAATAGAGCACTTTCAAGCATTCTTGATGAAAAGACCAGAGCTGAAAAGAGAATGTGACTTTCAAACACAAGAATGAAGAGAAGCATGAAAAGGTAAACAGCAAAGAGAAGTCATAAGGGACTTACCAAAGTTGAATTGTTTACATTCCTACATGGAAAGAAAATATTTGTAACTCTTGAAATTTTTTTCAGTATCTGGGTAGTTGGTTGGATTACACACACACACACACACACACACACACACACACACACACACGCACTCACACATGCACACACCCGCAGACAAAGAGAGACAGAGACAGAGAGACACACAGAGAGTCAGAGAGAGAGACAGAGAGCACAGGATGAGTTGAATAGGATCGGATCATATCTTAAAAAAATGAAATTAAGGCCTAGAGAGGAATATATTGGGAGGAGAAAGGGAGAAATGGAGAATGAAATGGGGCAAATTATCTCTCATAAAAGAGGCAAATAAAACACTTTTCAGAGAAGGGGAAAAGGGGGGAGGTGAGAGAAAAAACATGATGCTTACTCTCATTGCATTCGACCCAAGGAAGAAATAAAATGCACACTCATTTGGGTAGAAAGCCTATGTTACAATACAGGAAAGTGGGCCAGAAAAGGATAAGCAGGGTGGGGGGTGTTGATGGAAGGCAGGGCAATGAGAGGAGGGAGCAAATAGAAACCAGCACTCTTGGGAAGGGACAAGGTCAAAAGAGAGAATAGAAGCAATGGGGGGCAGGATAGGATGGAGGGAAAGAGTTAGTCTTACACAACATGACTATTACGAAAGTCATTTGCAAAACTACACAGATATGGACTATATTGCATTGCTTGCCTTCTCCATGGGGATTGGTGGGGAGGGAGGGAGGAAGAGAAGTTAAAACAACTGTTGAGTATTGTTCTTGCTCCATGTTTTGGGGTGGGGGGAGGGGAGAAATGGGGAGAAAATTTGAAACTCAAAATTTTGTGGAAATAAAGGTAGAAAACTTAAATAAATAAATTTAAAAAAAGAAATTGTATTTTCTCATGGATTCACAATACAGAAGGATTGATTTCAGTTTCTTTTCAAACCAAAATATACTTAGGGCTTAAATAATCTCTACTATGTCCTTGGTAAATTCCAAATAGAAATTCTATTTTTTTAAATTTTTTTTCTTTAATATAAATTTGTTTATTTAACTTTTTCCATTTTCACAAAATTTTGGGTTCTAAATTTTCTCCCCATTTGTCCACTCCCCCACCCTAATACACCAAGCATTCTAATTTTCCCTATCACCAATCTGCCCTCTCTTCTATCATTCCTCCCTTTTCTTGTCCCCATCTTCTCTTTTGTCCTGTAGGACCAGATGACTTTCTATTCCCCATTAACCGTATTTCTTATTTTCTAGTAGCAAGAAAAATACTCAAGAGTTATTTCTAAAACTTTGAGTCCAAATTCTCCCCATCCTTCCCTCCCCACCCGTTCCCTTTGGGAAGGCAGGCAATTCAATATAGACCATATCTGTGTTGTTTTGAAAATGACTTCGATAATAGTCGTGATGTATGTCTAACTATATTTCCCTCCATCCTATCCTGCCCCACATTGTTTCTACTCTGTCTTTTGATCCTGTCCCTCCCTGAGTGTTGATTTCAAATTGCTCCCTCCTCCCATTGCCCTCCCTTCCATCATCCCTCCCATTGCTTATCCCCTTCTGCCCCACTTTCCTGTAGTGTAAGATAGGTTTTCATACCAAAATGAGTATGCATTTTATTCCTTCCTTTAGTCAAATGTGATGAGCATAAACTTCATGTTTTTATTTCTCAGCTCTCCTCTTTTTCCCTCCACTAAAAAGTCTCCTGCTTGCCTCTTGAATGGGAGATAATTTACCCCATTCCATTTCACCCTCTCTACTCCCACTACATTTCTCTCTCACCATTTACCTTTATTTCTTTTAAGATATGGTCCCATCCTATTCAATTCACTCTGTGCTCTCTGTCTCTGTATGTGTGTGCACACACGCGTGTACATGTGTGTGTGTGCATGTGTGTGTGTGGTCTCACCAACTACCCAGATACTGAAAAGTTTTAAGAGTTACAAATATTATCGTTCCATGCAGGAATGCAAACAGTTCACCTTTGGTGACTTCTCTTTGCTGTTTACTTTTTCATGCTTCATCTCATTCTTGTGTTTGAAAGTCAAATTTTCTTTTCAGCTCTGGGCTTTTCATCAAGAATGCTTGAAAGTCCTCTATTTCATTGAAAGACCATTTTTTCCCCTGAAGTATTATACTCAGTTTTGCTGGGTAGGTTATTCTTGGTTTGAGTCCTAGTTCCTTAGACTTCTGGAATATCCTATTCCACGCTCTTCGATCCTGTAGTGTAGAAGCTGCTATATCTTGTGTTATCCTAATTGCATTTCCACAATACTGGAATTGTTTCTTTGTAGCTACTTGCAATATTTTCCCCTTGACCTGAGAATTCTGTAATTTGGCCACAATATTCCTAGAAGTTTCTCTTTTTGGATCTCTTTCAGGCGGTGATTGATGGATTTCTTCAATACTTATTTTGCCCTCTGATTCTAGGGCAGTTTTCCTTGATAATTTCATGAAAGATATGTCTAGGCTCTTTTTTTGATCATGGCTTTCAGGTAGTGCCATAATTTTTAAATTGTCTCTCCTGGATCTATTTTCCAGGTCAGTTGTTTTTCCAATGAGATATTTCACATTATCTTCCATTTTTTCATTCTTTTGGTTTTGTTTGGTGATTTCTTGGTTTCTCAGAAAGTCATTAGCCTCCATCTCTTCCTTTCTAATTTTGAGAGAACTATTATCTTCAGTGAGCTTTTGAACCCCTTTTTCCATTTGGGTAATTCTGCTTTTGAAAGCATTCTTTTCCTCATTGGCTATTTGAACCTCTTTTGCCAATTGAGTGAGCCTATTTTTCAAGGTGTTATTTTCTTCAGCATTTTTTTTTGGGTCTCCTTAACCAAGGTATTGACCCGTTTTTTCATGCTTTTCTTGCATCTCTCTCATTTCTCTTCTCAGTTTTTCCTCCACCTGTCTAACTTGATTTGCAAAATCCTTTTTGAGCTCTTCCATGACCTGAGCCCATTGGATATCTATTTTGGGTGTTTGGGGTACAGAGGCCTTGACTTCTATGTCTTTCCTGATGGTAAGCATTGTTTTTCCTCATCAGATAGGAAAGGAGGAAACATCTGTTCACCAAGGAAGTAGCCTTCTATGGTCTTATTTTTTTCCCCTTTTCTGGGCATTTTCCCAGCCAGTTACTTGACTTCTGAGATTCCTCTCCACCCCTGCCTAGATCCTCCCAGCTAGTTCTTGGGGTCTGAAATTCAAATGATGCTCCCCAGCCTCAGGGCTTTCAGCAGGGGGCAGGGCTCCTAGTCAGTGTGAGAGATTAAATTCAGGTTCTCAGGTGGGGGCAGGGCCACCTCCCAGGCTCATTTCCCTCAGGAGGTTTATGCAGAGATCTTCAGTAATGGTCTGGAGCTCTTGCCTGCTCCAGGAGTCCCAGTCTGCCATTTCCTCTGCTGCTGCCTTCCTAGGGGCCTGAGTTATGGAGACACCCCGCTACCCTCTCGGCCAGACCAGAAGTCTCTCTCACTGATCTGTAGCACCTGTGGGTGGAAGGACCTTCCTGGCTGCTGGAGATTCCATGCCTGAAGCCTGCTCAGATCTGCTACTCTTGGGGCTGTGTCACCAGGGCAAGGCAGGGCTGGGCTCCACTGTCTGGTGCGTGATGGACCTTTGGTGGTGGTTTTTCAGGGCTGTTTGGAATTGAAATCTCCTCCACTGCATTGCTATGCGGCTTGTACTGCTCCAGAATTTGTGGGGAGTTCTTTTTACAGGAAATTTATGCGCTGTGGGTTCAGAGCTAGCATACATGAGTCTTTCTACTCCACCATCTTGGCTGCTCCCAAATAGAAACTCTAGATAACTGTATCAGATATTCAACATTCTATCTTTTGCTCGAATACAGAATTTTATTTTTTAATTATTTTTTTGTATTTCAATTTATTTATTTAAGTTTTCAACATTCATTTCCACAATATTTTGAGTTCTAAATTTTCTCCCCATTTCTCCCATCCCTTTACCCCCAAACGCCAAGCATTCTAATTACCCCTGTCACCAATCTGCCCTCCCTTCTTACATCCCTCTCTTCCCTTATCCCTATCTTCTCTTCTGTCCTGTAGGACAAGATAAATTTCTATACCCCATTACCTGTATTTCTTATTTCCTAGTTGTGCAAGAACAGTACTTAACAGTTGTTCCTAAAACTGTGAGTTCCAACTTCTCTTCCTCCCTCCCTGCCCACCCATCTCCATTGGGAAGGCAAGCAATTCAATATAGACCATATTCTGTGTAGTTTTGCAAATGACTTCCATAATAGTCATGCTGTGTAAGACTAATTATATGTCCCTCCATCCTATCCTGCCCCTATTTCTTCTATTCTCTCTTTTGATCTTTTCCTTCCCCAAGAGTGTTGACTTCTAATTGCTCCCTCCTCCCATTGCCCTCTCTTCCATCATCCCCCTCACCCTGCTTATCCCCTTCTCTCCCACTTTCCTGTATTGTAACATAGTTTTCAAACCAAAATGAGTGTGCATTTTATTCCTTCCTTGAGTGGAATGTGATGACAGTAAGCATCCTGTTTTTTTCTCTCACCTCCCCCCTTTTTCCCTCTACTGGAAAGTCTTTTATTTGCCTCTTTTATGAGAGATAATTTGTCCCATTCCATTTCTCCCTTTCTCCTCCCAATATATTTCTCTCTTACCCCTTAATTTCATTTTTTAAAGATATGATCCCATCCTATTCAATTCACCCTGTGTTCTCTGTCTCTCTGTCTCTGTCTGTCTCTCTCTCACTGTGTGTGTGTGTGTGTGTGTGTGTGTGTGTGTGTGTAATCCAACCAACTACCCAGATACTGAAAAAAGTTTCAAGACTTATAAATATTGTCTTTCCATGTAGGAATGTAAACAGTTCAACTTTACTAAGTCCCTTATGACTTTTCTTTGCTTTTTACCTTTTCATGCTTCTCTTCATTCTTGTGTTTGAAAGTCACATTCTCTTTTCAGCTCTGGTCTTTTCATCAAGAATGCTTGAAAGTCCCCTATTTCATTGAAAGACCATTTTCCCCCTGAAGTATTATACTCAGTTTTGCTGGGTAGGTGATTCTTTAGTCCTAGTTCCTTTGACTTCTGAAATATCATATGGAATATGGAATTTTCAATCAAGCATTGCTAGGGTAGAAGTGAACAGAAAATAGAAATAGAAATATTTTTTTCTCCAATTTGTCCAGCAATGTCTCCACAAAGCAATCCTTTTACCTATTCAGAAACAGCAGACTAAAATTATATTCTTCCCCATAACTAGGGAGTCTTTGACTCTCATTCCATATTGTTTCAAACCCAGATTAACGGTATGACAATAGCCCTTCATAGATCTCTGTTCATCTGCCTGAAGCCACGATTTGGATTGGAATCTATCACATAATTGACTTTTCACGATTTCCTCCTACCCACTCCATTACTCAATGGAGTATATGCCACCCACTTCATATTCTGGTACTATTCATAAACATACTCTACAATTCACTTTGCCAAGAACCATTTTATTATAAATTCAAAATCCTTTAAAATTTAACTATAACCATAGTCATCTCCAAACAAGTAGCTCTGTACAGTCACAAGTTTATAGGAATAGTTAATGCCAGTTATAATGTGAATGTTTATTTATTTTCAAATATCACTCTTGATATTTCAAAATTTGCTTGTTCTTCAGGTCCTTGGCTATATTCTGTATGTTTAATTGATTTTGTATCATATTTCAGATATGAACATGCACAGTTCACATCTTTTGTTTATTTGTTGACTATGCAGACTAGTGTAATATTGTTTGAGGATAAAGGTGGCATTAATTGAATTCAACTACCTTAGTGTAAATTATATTACTTTTAGCAATGATTAGATGATAGTAAATCAGTTTCTGATTAAATAGAGATTAATGTGTGAAAAATTCAAACAATTAGATGAGAGAATTGAAAACAAGTTCTTAAGTCTTCCTTCAGTGAGATCAATTGATTCCTTAGAACATGACACTTCTCAGAATTTGTCCCCTGAAAACTAGTTTATGGGATATGATACTAATTCATTGAAATTCACAAAATTGAAAATCATCTTTCCATGATATAGTCATATGACAAGAGGGAGTGCAGGAGAGTGGACAAAAGTGATGAACTTGGAAGCAAAAAGACCTGACTTTGATTCCTGATTAAGATACTTATTCAGAATGACCATGGGAAAAAAATGACTTAAATACTCTGAGTCATAGACTCCTCATCTCTAAAACAGGGCTAATTATAACACCTACACTGGGTGAATCAAATGGGATAGTTTTTAGAAAGCACCTCCCAAATCAAAAGTGCTCTATAAATTCAGGCTATGAGTATAAAGAAGAAAATAAAGATAGAACTAGTATCATAGAATGTAATGTTGAGTTTTGACTCTTACTATAATTATTGCTGATTTATTACTACCATCATCATTATTATACCCTACATTTTTATTGTGATTTAAACCATGGAAAATGCATCGAATTTAAAATCAAAGGATATGTATTTACTTTTCACCTCAACTGTAATTTACTGCTCATTTAATCATAGGCAAGTCACTTCAGCTCACTGGCCCTCAACTTCATTAGCTGTGAAATGAGATTAAACTAGACATCTCTAAGGTTCCTGTTCTAAATCTTTTACCTTATGATACTATGATTTTATTACTTACTTATTTCTTTGTTGTATTCCCCTAGGCTGACATAAGCTCTCTGAAGGCAAGCCCTATTCCCTTTTTGTCACTGTATCCCTGATACCTGGCAATACTTTTGCATATATAATAGACTTTCCTTCAGTTGAATGCATTTATTTAATTTTCTTCTGGGGACTTAATAAGTAGTTGTTGAATTGAATTAATTTATGTAATTCTCCAATTTTATTTCAATTAATAATTCAAACATTTTAAAGCAACTTTTTCATTTGTTTTGGTCATGTCTAACTCTTTGTAACCCCATTTGGAGTTTTCTTGGCATAGATACTGGAGTGGTTTGCCATTGTTTTTTAAATATTTGGTAGGAATTACTTTTGAATCCATCTGCTTCTGGGGATTATTTTAAGGGAGCTCACTGATGACCTGCTCAATTTCTTTTTCTGAGATGTCATTATTTAAATACTCTATCTACTTTTCTGTTACTCTTGACAATTTATATTTTATGTCCATATTCATCATCCCACTAAAGTTACCAAATTTATCTGTCTTTAATTGGGCACAATGGCTCCTAGTAATTCCTTTATTTTATCCTTATTGGTAGTACATTTGCCCTTTTTTTGATACTCATAATTTGGTTTTCTTCTTTCTTTTCTTAAATCGTTAGAGAATAATTTCTTCATTTTTTATTCTCCTTTTCATAAAACCAGCTCCTAATTTTATTTATTGGTTTAGTGGCTTTCTTTCAATTTCATTAATCTCTCCTTTGATATTTAAGATTTCCTATTCATTGTTCCACTGGGAATATTTTTACTTTTTTCTTTTTTTAGCTTTTTAAATTGCATGCACAGTTTATTGATCTGTTCTTTCTACATTTTATTTTTGCTAACTTTTAGAGACATAAAATTCCCCCCAAGTACTGTTTTGGATGTATCCCATAAATTTTGTTATGTTTTCTCATTTTTATCATTCTCTTTAATGAAATTATTTATTTTTCTATGATTTCCTTTTTTGATCCAATCATTCTTTAAGGTTAGGTTATTTAGATTTCAATTAGTTTTAAGTTTATGTTTCTTTGACCTCTTATTGAATGTATTTTTATTTCATTTTGGTCTGGGAGAGATGCAATTAATATGTTCATATTCTGCATTTCTTTGTGAGGTTTTTATGTCCTCACACATGGTCAATTTTTGTGAAGGCACCATGGACAGCTGGGAAAAAGACATACTCCTTTCTGTTCCCTTGCAATTTTCTCCAGAGGTCTATCATATCAAACTTTTCTAAAGTTGAATTCAGTTCTTTAACATTTTTCTTGTTTATTTATTTGGTAGATTTTTCTAGTTCTGAAAGGGGAAAATTTAGGTCCCCCATCTAGTATAGTTTTATGTCTATTTCCTCCTGTTACTCATTTAAATTTTCCTTTAAGAATTCAGAAGCATGCTGTTTGGTGCATACATGTGTAGATATGCATCTATGGTATTTATTGGGTAAATTTTATTTTCCAGATTATACCAGTAAATTCAGTTTATTTTTGGTTTGGATTTTCTCTGACATTAATATTGTAACTTTTTTTAAACTTTGGATGAAACACAATAGATTCTGTGGCAGACCCCTTTATTATTCTGTGTCTCTTCCTTTCAAGTGTGTTTGTTGTAAAAAACGTGTTACTGCATGCTGCCTTAAAATTGGTTCTTTTGGCAGATTTCCAGGAACCGAGATGGGGGAGTAATCTATAAGCACTCTCCCCTTCCCCTTCTTGACCTTGAAAAATCCAGAGAATATTTCCCCAGGAAAAATTCTGGAAGAGTGGGATCAGCCAAAGGGGTAAATAGTCTCTTAATTAAAGAGGTAAGGAAAATAATCATTATGATCAGGTAGGATTTATATCAGGAATGCAGGGCTGGTTCAATATTAGGAAAAATATTAGCACTATTGATCATTTAAGCAACAAAACTAACGGAAATACTTGATTATCTCAATAGATGCAGAAAAAGATTTTGACAAAATGAAACACCAATTCCTATTGAAAACACTGGAGAACATAGGAATAAATGGAGCTTTCCATAAAATAATAAGCAGTATCTACGAAAAACCATCAGTAAGCTTTATATGAAATGGGGATAAGCTAGATGCATTTGCAAAAAGTACCAGGGGTGAAGCAAGGATGTCTGTTATCACCAATGTTATTCAATAGGGTACTAGAAATGTTAGCTTTAGCAAGAAGAGAAGAAAAAGAAATTGAAGCAATTAGAATAGGTAAAGAAGAAACTAAGTTATCACTCTTTTCAGATGACATGATGATATAATTAGAAAATCAAGTGAAAAACTACTTGAAATAAAAAGCAACTTTGGCAAAGATGCAGGTTACAAAGTAAAACCCACATAGACCATCTGCATTTCCATATATTACCTCAAAAGCCCAAAAGCATGAAATAGAAAGAGAAATTCCATTTAAAGCTACAGTAAACACGATAAAATATCTGGGAGTCTACCTGCCAAAACAAATCCAGGGATTATATGAACACAATTACAAAACACTTTTTACACAAATAAAGTCAGATCTAAGTAAAGGGAAAATCATCAGTTGCTCATGGGATGGCCAAACTAATATAATAAAAATGAAAATTCTACCCAAAAATATTCGCTTATTCAGTGCCATACCAATCAAACTGCCAGAAAAAACATTTTATAGAGCTAGAAATAACAATAGCAAAATTCATCTGGAAGAACAGATGTTCCAGAATATCAAGGGAATTAATAGAAAGAAATGCTAGGGAAGGTAGCCTAGCCCTACCTGATCTCAAATTGTATTATAAATCAACAATCATTAAAATCACTTGGTACTGACTAACAAATAGAAGGATAACCAGTGGAATTGGTTAGGTACTCAAGACACAGTGCTCAATGAATATAGCAATCAACCATTTGAGGGGACCCCAGGACAAGGACACCAGCTTCTGGGATATAAATTTATTGTTTGACAAAAATTTCTGGGAAAACTGGATAATAGTGTGGCACAAACTGGGCATCAACCAATGCCTGAAGCCATACACTAGAATAAAGTCCAAATGGATACATGATCTAGGTATAAAGACTTATAAACAGGGGAGCAAGAAATAGTATACTTGTCATATTTATGGAGAATGGAAAAATTTATGACCAAACAAGAGATAAAGAACATTTTGAAGTGCAACATGGATAATTTGGATTACATGAAATTGAAAAGATTTTGCACAAAAATACCCTAATGCAATCAAGATTAGGAAGGGAACAGAAAACTGGAAAAGAATTTTTGCAACTAGTATCTGTGATAAAGATTTCATTTCTAAAATATTTAGAGAACTGTTAAATTTATAAGAATACAAGTTATTCCCCAATTGATAAATGGTTAAAGGATATGAACAGGGAGTTTTCAGAGTAAAAATTTAAAACTATCTGTAATCATATGAAAAAATGCTCTAAATCACTTGATTAGAGAGATGCAAATCAAAACAACTCTGAGGTACCACATCACACCTATCAGATTGGCTAATATGACAAAACAGGAAGATGATAAATGTTGGAGAAGATATGGGAGACTTGGAACAGTAATTCATTGTTGGTGGAGCTGTGAGCTGATTCAATCATTCTGGAGAGTCATTTGGAACTATGCCCAAAGGGCTAAAAAAAAATGTGCACACCTTTGACCCAGCAATATCACTTCTAGAACTGTATTCCAAAGAGATCATAAAAATGAGAAAGGGTCCCACATATACAAAAATATTTATGGAAACTCTCTTTGCAGTGACCAAGAGCTGGAAAGCAAGGAGATGCCCATCAATTGGGGAATGGCTGAACATGTTGCAGTATATGAATGTAATGGAATTCCATCGTGCTACAAGAAATGACAAACAGGACGACTTCAGAGAGGCCTGAAAGGACTTACATGAACTGATGCTGAGTGAAAAGAATAGAACCAGGAAAACACTGTACATAGTTACAACTACCATATGTGAGGAATTATTCTGATTGACTTAGCCCTTCACAGCAGTTCAGGGACCTAAAACATTCCCAAATGAGGCAAAATGCCATCCACATGCAGAGAAAGAACTATGGAATTGGAATGAACAATGAAGCAGAATATTTTCTCTTCTGTTAATGTTTTGTTTTGTTCAGATTGTTCTCATGGTTTCTACCATTCATTTTAATTCTTCTATGCAACAAAACCAATGTGAAAATGTGTTCAATAAAAAAATAAAAGACAAATAAAATGTAATCTTATATATATATATATATATATATATATATATATGTATGTATGTATGTATGTATATCTCCTTATAATTCTTCTGTCCACTTCCATTAGGTGTGTTTACCACAATCCCAATCACCATTGCTAAATGTGCATTTCCACACAGCCTATTTTTTTTCTTCTCCTGTTTATCTTTTTTCTCCATCTCTCTCTCTGTTTCTCTTGATCTCTGTTACTATCTCTATTTCTCTGTCTTTATCTCTGTTTCTGTGTATCTCTATATGTCTCTGTCTCTCCCTCCTTTTCTCTCTGTCTGCCTCTCCCCATCTGTCTGTTTTTCTGTCTCTTTCTCTCTCTCCCTGTTCCTCCTTAAAATTCCATTTTGCTTGTGACTACTTCCTTCCTTAATCTTTTCTACCTTCTATCTCTTTCCATACCCCCATTCACTTAGTCCCTTGTACTCCTACTTCCTTTCTGGGGTGAGATGGATTTCCATATTTAATTGAGTGTATATATATTATTCTCTCTTTGAGAAAATTCCAATGAGAGTGAGGTTCAAGTATTGCTAACCATGCCTTCATTTTCCCTTCCATTGTAAAGGTTCTTCCTTGAACATCTCTGTTACATGAAATAATTTTACTTGTTTTTTTCTCCCTTCCCCCTTATCCCAGTGCATTCCTCTTTCTTACCATTTAATGCTTTTTCTAATCATCACAATCTCTCTATCACTTTAATGTGAAAACTGCTTAATCTTATGTGATCCTGACCATACCTCCACAATATTTTGAATTGTTTCGTCCAGCTATATGCGATATTTTCTCCTTGATCTATGGCCTCTAAAGTTTGGCTATAATATCCCTGGAAGTTTTCATTTTGGGATCTCTTTCAGGAAATGATCAGTGGATTCTTTCATTTTCTATTTTAATTTTCTGGTTCTAGAATATCAGGGTAGATTTCCTTGATAATTTCTTAAAAGATGTCTGGATTTTTCTTTGATCATGACTTTTGGGTAGTCCAATAATTCTTAAATTATCTCTCCTGGATCTGTTTTCCAGTTCAGTTTTTTATCAAATGAGACATTTCACGTATTTTTCTATTTTTTTCATTATTTATTTTGATTGAGTCTTGATGTCTGTTGGAGTTATTAGCTTCCACATTTCCAGTCCTTCTTTTTAAGGGGTTCTCTTCAGTGGATATCTGTGCCTCTTTGACCATTAGGTCAATTTTCTGAAGTGATATTTTCTTCAGTACTTTTTGTGCCTCTTTTGTGAAGCTCTTAACTCCATTTTCATGCATCTCTCTTTTTTTCCAGCTTTTCCTCTACCTCTCTTATTTTATTTTAAAATATTTTGAGTTCTTCCAGCAATTCTTTTCGAGTTTGTGTTCTTCTTCTGAGTTTCTGTCTGGATCATCCCTGTCATCATCATAACTTTTTATGGTCAGGTTCTTTTTTTCTTTGTTTCCTCATTCTTATAGCTAATTTCTTGACTTTTAACTTTACATAAAAGTTGGACTCTGTGAATGTAGGGAGAACTTTCCAAGCTTCAAGGTACTGGTACTTCTAAAATGATACTGTCCAAGAAATGATGTGGTCATCGCTCTTCAGGCTTGTGCTCTGCTCTTCGCTGAGAAAAAGATCTTTTTTTCCCTTGCAAACCCAAGTACTAGTGCACCTTTCTGTCTTGGAACTGAGACAAGGTTCTTCCTCAATTATGAACTATATAGTTTGTTGGCTCTGTTACTCTAGAATTTGACTTGAGATATTATTTTAAAGTTCTTTGCAGTAGAATGTTTGGAGAGTTCAACTAACCTGTTGCCTATGGTCATCCATCTTGGCTCAGTCTATTCCTAGCAATAATAATCATAACCAGTACTTACATCACACTTTCCACTTTATGAAATGTTCACACACATTATCATATTTTATCTCCACAATCTCTTCTGACCTGGTTCTTTATCCAAAAGATAAAAAAGCTGAACTAAATAATGTCAGAAATCTTTTCTAATTCTATCTAAATCCATGATTCTATAAAAAGTCCCATGTATTTGGAGATAGGTTCAGAATTTAAAAGTGGAAAAGGTCCTTAAGAGATCATCCTAGTCAAACCATTATTAGTATGTGGATAAAAACAATTGAGGGCTAGAAAGATGAGTGGATAACACACATATACAAGCACACAAATAAATGCGCATAAACACACGCATATCCAGATACACGCAGACACACAAAATGGTCTGATAATTGAATTTTCGTTTATGGCAGAATGCAAGTATTCTTATTCCAGTTTCAGTGTTTGTTTCTCTCTGGGCTAATAAATGGACACTCAGTTTTAGGAGTATTTTTACAGATTAGCAAATCTTTTCCTTTGTTCACTTTTGAAACTTTGACAATGACAGCGTATTTTTTTTTTTTTGGTAATTTCTTTTTTTTATTATTTATTTATTTAACTTTTTACATTCATTTTCACAAAATTTGGGGTTCCAAACTTTCTCCCCTTTTATCCCCTCCCCCCACCCCAACACCCCAAGCATCTAATTTTCCCTGTCTCCAATCTGCCCTCTCTTCTGTCATCCCTCCCTTCTCTTGTCTCCATTTTCTCTTTTCTCCTGTAGGGCCAGATGACTTTCTATTCCTCATTAACTGTATGTCTTCTTTCCTAGTAGCAATAGCAATACTAAACAGTTGTTCCTAAAACTTTGAGTTCCAATTTCTCCCCATCCCTCCCTCCCCACCCATTCCCTTTGGGAAGGCAGGCAATTAAATATAGACCATATCTGTGTAATTTTGCAAATGACTTCCCTGATAGTCGTGTTTTGTAAGACTAGCTGAGTTACCCTCCATCCCACCCTGCCCCTCATTGTTTCTCTTCTGTCTTTTGATTCTGTCCCTCCCCAAGTGTTGACTTCAAATTGCTCCCTCCTCCCTTTGCCCTCCCTTCCACCATCCCCCCCCCTCCTTGCTTATCTCCTTCTCCCCCACTTTCCTATACTCTAAGATAGGTTTTCATATCAAAATGAGTGTGCATTTTATTCCTTTCTTTAGTCAAATGTGAGGAGGGTAAACTTCTTGTTTTTTTTTCTCAGCTCTCCTCTTTTTCCCTCCACTAAAAAGTCTCCTACTTGCCTCTTAAATGACATATAATTACCCCATTCCATTTCAACCTCTTTCCTCCCACTACATTTCTCTCTCACCATTTACCTTAATTTCTTTTCAGCTATGGTCCCATCCTATTCAATTCACTCTGTGCTCTCTGTCTCTGCATGTGTGTGCATGTGTGTATGTGTGTGTGTGCATGCATGCATGTACATGTGTGTGTGTGGTCCCACCAACTACCCAGATACTGAAAAGCTTCAAGAGTTACAAATATTGTCTTTCCATGTAGGAATGCAAACAGTTCACTTCTGGTAAGTCCCTTAAGACTTCTCTTTGCTGTTCACTTTTTCATGCTTCTTCTCATTCTTGTGTTTGGAAGTCAAATTTTCTTTTCAGCTCTGGTCTTTTCATCAAGAATGATTGAAAGTCCTCTGTTTCATTGAAAGACCATATTTTCCCCTGAAGTATTATACTCAGTTTTGCTGGGTAGGTGATTCTTGGATTGAGTCCTAGTTCCTTTGACTTCTGGAATATCCTATTCCACGCCCTTCGATCCCTTAATGTAGAAGCTGCTAGATCTTGAGTTATCCTGATTGTATTTCCACAGAACTGAAATTGTTTCTTTCTAGCTGCTTGCAAGATTTTTTCCTTGAGCTGGGAGTTCTGGAATTTGGCTACAATGTTCCTAAGTGTTTCTCTTTTTGGATCTCTTTCAGGTGGTGATTGATGGATTCTTTCAAAACTTATTTTGCCCTCTGGTTCTAGAATGTCAGGGCAGTTTTTCTTGATAATTTCATGGAAGATGATGTCTAGGCTCTTGTTTTGATCATGAGTTTCAGGTAGTCCCATAATTTTTAAATTGTCTCTCCTGCATCTATTTTACAGGTCAGTTGTTTTTCCCATGAGATATTTCACATTCTCTTCCATTTTTTCATTCTTTTGGTTTTGTTTGGTGATTTCTTGGTTTCTCAGAAAGTCATTAGACTCCATCTGTTCCATTCTAATTTTGAAAGAACTATTCTCTTCAGTGAGCTTTTGAACCTCTTTTTCCATTTGGATAATTCTGCTTTTGAAAGCATTCTTCTCCTCATTGGCTTTTTGAACCTCTTTTGCCAATTGAGTGAGCCTATTCTTCAAGGTGTTATTTTCTTCAGCATTTTTTTGGGTCTCCTTAACCAAGGTATTGACCCGTTTTTCATACTTTTCTTGCATCTCTCTCATTTCTCTTCCCAGTTTTTCCTCCACCTGTCTAACTTGCTTTTCAAAATCCTTTTTGAGCTCTTCCAAGGCCTGAGCCCACCGACATCCCCCTGGGATGTCTGGAATACCGAGGCCCCACCCTCCACGTCTTTCCCTGATGGAAAGAATACGTCCTCGTCATCAGATCCGAATGTTGGGATCATTTGCATTTGTTGGAAAAAACTCTCTATAGTCTTATTTTTCTTCCCTTTTCTGGGCATTTTCCCAGCCAGTTACTTGACTTCTGAGATTCTTGTCCACCTCCGCCCAGATCCGCCCAGCTGGTGCTTGGGCTCTGCGATTCAAATGGGCTTTCCTCGCCACCGCCCAGTTGCTAATGCTTTAGTTCTGCTGCTGGGGTGGGGGCAGGGCTGCCTCCCAGGCTCAGTTCCCTCTGGGGCTTTATGCAGAGGCCTTCAATAATACAGCGGGGTGGTGCAGGGCTGTCTCCCAGGCTCAGCTCCCTCAGGTTGTTTATGCAGAGACCTTCAGTAATGAAGATCCTGCCTGCTGCTGGGAAAGTCCTGGACCGACGCCGCTGCTGCCTCCGTCGCTACCCACGCCTCTGCCTCCGCCGCTTCCTGCCCCCGTCTCTGCCGCCGCTGCTTCCTCCCGAGGGGGCCCGAGTCACGGAGACACCCCACTCCCCTCAGCCAGCCAGCCGTCTCTCTCACTGACCTGTAGCTTCTGTGAGCAGAGGGACTTTCCCGGCTGCCGGAGCTTCCGTCCCTGAAGCCTGCTCGAGTCAGCTTCTCTGGGGCCACGGCCAGTGCAGCGCTGGGGTGGGGTCCGCTTTCTGGGGCGCAACGGACCCTGGGGACTGCTCTCCAGGGCTCTCTGGAACGGAAATCTCTTCCACTCTGTTTCTGTACCCCTTTCAGTGGTCCAGAAGTTATGGGGGTCTCTTTTTACATTAATTCCATGGGCTGTGGGTTGGAGCTCGCAAACGTGCATCCTTCTACTCCGCCATCTTGGCTCCACCCCCGACAATGACAGCTTATTGCATACTTCACAATCATTAGTGAAGACGTATGGTTTTACTTTGTGTGAATTAAAATGAGACATACATACACACATATGTATAACACCCTTGTAGTTCTCTTTATTTCTTTATATGAAAATATAAAAATGGACTCTGCTAATTCATGGATTACATGGGAATAGGAATAAAGATTTTAGAACACAATTATGGCTATGAAATGTTTAAAATTAATATAGACTAGAAGAAAATTAAAAGAGAGGGACAATCAATACATATTATAGTAATAATGATAGAAAGAAAAATGAACTTTCCAAAGAGAAATAGAAACCAAAATGGAATATGGGAAGAGTTTTCTGGAAAAGTTATAGCAGTACTTATCCTTTTTATGTTATGACTTTTAAATGTATTTTTCTAGGGAGGTGACTAAAACACAATAAGTGAGATGGAAAGTATTAAGCTTGATACTGAAATGCAAAAAGTGAACTTTGGATATAATGAGCATATTCTTTCTTTGCATATTAGGGTGAAAGTAGAAGGTTTTCACAGGGATAGAAAGGACAATGCTTATTCCCTGAAAAAGGAGGCAAATTGCCACCCACATGAACAGGATAAACAGGATCTTGGTTATCATGCAGCTGTGCCCTAGAATGTTTCAGTCTGCATTTAGCCCATAGTATGGTTAGGCCTAGAGGAATAGTGCAAACTAGAGGAATGATAGGAACCAGAGCTCAGAGACTGCAACAGAGAATATGTTGATTTAGCTGTACACATAGCTTCATTTGGAGATTGTTTTCATTTGTAGAGTGTAAAAAAAAAATGTTTTCTTTTAGGAGTAGATATGGGAGGTGGGACCTTATACCTGGGTTAATTCTCAGCATCCTAATCTAGGGAAATATGTACATCCTTAGATGAGAACTAAATTAAAGGTAATCAGTTTCTGGGGGGATCCAGGTGGAAAATTTCCCCTTAGTTCTGTCAAGTGAAGAGATAGCATAATGTCACATAGGGTCAGAAATAGAAAAAAAAAATCATTATCTAAAAGAAGGGACCATGATGTAAGTTTGTGGGTAAGTGTTCTCCGATCAGGCCACTGACCTAAGGCCAGGTCAAAGACAGGAAAGAACAGGTGATTTTAAATGTGTGTGTAAAACTATCTAAAATGATTGATCCAGTAGAATTTGCTTCAGGAAGACCTGTCAGAATGGAAAAGATAGATCAATACAAGCAAGTTCTTGGGCAAGAACATTGTAGCTGTGTATCACAGTCTTATGAAAAGAGCACAGGATTTGAAGTCAGAGAACCTGCTTCAAAATCTTACCTCTGTCACCTATTACCTGTGTGACCTTGGGAAAATTGGTCTTCAGCTTGAGAGTATTGGAGTAGATAGCCTCTAATGTACTCTCTAGAGGCAGCTTGGTGAAATAATTGTTAGAGTATTAAATTTGAAATTAAGAAGCCCAGAGATTGGACTCTCTTTTGACAGTTACTAGCTGAGTGACACTGGGCAAGTCATTTAACCTCACTTAGCCTTAGCTTTCATATCTGTAAAATGGAAATAATGATGACACCTTCCTCCTGTTACTATTATGAGGGACAAATAAGATATTTGTAGAAATGCTCTGCAAATATAAGGCACTATTTAAATGATAACAAGTATTATTCTAACTAACCTATATTTTAATGAATTTTCAGTCCATAGAGTCTAATCCAATCAATATTCATTAATTACCTCCTACATGAAGGACTTGTACAAGTACTTTAATATGAAAATCCTTATTTTGATTTCTAATTCATAAAAGATACCAAAAATGAGTGGTATAATATATAAACTAGTTTACAAAATATTATGAAAAACAATGATGAAAGATTATGACCAACGTGATCTCATAAACCATAGAAAAGGAATGAAAAATAAAATACAAATATAGTTCAGTAGCCTCATTAAGAAAAATCATCAGGGGAGGAGTCAAGATGGCAGAGTAGAAAGACCCATGTATCCTAGCTCTGAACCCACAGCCCATAAATTTCCTGTAAAAAGAACTCCCCACAAATTCTGGAGCAGTGGAAGCCACACAGCAATGCAGTGGAGGAGATTTCCGCTACAGAGAGCCCTGAAAAACCACCACCAAAGGTCCATCGCAAACTGTACAGCACAGCCCACCCCTGGCCGCGTGGCCCCAAGAGGAGAAGATCCGAGCAGGCTTCAGGGACAGAACCTCTGACTGCGAAGGTCCCACCACCCACAGGTACTACAGGTCAGTGAGAGAGACTTCTGGGCCGGCCGAGACGGGAGCAGGGTGTCTCCATAACTCAGTTCCCCTTGGGAGGCAACAGCAGAGGCAGCAGTGGAGGCAGCTGCAGCCAGGAGCTTCCAGAGGAGGCAGGACCTCAGATCCATTACTGAAGATCTCCAAATAAACCCCCTGAGGGAAATGAGACCAGTGAGGCGGCCCTGTCCCAACCTGAGCACCAGAACTTTAGCTCACATTGAATAGCAGCCATGCCCGCCCCTGAAAGCTCTGAGGCAGGGGATCAGCATTTGAATCTCAGACCCCAAGCACTAGCTCAGCAGATCTAGAGGTGAGGTGGGGGTGGAGAGAAATCTCAGAAGTTAAGTAACTGACTGGGAAAATGCCCAGAAAAGGGAAGAAAAATAAGACCATAGAAGGCTACTTTCTTGGTGAATAGAGGTTTCCTCCTTTTCTTTCTGATGAGGAAGAACAATGTTTAACAACAGGGAAAGACATAGAAGTCAAGGCCTCTGTACCCCAAACACCCGAAATAGATATCCAGTGGGCTCAGGCCATGGAAGAACTCAGAAAGGGTTTTGAAAATCAAGTTAGACAGGTGGAGGAAAAACTGGGAAGAGAAATGAGAGAGATGCAAGAAAAGCATGAAAAACAGATCAATACCTTGTTAATGGAGACCCAAAAAAATGCTGAAGAAAATAACACCTTGAAAAATAGGCTCACTCAATTGGCAAAAGAGGTTCAAAAAGCCAAGGAGGAGAAGAATGCTTTCAAAAGCAGAATTAGCCAAATGGAAAAAGAGGTTCAAAAGCTCACTGAAGAAAATAGTTCTCTCAAAATTAGAATGGAACAGATGGAGTCTAATGACTTTCTGAGAAACCAAGAAACCACCAAACAAAACCAAAAGAATGAAAAAATGGAAGAGAATGTGAAATATCTCATTGGAAAAACAAGTGACCTGGAAAATAGATCCAGGAGAGACAATTTAAAAATTATAGGACTACCTGAAAGTCAGGATCAAAAAAAGAGCCTAGACATCATCTTCCATGAAATTATCAAGGAAAACTGCCCTGATGTTCTAGAACCAGAGGGCAAAATAAGTATTGAAAGAATCCATCAATCACCACCTGAAAGAGATCCAAAAAGAGAAACTCCTAGGAACATTGTGACCAAATTCCAGAATTCCCAGGTCAAGGAGAAAACATTGCAAGCAGCTAGAAAGAAACAATTCCAGTATTGTGGAAATACAATCAGGATAACTCAAGATCTAGCAGTTTCTACATTAAGGGATCAAAGGGTGTGGAATAGGATATTCCAGAAGTCAAAGGATCTAGGACTCAAACCAAGAATCACCTACCCAGCAAAACTGAGTATAACACTTCAGGGGAAAGAAATGGACTTTCAATGAAAATAGAGGACTTTCAAGCATTCTTGATGAAAAGCCCAGAGCTGAAAAGAAAATTTGTCTTTCAAACACAAGAATGAGAAGAAGCATGAAAAAGTAAACAGCAAAGAGAAGTCATAAGGGACTTATCAAAGGTGAACTGTTTACATTCCTGCATGGAAAGACAATATTTGTAACTCTTAAAACTTTTCAGTATCTGGGTAGTTGCTCCGACCACACACAAACATACACACACACGCACACACACATGCACACACACATACACGTGTGTGCACACACACATACAGAGACAGAGAGCACACAGTGAACTGAATTGGATGGGACCATATCTTAAAAGAAATTAAGGTAAATGGTGAGAGAGAAATGTAGTGGGAGTAGAGAGGGTGAAATGGAATGGCGTAAATTATCCCCCATTCAAGAGGCAAGCAGGAGACTTTTTAGTGGAGGGAAAAAGAGGAGAACTGAGAAAAAAACATGAAGTTTACCCTCATCACATTCGACTAAAGGAAGGAATAAAATGCTCACTCATTTTGGTATTAAATCCTATCTTACAATACAGGAAAGTGGGGGAGAAGGAGATAAACAGGGTGGGGGGGTGATGGAAGGGAGGGCAATGGGAGGAGGGAGCAATTTGAAGTCAACACTTGGGGAGGGACAGGATCAAAAGACAGAATGGAAACAATGGGGGGCAGGATAGGATGGAGGGAACTATAGTTAATCTTATACAACACGACTATTATCGAAGTCATTTGCAAAACTACACAGATATGGCCTATATTGAATTGCCTGCCTTCCCAAAGGGAATGGGTGGGGAGGGAGGGATGGGGAGAATTTGGAACTCAAAGTTTCAGGAACAACTGTTTAGTATTGTTGTTGCTACTAGGAAATAAGAAATACAGTTAATGGGGAATAGAAAGTCATCTGGCCCTACAGGACAAAAGGGAAGATGGGGACAAGAGAAGGGAGGGATGATAGAAGAGAGGGCAGATTGTTGATAGGGGAAATTAGAATGCTCAGGGTATTAGGGTGGGGGAGGGGATAAATGGGGAGAAAATTTGAAACCCAAAATTTTGTGAAAATGAATGTAAAAAGTTAAATAAATAAATTTACATTAAATGAAAAAAAATCATCTCAAAGGCATCTAAAAGAAAAAATGGAAATGTCACAAACAAAAGAAAAATGGAAAAGATCTTCAAAGATTTTAAAGCATTTTGTTTTTAACACCAAATACATTCTTGGAATCTAACCTCACAGTCCCAGAAGTTTTTACAGAGGAAATAGAAATGCCAGTAAAGAGAAAAGAATGGGAAAAAAATAGCCAGATTAAAACAACTGTACATAGATGAGACCGACAATAGAGGAAACATAATTGTGAAGCCATTGAGAGAAAACTTTATAAATACCTTAAAGAGGGAATATATAAAAGATGTGGTTAAAATATTCAACTATTACTATCACAAATGTGAGTAAAAGAGCACCAACCACTCCTTTGTAATTGATATAAAATTGTAATAATTTTCCAATAAATCAACAATATTCACTATGATGGTATTACCAAGGAGTAGGCAGTTTTTCCTAGGTGATATTGCACAACAAATTAGATATTCACTATCTCACAAAAGACTGAAACATGTAGAAAATACAAGATTACCTGCTTATATATGTGTATATATACATACATGCATACATACATACATATATATGTATTTATTCAAATAAGGATCTGATTTGGAAGGTTTTCCCCAAGGAAAATCTTCTCCAGTAAAATATGATAATCTTCCAAAACTCTTTGAAAGATATAACAATAGAAATAACCTGGTCCAGAAGTTCTATGATCATAAACATTTGGTATAACATATCGAGATGCACATTACCAAAGGTATTTGCCATAGTGATGGAAGAGATACCTAGCACCCAATCCAAGCTGAAGTGTGACTGATGCTTTAAGGATGGTGGAGGCCTCAAGATTCTCTAGTTTGCTGATGATATTTCATCAAATTTCTAAGAGAATAGAAAGATGTAAATGAATTTGTTCTCTTTTGTTTTTTAATCACAACTCCTGGTTCAGTACCTGGCACATAGTAGGATCTTAATAAATGTTTGTTCATTTCCTGAAGACATTCATGTAACTTCTGGTCAATTTATATTCCTTGCAATTTCCAGCTAATGAGAGTTCCATTAGCAAATGAGTTTTATAGGCTGGAGTATGAATATTCTCTTGCGATCTCACTTTTTTCTCCTATAAGCTTAAAATTCAGAGCTTCAAGTCCCCAAGTAACTTTTAAATCTCTTACTGCTCAGAACCCTTTTAAAGGGAGCAAACAGTTCCTTTAATTGCAACCTACTGTCTTTAAGAACTCAGGTCTGTTTTCTTTTGGATTTTTTTTTAAACTTACTTATGAACAGTTTTTAAAACTCCAGAACAAAAAAAAATAGAATATTTTAAACATTGTTTTATATTTCTTCATAACAGATAATGCACAAAATTAGATAAGTACTCTGATTTTGTTTGAAATGAAAATATTTCTAAATAATTTGAGCAATTTGTCAATGAAGTAAATAATTGCATATGACGTTTCTCAAAAATTTTTGTTTTTATTTGTTTTATTAATGGACAAGGACAGCTTAATGTCTCTCTCTCTCTCTCTCTCTCTCTCTCTCTCTCTCTCTCTCTCTCTCTCTCTCTCTCTCTCTCTCTCTCTCTCTCTCTCTCTCTCTCTCTCTCTCTCTCTCTCCCACTTTAAACCAAGGTAACACTGCTATGAGATTTTATCATAAATGGAGTTCTGCAGAGGCATTCTGTAATACCCACACTTAATCTGAAACTGCCAATTATCTGGGGGTGCATCTGGGAGAAAAACTTTGGTAAAAGCAGAAACATTCAAAGCCACTACAGTGAATGAGAAGGAGGAAGTGTTTGCTTTCAGGCTAAAAAAAATATTATGACCCATTTATAATCCATCTCACTTCATGAACAAATTTAAGTCTGAAAGATAAAGTGTGACATTTGGGAGGCATGAAAAAATGCAATTGGAAAATATTATATCACTCATATTAAAGTTCAACCTATTCAAAGTTTTAAATTATTTGATTTCTATTAAATGAAGATGAGGCAAACTATAGGGTTCTCCCCCAAGATAATATTTTATCATTATTTAAACTGTCTTCTATCAAAATTATCAATCAAAAATTGACACCTGGGACTCAAAATCAGTCCACTTCAGGGGCTTGCCTTTAGGTATATTTTCATGAAATTCTTCCAAGTATAGTGGGTTTTGAAAACCAATTTTAGGTTATAGTAATTATCATGGATAGTAGCACTAAATGAAAAATAGGAATAGTTGACTTTTAAATTTAGTGAAAGCAATATAAGTTCATTTATCAAAATTTTCTTTAGGAAGAAGTACAACTTTGATAGAAAGTCTATGTAGTAAGAAAAAGAACTTTGAATCTCAATGCTAAAATTTATACTTGAAAAAACAAAACTTTGTAAAACTATTTTCCCCACAAAATACATGAACATTAAGAAATTTTAGTAATCCAGGAATAGATATTTTATGAAAGTAAATGACAGATACTTGATAACATTTTTCATTTTTTCTGTTAGTTATTTTAGAATAAATTTTAAAGTTAAATATATTTTTATATAGATAGTCACACAAATGTTAAGGGATTTAGAAGGTATGATGGATGGACCCCAGGTAGATTTATCAATGTTTATGGACATGGATAACATAGGATGAACCAGCAGGGTATATTGCTGCCTGTATAGTTGGAGAAGAAATCCAACGAATAAGATTAGAGGAAGGATTTTGCATATGATACATAATTCTTACTGAGTGCCTATAATTGGGCTTAGGAGCAACTCCTATTGAAGTAATGTGGTTCCTGTTGTCATTCAAGTCTAAATAGATCTGCAGAGGATCTATCTAAGAGCTGAGAGTAATAGAAGAGGTTTTTCACTAGAAGATGAAATTGTAGATAGTTACAAAATTTTCCCACTTTATTCAATTGTTAAATGGGAAATGCCTTTATGAGAAATGGCATATGAATGTTATAAAGTATCACAGAATATTTTTCCCTAAGAAATGATGAAAAGAATAATTTTGAAGAAACCTATGAAGACCTGTATGAACCGATGAGTAATAAAATAAGCAGATCCATGATGACAATTTATTTAACAGCAACATTGTAAAAATAAACAACTTTGAAAGACTTAGGAATTTTTATCAACACAATAAGTAACCACTACTCCAAAGGACCAGTGATGAAATATGCTACCCACCTCATGAGAGAGAGGTAATGGACTCAAGATTCACAACGAAGTATACATTTTTGGAAATTGGTAATGCAAGAATTGGTTTTGTTTGAGTAGGCATATTTGTTACAAGGGTTTTCCTTTTTTCAAATCAGAGTGGGAATTGGAGAAGGAGAAAAAATAAATTCTTATTAGTTTAAAATAATCATAAAGCAGTCTGCTAAAGTCAAATTCTGCATAACATCAAACTAACTTAGTGTCTGATACCCTCTGAAGATTGTTTTTCATTCATTTCGGTCATGTCTAACTATTTGTGACTTAATTTGGGGTTTTCTTGCCAAACATATTGGAGTGGTTCATAATTCCTTTCCCCCCTCTTTCAACAGATGAGGAAATTGAGGCAAAAAAGATTAAGTTATGTGTCCAGGGTCACACAACTAGTATTTGAGGCCAAATTTGAACTCACCAAGATGAGTCTTCTTGACTCAACATCCAATGCTCTATCCATTGTGCAACCAAGTTACCTTCACTATTAATAAGTAGATCTATAGAAATAAAGAATGGTGATAAAAATTGGACCCAGTCTCACGTAGGCAGATGGGTCCAGGGTAAAGGGCTATAATCATTCCCATTATGCAATAGTGGAATGAATATTTGATGTGGGTCAGGGGATGTTGGTACAAGTGCTAGGTCAACTAGCTTCTACCTAGTAGTTTGACCTCTCTGGATCCCAGTTTCCTTATCTATAAAATAAAGAGGTCCAACTAGATGGCCTGAGGTTGAATTCCTTTACAAATTTATTATCCTTTGAGGTTACATTACCACAAACACCACAGTTTGCAATAATTCTTGTCCTAGCAGGCATTTCACATCTAACATTTATACATAACATAATTACCATAAAATTCTGTATCCTTAATTTGTCTTTCTTGCAAATGTTATTTTCTATAAAAAAAAAAACAAACTATAAGCTAAACAAAAATACACTCCTTAAAGAATAAAATGCAAATAACCTTGTGCATAGGAAAAGAAATAGTTCAATTCATACTTAACATATTTTCCATTCAAAAGATAAGCAACAATAAATATCATTTTCCTTCCCTAACAGTAATTTTTTGATGTCTTCTTTACTTCACTCAAAATTTTTCATGGCTATTTGCATGCTTCTAGCATGTGGAAATTAGACTTGTGTGTTAAAAGGAAGTAAATTTGTGTGTTAGAAGTAAACATTGATTAGGTATATAACAAAAGGAATTGACTGAGAGAAAATACAGTTGTGTAATAGGATCTGGCAACATTAAGTAGAACTGAATACAAATCCTTTGAACATGGATACTAAAGCCTTTATATTTTAATAATTTTTCAAACTTCTTCATGGAGTCAGAAAAACAAAATACAAAATAATAAGAACATGATGGAAAGTGTTTGCTGACATTTTAGCACCTGTTCATTTACTTTACAATTTTAGCAAAAGTAAGATTTTACTTGTGGTCTATTTTTTTTAAAGCTACCAAGAATCAAAATCAGTATAGCTGTCATTTAACTTCGGTAACTTGCACTAACATCATTTTTCTTTTCTTACTTTTTTTGAAAAAAATAATAACAGGAGAAAATGTGTTTTCTCTTGTGGTGGTTGTAATTGTTACTTTTGACCATTTTGGGATTAGAATGGTGAGAGACAACAATGAAATTTACAGAAATTTTAGCACCTGCTGATTTTTCTCAAATATGAGCAAATTTTTTTTTCTGAAATATGACTGGATTTGCATACGACTGAGCTCCCTCTAAGCTTGTGATTCTTTATAAAGTAATCATTTTTTTGTGAAAATTAATTCTAAGAATTAATTGTCATTATTGCCTTTTGACAGTCAATGAACTAACATTGATTAAAATCTTACTATGTGCTAAGCTCTTTGAATATAAATATAAGTAAGAAAAGTAAGTGGGGGAAGGCAATTCATGTTCTAGGGGAGCTGACATTCTAATTGGAGAGGACAAAGGTAAAACGAAGCTGAAAAGTTGGGGCATGGGAACAGAAAAGTACTTATAGGAACGACTGACCTGAGGGCCCTCCTTAAATGAAGGTTCTGGATGAATCCAGTCAGAGGGAACTGCTGAAGGGATCCAGGGTACTCATAATGTATAAATTTCAAGGAATGAGGCTTCAGGATGAAGAACAGAGAAGAAGCCTTGAGTGTAAGCTAAAGAGAAATGAACTTGGAAGGAAAGATGGGTGAGAAGTGCTAGTCTCCATAGAAGGTAGCATATTTTGAGCCACAAGGGAATTAAATTGTGAAGAACTGAGTTGGCCTTGTGCTAGTTTGTGAAGCAGGTAAAATCTTTGCTATCCTCTCCTCCCTTTTTGTAGGAGGGAGGGAGTATGAGTCCTTTCTTCAGGCTTGTGGTGTTCTGTTTCTCTATCCATTCCAAAATCTATCCCCAGGGAAGAATGTCATCAGTTGTTTCTGCCCTTGTGTCAACTTAAGTCAGTGTTATTCCTTTCTGTGACTTTGTGGTTTTTACAGTTTTGGTTATTATATAAAATCAAAATCTGTTAAAGGAAATGTAGCTTTTGGCAGGTAATGGAAATGATTATCGGATAGGTGGTTCAGAAGCATGTTAACATTATCCCTGATTTCTCAGCATGGGATTAATCTGGTATTTAACATAAAGTTAGGATAGTTCTTGGGGACATGCAGCCCTCCAACAGTAACATTTACATAAACCAGTTTATCTTAATGTTAGCCATCAGAACCTGAAAGCAAATTTCTCAAATGAAAGGAAACTGTCCTTAACATATATAAAAATAGTCTTTTAAATATTGAGCAGATTTTGACCTTGTTTGATTCTGTGTTTTGATTTGATCTTGTTTGATTGTTATCTACTGTGACCTGTTTTTGCATTGTGCAATGCAATTAACACTTTGTCTAGGTTTTAATGGAGTACATGATGTTATCGTGCTTGCTCCCCTTACTCACCACCTACCCCAGCCTTTATCAGTCTTGAGCATATTAGAAAGTGATATGCAGGCTGAGAAGAGTGGTCATTATGAAGCTGTGTTGCATAATGGATAAAATGGGGAACTTGGAGTCAGGAAATCTCTATTCAAAACTTGCCTCTGGTGACCCTGAGTGACTGACTGAACCTCCCTATGACTCACTTTGCCTCTTTTTTAAATAAAGGAGTTGGATTAGTTGTCCTCTAATCTTCCTTTTTATCCTTGTTCAGTTGAGTCCAACTTTTTTGACCCTATTTGGGGTTTTCTGGAGTGATTTGTCATTTCCTTCTCTAGTTAATTTTATAGATGAGGAAACTGAGACACACAGGTTTAAGTGATTTCCCCAAGGTCACATAGCTAGTAAGTGTTTGAGGATGGATTTGAACTCTAGTCTTCTTAACTTCAGGACTGTCACTCTATCTACTGTATCACTTAGGTGTCTCCTGCTCTAAAATGATAATACTATGGTCCTATGACTAATGATGATTAAGTAAGCAAAGAGATTATACAGAGGAGAAGGGAGAGGTGAGTCCTTGTTCTAATCATCAGATTATTTAAGAGTTTGATGCAGTGGAAATGTTTGATTAGGAACGAGTGTCTAGGATGAATGATACCAATATTCTATCCTTGAATCACAATGGTGTACACTTTCAAGAAATTAATATATATATATAATATATGTAATATGATATATATTAACACTTTGTAAAATATATCATATAATATATACATATTCCTACTATAAGCAAAAGTTGTGCTAGACAATGAGTACTGAATGAATAAGGAAATACTTTGACCTCAATGTCTGGTATATGAGCAAGTTGCAAATAACTAATAAAAACTGAACCTAGGTAAGAATGCTTTTAAGTGCTTAGTTCTAAGAATTCTCTTTTAGTTGGAGGAACCAAGGAATGTTTATGATGAAAAGAGAATCTTTGGAGGATTAGCAGAGGAAATTGGATTTTGTTATTTTTTCTCTGAATATTTGGGTAAGAGTTATTTACTTCTTGGTGTAAATTAATGAAAGGATATTCAATATATGCTATCCTTTAGACCTTCCAGTTCTTTAGATAATGGGGATGTAAGTAGTTACTATATAATAACTAGGAATATGTGAGTAGAGCTAAAAGTTCTCCTTGATGTAGGAATATCTTAATTTAGTGAAAATGAAGCTAGTAGCATTGTAACCAAATGGATAAACTCTTCCAGAATCCCCAATTCCAATTTTTTTGAGGGGACTTGATGGGGATAGGGGAGGTTTGAAAGGTAGGAGAGAAGTAGGTAGTGAAATTATGAAGGTGAAAAGAGCCTTTTAAATTTTGGGCCAGGTGGGATCTATATTCATGAAGCTCAACATCTGAAGCCTTTAGAAACCCGTAGGGTCAATTTGATCTGAAAGCTGGTAGAAATAGACTGGATTTTCTGGTTCTAGGAGCCAAGATGGTGGAGTGATCAGTAACTGCTATCTCCCTCCCTTGTTGACCTTGACCAGTGCAGAGATTATTTCCTAGGGGGAAAGAAAACTTGGAAAGTGGAAGCAGGAGAAAGGGTAAAGAGACTCTCACCACAGGAAGCTAGAAAGATCACTAAGGAGGGTTCCTCTTGCTGTGGTCAAAGGTGACCTGTGTAGGATCAGAGCTTTCGCAGAGAGTCCCACCTCAACAAACTTGGTGAAGTTCCTGAACCCCGAGAATGGGGGTGAAGCCTGCAACTGCCAACACCAGTACTGCAGGTGTGCCTCAGCACTCCAGTGAAATCAGGAAGACACTAGCCCAGAAAGCTGAGCTCTCCTATACGCTAGCTCAGCAGAGGAGCCTCCAGTGTCCAGATAACCCCTCCCTTACACTTAACAAGCTACCTCCAGGTAACTGCAGGGAAACCCAAAAAGAGCTAACTGTCCACTGCTTTCAAACACCACCCAACTCAACACAAGGTAAGCTACAGCATTTAATTTCTAGCTGAAAGAACCAGAGACCAAACACAAAAAGCCTCAAGTTTTATGCACAAGAACTATGTGGGACAGAGCTCCATGTGCACAGATCTACCTTAAAAGCAAGGAAAAGGGTCATTATCTTGAGTAAAAAGAAAAGACAATAAAATCTTTCTATGGGCACAAGGACCAAAACACAAATACCAAAGAGGTCAGCATTGAGACTGTATTCCCATATGAAACTTCAGAAGGGAATATGAACTGGTCAGAAAAACAAAGAGCCTTCTTGGAAGACCTCTGGAAGGATTTAAAAACCCAAATTAGAGAAATAGAAGAAAAACTGACCAATGATTTTAAAAATATGAAAAAAACAAACTGAAGAGGAAAACTCCTTAAAAAGGAAAAGTGGATGAATGGAGAAGGAAATACAAAACCTAACTGGTAAAAATAACTCCTTAAGAGGAACAATTGGACAGATGGAAAAGGAGATGCAAAAGTTAACTGAGGAAACAATATGATAAAAAATAGAATTGGGCAAGTAGAACCTAATGAATCTTTGAGGCATCAAGAATCAGTCAAACAGAAACTAAAGAATGAAAAGATAGAAGAAAATGTAAAATATCTAATTAGGAAAACAACTGACCTGGAAAATATATCTGGGAGAGAAAATCTAAGGATTATTGAGCTACCAGAAAGCCATGATTAAAAAAAAAAAAGAGAACTTGGTCAATATCTTCCAAGAAATTATCAAGGAAAATTGTCCAAAAGTCTTAGATCCAGAGGGCAAAATAGTCATCAAAAGAATCCCCCATTCAGCTTCTGAAAGGGATCCCAAACTAAAAATGCCAAGGAATATTATTGCCAAATTGCAGAGCTATCAAGTGAAGGAGAAAATACTGCAGGCAACCAGAAAGAAACAATTCAAATATTGAGGAGTTACAGTCAGGATGACGCAGGATCCTGCAGCTTCTCCATTAAAAGATCCAAGGAATTGGAATAGGATATTCCATAAGGCAAAGGAACTGGGACTACAACCAAGGATTAGTTACCCAGCAAAGTTGAACATAATATTTCAGGCAAGGAGATGGATATTCAATAAAAGAAGGGATTTCCAGATCTTCCTGAAGAAAACACCAAAACTCAATAGAAAATTTGATCTTCAAATTCATCTCTCAAGAGAGGCACAAAAAGGTAAATGGGGGAAAAAAAACTTCTTACACAATATGGCAAACTGTTTACATCCCTATAAGGGAAGATGATCCTTGCTAATCTTGAGAATTGTATATTTATTATGAGATGTAAGAAGGATACACATAGATAGAGGCAGTGGGTATAAATTAAATGATGTGATGATAACAAATGTGAATTAAGGGTGTGAGGGGACTGTAAGGGGAGATATGAAAAGGATGAGGCTGACAAATAATAAATTCCACCACAGGAAGAAGCACAAAATATATTACAGTAGAGGGAAAGAGGGGAGGGAAATGAGTATTGTTTGAGAAGTACTCTCATCTGATTGGACTCAAGGAGGGTACAAAAAGCTCAGTTACATATAGAAATTCCACAAACTGTATAGACAATAGGAGGGGAAGGGGAGAAGAAAAGGGAGGGGAGGTTAAAAGGGAGAGAAGAAGTAGTAAGAGAAAAGAGGGATTAAAAGGGAGTGGAGCTGAAAGGAGGGAGGAAAGACTAGGGAGGGAGTGGTCAAAAATAAAACTCTATTGTGGAGGGGAGGGTAGAAGGCAGAAATAAAAGCATAAACAAGGGGAAAGGGGATGGAGGAAAAGTCACAAATAGTAATCACAACTGTGAATGTGAATGGGATGAACTCTCCCATAAAACAGAGATGGATAGCAGAATGGATTAAAAACCATAATCCAACAATATATTGTTTACAAGAAACACATTTGAAAAGGGGAGATACACATAGGGTAAAGGTAAAAGGTTGGAGCAGAATTTATTGTGCTTCAGCTGATGTAAAAAAGTAGGAGTAGCAATCCTAATCTCAGACAAAGCAAAAGAAGAAATAGATCTAATCAAAGAGAGAAGGAAGGAAACTATATCCTGCTAAAAGGCACCATAGACAATGAAGCAATTTCATTACTCAACATATGCTCCAAGTGTTATAGCATGCAGATTATTAGAGGAGAAGTTAAGGGAGTTACAGGAAGAAGTAGACAGCAAAACTATACTAGTGGGAGACCTCAACCTCCCCTTCTCTGAACTTGATAAATCTAACCTCAAAATGATCAAGAAAGAAGTTAAGAAGGTGAATAGAACTCTAGATAAGGTAGATATGAGAGATCTCTGGAGAAAATTGAATGGGGATAGAAAGGAATACACCTTTTCCTCAGTGGTACATTGCACATATACAAAAACTGACCATGTACTAGGCCATACAAATCTCCCAGTCCAGTGCAGAAAGGCAGAGATATTCAAAGCATCATTCTCAGATCATAATACAATAAAACTTACATGTAATCAAAGGCCATGGAAACATAAATCAAAAGCTATTTGGAAACTAAACAATCTAATAATAAAGAATGAGTGGGTTAAACAACAAATTATAGAAACAATAAGCAATTTCATTCAAGAGAATAATCAGACAACCTATAAAACTTTGTAGGATACTGCAAAAGCAGTTCTTAGCAGAACTTTTATATCTGAGTGCCTATACAAATAAAATAGAGAAAGAGGTAACCAATTAATTGAGCATGGAGATGGAAAAACTTGAAAAAGAACAAATTTAAAATCCCCAAGTAAATATCAAATTAGAAATACTGAAAACCAAAGGAGAGATTAATAAAATTGAAATTAAGAAAACTACTGAACTAATAAATAAAAGTAGGACTTGTTTTTATGAAAAAAATAATAAGATTGATAAACCTTTGGTCAATTTGATTAAAAAAAATGAAAGAAGAAAACCAAATTACCAATATAAAAACTGAAAAGTGTGAATTCACCTCTAATGAGGAGGAAATTAAAACAATAATAAGAAATTACTTTGTCCAACTGTATGCCCATAAATTTGACAATCAAAATGAGATGGATGATTATTTTAAAAGATGCAAATTGAACAGACTAACAGAAGAAGTTGAATACTGAAACAACCCCATCTCCAAAAAAGAAATCGAACAAGCCCTCAATGAATTCCCTAGGAAAAAATCTCCAGAGCCAGATGGACTCACAAGTGAATTCTATCAAACATTTAAAGAACAGTTAATTCCAATACTATATAGACTATTTTTGAAAATTGGGGAAGAAAGGTCCTCCCAAATTCTTCTTATGATATAAATATGATTTGGTTATCTAAGCCAGAAAAAGTCAAAACAGAGAAAGAAAATTATAGATCAAATTCTCTAATGAATATAGATGCAAAAATTTTAAATGATTTTAGCAAAAAGAATACAGCAACTAACCACAAGAAGAATATATTATTATCAGGTCAGATTTATACCAGAAATGCAAGGATGGTTCAATATTAGGAAAACTATTAACATTACTGATCATATCAACAACAAAACTAACAGAAACCACATGCAGAAAAGCTTTTAACAAAATACAATACCCATTCCTATTGAAAACACTGGAGAACATAGGAATAAGTGGAACATTCCAAAAAATAATAAGCAGTATCTGCCTAAAACCTTCAGCAAGCATTTTATGCAATAGGGATAAGTTGGATGCATTTCCAATAAGATCAGGGGGGAAACAAGGATGTCCATTATCACCATTCTTATTCAATATGGTACTAGAAATGTTAGCTGTAGCAATAAGAAGAAAAAGATATTGAAGGAATTAGGCTAGGCAAAGATGAATCCGAGTTATCATTCTTTATATGATGATATACTTAGAGAATCCCAGAGAATCTAAACTACTTGAAATCTACACTACTAGAAAAACTACTTAAAATAATAAATAACTTTGGCAAAGTTGTGGGTTACAAAATAAACCCAGACAAATCTTCTGTATTTCTATATATTACTAACAAAGCCCAATAGCAAGAGATAGAACAAGAAATCCCATTTAAAGCTAAGGTTGACACTATCAAATATTTGGGAGTCTACCTGCCAATACACATGCAGGAACTATATGAACACAATTACAAAACACTTTTCACATAAATAAAGTCAGAGAAAAGTACGGGGAAAAACATCAGTTTTCTCATAGATAGGATGACCTAATATAATAGGAATGACAATTCTACCTAAATTAAATTACTTATTCAGTGCCATAACAATCAAACTGCCAGATAGTTATTTTCTAGAGCTAGAAAGGATAATATCAAAATTCCTCTGGAAGAACAAAATGTCCAGAATATCAAGGGAACTAATGAAAAGAAATACTAGGGAAGGTGGCCTAGTCCCACCGGGTCTTAAATTGTATTATAAAGCAGAAATCATCAAAACCACTTGGTGCTAAGAAACAGAGGGGTAGACTGGTGGAATATGTCTAATACTATATTCATTAACTAGTACCATTATTCAATATGGTACTAGAAATGTTAGCTGTAGCAATAAGAGAAGAAAAGATATTGAAGGAATTAGACTAGGCAAAGATGAATCTAAGTTATCATTCTTTGCAGATGATATGATGATATACTTAGAGAATCCCAGAGAATCTAAACTACCTTAAATCTACACTACTAGAAAAACTACTTAAAATAATAAACAATAAATGTAGCAATGAATATAGCAATCTACTGTTTAAGACAAAAATTCACTTTTTGAGAAAAATTGCTGAAAAATGGCAGAAACTGGGCATAGCCCAATGCCTGACACTCTGTACAAGAATAGAGTCCTAATGGACACACGATCTAGGTGTAAAGATTGATACTATAATAAAATTAGGGGAAAAGGAATATCGTGTTTGTCAGATTTATGGAGAAATTTTTTACCAAACAAGAGGTAGAGAACATTATGAAGGCAAAAGAGATAATTTTGATTACATTAAATTGAAAAGTTTTTGCAGAGACAAACCCAACACAACCAAGATTAGGAAGGAAAAAGAAAACTGGGAAAGAATTTTTGCAACTAGTGTCTGTGATGAAGACCTCATCTCTAAAGTATATAGAGAACTGAGTCAAATGTACAGGAATATGTCATTCCCCAATTGATAAATGGCCAAAGGCTGTGAAGAGAGAATTTTCAAAGGAAGAAATTAAAGCTATCTATAGTCATATAAAAAAATGCTCTAAATCACTATTGATTAGAGAGATGAAAATCAAAACAACTCTGAGGTACCACATCACACATATCACATTGAATAACATGACAAAACAGGTTGATAAATCTTGGAGAATATGTGAGAGAGTTGGAACACTAATTTATTGCTGGTGGAGGTGTGAGCTGATCCAACTATTCTGGAGAGCCATTTGAAACTAAGTCCATAGGGCTACAAAAATGTGCATACCCTTTGACCCAGAAATATTGCTTCTGGAACTCTATCCCAAAGAAATCATAGAAATGGGAAAGGGTCACACATGTACAAAACTATTTATAGCAACTCTCTTTGTGGTGGCCCAAAACTGCAAATCAAGGGGATGCACATCAATTGGGAAATGGCTGAATAAGTAGTGATATATGAATGTAATGGAGTACTATTGTGTTATGAGAAACAATGAACAGGAAGACTTCAGAGTAGCCTGGAAAGACATATGAACCAATGCTGAGTGAAAGGAGCACAACCAGGAGAACTTTGTACACAGCAACAACCATAAAGTGTGAGGAATTTTTCTGGTAGACTTAGTGTTTAATTGAAATGCATGGACCTAAAAAAATTTCAAACCAACTCTTGAGGCACAATGCCTTCCACATTCAGAGGAAGAACTATGGAATTGGATAGCAGATACAAACAGACCATTTTCTTTTGTATCATGTTTTTTTGTTTTGTTTTGTTTTGTTTCATGGTTTCTCCCATTGAATTTAGTTCTTTTATGCAGCATGCATTATTAGGAGTACGTTTAGAACCTATATGTATGCCATCTCTGGGAAGAAATAGGGAGGGAGGGATGAAAGGGAGGGATTGCAAAAAAAGCCAAACAAATTAAGATATATGGAAATGTTTGTCAAAAACTGAAAACAAAATAATTTAAAAAAATCTATAAGATACTGACTAAAATTCACAAAGTTAAAAAACATTCTTCAATAGAAAAGTTGTCAAGGAATAAGAGGAAGTGTCAAGAGTTACAAATATGATCTTTCTATGTTGGAATGTAAACAGTTGAACTTTAGTGAGTCCCTTATTATTTCTC
Organism: Bettongia penicillata ogilbyi; assembly: GCA_023548195.1. Classification (NCBI taxonomy): domain Eukaryota; kingdom Metazoa; phylum Chordata; class Mammalia; order Diprotodontia; family Potoroidae; genus Bettongia; species Bettongia penicillata. The sequence continues at coordinate 902,330 of JAJHZJ010000366.1, forward strand.
TTTCCTGTTTATCTTTTCATGCTTCTCTTGATTCTTGTATTTGAAAGTCAAATTTTCTATTCCATTCCGATCTTTTCACCAAGAATGCTTGAAACCCTCTATTTCATGAAATGACCATTTTTTTTACACTGAAAGATTTTAGTCAGTTTTGCTGGGTTGGTGACCCTTGGTTTTAATCCTAAATTATTTTATCTCTGGAATATCATATTCTAAGCCCTGCAACCCCTTAATGTAGAAGCTGGTAGATTTTATGTTACCCTGATTGTATTTCCACAATACTCAAATTGTTTCTTTCTGGCTGTTTGAAATATTTTCTCCTTGTTTTGGGAGCTCTGGAATTTGGCTACACTATTTCTAAGTATCTTCCTTTTGGGATCTCTTTCAGGATGCTCTGAGTGTATTCTTTAGATATCTACTTTATCTTATGATTCTCGAATATCAGGGCAGTTTTCTTTAATAATTTCTTGAAAGATGACATCTAGGCTCTTTTTTTGATCATGACTTTCAAGTAGTCCAATAATTTTTAATTTGCCTCTCATGGATCTATTTTCCAGGTTTTGTTTTGTTTTGTTTTTTTTAATTGAGATATTTCACGTTGTCTGCTATTGTTTTCATTCCTTTGGTTTTGTTTTAGAATTTCTTGATTTTTTCATAAGCTCATTAGCTTCCATATGCTCCATTCTAATCTTTAAGGATGTATTTTCTTCAGTGAACTTTTGGACCTCCTTTTCCATTAGGCCAATTCGGCTTTTCAAGGCATTCTTCTCACTGACTTTTGGACTTCTTTTGTCATTAGTTAAGTCTATTTGTTAAGGTGTTAATTTCTTCAGCTTTTTTGCATCTCCTTTAGCGAGCAGTTGATTGATTTTCTTGGACCACTCACATTTCTCTTCCCAATTTTTTTTCTCTACTTTTCTTATTTGATTTTCAAAATCCTTTTTTAATCTGTTTCATGGCCAGAGACCAATTCATATTTTTCTTGGAGGTTTTGGATGTAGGAGTTTTGATTTTGTTGTCTTCTTCTATTTATATATTTTGGTCTTCATTGTCACCAAAGTAAGGTTACATTGTCTGATACTTTCTCCAATTTTTGCTCATTTCTGTAGCCATTTGAGTTTTTAGCTCTTTGTTTAGGTAGTTCTCTGCTTTCAGTGAGGGTGGAGCAGTGTACTGTCAGCCACTTCATTCCCCTATAATCTGTGGGCTTAGACTTCCTGAAACAACTGCTTCAGCTGCCCCTATTGCTGCTGTGGCTACTGCAGGCTCCTTCACCCCCTTTGCTTCCTTAGGGCTGGGGTAGGGGGCCATACCACTTCACTCTTTCCTACAGGTAAGATAGGTTTATTTCCATTAAACTTCCAATATGTCCTCAGAATTTTGGAGTTGTGAAGTCTAGAAAGTGCCACAGGTGCCAGAAATTCAATTCTCCCCCCCCCCCCCCCCCCCCGCAGAAAGGTCTGCTCAGGTCACTTCTATGCCAGCATGGCCCAAGCTGGACTGGCTCTGCTCCCAGTGCCTCATGATAGATGCTTCCTGTCTGCCTTCCAGGATGTCTTTGACTGGATATTTACTTCACTAAATCATTGTGTGGGTTATGCAGTTCCAGAATTTGTTTAGAGTAATTTTTTTACAGGTATTTGGATGGCCATGGGGGAAGAGCTCTAAAAAGTCTGTGGTTCTACTCAACCATCTTTGTTCTGTCTCCAAAGAAAAAGCTTTTTAAAATAGGCTGGTAAAAGTTTAGAAAGCATGACACATGAGTAGCAGTTGGAGGAACTAGAAATAATTATTTTTTGTAAACAATATTTTATTTTTTTCTAATACATATAAATATTTTTTACATTCATTTTTATGAAATTTTGAATTCTAAATTTTTTTCTCCCTCCTTTCCCTCCTCAGCAATGTGATATACATGTGCACTCATGTTAAGTATATTTCCATATTAGTCATGCTGTAAAAGAATAAACAGCAAAAGGGAGAAAGTACAAAATAAAATACAGAAACAGTGAAAATAGCACTTTTCAGTCTACATTTAGACTCCATAGTTCTTTTTCTGGATGTGGATAGCACTTTCCATTTTCCATCATCATTCCTTCATGAATCTTTTGGATTTGTTTTGAATCATTTTATTGCTGAGAAGAACTATCAGAGTTGATTATAGCACAATGTTGCCATTATTGTGTACAATGTTTTCCTGGTTCTGCTCACTTTACTCAGTATCAGTTCATGTAAGTCTTTCCAGGTTTTTTCTGAAATCCACCTGTTCATCATTTCTTATATCAGAGTAACATTCCATTACATTTATCTTCCACAGCTTATTTAGTCATTCCCCTATTGATGAGCATTCCCTCAGTTTCCAATTCTTCACCAGCAGAAAAAGAACTGCTAAAAACATTTTTATACATGTGGGTCCTTTTCCTTTTTTTATGATATCTGTGATAGAGACCTAGTAGTGGTATTACGGATTAAAGGGAATATTTATATATATATATATATATATATATATATATATATATATATATATATATATATATATATATATATATAGTTGCCCTTTGGGCATAGTTCCAAATTGCTCTCTAGTAGAAAGTTATTGTAAGAAAGAAAATATTTAAGGATTATGTGGCTATCCTCAACTCTTTGAAGTTCTGTCCTATGAGAGGAGTTGCATAATTCTGTAGAAACAGATAAGAACAACTAAAAGACAGCATAGAAATAGAAGAATATTTCAGGGAAATCAGTGCTTGGGGGACAGGAAATGAATGATCAATAAGTAAAGGTGAATTAAGAAGACAATAAGATTGGTAAAGGAAGGAGGAGACAATAGTATCAGAGAAATCGATAGAGAGTAGAGTTGCTCAACAGTACAGAAAGCTGAAGAAAAGACAAGCAAAATGAGAAATGAACAAATGACATTGGATTTGACACAGGAATATAGGAAGAGGAGTGCATTTCTCTTCTTAGTCTTATCAGCTCCCATGGTTTCAATTTTCATGTCTCTGAAAATGACTCTCAGATCAATATATGCAGTTGTAATCTCTTTTGTGAGGTTCTGTCCTACATCATCAAGTTTTTATTGGACATCTCCAATTTGACATCTGGTAGGCATCTCAAAGTGAACGTACTCAGTATGGGACTAATTATATTTCCTTCCAAACTCATTCCTTTCTGTTTTTATCAAGAATCTCCCTATCTTTCCAGTCATTCTAGTTCCAAAGAGTTCTTAACTCTTAATTCTCTCTAACCCAGCTCCTACTCTCTGAATTCCCAATCAGTTAACAAGTTTTCTTCAGTACTTCCACATTTTTTCAATCCATTCTTTTGTTTTTCTCCATATCATGGGACACAATCACTTTTCAGACTCTCCTCACATCTCTCCTGGGCTATTTCCATAGCTTCCTAACTTGTCTCTCTGCCACCAATCTCTATTCTCTCAAGTTCATTTTTCACATACTTATCAAACTGATATTCCTAAAGCATAAGTCTGACCATGTTTCACTTCCATTCCCTGACCAGTAAGTTTCTGTAGTATCTTACTGCTTTGAAGGAAAAATGTAATCTTTCTTTGTTTGGTGTTTAAATCTTTTCATAGTTTGATTCAAACCTTCCTTTCCAGACCCACTTCTTTCTCTCATATACTCTCATTTCTATTCAAACTGGCCCTACTTATACATTTCTTCCCCTGATCCATGACTTTGCAAGAAGTCATCTCATTCTTTTCATGGAATCCCTCCTCACATCTTTCTCTTGGAATCTATGACTCCTTTCCAAATTCAACTCAATGCACCACTCATGTGGGAACTTTTCTTGTGTCTTCCCCCTAAAATCAGTTTATATTTGTTTTATATGCAGTTTATACCAACTTATTTCTGTATATGTAGTTCCTACAATATCAAAATAATATCATTATTGTGAAATATAGATATTAACTCTCATGGTCAAATGGACAAATCACAATTATTTTACAGGTATCTGTGGATGTGGCATAGCTTCCCATTAGACTATAAACCCTTAGGACAGAAAGTGTGGCTTAAACTTTTGTACCATTCCTAGAAAGTGCTCTGTACGCAGTATACATTGAATGAATATCTGTTGCACTGAATAAAATTACCTATGTTCCGTTCATCATTTCATTGACATTGTGGTCATCCTGGACACTGGCAATAGATTTTTTCCTAATAGATCACCAGAACCACATCACATTTGATGATTTTTTTTTTCTCTTTTTACCTTTTTGTGCATGTTTTCTTTCTCCCTCTCCCTCTCCCTCTCTCTGTTTCTCTCTATGTTCCTCTACTTCTCTCCCTCTCCCTCTCTCTCTTATATTTTAGAGGCATATCACAGAGCTAGTAAGGATTTAGGTAGAATCGGAAAATTCACTATTCACTTGGAGGTTTCTCTCTATATATATGCTACCTCTTGGAGAGTTATTGGTGACTCAGAAGGTGAAACTATTGTAAACCCCTATGAAAGCTCTAATACTTTGCTGAGGAGAGTTCTGGGAAGAGAACCTGATGCTCCAGAAAAACACATAAACTCATAATTTCAGAAAATAATTAGGAAACTTCCTCAGAATAAATCTATCATTGTGGGTGTTTTCTGTTCTTTTGGGTCCGTCCTACACCTAAACAATTTTTCATGGGCTGGCAGGGGGCCTTGGGTACTTGCAATTGGCAAATGGTTAAAGAATAGCAATTTATAGCTAACCATAGGATATTCCTTGGGAAATTCCTAGAGATGGGCAAAATAAGTGATTGGCAAGAAAATGACAGAATCTTTCATTTTAAGAGGCTAGTCACAAAGGCAAAAAGAGCTGTTTTTTTTTAAACATACATTTTTGCCTTATCTCCAGAGTAATGTCTTTTTTCCTATTTTTGACAAATCTTATCTGTATTTACTCACCAGAATAACTGAAAAATGGAAAAAGAAAATCATGCTTTTCCAGTCCTTTGTTTTGCAGATTGATTTTTTATCATTCTGAAAATATGTTCCCAGATTTTCTCACCTTTAGGAAATGTGCAATTCAGTTTTATGTGTATATGTGTATATGAATACCAGAGAAAATGTCTTAAATAGGACAGGAAATTGCTTTCTCAGCAATTTCAAATTATTTCTCTAAGCAGAAATACATTTTTACATTAATCCTAATACCAGTGATTGTTTCTGTTAGGCCAGAATCATTCAGAATATACAGCCTAATTCTTTTAAAGATGGAGAAAGAAAAAAAAATAAACTGTGACTTTTGAGAGATAAAAGGATTCTTTTTAATGAATATGCCACAAACACAGAAGGTTCTAACAGGATTTTAGAGGCCTCACATCCCACTCCCACACATTTAAGCTATGTACATGATGACTGCTTAGAATTGATCATAACAGTTAGCTACGAAAGGATTTGTCTACCACTCTGTCTGCCACTCTGCTTCAGGATGGGTAGAACATGTGGTGTCTACATTCTCTGTGCTGCCTAGTATAGTTTGAACCTGAATCTCAGCTACCCTTTTTGAGTTGCCTTCCTGAGTAGGTGACCAAGTATCTAAAGTTCAAAGAGTTCCAGTGGCCTTTTAAGTTTTAAAAAGGCTCAAATGTCCTAGGAAGTCTGTGAGATGGTGGCAACAATTGCTTTTATCAGCACAGCACCTAATTTTTCTTCATGTATTTTCAATCAAAAGTCGGATAGGACATAATGGAGCCCTAGCACATGGAAACTAATGGGCAAGGCACTAGATAGAAAAGAATGTATTCACAGGGTTATCCCTAGGTTTCCAGGTAGTAAGTTCTTTGTCTGGAGACCCAAACTGTGAGTACAAGTGACAGTTGAGAGAAATTGTTTCAGAGGAGCAGCTCCATCCCTAATGGTTTTTGATTGTTTGGGACATTTACATGCCTCAGGGAAAGATAGTGGTTTCTATTACTTGAAGGATGGTCCAGCATTTGTACCACTTCACTATTTCCCTAGGATGACTATTTGTCAAACTCATCCAGAGACTTTTGATTAAAAAATGGTTACTTCTATTCTGAACTCCTAAATCCTTAACTAAGTTTTAGCAAAATATATGTGTTCCCCCATCACAACTGAATTTCTGAATTTATTAAGGGTTTAATACGTTCCAAACACTATACTAAAACCTGGCGATTTTTGCTGTACTCAGTTATTTGAATCATATCTGACTATTTTTTATCAAATTTCAGGTTCTCTTGGCAAAGACACAGAAATAGTTTTCAATTGCCTTTTTTACAGGATGAGAAATTAAAGCAAACAGGGTAAAATGACTTGCCCAAGTTCATACAAATCTGAGGCCAGATTTGAACTCATGAAGAAGAGTCTTTCTGATTCCTCGTCTGGTTCTCTAGTCCCTGAACCACCTAGCTGCATAAGCACTGGAAATACAGGTATAAAATAAAGAGGAAGCCAGTCCCTGCCCACCAGGAGCACATATTCTAAATCATTTAGATTAATCTTGGATCTGGAAAAAGAGACAACTGAGATTATCTGATGTTGCTTGTTGTCTTTACTCAGATGAATTAGTATTATTATCAATACATTGATTTTTACATTCTGTATCAGTAAGCACCCCAGTATATACAGGGCCACCCTACTACAACAGGTTCTTAGATCTACATTCATAAAAAGAAAACAATTTTCAAGGGGTTAGCAATCATTTTAATCAAGCACAGATAGCAAAGAAAATCAAAATCAGAATTTCAGGGAAATCAAAAATAAATCAACAAACAGCACTTCCAAACTGCCTGACCATTACGTACATGCACAGTTATCCATGAGAGAAGCATCAACTTCTGAGTTTTAGTCTGGGAGCTTCTGAGGTGCTTTTCAGAGTGTCTCTGGCCAAAGAAACAGTTCCAGTCCCAAAGTAAAACCTCACCCTCAGGGTATTTATATACTTTTTAGACCCAGAGGGCATAACCCTCTGACCCAGTGCCTCATTAGAAAAAACAAAAGGTACTTGGGACCCTCCTACAAAACAACTCAAGGTAATCAAGCTTCCCATAATGGGCAGCTCCATCAATGGGTGGGAAAGATCCTCCTTAATCACATTATTCAGGCAGAGGCACTTTTAATAAAACTAAAACGGCAAAAGATCCTAATTTGATTGCCATGACACCTTCCCAGAAAGTGTTCCCTGAAAGAGTGATTAGTTTCCCCAGCCTAATTCCTCTACCCTGGATATCTTAGAATATTATCATGGATGTCTTTCTGGAAGGATCTCATTAAATTATTTTAGAAAGTGTAACTTTTGGGGTAAGTGAAGGCAAGTGCAATTAAAATTATTGGTGTCTTTTTATGCAATTTGCAGTTTTTAATATAATATTATTTACTCCCTAACTAGTGAACCAACACTTTAATTGCAAAAATAAAAGGCGGGGGGAGTATCAATACAGCAAAACACAATCAGCACATAAGCAGAGTCTAAAAGTATATGCAACATTAAAGCTCCCTAGCTCCCCATATCTGCAAAGAATGAAAGATGTTATATTTACTTGTTTCTTCTTTGGAGCCAAGCTCATCCATAATGACAGAAAAATAGGTTTTACTGTTCTTTCTGCTAACAAATTGTGAATAAAATAAATGTCTCTTAAGCACTAAATAATGCCTGACCCCTTACTAAGCACTTGGGATGCATACATATATACACATGCATGTGTACATGTATATATTCATAGACATGTATATTCATGTTGGTGTATTATATATTTCGAGAGAATTCTTGCCCATAAGAAGTGTTTGTCTTAAAAAAGGAAGACATATGGGGACATGAGGTATATGGGGAAGACAAAGGGAGTTTTGTTGGGTCGGGACAGGCTAGTGATGAAAGATGAGCTATAACTCAAAAAATAGTCAGAGACATGAAACTGAACATAGTCTGGCATCTAGAGTCAACTAGTTCATTCAGTGGGCTAGTTTTACACATTTAATCTTCGGTGGACTAGGTTCTGCTCTAGGAGAAGATTCCCAAAGATGCCTAAGTCTACTTCCAATGGCATTATAGATAGGATTCTGATGAACCTTAGTGTTTAGGTCGAGATCTCAGGTCTACTGTGGCGAATGCTGATCTAGACAGGAAGAAAAGGTCGGCAACAGCAAACAAATGGTGATGATGGGGTGCTTGGGTGCATGGACTTGGGCCCCATTTCTAAAATCACATTTCTCTTTAAAAATTATATTTCTCCCTAGCCTCAAAATACTATCTCAGGCAATTTCTCCCCAGCCCAAGGACACAGCCTGCCCTAGGAACAACCATTATCTCTCTTCCTGCTATAGTAGCCAGTTGCACCCATAGAACTCATTAGTTTGAACCAGCTCTATACTGAACTGGCTGTGTATTGGGTCATAACAACATTTACTACTCACTGACCAATCACATGTATTCTAGACTTGGACATACCTATACTCCCTTACATTAATCTTGTCTAACAAGACATTGATGAGAGAAGCCTGGTTTTTCCTGGTCTGCTCTTACCATTGGTTGACTTTGTGATGTTTCAGGCCTAAAACCACACCTCCGGGTACCCCCTCTTTGGGCTATTTCCCAATGAATTTTGGGTAAAACACCTGTGCAGTAGATACCAAAAGTGCATGTTCTCTTAAGAACTGACCACTTCTTAACCACTCCCTAATCCCACCCCAAAACAACTAGTTAGCATATTTGGCACCAGTAATACTGTAGAATATACTATATAAACTTTCCTTGTACCTCTTTAAGGTTGCAGGTTCCCTAAGTGCTCTTGCCTGCTGAAGAGCATAATAAATACTTACCTTGACTTCAACCATGCTTGAGTTCTTGAATTCTTCTCCATACGACCTGCCCCTGGTACCTTGGTCTTTGTGGGGGGTCTCACACCCCTTTCCAGCCCTCATCAGTGGTGTAGGTTGGGTGAATAGTTGGATAGGATATGTATCTGAAGCTTCAATGTGCATATTGCTATCCCAGTTCTGTTTACTTCCTTTTTTTGTTTCAGTTTGCCAAAGTCTTCCCATGCTCCTGAATAAATGTACACACACAGACTTATGTGTTTGTGATGTATATATATATATGTATGTATATGTGTGTGTATGTGTGTACATATATTTATACATACATATGTAATATTTTACAACACAATGTATTCCATTTATATTTGTGTGCCACAAACAGTTTAGGTATACCTTAATCACTGCTAATTTGTCCCCCCAGTTCTTTGCTAACACAAAAAGTGGTGCTATAATATTTTGATAAACATACATACACACATGCACACTCATAAGTGTGTGTGTATAGATGTACATAAATACACAGATATATTTTTATATTTATACATATGTATTTATCAGGGTGGGGACCTGAGACTTTGAGGCCACATGTGGCCTTCTAGGTCTTAGGGTGTGGGCTTTTGAATAATTCCAAGTTTTACAGAACAAATCCTTTTATTAAGGAGAGTTGATCCGTGAAGTTTGAATTCAGCCAAAGGTCTGAATACACACACACACACACACAGAAAGAAGGATGAGGGGAGAGTGGGGAGGAGGAGGAAAGGGGGAAGGGCCTTAGAAAGTTGTTTAGAGGACTAACAAGTACAGTGACTTGCTTAAAGTCATAAAACCAGCATGTGTTCCATGTCTGATTTCTCCAGAAGAGGAGGTCAAAACGACTGTGGTTTAAATCCTGAACATGACATATACAGACTTTGTGACCCTGAGCAAGTCATTGAGCCTCTGTTTTCTAGGCAATTCTCTAAATTTCAAAGAAGGTATTAAGCCTCATTGGTAGAAGGAGTATTACCACCTAGTAGTTCTCATGCTGATGAAATCACAGTGTTGCTAGGCTGCATGTTCTAAAAAATTGCAATTTTGTATATACACACACAAACAGATGTATTGCTTTTTATGTTCAAAAAGTACTTTCTGCTTGATAACCATGTGAAGTGATCTAATATTTCCGTTTTATTTATGGGAAAATTGAGGTTCAGAGAACTTAATAGAATTGCCCAAATTAACAAAGATAAAGTAACAGCCAGGAATGAAACTAATGTATACTGAGTAATGGCACAAGCTATTTTCCATGTTACTATGAAAATAGAAAAGGAATCGGAGAACTGCTAATGGAAGATACCTCCCCTTGTCATCATACTTATTGTGTTCTCCTGAAAACACCACACAGGCATGCATATACTATACCCACCACACATGTGTGGTACTTTGTTGGTAATGAAGAAGTAATTTTACATTGGTCTTTGGGAGAAATAAACCATTAGCAAAAATTATAGCAGTTTTGTCTGAATCATGTTTTTTCTTACCTAGTCAATATTTTGAAAATTTTTTTCTTTAAAGATATTTTTATCTTAGTGAATTTAAAGAAAAGTAAATGAAAATTTGCTAATGTAAAACCTCTAAAAGTATTTGTTCTGAAACCAAGTAATATGATAAAAAGTTGGGAAAGTGGAAGAATAGAAATATCCCTATCAATTATTTTAGCTCCTAGGAGGGTGTGGGAGATGTGGGATGTGTTCAGTAAAAATAAACAAGATGCTTTCAAATAGACGATAAGCAAAACATCAATTTAAAAAAAAATAAAAGTATACAGATGTTAAGAAGAGTAAACAAAATGGGGGAAATAATCTTACAATAATCAGGTGGGTAATTATGGAGGAACAGATTGCAAACAGCAATTCTCTGAAAATTTGAATGTAATTCAATGTGTTTTGAATAACTACAGATTTATTGATATAGTACATTTAAGAAGGAAAAGCTTTTAGAAAAATTGGCATATTCTAAAAACCCTTTAGAAGCAGGAAATGTAGAAAAATATAGAGTAATACAATACAAAAAAAAGACAATTATTTAGAATGTATTCTGTGTGTACAATATTGTGCTAGAGCAGGCGAGTTAGATAAAGGTAATACCAAACAAGATCCTTAACCTTAAGAGATCTTTTTCTTTTTGTAAATAGCTACAGATGTGAACAGGTGTGAATGCCTACATGTATCCAGGGACTCTTGAGCATTTAAAAACTTCACCTCAAGATACCTTTATTAAGCACCTACTCATTACAAGGCACAAAAGTAGGTGATGAGAATGCAAAGGCAAAAAACACAAACATCCTTATTCTGAAGAAGGTTACATTCTGATGGAATCATACAAAATTCATAGAGAAGGAAAGAATGAAATGTCTAAATGGGAAGAAATAAAGGATAGGGCAAGGCTAAGGTGATATTAACAAGTGGAACAGACAAGGTACAAATGCAAAAAGTTCCATTTTTCCCTTCTATTGTTGTGTGTGTGTGTGTGTGTGTGTGTGTGTGTGTGAATTCCTTTGAGATCTTTGTCTCTACTGAATTAGAAAAAAACAGTAAAATTTAAACCTAAGTCCCATAAGAAGGCAATGTGTACAGTAAAAGGTCTGGAATCAGAGACACAGGTTATAGATTGGCTCCTATCATCGCTGACCTCTACTATATTGTTAAGTCACCTCACCTCTCTGAGACTCAGTTTCCCCTCTAACTGAAAATATAAGAGCAATAATACCTGAACAAATTCACGTAATTGTGAGGATAAAGTGAAATACTGTATATGAAGGTAGTTGACTGACAAACTACGGGCAGCCAGATGGCTCAATGAATAGAGAGCTGTGCCCAGAGTCAGAAATATCTGAGTTCAATTCTGACCTCAGACACAAACTGTGTGACCCTGAGCAAGTCATTTAACTCTATTTGCCTCAGTTTCTTCATCTATAAAAATTTGTTGGAGAAGGAAACAGCAAACATTTCAGTACCTCTGCCAAGAAAATCCCAAATGGGGTCACAGAGAGTTGATGACTGAAATACCTGAAAAACAATAAGTTTTGTAAGTTATAATGTGCTCCGAAAGCAAAGATTATTCTGTATTCTGCCTTCTGAAGATATTAAGCTATTTGTAACAGACTCAATCTTAGGAGCGTAATGTCACCTCAAGAGGATCAGTTTCTTTTTGACTTGCTACACTTATCTGCAGTTTATTCAATAAAATCTCTAAAATTAAGCTTGGGGTATTTTTTTTTTCTATTTTCTCCCAAATGTAGATGATAGGGTCTTCAGTTCTCACAATATAGGTATTAGTTATAAGGTAACTTGATTTTCTTCAAGGAAAATATACAAGGTGTTGAGAATTCATAGGAGGATATGATCAAATGCTGAAGCATAAAGCACACATTAGACTCTTCTGAATCTAAACAACATGAAGAAACTGCTGAAGAAGCCATCACCACCAAATCCACCAACAAAAGTAGTGGCGGGAAGGTTCAGATCTCCTTGTCCCTTTCATGGCATACTGTGAGTCTTCATTAGCAGAGAAGTCCCTCTCTGGACATGCTTTATGAAACACTGCTGAGGAAAGATTCTCCTGGGAGTGTGTTTAAAAAAAAACTTTCGAACTTGGCAAGTATTACAATTAATATTATTACAAGATAAAGTCCTATGGCTAAAAAGGTTTATACTTTTGTGATCTTTCCTCTCAGGCCCTATTCTAGGGTGTGTATGTATGTATATGTGTGTGTATACATAGGTACATATATATATATATATTTGTGTGTATATACACACATATAAATACACACATATACATACATACATATATGCACATATACACATACATGTATCTGCAAGTGTGTATTTCTATTATATATACACAATTTTTAACATTTTTTTAAAAATCTCATTCCAAATTTTTTTTCCTTCTTCTCTCCCAGTCCCCTGAATTGAAAAGGCAAACAATTCTATGTATGAGTATGTGTGTAGACATATATGCACATGCATACACACATATATAAATATATATGCATATATACACACATACATACTATATATATGCAGTCATGCAAAACATATTTCTTTATTAGTCATGTTGTGAAAGAAAACAATGCCCCCCCCAAAAAAAATCCAAGAAAAGTAAAATTTTAAAAAATGTACTTCAATCTTCAGACGCCATCAGTTCTTTCCTTGGAAGTCCTTCAGAATTGTCTTGGATCATTTAATTGTTAAGAGTAGCTAAGTCATTCATAGCTGATCATCTTAAAATATTGTTGTTACTGTGTACAATGTTCTCCTGGTTCTTGTCACTTCACTTTGCATCGTTTAATATAAGTCTTTTCAGGTTTTTCTGAAACCATCTTGCTCATCATTCCTTATAGCATAATGTTATTCCTTCACAGACAGCACAACTTGTTGGACCATTCCCAAAATATTAGTATCCCATCAATTTTCAGTTCTTTGCTACCACAAATAGAGTTACTATAAACATTTTTCTACATATGGGTACTTTTCCTTTTCCTTTTTTTTTTTTTTTAGCTCTTTGGCATAGAGATTTAGTAGTGGTATTGCTGGGCTAAAGAGTATGCCTTTAGGCATAATTCCAAATTGGACTACATGACAAGTCAACCAGTAGCGTATTACTGTCCCAATTTTCCACATCCTCATTCTCTCCAATGTTTGTTATTTTTCTTTTCCGTCATATTACCCATTCTGATAGGTGTGAAGTCTTCCGTCAGAATTGTTTTAACATATATTTCTCTAATCAATAGTGATTTAGAGAATTTTTTTCATCTGAGTATACATAGTTTTGACTTCTTTGTCTGAAAACTGCCTATCGGTATCCTATGACCCTTTATCAGTAGAGGAATGACTGATCATTATTATGAATTGACTAAGTTCTCTATGTTTTTGAAAATGAGGCCTTTATCAGAGAAACTTGCTATAGAAATTCCCCGCCAATTTCATGCTTTCCATCTAATTTTAGCCAAATTGATATTGTTTATGCAAAAATTTTGTAATGTAATCAGAATTATCCATTTTACATATTCCCATTCAGTTTTCTCCAGAGGTCTGTCATATCTAACCTTTCTAAAATCCTATTCATCTCCTTAACTTCTACCTTGTTTATTTTTTGGTTAAATTTCACTACTTCTTAGAAGGGAAGGTTGATGTCTGCCACAAGTACAGCTGTGTTATTTCCTACTTTAACTCATTTAATTTTTCCTTTAAGGATTTGGATGCTATACTATTTGGTGCACATATTTTTACAATCTCTGTCTATAGTACCTTTTAGCAAAATGTAGTTTCCCTGATTATCTCATTTAGTTAGATCAACTTTTGCTTTGTCTGAAATCATGCTTGCTGCCCTTCCTTTTTTTTAAAACTTCAACTAAAGCATAATCTCTCTCTCTCTCTCTCTCTCTCTCTCTCTCTCTCTCTCTCTCTCTCTCTCTCTCTCTCTCTCTCTCTCTCTCTCTCTTTTTCTCTCTCTCTTCTTTTACCTTGTCTGTCCTCAGAAGTGTTTTGCTTCTGGCCACTGTTTCCTCATTCTACCCTCCCTTTCATCAGCACCCCCTCCTCTTTTTTTCTTTTTTTTTAAGCCTTCTGGTCCTTTAATGTAAAAGCTGCTAAATCTTGTGGATCTGTTGTGCCAATCTAAAGAGAAAATTGATGTGGTCAAAATGTTAGTGACAATACACAACCATTTACACAAATATTGTATGTGCTATTTTAACTATTGCTGTCAGTCTTGTGTAGTTTATAGCATTTCATGGAATCTTCTAGGGTAATACTAATCAATTCACTTTGAGTCCCCACTGCAACATAATTTATTTGTGGGAGAATCTTATTTCAGAAAACAATGTCTTTGGCTATTTTGCAGTCAAAGATGTGATAAGGGCAAGTGGCAGAAAAGTCATGGTAGAAAATTTTTCTGTTGTTTTGGAGCTGAAACACATCTATACAATCACTTTTTTCCCCATGGAAGCCTTGTGAAATACTCAGATACACATATGAGGTATTGCTACTTAGTCATGTTATGATCAAAATGAGTTTAATTATTTCCAGAGTATAACTGAAAAACAATAAGCCTGAAGGAGTCAATTGGGAAATAATGTGAAATTACTTTCTTGGCATAACAAGAAACTAATGTTTAAGAACTCTATATAGCCCCATACCTTATGAAACATAAACAATTTAATTACAGAATGGGAAAAATCTTGCCAATTCATTAATTTCACATTTCCAAAAACTGATAACATTCAAAAAGTATACCTAAGGTGGAAGAAATTGTTTTATTCATATTTAAGAGATGTAGGTGTAAGATATGAATCAGCTTCTATGAACCGGGTGAACTTTGATGAAAGCAGCTTTTGCTGAGGAAATTGGATAAATGGCACTCCTATTTTGAGACTTACAACTTTGTTTCCACATATCCACGCCTTATTTAATGACGTTATTTTCATATATTTCTATCAGATTTCTACTTCAATTATTTGAATAACAATTTTTTAATAATACTTTTTTTTCATGATCCAGTTCCCTTCCATGTATGAGCAGGGGAAAGAAGATCTGAGATGTGGACCAAGATGTTGATAGTTATAGAGCAAAGAAGACAAGACTGTACAAGAGATGTTTTAAAGATGTAAATGGCAGGGCTTAATACCTGATTGGATATTGTTGGTAAAAGATATGAGGAGTTCAGGAATGCACCTAAGTTGTGAGTCCAGATGATGCAAGTGATGTTGATGCCCTCCACGTTAATTGTGAATTCAGGGAGAGGGGAAGGTTTGGGGGGAAGGATAATGAGTTCAGTTTTGGCCATGTAGAGTTGAAAATGTTTACAAGACATCTAGCTTGAAGTGGGCTAGGCAGCTGAAAATGCAAAACTGGAGCTCAGGAGAGAGAGTAGAGCTGAACAAGTAAGTCTGACAATTATCTATATAGAGATGGTAACTGAAGCCATGATAGGATTATTGAGTAAAAGAACAAGGGAAGAAGACTCAGGACAGAGATCTGGGGAACATGCTTAGTTAAGGTCTTGATCAGGATAAAGATCCAGCTAAAACTACTGAATAGCAATGGTTAGATACATGATGGAGAAGCAAGAGAGAACAGAGCAATGTAAACTAAGACAGAGGAAAATATTAAGGAGAAGGTGATGGATAGTGTCAAAGACTGAAGTCTAGTCATGCCCTTAACTATGAGTGTTCAAGAAGGAAAAGGACTGAGAAAAGTCCATCAGATTTAGCTAGTGAGAAGTCATTAGTAAGTTTGTAGAGGGGAGTTTCCACTGAGTGGTGGGTAGAAGCCTGACTGTGGGGAAGCAAGAAGTGAGGGAGAGAAAAAGAAAGCATCAGGAGTGGATAACTTTTTTCTAAGAGTTTAGCTAGAAAATGAAGAGACGTAGAATAGCTGGAAGGAATGGGTAAGATAAAGTGAACACTTTGGAGTCGTTTATTTGTTTGTTTTTTTAAGAATAAGGCAGACACAAAAGTACTAAGAAAATATAATGTGTTGAAAATCAGCTGTGGAACCAGGAAGACCTACTTTCAAATTCCATTTCTGATACATAAGACTTGTGTGTGACACAATTAGTTGACTTAATCTTTTAGAACAACAGACTACTCTTAAAAACAAAACTGCAAAAGGAGTGCCAACTTATATTGGAAAAAGTAATTTTTCATTCAGTACTAGGTGGTACCACTGAGAATATTAGATGCAGGTTTCAGAAGTTTTGGTTTTAGATCTAGACTTGCACATTGATTTGTCTCTAAAAATCTAGGCAAGTCATTGAACTGCTATCCAACTCAGTTTTCTCAACTGCACTATTGACATCTCCCTCTGAGGATTTTTATCCTTACAATAGTGAAACATCCCAGTATTTAGCACAATGCCTAGAATATAGTAGTGATTTAATAATTGTCCATGCCCTAGCTTTCTTCCCTACGTTAAGGAAATCACAAGTCTAATCCAAACCTCTTTTCCTATCCCTATGCACCCTAGGAGAACAGGTTTCAAAGAGGGCAAAGAAAGTATAGGGCTTATCACCTGGACTCAAATTCTATGTGGAAAATCATCCCAGAAGGAATGGGAATCTTTCAAGAATGAAACTTTGAAACTATAAAGAGAAATAATTCTGATGAAGTGGAAAAGGAAAAATTATCAAAAGATACTGTCACACATATATGGCTATATTTCATTATATAGTTATGTATATATCTTTATGTAGAGAATATGCACATGTATTCACTGGTTTAAATTATAAAATGTTTTGTATAGGAGGTGAAACAATGAAAGATTGTGCCTTAGAGAGGCCTAATGCTATTAGGTTGTTAGATCCCTGTGGATCTTGGCCTAAATATGAATAAACTTTCCAGAAGATTTTGAGTACGAAACTCAGTTAATATATATTAAGAGTATTGTGTGTGCTTCAATGGGCAGCCAGACATTATAGGGAGAACTTGCCTCAGAGGCAGTGAAATTCAAATAAGAGCCCTGTCTCAAGCACAAAAGCTTAGTAACCCTGGGATTTTTTTCTGAATTTTGTGATACTTACTATCTCAGTACTCTAGGCAATTCATACTATAGGAAGCAAAGGAAGTACATTGGTAGAATTTTCTTATCCAGGATTACCCCATAGCCATGAAATCAAAGTTCCAGTTTTTGTCCTTATGTGGTTGTAAGGGTAAGGACCCCAACACATACAGGAAGGCCTGCTGTACAGGTTCTTAGATCTGCTTTTCTAAAAGGAAAACAACTTTTATGGGGTCAACAATTTACTTTAATCAAGCACATATATCATTCATTTAGTTCGGGGAAAAAGTCAGCACCCTTAACTTCAGAGAAAATACAGAGATACAAAAACCAACAGACAGGGCTTCCAACTGTGTGACCATAAGCAATACATACAAAGTTACAAGAGAGAGAAGCACCAACATCTGGGTTTTCAAAGTGGGGAAGGGGGCTCCTTAGCAGCTTCCCAGAGTCTCATCTGGCCAAACAAGCACTTCCATTGAGTAAGTCCCAAAATAAAACCTCACCTCAAGTATTTACACACTTTTCAGAGCCTGAGGACAGGATCCTCTGACCCAGTATCTCAATAGAAATTAA
The DNA here is from genome assembly GCA_023548195.1 of Bettongia penicillata ogilbyi. NCBI lineage: Eukaryota > Metazoa > Chordata > Mammalia > Diprotodontia > Potoroidae > Bettongia > Bettongia penicillata. Next base: position 920,221 of record JAJHZJ010000366.1, read on the forward strand.
TGAAGATATGGGCCTTCCCTAATCAAGCTTCTATTAAGGGGCAGGCCCATCAGTGGGTAGGGAATATCTTTAACTCTCTAATTAAAATTGCAGTGGTGTACAAGGTGGCTGAATGGGGGATGGATTAGGGTGAGTAGAGACTTTAGGCAGGAAGATCCATAAGCACTGAGGTGATGAGGAACTGCACAAGATTGGTGGCAGTGTCAGAGGAGAGAAGGAGGTATGTTACATGTTACAAAAGTGAAGTTTACAGGCCTTTGCAACAGATTGAATATAGGGGGAGCCAAGGAAGGAGTTCAGGATGACTTCTAAGTTTTGAGCCTTAGGGACTAGGAGGATATTGGAATGTCATTGGCCTCTGTTAGGGTAGGAAAGCAGTGTATGTGTGTGGCAGGGGAATTTTAGGGAGAAAGATGTGTTCTGTTTTGTACATAGTGAGTTTAAGAAGGTTACTGAACATCCAGTTTGAGATATCTGAAACATAGCTCAAGATGTGAAATTAGCGGTCAGCAGAGAGTTTGTGACAAGATGGGTAAGTCTGAGAATTGGTAAAATAGAAATGGTAATTAAATCTGTGGAAACTGATGAGATAACCAAGTGAAATAGTACAGAAGGAAATGAGAAGAAAGGTCAGGACAGAACCCTGAGAGATACCTTTGGTTAGAGGATGTGATATGGAAGAAGATCCAGCAAAGGAGGCAGAAGAAGTGATCAGATGAAAAGAAGGAGAACCAGGAGAGTGTGCTTTCCCAAAAACCTAGAGAGAAGACAGTATCAAGAAAGAGAGGAATCAACAGTGTCATAAGCTGCAGAGAGATCAAGGAGTATGACACTTGATTATTGAATTTGGCCACAGATAACTTCGGAAAGCATAATTTCAGTAAAATGATAAGGTCAGAAGCTGGTTTGTAAGGAGTTAAGAAGACAGTAAAAGGAGAGAAAGTAGGAACACCTGTTGTGTATAGCCTTTTTGAAGATTAGCTATAGAGAGCAAAAGAGAAATAGCATGATAATTAGCATGGATGGATCAAGGGCTTTTCAGGATGGGGAACAGATAGGCGTGTTTCTAGGCAATAGGAACTGAACCAGTAGAAAAGGAGAGATTGAAAATACGTGATAGAGTGGGAAAGACAAATGGGGCAATCTGTTGGAAGAGACAGGATGGAATGGCATTTCTTGAGCAGATAAAGAGATTAGACTTGGTAAAGAGCAAAGCCACTTCATCATGTGAGACATGGGTGAAGGAGGAGAAAGTGATAGACACATATCTTCTACATTCTAGGTATTCTTCTATAAAGGAATTTTAAGTATTTGAATAACTCAAGTACATATGAAAAGAGTACCCTAAGCAAAGAACATGCCCCAGGAAACAAAATGCTGCAATACCTTTGGTCACAAGCACTCATTTTGCATACAACTCAAAGAGAATATGGGAAATTTTATTAGATAATCACTATAATGGTCACAATGATTACCAATGTCCCACAATAGAGAAAAGTCCTTCATTAAGGGAACCCTGTCCTTACCTAGGACAATATGTTACTCAGGAGAAAGTTTCCCTTTTCTATCTTCCTCCTCTAAGTTGAAAAACTTTAGGACTGAAGCTCTGAGATATAGACTGGAAAGGCTTCAGTCAGCCTTAGTCTATGGTCTCTGCCATTACTGAAAGACCATGGACCCATTTCAACCAAAAGACCAAAGGTAGTATTTAGCCTGAAGATGGTGGAGACTGCAGTTTTCCACTGAATAGCAAGCTCATACAGGTCAGCAGTTCAACTCCTCCAGTATAGAAACCATGCCCTCTGAGGAAACTTCTTAGCATCAGAGTGATCTGCAAAGTGGCAAAGGAGCAAAGTATATCTAACCATCCATAAGTGGATAAAATTCCATGCCAGGAACAAGCACAGCTGAACCACATGTCCTGATGGGATGCCATATTCTTCAGTGAGTCAGCAAGTAGTGGTTAGATTTACCATCATACTCATGTCTTTAGCCTACAGTGAACTCTATGAAGACTCTCCAAAAAAATAAAGGAATTAGAGGCCTGTTGCTTCAGAATTGTAAGTTTCCTGTACTATTAATGTGTAATTATTCTTGTTATGACTATTAAGTAGAGTCAATTCTCAACATTAGTGAATTTACAACTTCAAGCATTTGTGTGATTTTTCTTAATAACCTCATTTTCATGTTCACATTGGCAACCAGACCCATTTGCATCTATGAACAGTAGAGAAAACACAGCAACCAAAATGAGAGGCATGTTTTGTTCACTTTTCCATTGTATTGTAAAGAGCTCCCCATGCTTTGTTGAATATTTTCATTTTTTACCTTTGAAACTTTCTTGTGTTGAAATTATGGCACCAAATCATAATACAAATCCTTTGACCTCTAAGCACAACTATGAAAAATCAGTGATATGACTTAGTGAAAAAATAAAGGTATTAGATAAAGTTCATACCAGAATGTCTACAGGCTCTGTCAGCTGCAAGTTTGGTGTTAATGAATCAGTTATTCATTATGTCTGCAGAAAGGAGGAGAGTACTCATAAAAGTATTCACAAACCCACTCCAGAAAGTGATAAAGTAACCTCTTAAGTGCATAATGAGGGAATTGAAAAAATGGAGAAGCATCTGGATTTGTAGGTAAAAGAGATGGTAGAAAAATAAATGCTGTTCAATACAGTAACCATCCACTTGAAGCCCAACAAATTTATAGGCATGTAACAAAAGGTCAAGAAAATGTGAAGCCTTTTGTAGCTAACCAAGGGTAGGTTTAAGTTATTTTAAGCTATGGTATAATTTTAAAAATATGAAACTTTCTGATGTAGCTGGTTCTGTGCTGATGCCATGGCTGAGATCAAATTTCAGAGTATGTTGATAATGCTAATTGAGAAAAAAGATTATATAAAAAATTACTTAATATTAATGACACTAATCTGTTTATGAAACAGATAGGAAAGTGCACAGGTATTGCCAAAGACCCTGGGTGCAAAGTTTTTAATGATTATTGGATACACATATTGTTCATCAATGTCAGTGACATTATCAAGTGTAAGCAACTGACTCTACTGAGTCCCCAATCCCATTGTTTTGAAAGAAAAAAAGGCAAGAATTCTAATGCACTGACTCTGAAATAGAAAAGGGTGAATACCTGAGAGATTTTCCTGGACTGGTTTCATAACTGCTTCATTCTGGACTGTTTCGTTCATATAGAGCTATAGCTGCAGGGAAAGAACCCTGCATTTAAGTTTTGTTTTATTTTTTTTTTTAATATTTGACAAGGTGCCATTTGGTATTCATGAGCAGCTGAAAAATGCCCATGAAAATGTAGAAGTTGTTTTTATGCCCCCCAAAACCACATCTTTGATCTATGGATCAGGGGATTATAAAAGCCTTCAAATACCATTATATCAGGGAAATCTATCACTATGCCTCTGACTACTTGGGAGCAAATCCAAAAATCACAATGATGAATTTCTGGAAAACTGTCACTGTGCTTCAAGTCATCAACAAAATTAATGTAACCTGGGGAAATGTTTCACAGCTTGCCCTGAAAGACTGCTGGGAAAAAGTGTGGCCTCCTTATATCTGGAATTTTGAAGACTTTAAAGGTGTTAATGAGCCAGAGAGAATGTCAATCATGTGTCTAGCATATACCATTGGAGGTGAAGGGTTCAAGAATATGGGAGAGGAAGATGTCTCAGACTCCTTGCAAAAGCAAACTCAGACTGAAGAATGGGGAATTAGATGTAATACATCAGAACATTCTCTAGGACAATGAAGATAATGATGATGAAAAAGCTCCCACCATTGTGCCACTCACAATCTCAAAGTTTGACAGGTGGCTTGGCATAATTGACCAGATGACTAGAGACATCAAAGCTATTCATCACATCATTGATCATAGCCTTAAAGTTGTTTATATCACCACACCCTGTAATGCTCCTATATGCCAAGAAGCTCAAGGATCTCAATTGGGTATGAAACAAACCTCACTGATAGATAATTTCAAACTGATGTGTCCACGATCTCCATCACTATCTTCCAGCTGTGAAGGATAAGTGTTAGAAGTGATGTTGACACCTTGACAATCTCAGCATCTTCCAACAGAAGCGACTAAAAGTCCAATAACCTCTGTTTTGGTTTTCAGAGGGCAACCAAGGTAAAGAGATTTGCAGTAGTATAGAATGCAGTACAATACCCTCCTATCACTATCTGACAGAGTACATGGTAAGACTCAGGTTAAAAAATATTTTTGTTTTAAGAATTTTATTGGCTATACAGTATTTATAGTATTTCTGATTTCATGTGTAATAAAAAGTGAATATTGTCTGAAATTAATGTTTTTTAATCCAGATTTTAGGACAAAGATCATAGAATTCTAGGGAATTATCAATGAGGAAAACCTGTTTTGCATGTTATCAATATTATGTTGATTATGTTTTATAGATAATTTCATAGTTAATGTATAAAAAATTAACGCTTTTTTTAATAAAGAATTATATAGGGAGAGAAGCCAAGATGGCGGAATAGAAAGACTCACATATGCTAGCTCCGAATCCACAGCCCATATATTTTCTGTAAAAAGAACTCCCCACAAATTCTGGACCAGTGCTAGCTGTGCAGCAACCCAGCAGAGGAGATTTCCATTCCAGAGAGCCCCGAAAACCGGCCCCAGGGGTCTGTCACGCACCGGACGCAGAGCCCACCCATGCGCTGCCCTGGCCATGTGGCCCCAGAGGAGCAGATCCAAGCAGGCTTCAGGGACAGAACCTCCGATGGCCGCGAAGGTCCCTCTAACCACAGGCACTACAGGTCAGTGAGAGAGACTTCTGGGCTGGCCAAGAGGGGAGTGGGGTGTCTCCGTGACTTGGGCCCCCTCAGAAGGCAGCGGCAGAGGCAGCGGCAGAGGCCCGGAACTCCAGGAGCAGACAGGAGCTCAGGGCCATTACCAAAGGTCTCTTCATAAAGCCCCTGAGGGAACTGAGCCTGGGAGGTGGCCCTGCCCCCACCTGAGCACCACAACTGAAGCTCACATTGAATAGCAGCCGTACCCACCACTGAAAGCCCTGAGGCTGGGGAGAAGCATTTGGATCTCAGACCCCAAGCACTAGGTGGGCGGATCTACACAGGGGTGGAGAAGAATTTCAGAAGTCAAGTAACTGGCTGGGAAAATGCCCAGAAAAGGAAAGAAAAATAAGACCATAGAGAGCTACTTTCTTGGGGGACAGATTGTCCCACCTTTCACTTCTGATGATGAGGAACAATTCTTACCATTAGGGAAAGATGTGGAGGTCAGGGCCTCTGTATCCCAGAAATCCAAGGTGGATGTCTGGTGGGCTCAGGCCGTGAAAGAGCTCAAAAAGGATTTTGAAAACCAAGTTAGACAGGTGGAGGAAAAACTGGGAAGAGAAATGACAGAGATGCAAGAAAAGCATGAAAAATGGGTCAATATCTTCCTAAAGGAGAGCCAAAAAAAATGCTGAAGAAAATAACACCTTGAAAAATAGGCTAACTCAACTGGCAAAAGAGGTTGAAAAAGCCAATGAGGAGAAGAATGCTTTCAAAAGCAGAATTAGCCAAATGGAAAAAGAGGTTCAAAAGCTCACTGAAGAAAATAGTTCTCTCAAAATTAGAATGGAACAGATGGAGGCTAATGACTTTATGAGAAACCAAGAAATCACAAAATAAAACCAAAAGAATGAAAAAATCTAAGATAATGTGAAATATCTCATGGGAAAAACAACTAACCTGGAAAATAGATTCAGGAGAGACAATTTAAAAATTATGGGACTACCTGAAAGCCATGATCGAAAAAAGAGCCTACACATCATCTTTCATGAAATTATTGGGGAAAACTGCCCTGATATTCTAGAACCAGAGGGCAAAATAAGTATTGACGGAATCCATCGATCACCACCTGAAAGAGATGAAAAAGAGAAACTTCTAGGAACATTGTGGCCAAATTCCAGAATTCTTAGGTCAAGGGGAAAATATTGCAAGTAGCTAGAAAGAAACAATTCCAGTATTGTGGAAATGCAATTAGGATAACACAAGATCTAGCAGCTTCTACATTACAGGATCAAAGAACGTGAAATAGGATATTCCAGAAGTCTAAGGAACTAGGACTCAAACCAAGAATCACCTACCCAGCAAAACTGAGTATAATACTTCAGGGGAAAATATGGTCTTTCAATGAAACAGAGGACTTTCAAGCATTCTTGACGAAAAGACCAGAGCTGAAAAGAAAATTTGACTTTCAAACACAAGAATGAGAAGGAGCATGAAAAAGTAAACAGCAAAGAGAAGCCATAAAGGGCTTACCAAAGGTGAACTGTTCACATTCCTACATGGAAAGACAATATTTGTAACTCTTGAAACTTTTCAGTATCTGGTTAGTTGGTGGGACCACAAACACACATACACACACACATGCACACACACATGTACACGTGTGCATGCACACACACATACATGCACATACAGAGACAGAGAGCACAGAGTGAATTGAATATGATGGAATCATATCTTAAAAGAAATTAAGGTAAATGGTGAGAGAGAAATGTAGTGGGAGGAGAGAGGGTGAAATGGAATGGGGTAAATTATCTCTCATTGAAGAGACAAGCAGGAGACTTTTTAGTGGAGGGAAAAAGAGGATACCTGAGAAAAAAACATGAAGTTTACCCTCATCACATTCGACTAAAGGAAGGAATAAAATGCACACTCATTTTGGTATGAAAACCTGTCTTACAATGCAGGAAAGTGGGGGAGAAGGAGATAAGCAGGGTGGGGGGGATGATGGAAGGGAGGGCAATGGGGGGAGGGAGCAATTTGAAGTCAACACTTGGGGAGGGACAGGATCAAAAGACAGAATAGAAACAATGGGGGGCAGGATAGGATGGAGGGAAATATAGTTAGTCTTATGCAACGTGACTTTTATCGAAGTCATTTGCAAAACTGCACAGATATGGCCTATATTGAATTGCCTGCCTTCCCAAAGGGAATGGGTGGGGAGGGAGGGATGGGGAGAATTTGGAACTCAAAGTTTTAGGAACAACTGTTGAGTATTGTTCTTGCTACTAGGAAATAAGAAATACAGTTAATGGGGAATAGAAAGTCATCTGGCCCTACAGGACAAAAGATTAGATGGGGACTAGAGAAGGGAGGGATGATAGAAGAGAGGGCAGATTGGTGATAGGGGAAATTAGAATGCTCAGTGTATTGTGGTGGGGGGAGGGGATAAATGGGGAGAAGATTTGGAACCCAAAATTTTGTGAAAATGAATGTAAAAAGTTAAATAAATAAATTCATATTATAAAGAATTAAATAGGTAACTCAGCCCACCCCCAAACCCTCAGGAGCTTGCCTTGGACCTGGGCATACAACCTGAAGTGCACAGGAGGGAGGCTGAGCTTGAGATAATGCTGCTGGTGTCCTCACCATGGCTGCCTGCACTATATTCAGGGAGTTGCCATAGACCAGGATTAGGATCCAGACCTGGTCAGGCTAGGGGCAGTGCACTGAGATTCCAGAGCATTTTACATGAAGATGGCAGCTCCTGTGGCCAGCATGATAGGCTCCAACTCAGGCTTGGGTAGCCATAAGCCCACCGTTCTGGAGCTGGATTCCTGATTTGCAGCCACGTTGAACTGCTGAACAAACTTATCCAAGAATCCATCAAGTACAAGCAGTGGGGGTTCAACAGCCAGACAGCACTGAAGATCCCCATAACCTGATCTTCTCCTTTCTAATAATGGTGAAGAAACTGCACCAGAAACTGCAAGTGGGCAAGGAGTACCTATGCCTCTCTGGAAGTGTCTGGGAGGGTGTGGTTGACATGGGTGAGCTGAATATATATGCTCAAGACACAAACTCTGACATGGATTTAATCCTGCTGGTGCCAGCCCTTATGCTGCATATGGAAACCAACCTGTGATATTGGATACGTGTCACTTGGCTCTGTACCACTCTTGGCCCAGACTTGGAACGATAATGACACAGTCAGCAAATGGAAAGACTGCTATACCTTTGTGAACCACATCTATAGGGCCACAAATTACTTATTATTTCTCATCAGAGCAGCTGATTTGTTTCATGATTCCATCAACATCATTCTCTCTCAGATACAGAAGAAGCTCCCAGAGAGGGATGCCCAAAGTGGAGAAAGTCAAGAAAGATGGAACAATACTTGGCGTGGGCAACAGCCACATGGTCTATGACATTATCCCAGTGGTACCTTTCAGAGCTTGCCTGTAGTGGCCCAGAGATGATTCATGAAGAATCACTTCTAGAATGGGAAGGTCACTGAAGAAGTCATCAGTGAGTTTTATTTAATGCCTGTTTACTCTAGAGTACTATAGGCAAAAAGGACAAGTGGAGGTAGTCCTTTGCCATGAGTGAACTCCAGCTTAAGAAATACATTTCCAGGAGCCTCATGAAAGTCTACCAGGCTTGCAAAGCCATCATTATCAAGCTCCTCTCCCAAACCAAAGCCATTAACCCATGCCACCTGTGGAGCATGGTGCTCTGGGCTTGGGATAGGGTCACTGCCAATTACTTGGCCCAGGAAGAATATGTGGTACATTTTTTCCTGGGCCTCATCAATGATCTCAATCATTTCCTGGTAAACAAGATGTACTCCTACTTCTTTATCCCTCAGAATATTATGCTGGAGTACCTGTATGAGGAGACAGTTATGCTTTATATGTGGAAACTCTCCTCAGTGCACTCGACCCTGCTGAGCACCTGCTTACCACCATCTAGCACACTGAGGCAGCCAACCACCTGACCCTCAAGCTGCAATGGTAAAGAAGCGCCATCAGTATCTTCTTTCCCCAGTCTGATGGTGGGGATCCCAACCAGTCTGATGATGGGTCAGCCAGCAAACTACAGCAGTTAGTGACTGAGATCCTAGGGAAATCCATCTCCCTCTTCTTCAACCTCAATGTCACCAGGCCTCATTTCAAAAAGAGTGCTAAAATTTTCTGAGCTTTTTGACTGACTTGTTTTTTTTCTGATTTTGATCCTGAAATTTCCACCATGTTTAGTGTGATATGTTTATGTGTCCAACACAGGTTGAATCTGTCAAGACTGCCTTTTTAAAATTAGGTTCCTGGGTTTTCAAGATGGTGCAGTTTCTACAATAGGGCATTACTATCTCACATTCAGCCTTTACTTTTTCTCTTCCTCCTTTGTAACTGTCATGTAACTGGTTCTCTTGGGGAGTTTCATTCTAGTTCTTTAAAGGAGTACTAGAGACAGTAACATCTGTAATCTTGCCCCGAGGTCCATTGGTATGAGATTTTCTCTTTACTGAGGGAAATAGAAGATTGTTACACATCCAAACAAGTTAATAAATACTAAATTATGTTTCATAGTGGGATGTTTGATCCTATAATTTCAAAACAGACATAAAGAACACTATTAAGAGAAAATTCAACAGCAAAATAGGCAGAAAAGAACCTTACTCTTTTACATTTTCATCAGAGAAGGAGTTCTTTCCTTTGCCTTTTATTTCCACTTCATTTTCCACCTGGATTATTATTTTTTCTTTGGTGTTTTCAGCTTCATTTCACAAATATGCATTTGAAATGGTGGAAAAGATGTGAATTAAACAGATTTATGGACAATCAACTACTTATTTCGTAGGAAATGTATTCCTACTGAAATGTCAAATCATCAAGCTATGTAAAATATTGAACCTATCCAATCCAATGTCTTGTTTTTAATCACTGTGCTTTTCTTCAACTCTGCCATCTCATCTCTGCTAAATAAAATGATCCAAAAGGCATATATTGGTTCCCTTTTTCATTGCATTAGTAGCATATATTCATTTGCAAACTAATTCATTTCTAATCTCTACTGACGTTTCTATTTGATCGGAGCAATTGATAAGTTGTCAGAAGAATAAATAAAATGTGAGGATCCTTAAAACAGACTAACTTTTAGTTCAGATTTCATTTATTTTGTTCTAAGAAGAAAAGTGCTTATAATGAAGGTCAGAATATAATGTAGTTATAAAAACATGTCTCATTATTAGTGAGTTTGAGGTTGTTGTAGTTGGGGGAGGGCGTGGTTCCAAACCTATCATTTCATTGCTGTAGGTAGCTTCCAGAGTGAAAATTTCTGTCAGTGTGGATAAGCAATTGTCCTCCAATTATAGCTTTAGAGATGTAAAGGTTAAGTGACTTATCTAGGTTCAAAAACCAATATATGTAAGAGGGCAGTATTTGAACCAGTTTTTGTCACAGGGAAAGCCTTCCAGATTCCAAAGACAACTCTACCTATGGTACCATACGTCCATCACTGGAAACTATGGCATGTTATTTTTATTTTTAAGATCTCTAGTTTCATATAGAGTAAGACACCTCTTCTCATTTCAGGTCACAAACCTAATGTCTTAGTAAATGATTTCCTATAAGTAAACATGGCTGGAGTGGAGTGTTTCTTTGTTGGGGGTAGGAGGGGAGAGATCATTACCTATTGTCTGCCTTCTAGCCATGAGTCCCTTAGAATTTAGCTAGGCTGACCCTCTACTAATTTCCTCTTCCAATAACTTATGCTAAAGAGGTGACCTTGACCTTTTCAAGGCTATATCTGGTATAGAGTGCCTCTAATATGTCCTAATCAGTTGTAAAACCCTAAAATACATTCTAACATTGGACTGTAACTCTGTCTTCTGAGAACAAACTTAGGTAAGTTTAGAAAGGCTTATCCCTAAAAAAACTGAAAACTAGGCAATTATTTTTTAAGGACATCTCATAATGATAGTTTGCTAATATGTGTAAGAGTCAAAATATGCATCAGTGGAGAGTATATATATATATATATATATATATATATATATATATACACACACACACACACACAAGCACACACATATGTATCATTAGAAACACAAATCATTTATTATTGAACTTTTATAAAAATTAATTTTTTAAGAGTAACATTTTCATAATGATTCCATGTTAGTAAAATTTAAAGTTTAAAATAAAAAAAAAATAGGTGTCTGTGTGAATTAGTTTTCTCTGATCTAGTAATCATGACAAAAGTGGTGGTTGAATTGGTTGGTATCTTTGATGTCTAACCAAGCTCTGAATGTTCCACAATGCCTTCTTTAACTTCTTTCATGACTATTGGAATAAATAGTTCTCATCCACCTGTTCTACCAGGGGAAATCTTCACATGTGTGGTGTAGATACCCCCCTAACTCATCATGGGTTTCAGGGGTTCGTGACCCCTCAGTTACCCTCAACCTGGTTTAGCCTATCAGGGTATGGCCACTGTCAGTGCTACAGTTTCTTGGAGTTACAGGTGAGAGATGAATTAGGTAGCCACCAAAGGTGTAAAAATAGCCCTTAAAGGGTTCAGTGACCCTCATGTCAGAGGTCTTCCCTGAACACACCCTCCACCCCCTGAGAAAAATAAAATAGTCAGAAACCTTTTTTGCTTTGCCAGGAATCCTACAGTTTTCTGATGGATCAAATGACTTAAGCATAATGTGCAAGCTTTCACCAAAGAGCAATTGGGTCTTATGAATATAGTGGAGGGAATGCTTGCTAATTTAAAAATAGATTTTCTTTAAAAAGTCCTTTTTATATCACCTTAATTTTCTCCTTGTATTCCTTCTTCTCCCAGAGAATCATGCTTTTTAACAAATTATATATATATATATATGTATATATATATATATACGTATGTATGTATATGTATATATAAATATATTTGGCAGAAGGCAATAAACATGCAAGAAATTCTAATTTAAATATGATGAATAAATATTTATATAAACCTTGATTATTGCTATTTTCAACCCCTCCATATGAATGCACCTCCCACATCTACCCTTAACTATACTAAATGTGAAAGAAGAGCTTAGTCTGCTTTTGCTTCCACAGTTTTATATAGAAGACAGGGACTGGGGAAAGAAGAGCCTTTTGAGATACTGACACAAAATATAGGGTCTCTTTACCCTATGCCTTCTCTGCTGCTTCTCACAGGAGAGCAATGTTCCACTTAGAGAGTTGACTATCATAATTTTGGTAACTTTGATGTCTCTTCCCACTGTCAGCTATTATTTTTTTAATAACATGAACTAGACCTTTACAAATAGAAGTCTCTTCCTAGGGGAAAAAAAGCAGGTCAGGTAAAACTTCTTAGAATTCATTTCAAACTTGAGGTTATAAACTCTTAGGAAACTAATTCAAGTAGTTCCTCTTTATGCTAAATCAAGATGAACATCGCTTATTGTAACATTTGCCAATGTAACATTTTTGTAAGGTGTCAGGACCTTTTGTGCCGCTGAGGCCATCACTTCTTGTAGAACACAATTCTTGTAAACATCAATTCTTCTAAAATACAGTAAGTTTGATAGTAAAGAGAAGGAAAAGACCTGAGAGCATATTTCTGATGTTCCCACTCTTATACTTTCCAATTTAGAGCAGAAAACTGAAATTCTATATGACTTGAGTTCTGTATTGGAAATATAAAGATCCTAAGTTGAAATTCAGTATCATGAGACTATTAAAATATTTGTCCTAATAAAATTATTATATTGAGGCAGCACCTTTGATCGACACAAATCTTTTTTTTTTTTCTCACTTCAGGAAGATGTCATTAACAGTTATGCCTATCTATCAATGAATCTTTTGTGATGTGAACACATGCATTAGAAGCTCTTTTGAAAGAACATTTAAAGCTATGCTTTACTTTACCAAGTAGTGAGTGTGTGTATGTGGTGTGTGTGTGAATATGTAGTAAGGATAGTAAAAATTGAACATGGAGAGATCTTGTATCTCTGGACCTTTCCAGTATGATTCGTGATGTTGTATATTAATATTTACAAAAGCCTCTGTATTTCACACATTGACTAGTAAAACCTTGTTATGTATGTGGATCATTTTCATTACCCCTTATAAAATTCAGAAAATAATCATATCAAATGTGAACTACTTATGTTCTTTGAATTACTTTTGAAGTAATATTAATACCCTTACTCAAATGGATCTGTGATTCTTAATTTCAGAAATCCCCCCCGCAATAGAGAGTCAAACTTATCCTTCCTGTGCCCATTCATGTCTCCCAGAAATTTAATTTCAGATCTACCCGATATGTCAAGGCCTTCTTTGCTTTCTCTCAACATTGTGAGAGTACCACTGAAGTAATATGGTTATTTACACATCATCTATCAGTGACATCATTTGATTTTTGTCATAAAACTGTTTGACCTCACAAACTCTTGTACTTTTTCAAAATTCTTTGCTGGATATGTAATATATCTTGTTCATACATACCCAGGATCTCTACACTTCCTTCTTTACAAAACTCATCTTTATATCTTCTATCATATAAAGAATCATCTTTATATGATGTTTCAGGTCTTTCTGTGATGTAGCAACACTAGTAAAATACTTGTTTTGAAAGGAGAGATTTTACTCTTATCCATTAAGATAAATATTCAAATCTAAGCAATAGACATTTTCCACATATTTAATAATTTCTGTACAAATGTTCATATTGACTTGTACATCTTCAGTAGGCTGACCAACTGATGATGATTTTTTTTTGACGCTGGATACCCATGAAGCAACAAAAAATAAAGAGAAAGAGAAAGAAAAAATATACCTCAATGCTGTTGAGCTCCCATGTACTTGTGGAGCAATTGTAATGGACTGTCAGAAAAGGTGACAGAAGGTACTAAAATGCGATTTTTAGAATAGAATAGTCAATGACCAGTGTAGATATATTGCTAAATGGACTTAAACTCATTAATCTTGAGACCATTGCTAGAAATCAAACAAGGAGAAATTTGTAAGGACAGCTAAATGGAAGGATATTACATTAATACTCTTTAAAGAGAAAAGAGAAAGAGAATGGAAGAATGGATTTCATTGTATGGCCCAAGAAGTCTTCTTTCAAAGGGACATTTGGTGATCATGTGTTTAGTACTCATGATAACTATTACCAGGAAGATGATGATGAAAATAATTGCAGCTTATGAATTAACATCAGTTGATGAGGATAAAGTGATAGAGAAATTCTATGAATAATTTGATAAACTTTCCAAATCAAATAAATATGTATTCTGATAATTGATTTCAGTGCAATGGAGGAAAAGAGGTGAAGTTTTGGGAAAATATATGGTAGAGTGTAGTTGAGAGGGGAAAAGGGAGCACAAAGCTATAGATTACTGAAAGCCTTCATGTCTTTAAATAATGAAAACTTTCCTCCAAAAAAAAGAAAAAAGAACAAACAGATATTGGACATGGTGAATCCCAAATAACCTCTCAAAGAATGAAATTGTTCACATTTTAATAGACAGGAAAATATATATGTATTGGACTTACAAGGTAATGCTGAATCAGCTCTTCGTGCATGGCCAGATTGCTGATTGATCAGAGCTATGATTAGAATTCATAATAAACTAGGAGAAAGAATCACAATGAATAAAGGTGTATAAAGTTAAGAAGACCTAAAACTGAATTATTTAAGCAAGCTATTAAGAATAAAAAAATAGAAATTGGATAAAATATATGACTTTGACACACTATAATCATTTTATCCAGAATTTAAACCATTGTAAATTAATTGCTTCAATGAGCCCAAAAGAACCCAGAAAGTTCCTTGGTCAGAAAAGTTTTGATTTACTTGCAAAGAAATATGGGTACCAAAGGCAGAATGGGTTAGAATATGAATTCACTTACAAAATCTTGTGAGGAAAGCTTATAAATAACTATGATCATCATCCCATAAATCATAGACAAACCCTGGAGAACAAGAGCAGTTTAAACTTCGCTTGCCAAAGCACCTCAGTTAGACCACATTTCAGGATATAGATGCTAGAGGCAATGCAGATATGAGGGCATTAAGAGACCTAATTGCAAAATATCTAAAGGAGGGAGAAAGTGAAAAAAAAAAGCACAGAAAATATTTCAAGTCTAATTAATGACAAAAAACGTATCGGAGGACATCAATAACTGCGAAACTCTACATCTTCAATTTATGCAATATCTTTTTGAGGTCCGTCAATACAAATATTGAAGATATCTTTGAGCAATCTTAATAAATGATGATTTTGTAATGGAGTACATTTTAAATTGGACTTATTGTTTGATTAAAAAAAACAATAAACTTGGGAGAACAAAATAATACCTTTCAGACAAAGTGTTTCTTATTCATATAAGTCATTCACATACATTCATGCGCAGTGAATAGAAGTTTGGACATCAGGTCATGAAGACATGAGTCAAAATCACTTATTAGAATGCTTACTATCTGTGTAACCCTGGGAGTTTCATTTAAGTTCTGTTTGCCATAACTCTTCATTTGTAAAATGGCGGTAAAAGTAGACCTACATCCCAGTGTTGTGAGTTGCAAGTAAGATAATATTTGTAAAATGCTTAGTACATAATAAGTTCTTAATAAATGCTTATTTTAAGATTTTTCTTCCTTCCTTGATTATTCAGGATTCTCTTGGAAATTATAGCAATAGATATAATCCTGTTCAATGACCCACTGATAACAAATATTGGGCAAAGGAAAAAAATGCATGCTTGCCAAAACTATTCACCACTGTGGTGGAGGAAATTCATTGTAGGATCTGGGTCCAAGAGGGATTCCTTACAAATAGTGAAATCTCCCCAACTTATAAATGTTCAAAGGATATGAACAGGTAGTTTTTAGGTAAAGAAACTGAAAGAATTATAGCCATATGGAAAATGTTGGAAATCGTCATTGATTACAGAAATGCAAAATAAAGGAAACTTCAGAAATCATTTTATACTTCAACAATTGGCTAAAATGAAGGTGAAAGCAACAAATGTTGGAGAGCATGTGTAAAAATTGGGACACTACCTCATTGTTGGGGAAATTGTGAACTGATTCAACCATTTTGGAGAGCATTCTGGAACCAAAGAGTAATTAAAGTGCCTATCCCCTTTCACCCAGTAAACCACTACTAGTTTTATTTTCAAAAGCGATTAGGGAAAAAGGAAAAGAACATATATGTTCTAAAATATTTATAATACCTCTCTTTGTGGTGGCAAAGAACTAGAAACTGCAGGGATGGCTGTCAATTGGGGAATGGCTAAACAAGTTGTGGTACATAATTGTGATGGAACACTACCATGCTATAAGAAATATTAAGTTCAATGATCTTAGAAAAACAAAAATTGACTTGCACAAAACAATAAAGAGCAAAATGCACAGAATCAAGGGAGTATTGTATATGGTAATAGCAACACTGTTTAAAAATAACTTTGAGCAACTAACTTATTTTGATTATTATAAATATCCTAATTAACTGCAAAGGACCTTAGGAGGAATGCATCCAGACAAAGAACTAATAAATTAAAGTACATATCAAATAACTTTTTTAATAAAAATTTATTTATTTAACTTTTTACATTCATTTTCACAAAATTTTGGGTTCCAAATTTTCTCCCCACTTATCCCCTCCCCCCACCACAATACACCAAGCATTCTAATTTTCCCTATCACCAATCTGCCCTCTCTTCTATCATCCCTCCCTTCTCTTGTCCCCATCTTCTCTTTTGTCCTGTAGGGCCAGATGACTTTCTATTCCTCATTAACTGCATTTCTTATTTCCTAGTAGCAACAACAATACTAAACACTTGTTCTAAAACTTTGAGTTCATATCAAATAATTTTACACACACACACACACACACACACACACACACATTTGTGTTAGTCATATCTAGGGTGAGTGGGGGAAGGAAGAAAAAAGGAATAAAATAAATTTACATGATATCTATTATATATTTAAAAGGAATATCAAGTTCTACAAAATAGATTTGCACTTTCACATGCAATTATCCTTTTTATTATACTATGTTATGGAAAAATGAGTAGCAAAATGAAGTAGAGGAAATGTATTCCTCTTTACAGATATAATTTGTTTAATTGCACCCAAATGTTGTAAAGTCTCCCGGAAAAGATTTTTAAACAAATAAAGAAATTTGTCCTATGTAGTGGACAATGGCAATGTACTTAATAAACCAAAGATACGAGAATCATGAAGAATGACGATATTTTACCAACACCATTCTTTCTGAGTATTAAAGTTCATTTTAAATGATTATCAGGAAATACCTATGAGCATAAAAATGCAGCAGATCTTAGATTCCTATAAATAGGACCAAGATTTTCACATCTCAGATAAGATTATTAATTTAATCAATGTACTATCCGCAGTTATTCCTTTCTTTTGATATCTGACCCTCCAAAAGATGACATAAAATAATTCCCCAATGATTTCACCTGTAGCATGTATTTGCTTGATGTGAACCTTCTCTGGAATAGTCTATCTTCTTTGCTGCTTATAGGATACCATGCAACTCTACCATGGCTTTGACATTTGGTGACATGAATTTGAAGGTTAGTGTGAATGAAGATGGCAAATTAAATAAGAAATTGCAGGGTGATAAATTTAAAGTGCTTTATTTACACTTATAAATTTAAATGCACAAGTACAGGATACAGTAGGCATAGTTAAATAAAAGAAAATATGAAAAAATTGTTTGGCATACCTAAAAGAGTGGATGTAAATTGAAGGGAAGGCACTCTCACTTCAAGATAAAGAAAATTCCTAATGATTAGTGCTAGCTAAAAATAGAATTGCCTTTCTTATGTGATGAGTTCACTGTCTTTTAAGGAGCTTTTGTGGGGGGGGAATGGAAAGTGACATAGAAAAGTGTCATATTGTAGGTAATAGCTGAACTGTCATCTCAGATGTCTTGCTGTGGTGATAAAATATAGGGAAATTGTGATATTCATTGGTTGAAAAAGTATCTATGCCAATGATGTTACAGATCTACCAAAGTGCAACCCCTCCAAAAAAGATATTAGTTACATAAGCAAACCATCTATATAGCATGGTAGGCATTTATTAACTTCTGTGTTCAGTGCACTGCACAATACAACAAAGTAGATACAATATTTAGATAAATCAGAATTTACAGTCTAGTAGAGGAATAATGCAGAAATAGAGAAAAGGATAGTGCAACATACAATGTTGTTTGATGAATACATTAGACCTGCAAAACAAAGAAGGAAACACACAGGGATGTTGGCTGAAGCATTATTTATAGTTAATCTTATTTTAAAATTACATACATATATGTATATATTAATTTGGAGTTCCAAATTCTCTCTTTTTTCATTCCCTCCCCCACTCACTGAGAAGGCAAGCAATATTATATCAATTATACACGTGAAATCATAAAAATGTATTTCAATATTAGTCATATTTCAAAAATAAAAAATAAAGTGAGATAGTTATACTATGTTCATCAGTTCTCTTTTTCTGAGAGGGTGCGATAGCAATATTTTTCATGACAATTTCTTTGCAATAATCTTGGATCATTGTATTGGTAAGAGAAGCCAAGTCTTTCACAATCATCCTCATTTACTACATTGCTATTAGTGTGCACAGTGGTCTCCTGATTCTTCTCACTTTTCTTTGCATCAGTTCATGTAGATCTTGCTGTGTTTTTATTTCCTGAAACACGCCCCCCCTTCATCATGTCCTATAACGTACTTGAACTCCATCACAATCATATGATACAACTGGTTCCCCCATTCCCCAACTGATGAGCATCACCTCAATGTCCAATTCTTTGCCACCACAGAAAGAGCCGCTGTAAGTATTTTTGCACATGTAGGTCCTTTTCCTATGATCTCTTTGGAATACAACTCCAGTATCGCTATTACTCAGTCAAAGGGCGTGTACATTTTATAGTCTTTTGAATATAGTTCCAAATTGTTCTCTAGAATGGTTGGATCAGCCTATTGCTATACCAAGAGTCCATTACTATCTCTATTTTCCTCTCAATACCTCCAGCATTCATCGCTTCTGATCACTATGAGATGATAACTTCAGAGTTGTTTTAATGTACATTTCTCTAATCAATAGCGCTTTAGAGCACTTTATATGACTATAAATAGATTTGATTTCTTCATCTGAAAACTATTTATATCATCTGACCATTTTGGAGAATGACTTTTATTTTTATAAATTTGACGAAGTTCTATACTCAGTATATTTTTAAGAAATGAGGACTTTTTATCAGAGAAATGTGCTATACAAATCTGTGATATTACTTCATTGTCTAAGGTAACTTTCAGCACAGTGTAGTTTCCCTAATTGTCTCTATTTTTGTTTTTGCTTTGTCTGAAATGATTTTTGCTACACCTACTTTTTTTTTTATTTCATCTGAAACATATTAGATTCTGCTACAGCCCGTTATTTTAACTGTGTCTGCCTTTCTTTTTAAGTTGCTTCTTGTAAACAACATAGTTTTGGATTCTGGTTTCTAATCTATTCTACTATCTGTTTCCATTTTATGAGGAAGTTCTTCCCATTTATATTCAGTTATAGTTACTGACTTGTGTATTTCTCTCTATACCATTTTCTTCTCTCTTTTTATTCTCTCCCTAGTCCAAAGCCTGTTTTACCTCTAGCCTCTATCTCCATTAATCTGCCCTTCCCTTTATGATTCTTCCCTTTTATTATCTCCTGTTCCCCTTTTTTCCTTATGGGGTCAATTACATTTCTATATACAACTCTCTCTCTCTCTTTCTGTGTGTATATATATATATATATATATATATATATATATATATATATATATATATATACACAGACACACACACATATATATACGTACATATATACACACAAAAATGTATGTATATATGTATGTATGTATATATGTGTGAATGTATATGTATATATATGTGTGTGTATGTATACATATGTTCTTCCCTCTTTGTACCATTTCTGATGAGTGAGATTCATTATTGCCTGCATCCACCACCCAGTTTCCTTTCTCTGTAAAAGCTCTTCCTTGCATATCTCTTTCATGTGCACAGTATTTCCCCATTCTGTCTTTTGCTTTCCCCTTCTCTCAGTGCACTCATCTTTTTAACTCCGTTTTTTTGAGATCTTTGCAATATAATCGACTCATAGTCATGCACTGTATGTAAACTCCTTTTAATGCCCTAATAATGAAGGGAAACATTTCCAGTTGTCCTGATCTCTATCTAGACTCAGATAGCTCCAGAGGAGAAAAACTGGTGACTTTGCACAACCCTCCCTCATTTAAATCCAATTCACTTGCAAGTCATAGCATCACCTTCCTGATGTTATATTCCTCCTCAGAAACGAAGGACAACAGCAACAATAATAGAGATAAAATTCTTAGGAGGAACATGCATAATCTTTGCACGTAGGAATATAAGCAGTTTAAATTGATTGATTCCCTTAGGATTATTCTTCTATGTTTATCTTTTTATGTTTTTCTTGAGTTTTGTATTTGAAAGTCAATTTTTCTACTCAGCTCTGCCATTTTCATCGATGAAGGTTAAAAGTTCTCTATTTCATTAAATGTCTATTGTTTCCCCTAAATGATTTTACTCAGTTTTGCTGGGTAGGTTATTTCTGTTTGTAATCTTAGCTTCTTTTCCTTCTGGGATAGTAAATTTCAAACCTTCTTTATGTGGAGACACTAAATCTTGTGCAATCCAGACTGTGGTCACACAATATTTGAATTCCTTTTTTTCTGGCTACTTGAAGTATTTTCTCTTTGACCTGGAAGTTCTGAAATTTGGCTATAATATTCCTTAGAACTTTCATTCTGGGACCTCTTTCAGGAACTGATTGGTGGATTCTTTTGATTTTAATTTTACTCTCTGTATCTAAAATGCAGTAGATAGATTGCTAGATTGGGAGTCAGGAAGATTTATCTTTCTAAATTCAAATCACACCTCAGACACTTACTAGTTTTGTGACCCTGGGAAGTTACGTAACCCTGTTTGCCTCAATTTCATCTCTATAAATGAGCTCTAGAAGGAAAACCACTAAAGTATCTTTGCCAAGAAAAGCAAAATGGGTTCACAAAGAGTTTGATACAACTGAGAGCTAGATGGTGCAGTGAGTAGCATGGTAGACCTGGAGTCAGAAAGACTCATCTTCCTGTGTTCAAATCTGACCTTACACAGTTAGTAGCTACATGACCTTAGGCAAGTCATTTAGCCTTTTTTGCCTTAGTCCCTCATTTGCAAAATGAGTTGGAGAAGGAGATGGCAAACCATTCAAGGATCTTGGCAAGAAGTCCCCAAATGGTGTCAGGAAGAGTCAGGCATGACTGAAGTGACTGAACAACATCAATGAATCTAAGATATCAGGGCAGTTTTCCTTGACGATTTCTTGAAATATGATGTCTTGGTTCTTTTTTTTTGATCTTGGCTTTCAAGTAATCTATTAAGTCTTAATTTATTATTTTCATTCCTTTCACTTTGTTTTATAGTATCTTAATGATTTATGGAGTTGTTAGCTTCCACTTGCCCAATTCTAATTTTAAGGAATCATTTTCTTCAGTGAGTTGTTGTGCCTTCTTTTTTTCCATTTAGTTTATTCTTTTTTATAAAGAGTTATTTTTTCAGTGAATTTTTGTATCGCTTTTGTTGCTAGGGAAATTTTATTTTGAAATTGTTGTTTTTCCCCAATTAATAAGTGATCAAAGGATATGAACAGGCAATTTTTAGAAGAAGAAATTAAAGCTCTCTATAGTCATATGAAAAAATGCTCTAAATCACTGTTGATTCAAGAGATTGGAACCAAACAACTCTGAGGTACCACATCACATCTATCAGATTGGCTAACATGACAAAACAGAAAGATGATAAATGTTGGAGAAGATGTCAGAGAATTGAAACACTAATTCATTGTTGATGGAGCTGTGAACCAATTCAATCATTCAGGAGAGCAATTTGGAATTGCCAGAAGGGCTATAAAAATGTGTGTAGTTTTTGATCCGCCAATATTGTTTCTAAGACTGTATCCCAAAGAGATCATACAAATGGGAAAAGGTCCCACATGTACAAAAATATCTATAGCAGCAATCTTTGTGGTGGTCAAGTACTGGAAATCAAGGGAATGCCCATCAATTGGGCAATGACTGAATAATGTGTAGTATATGAATATAATGGAATACTATTGTGCTATAAGAAATGATAAACAGGAGGACTTCAGTGAGGTCTGGAAGAATTTGTATGAACTGATGTGATGCTAAGTGAAAGGAACAGAACCAGGAGAACATTGTACACGGTGACAGTCACAGTTTGTTCTGGTAGACTTAGATCTTCACAGCATATGAGAACCTAAAACATTTCCAAAGGACTCTTGAGGCAAAGTGCCATTCACATCCAGAGAAAGAACTATGAAATCAGAGTGAAGAATGAAGCAGACTATTTTCTCTTGTGTTTTGTTTTATTTTGGTTTTTCTCATGATTTCTCCCATTCATTTATACAACATGACTAATGTGAAAATGTATTTAATAAAATGTATGTATTATGTATGTAATCCATACATTATGTAGGTATGTATGGAAGACATATAAGATTGCAAGCAATTTCAAGGAGTGAGGAAAAGGAGAGGGAGGAAATTTAAGAGTTGTGAAGATGATTGTTGAAAACAGAAAATAAGTATATTAATTTTTTTAAAGTTATTTTCTTCAGTATTTTTGTGCTTCTTTTACCAAGTTGTTTTCATAATTTTCTTGAATTACTCATTTCTCTTTCCAATTTTTCCTCTATCACTGTTCTCTATCTTTAACTCTTTGATGAATTCTTACTTAACTTGTGTTCAATTAGCATTTTCCTTTCAGGCTTTGTTTGTAGCTATTTCCACAATATTCTTTTCTGAGTTCATGTCTTAATCTTCCCTGTCAGTGTAGTACTTTATTACAGTCAAGATCTCTTTTTTGTTGTTTGCTCATTTTCCCAGTATATTTCTTGACTTTGAACTTTAAGTTAAAGCTGCTCTCTACTCATGTTAGTGTAGGAAAATGTTATTCTAAGCTACAGATTTTTACCTGCTGTTTTCACTGCTTCTGCCATTCTTGTTGATACCAGAGTGGCATGATCCTGAGAGAGGGATAGTCATTGCTCTCCTGATATAAACTCTGATATTTATATCGAGAAAGTTCTTCAGATCCTCTGAATATATAAGCACTAGTAATTTTTTCTTTGCCTTGGAGCTGAGACCAGGACTATGGCTCCCTTGTGATTGATCACCAACACTACTCTCTGCCTTGGAACTGTCACCCAGAACTGTGTGCTGGCAGTAGAGTTACCAGTCAATGCTAACTGTGCCCAGCACTAACAAAGGGTCTTCTGTAATCTTTTTTTGATGAATTGTCTGACCTCCTTATTGTATCTGGACTGAGAGATCTCAAAGTTGTTCCTGTGGCTGCTGTGGTCGCTGTTGTGTACAATAAAAAGTCTTTCATTCTGTTATCAAAGATGTCTCCTGCTGAGGTCTGAAGGTTTCTTAGGCTTGAAAAATAACTTACTGTGGTGGTGAATTGGTTCTGCTACTCCAAAATTTGATTTAAGGTGCTATTTAAAATTGTTTTGTGAGAAATATAGAGAGAGTTCAGCTAAGTTGCTGCCTCTAATTTTCTGTCTTGGTTCTTCCCCAATCCTTTTTTGTAGTTATTTTTCACCATTTAAGGATGTACTTCTTTCCCACATGATTAATGCTTTATCACAACTATTACATATAAGATTTATTCAGTCTACATCTCTTCTTTATGGCTTAGCAGTGTTAGAAATAGAAGGGCTTGGATTCAAATTATACCTCAGCTACTCATTAATTATATGACCATAGATGAAGCACTTGACCTCTTTCACCATTACTTACATTGTCTCTGAAATGGGTATAATAAGATAAAAAAAAAATGTTAAATGGTTTATAAATCTTAAAGCAAATATTCAAACATATTTAAGTATACTCTATTAATATTACTACATGTTATTATTCTTATATTCTGTCATGTATACAGACAATGGAAAGCTTTAGACAACCATTACCACTTCTATTACTACTTATTTGGACATCCAAGTCATTCAGCTAGATAGAGCTCAGCCTATAAGCAATTGTTGCTAAGGCTTTGTGAATTTTGGGGTGGGAAATGATAACTCCTTCCTCTCATCTCACATAGTGCTTTGCAATATTCAAGTCATATTCTATCCATTACTTCCACCTCATAAATTTCCTCTCTCCATTTAAAATGGGTTCAAGCAATATCTTCTGCATGAAACCATTCCTGATTCAATTTAAATTCTAGTCCTTTCCTTCCCAGATGACTTTGTATTTAATTACTTTGTATTTGTTCTATTTATATTTTGCTTATACTTACAAATATGCTTGTGTCCGACCCCATCAAATTAATTTCTTTTAAGCAGATTGTTTTTCTTTCTTTGAACTTCAATCCCTAGAAACTCACATAGAGTGCCTGACACCTAGTCGGAATTTAATGAATTGTTGATTGATTTTGCTATAATTATTTTATAATTATTTTCATTTCTGTGATCCAGACATAGAATTTCATCAGTATGTGGAACTCTAGGTGAGAAAATTATCTTCCAATTTTTTTAAGCAATTTATTTCTAACTTTCAGTTTTAGATCATAGCTTAGCACATGGAAAAGTTGTATGTGTGTTCATCTTCCACTGCCAAAGAAGACCATGCCATAGGAGAAATGATGGCATGACTTGCACTTGACTTTGTTTTGAGTGAGGGAGGGCTGTGCAGGTCACCAGTCTTACTTCTCCTCCAGAGCCAACTGAATCCAGTGACCAGATATTCATCAGGATGACTGGAGATGACCCAGGATGAGGCAATTGGGGTTAAGTGACTTGCCCAAGCTCACACAGCTAGTTGAGTGTCAAGTGTCTGAGGTGAAATTTGAACTCATATCCTCCTGACTCCTGAACTGGTGCTCTATCTCCTACACCATCTAGGTGCCCCTACATGGAAAAGTTCGTCACTTGCAGAGAACCATATAGTTTCTGTCATTGTTCATTTATTTTAATTGTGTTCAACCCTTCATGACTCCATTTGTGCTTTTTTCTTGGCAAAGGTATTGGAGTGGTTTGTGATCCCTTTCCCAATGGATCAAGTGGATCCATTTTGTCAAGCAATCAGAGGTTAAATGACTTGCCCAGGGTCACACATATAGGGAGTGTCTGAGGATGGATTTGAATTTGAGTCTTCCTGACTCCTGGCCCAGTGCTATATCTACTGAGGCACCAGTTCCCTTAGCCATATAGCTAGCATATGTCAAAGATGAGACTTGAACTTACATTTTCCAGTTCAAGATATAGCCCCTTCTATCCACTATTTCATGTGATGTTTCTAGCTATAATATACTTAATTAGTAATATTATATGTGGGTTGTATCTCTATGCTCAATTATGGAGTCAGGGATAATTTACTAATTATCATTGCACTTTCTATGAAAATTAGTACAATATTCTGCATATCAATGACATTGCTTGTTGAATTAATGAATAAATGAATACAGGACATGAGAAAATTTCTTGATGGTATAGTTTGACAGATTGATCCAGAAGTATTACTGCTAAGAATGTAAGCACTGTAGCTATGATGCCACTGGGTCTGTCTTGTATGGGCAGCTTGGCCCCATTATTCTGAAATGATTACTCAGTTCAGCAAAGGTGATAAAAATGTTCCCTATGGATATAACCTTTGTGGCATAGTGAAAATGGCAACCAATATAGTGAATTTATGCCTTTACTAAGATGCTGAGCAAAGTGTTTGCCACCATGTTTATGTAATTACTTTATACAGTTAATAAATATAAGATGTTGGCATGTCTTGGCCACAGTACTAAAAATGAAATGTGATGGGATTCAGTATATGGAAACTGAAACCTGCATTCCCTGATCAATATTAATTTAATGGTGAATATATATTCTTACTCCTTAAAGCAATTTTGGAATAGCTATTTAGTCTTCTGAAATATCATTTGTAGATTCCAAGTGTATTCCTTGTGTATAACAGGAAATGAAGACTATTAATCATGAATTTTATTTACATACATCATTTAAAATTTGATTCAATTTTTACTGAAGTATTTTAGATGTATTTTAACTTGAGTTTGTGGCTGCTTTGTGTGTCATTGGAGCTATAAGTCCAGAAACAGTAAAAACACTTTGAGTTTTATTTATAGCCTTATGATGCTATCCAGCTTTAACCAAGGATATCATACACCTCAGTTTACCAATCACTTATTTTTCATCTATTCAGGAGAGTATCTTTTAAGTCACTTACAGTAAAGGAAGATCATTTTTGAGACCATTACTTGCTATGTCATATCATAACTACTAAGTGGTTTTACTCAATACTTCTAAAATTGTGAGATTTCGCAAGCATGTATATTCTCACTACTGATACAGATCCCAGTCTCATCATACCTAAGTGGACTGCCTGTAAGAATTCTATAACCAATATGTGTCAGACACAAGCAGAAACAACCCCTACTGGACATTCTATTGAGTTTGGAAACCACAAATTAATATTATATATTTTGTGTTGTTTTTATTTATTTTGTTTAGTATTTTTCCTGTTACATTTTAATATGTATTCGGTTGTATTCATTGAAATTCATCTTTTGTTGCCCAACCTTTGGGTAATGTGCTGCTTTAAACTTAGTTGAGTGAGTCTTTTGATAATAGACATATGGTCTTTTACTAGGAGAGCTTTCTAGTTTGGTAGAACTTGTTCCCTGCCATGATTACCTTCTCACATCATATTTACACTGTTATACAGTTTTGGAGGAGCACTTCTATGTAAGTAGCTTTCTATCTTTAAATAATGTCAAGATATCTGTTGATGCCATTTATAAATATCATTAAGTTGGTTTGGTCCAATATTGACTGTAAGTAGCTGAAAAGCTACGCTAAAAGTAATAAGCTATGATCCCCTTTTTTGGAGGAAATTATCTAAATTTATTCTACTAGAGAAGAGAACTGATTTTGTTTTATGTATGATAATATGTCCCATCTGTAGAAACTGGCTTCAGTCCCAAAAGTTTTTGAGCACAGTGAAAATTATTTAAATCTCTAAACTATGGCCCTTCATCAAGGGAAATCACAATTCTCAGTTCATCCTTATTCTAAGCCATACTAGTAAGATTTGGTCAGTTGTGCATTCTGCTGTGCATCCCTAGTCTTTTATAACATATCAAGTTGCATTAACACCAGAGGAAAAGGAAAAAATAAAATTAAAAAGTTGAAATTATGCAAAGTGATCTGCAACCCAGACTCCACAAGAATTTGAAAATCTGCATTGATTTGAAAAAATAAATCAACAATTATAGCAATGTGATGAAATCTATTAGTGAAACTATTCACATCTTGCAGTCATAACTGCAATCTAGAGAAAAATTGTAATACTGTTTTACATACTTACGCGGTGGCCAAGAGAGGCAAATATCCCTTTTCTCCAAGAAAAGAAATCTTCTAACTCATGGTAGTATGTTGTTTCTGTTTTTCTGTTTGTTTGTTTTGGTTTGTTTTTCATTTTTTGTTTTGTTTTTTTTTTTTTTTTGTTAGTGAATCCTACTGAATGATTTGTTTAATTCCGGAGGATGAGATAAACAGTGTCATGGAAACAACGAACATGAACTTGGACAGACTTGGAAAGATAGCAGAGGATGGAAGTGTCTGGTACGCTATGGTCCACGGGGTCATAAAGAGTTGGACATGACAGAATAAGTTATTTCACTGTGGAACCTCATGGGTCAATGCCCCACTGCTGGCCTCCAGACTCACTGATATCTGGACCCACAGCAGTCTGTGTACACTGTTAGAGGCACTGGGCTTTATGAACAAGATAGGATTTTGCTTCCATTTGTACCTTTTAAGGATGGAAGTAGTTCAACAATTGCTATTGTGTGTTAAAGTGAATTCCAGATAGAAGGAGGAGCCACTGTGAAGAAAGACATAGAATGAGAAGGAATAATAATGCTGTTGAAGGAGATTGAGCAGTTATAGTCTGAATCGAGTATAAAGCACATGTAGATGAACTCTGTGAGATTAGCCTAGAAAAGGAGCCTGAGAACAATTTTGTAAAATGTTTCAAATACTATGGTGTGTCCATCAAAGATTTAGAGATGATTGGTGAATATTATTTACTTTTTTATATAACTATAAAACCTATTTTGTGTTATGGACCCTTTTTGAAGTAGGATGAATCAATCATTCAATAATTATTAAACACCTGCTATGTAAAAAAATTATCTAGAGAAAGAAATGGAAAACCACTCTAGTATCTTTGCCAAGGAAATCCCAAAAGACATCATGAATAGTGAGGTATGATTGAAACAACTGAATAACAACAAAATGTGCCATACACTGTATGCTAAGTGCTGGGGATACAAAAAGAAGCAAAAGTCCTTGCCATCAAAGATCTTACAATGTAATAGAGGATATGACATTCATGTATGTATATATATATATATATATATATAGATATAGATATAGATATAGATATTTATATGTACACACATATATGTATATATAATATATATGTGTGTGTGTGTGTGTGTGTGTGTATAAAAAGAGAGAATGTATGCGATGTTGAGGTTAGATAGGTGATTTTTAACTGAGAAAAGGCACTAGAATTTAGAAGGTCCAGGGAACTCTTTTTATAAAAGAAAAGATTTTAGTTGGGCCTTAAAGGAAGCCAGGAAAATTATTGGCAGAGAGGAGAGAGAACATCCCAGTCATGGGGGATAGCTAGAGAAGATGCACAGAGCTAAGGGATAAGTGTGTTGTTGGTGGAACAGCCAGAAAGCCAGTGTTCCTGGATCTAATAGGACATGTAAAGGAGTAATGTATAAAAAGACAGGAAAGATAATAGGCGTCAGGGTCATGAAGGGCTTTTAATGTCAAACAGAGCATTGTGTATTTGACCCTAGAGGCTTATTGAGAGGGAGGATGGAATGGTATCAGAGACATGATGAAGCCTATTGACTTCTCAAAATAATGTTTCTAAATCTATAAAATATATAGGATTTAAAAGGAATATCATATTGGAATATAGTTGTAGATTTTTTTTTTCAAGTTCATGGACCCTAGGTTAAGAACTCCTACAAAGGAGGTTAAATGTACTCTGTGATTTCTGTTATTAAAGATTGCATTTCCTATAACCGTTTGCCCTTCATTCTGAAGAGGATCAATGACACCGCATGATGGATTTAAGCGAGGCAGAGTTGCACAAAGTTGTCAGCCCTATTCTCTCTCCCAGAGTCATCAAAGCCCAGTGGCAAGATGAAAGTCAGGATGACTGGAGATGGTCCTGTTGCAATGGATGACCTTGGTGTCTTGTATATCCAATCAAGCTCTAAGTACCCCACAGCACCTGCTTTATCCTCTTTCATGGTTGTTGAAAAAATTATTCTCTGCCCATTCTGCCAAGGGAAATCTTTACACACTTGGCATAGATATCCCCCTAACTCAATGATAGTTTGAATCCTTTCAGTTATCCTGAACCTGGCATAGCCCCTCTACCTGTATTACTAAGACATATACATTCTTTCATTAATTTTCTCAGTTTATTAGTTCCTAGTCATTTTTCCTTCCACCACAAATTCAGATCCATAGTTTCCTGTCAATTATACAACTGATCCTTTTCTCACATATCTAATTACTTCTCAAATAGGTGACCTTAGTAAATAAGCTGGTGTTGATTAATTTAACCTCTGAGTAACTGCTTACTGAATTTCTTGGATGAATAAACAAGGAAGTGAGACTAAGCAACAGAAATTTTATTAACTATATGAAAATTTTTATATTCTGATAATTTCTATTGGAATGCAATTATACTCTGGAAACATTGCCACCTGGATTCACACATTCTCCCTGTGTACTCCTACAGTATTTTTTTTTTTTGCCTAAGCATTTCTAAGGATGATGGACAAGCTTCCTTATAGAAGGATGGATTTGGATAGAATGAATGAAATAAAGAAAGCTGTTAATTGTTCTGGAAGAGAGTTTAGTCCCCTAGACTGGAAACCAGGCGTTCTTATTTCCCAACAAGAGAAACAAACTGAATGTAGGAATTCCTTTGGAAAACCTGAGATTGATTGCCTTGGGGAATAACATTGACTTTGGAAGAGGACCATTATGTGGTGTAATTGACCTACTGTTTAAGGAGTGTTCCATAATAGGGATGAAGATTGCCTAGAATGGATATGGGTTTCCAGGCCTACCTTCTACCTGACTCAAATACCTGGGACATCCCCCAAAGCTGAGGAACCATTCCAAGTCTGCACCTAAGCATTTTTGTGCACTCAGATGAATTCACAGGAAACTTTCCAAGAGGAAAATATAAAATGGTTTATCGATCACTCCCTTACATGTCATTGAGAGTTTCCCATTGCGCAGACTGATTCAACAACATTGTCAGTCACCTTAGAACTAAGACATGGGTTAGAATAATTTGAAATATTCACTTTAAAGAATCCTGTAGAGTGATTTAGACCTGATAGTCAAGGAAGTGTTCGTCTGAGGAAAGGATTTTTAAAATACAGTATTATTTTTGTAAATAAAGTGTTCAGCTAATTAACATAAAAAAACACATTTGTAGTGCTTTGTACCTTGATTCTGCTGTTGTGCTACATAAAATAGACGTGTTCTATAGACATGTTTTGCAAAGCAAATAATAGTGTGTGTATATAAAAACAATTGATACATACTGGTAATTCTTCAAGTCATATCTGTGTGTGTGTGTATGTATGTCTATATATATGTATACACACACACACATATATATATGTGATTTAAAATCTACTATTTCAAATAATTTCAAAACTGTTTGTATCACTGTTTCATTAGTCTCTATTTTAACCAAAAATAGAATTGTTCTTCTCTGTTCATTAAAGTAGGGGCATAAGATACCATCACCTAGATTTGAGTCCTATTTAAGATGTTACAAATACATGTGTCAAAGTGTGACTTCTCTGAACTTCAGTTTCTTACTCTATAAAATGAACTTTACACCTGCTTAATTAACAGGATTCTGAGGAAAATATTTGGTAAATTTAAAGGTTTTATGTAAATATGACTATAACGCATGATGTACTATATAAAACACCTTTAATATTTCTGTTATTTTACTTGAATTCATTTCAATTCAGCAAACATTTATTAAATAATTACTTTATGCCTAGTACCATGTAAAGTGCTGGCAATGTAAAGACAAAATTGATATAGCAATTCCAGTCAATCACTTAGTTAGCTGCCCTTGAATTTTTTTTAATACCAAGCTCCAAAAAGGATCTATGATGACTTAGAAAATTAAAGCACATGGAAATCCTGTAAAGAGAAAAGTAGATAAAAATGGCAGCTAAAAAGAAAGAGAAATAGAGATATATATGTTAGTTTTTCACCTGAATACTAATTCCATCTTTCTGGTAGCAAAGGCAAAAATAAAAATATATTACATTATATCATTCTCTTTTTTACTATTTATTTAGTATTTCATTTCCCCCAGTTACATGTAAAAATAATTATTAACATTTGTTTTTAAAACTTTGAATTCCGAGGAACCAAGATGGCAGAGTAGAAAGACTCACGTATGCTAGCTCCGAATCCACAGCCCACAAATTTCCTGTAAGAAGAACTTCCCACAAATTCTGGATCGCTGCAAGATGCACAGAAACACAGTGGAAGATATTTCCATTCCAGAGAGCCGTGGAGAGCCGTCCCCAGGGGTTGGTCGCACCCCGGAAAGCAGAGGCCACCCCTGTGCTTCCCCAGCCATGGTCCCAGAGGAGCAGATCCGAGCAGGCTTCAAGGACGGAATCTCCGGCGGCCGGGAAGGGTCCCTCCACCCACAGACGCGATAGGTCAGTGAGAGAGACATCTGGGCTGGCCGAGAGGGGAGAGGGGTGTCTCTGTGGCTCGGGCCCCCTTGGGAGGCAGCAGCAGAGTGAGCAGCAGAGGCAGCAGCAGAGGCAGTGGTGGCTGGAACTTCCCAAGCAGGCAGGAGCTCCATTACCGAAACTCCCTGAGGGAGCTGAGCCTGGGAGGCGGCCCTGCCCCCACCCGCTCCATTACTGAAGGTCTCTGCATAAAGCCCCTGAGGGAACTGAGCCTGCGAGGTAGCCCTGCCCCCACCCCAGCACCAGAACTTAAGCTCACATTGAATAACAGCCGCTTCCACCACGGATAGCCCTGAGACTGGGAAGCAGCATTTGAATTTCAGACCCCAAACACTAGCTGGGCAGATCTGGAGGTGAGGTGGGGGGTCGAGAAGAATCGCAGAAGTCAAGTAACTGGCTGGGAAAATGCCCAGAAAAGGGGGAAAAAAATAAGACCATAGAAGGTTACTTTCTTGGTGAACGTATGTTTCCTCCTTTCCTTTCTGATGAGGAAGAACAAGGCTTACCATCAGGGAAAGACATAGAAGTCAAGGCCTCTGTATCCCAAATATCCGAAATGGATATCCAATGAGCTCAGGCCATGGAAGAGCTCAAAAAGGATTTTGAAAATCAAATTAGACAGGTGGAGGAAAAACTGGGAAGAGAAATGACAGAGATGCAAGAAAAGCATGAAAACGGGTCAACACCTTGCTAAAGGAGATGCAAAAAAACGCTGAAGAAAATAACACCTTGAAAAATAGGCTAACTCAATTGGCAAAAGAGGTTCAAAAAGCCAATGAGGAGAAGGATGCTTTCAAAAGCAGAATTAGCCAAATGGAAAAAGAGGTTCACAAGGTCACTGAAGAAAATAGTTCTCTCAAGATTAGAATGGAACAGATGGAAGCTAATGACTTTCTGAGAAACCAAGAAATCACCAAACATAAACAAAAGAATGAAAAAGTGGAAGAGAATGTGAAATATCTCATTAGAAAAACAACTGACCTGGAAAATAGATTCAGGAGAGACAATTTAAAAATTATGGGACTACCTGAAAGCCATGATCAAAAAAAGAGCCTAGACATCATCTTTCATGAAATTATCAAGGAAAACTGCCCTGAGATTCTAGAACCAGAGGGCAAAATAAGTATTGAAGGAATCCATCAATCACCGCCTGAAAGAGATCCAAAAAGAGAAACTCCTAGGAACATTGTGGCCAAATTCCAGAATTCCCAGGTCAAGGAGAAAATCTTGCAAGCAGCTAGGAAGAAACAATTCCAGTATTGTGGAAATACAATCAGGATAACACAAGATCTAGCAGCTTCTACATTAAGGGATCGAAGGGCGTGGAATAGGATATTCCAGAAGTCAAAGGAACTAGGACTCAAACTAAGAATCACCTACCCAGCAAAACTGAGTATAATACTTCAGGGGAAAATATGGTCTTTCAATGAAACAGAGAACTTTCAAGCGTTCTTGATGAAAAGACCAGAGCTGAAAAGAAAATTTGACTTTCAAACACAAGAATGAGAAGCATGAAAAAGTAAACAGCAAAGGAAAGTCATAAGGGACTTACCAAATGTGAACTGTTTACATTCCTACATGGAAAGACAATATTTGTAACTCTAAAACGTTTCAGTATCTCAGTAGTTGGTGGGACCACACACAGACGTACACACACACACACACACACACACACGTACATGCGTGCATGCACACACACACATACACACAAGCACGCACACACAGAGACAGAGAGCACAGAGTGAATTGAAGAGGAGGGGACCATATCTTAAAAGAAATTAAGGTAAATCGTGAGAGAGAAATATAGTGGGAGGGGAGAGGGTGAAATGGAATGGGGTTAATTATATCTCATTCAAGAGTCAAGCAGGAAACTTTTTAGTGGAGGAAAAAAGAGGAGAGCTGAGAAAAAAACATGAAGTTTACCCTCATCACATTCGACTAAAGGAAAGAGTAAAATGCACGCTCATTTTGGTATGAAAACCTATCTTACAGTACAGAAAAATGGGGAAGAAAGAGATAAGCAGGGAGGGAGGGATGACGGAAGGGAGAGCATTGGAAGGAGGGAGCAACTTGAGGTCAACACTCTTGGGGAGGGACAGGATCAAAACACAGAACAGAAACAATGAGGGGCAGAATAGGATGGAGGGAAATACAGTAAGTCTTATACAACACGACTGTTATCAAAGTCATTTGCAAAACTACACAGAAATGGCCTATATTGAATTGCCTGCCTTCCCAAAGGGAATGGGTGGGGAGGGAAGGATGGGGAGAATTTGGAACTCAAAGTTTTAGGAACAACTGTTGAGTATTGTTCTTGCTACTAGGAAATAAGAAATACAGTTAATGGGGAATAGAAAGTCATCTGGCCCTATAGGACAAAAGAGAAGATGGGGACAAGAGAAGGGAGGGACGATAGAAGAGAGGGCAGATTGGTAATAGGGAAAATTAGAATGCTTGGTGTATTGGGGTGGGGGGAGGGGATAAATGGGGAGAAAATTTGGAACCCAAAATTTTGTGAAAATGAATGTAAAAAGTTAAATAAAGAAATAAATTTAATAAAAAAAAGAAAAAAACTTTGAATTCCAAGTTCTCTCCCTTCTATCTTCCCCAGCCCACCCCTATTGAAAAGGGAAACAATTCCATATAGGTTATATATGTGTAGACATGCAAAATATATCCATAATAGTCATGTTGTGAAAGAAAACATAGACAAAAATCCTCAAGAGAAATAAAATGAAAAAAACAAAACAAAACAAAAGTTGCTTCAATCTGTGTTCAGGCATGATCAATTCTTTCTCTGGGGAGGGATACCATTTTTCATCCTAAGTCCTTCAGATTGATATTAGCTACTGAAAGTAACTAAATCATTCCTATTTGATCATCCTACAATATTACTGTTACTTTGTACTCAGTATTGCACTTTGCATCAGCCTATGCAAGTCTTTCTATGTTGTTTTTTTTCTGAGAGCATCTGTTGATCATTTCTTATCATGCAATAGTATTTCATCATAATAACATGCCACAACTTATTCAGCCATTCCCCAATTTAGGTGTTTCCCCTCAATTTCTAATTCTTTACCCCTAGCAAAGAGCTACTATAAATATTTTTGTATGAATAGATCATTTTTTTTTGATTTTTATCTCTCTTTTGATACAGGTCTAGTAGTGGTATAGCTATTATGCATGGTTTTATGCTCTTTAGGCATATTACAAATTATTTTATGGAATGGTTTAATCAATTCATGACTATGATAATGGCACATTAACGTCTCATTTTCCCCACATCTCCAACATTTTTTATATACTTTTTCTGTCTTATGTCATTAAATAGGTATGAGGCAGTACTTCACAATTGTTTTAACTTGCATTTCTCCAATCAGTAGTTAGAATATTTTTTCATATGACTAGAGATAGCTTTAATTATTTCATCTGAAAACTGACTGCATCTTTTGATTATTTATCAGTTGAGGAATGGCCCTTGTTTTTTATGTTTGATACAGTTCTCGATATATTAGACACATGAAGCTTCTATCAGAGAAACTTACTTCGATTTTTTTCAGTTTTTTGTTACTATTGCTAATAGTATTTTCCTCCATCCTATTCCTCCTACCCCCATTTATTCTATTCTCTCTCTCCTTTCACCCTGTCCCTTCTCAAAAGTGTTTTGATTCTGATTACCCCTTCCCCCAATCTGCCCTCCTATCACTGTCTCTTCCCTTATCCCTTTCTCCTTCCGTTTTCTTCTTGAGTAAGTTAGAATTCCTACAATATGACCAAAAAAATCACCTTGAATCCAACCTGATGATAAGCCTCCCTGGGTTTAGCTAGCTTAGTCATCAGAAAATAGAGCTTCATTCCAAGACTGGGTCCATGCTTGAAGCTTTTCTGGCTTTAGAAGAGTGGTTGGTGCTGTGTTTCATAGACATAGCCTTTGAGATACCGAGGTCACTCTTTTATTATATATCATAATTATATATAAATAATACCATTTTGCTAAAATATTAATATAATATATAAACATATTATATAAACAATTGAATTTTTATGTAGCTCTGTGTGTATGTGAGAGAGACAGAGACAGAGATAGAGACAAAGAGAGAGATGATCAGACCTAAACTTGAGAAAAATAACTTTCCTGGATAAATGGAGGAGGACTAGAATGGAGAGGGGTTTGGAGCAGGCAGACACACCAAGAGCTATTGCAATAGTACAGTCACAAAGCGATGAAGGGTTTCAATAGGTTGTTAGCAGTATCAGAGGAGAGAAAGGGGAATATTGGAGAGGTGTTGCAAAGTTGAAATCAATAAGCATATCTGGCATTCTACTAGGCATTAAGGATAAAGAGGTAAAGAAAGACATCTATTCTCTCAATGAACTTGTTTCATTTTATACTATAATGATGCAACAGAATAGTTCTTGAATGAACAGGGTTTTGCAGAGAGAACCTGGAATTGTTCTCCTAATTAAATGTTTGAATGTAAGCCCTTGAGGATTTTGCTTTTCTATTTATTTTGTTGTGTGTCGTTTTATTTTTTTTGCGTATATTTATTTATTGGTTCACTGTTTAGTATAGTTGAGACTAAATAGTTGGAAAAGGACCAAAAGCAGAGGTTTCCTTAAGAAAACCTATTCTCAGAGCAGTAACTACCATAGCATAATTTTAAATATGTGTCACTACTAATGTGTTAATAAAATGTTTGAGTCTCATTTCCCAGGCACTTTGACTTGAAATATCAACAGAGTAAAATATTTTTAAAATAATTTTGAAACTTAAAAACATATATGTAAGCATTTAGTAACATTACGAAAATGAATTTTCAAGATACAAAACATATTGTTCAAACAGCAATAGTTGGAATTGTTTCATATACTAGTAAGAAAAACAGTGGAAATGGTTTTAAATGGAAACTTCAGTAATTCACTGACTTTCTTCTACCTGCCACCATTAGTGCAAATAGCAGGATAATATAATATTGTACTTCAAAATTAGTGCACTTTCAAAATATAACTGGACAATGAAAATTTTATTAACTTAAATGAAAGAGTCCACCTCTAAAATGAACATACAGAGATGAACACCCAGATAGATAGAAATGCTCAGTCACTACCATCTACAAATACAAAGTGAATTAGCTTGTGAGAAGCTGAAATTCAAGCCACTTTCTTCAGGGAACAGCTTTCTGCACCCTGGCAATCAGCTTTGCTTTTTAATTTGAATTTAAAATAGGATAATTTAGAGAATATAATTACTGTCATCCCCACAAAAACTAGCTATTATCAAGTAATTGAAAAATTAAAATGAATATGATCAGTCACTGGTAGGTACTATGCCAAGAATAAATGTGCTAACTCCTTGGTGATACAAAGGATTTATATCCAGCTGCATAAAGTGGTCTATTTTCTGGGAGAAAATGCTATTACTATAATATGTAGACAATGCACTATAAATGAATAATCATCTATACTCTTACAAATATATGTGATAAATTTTATAAAATCACTTCAAACCTTTTTTTTGTTTTTAATTGTATGTACATACATACACATTATGTGTATATTCCAAAAGAAAAATAGAAATACTAACACATAGACAAATAACTGCTTGCAAGTAGGAATTGTTTGAATTTTTGTACTTGTATCCTTAGCATTGTACTTGGCAAATAGTAGGCCCTTAATAAATGCTTGTTGATTATAAGAAAATGCAGGTAAGGAAACTCACTCTATCCAGAAAGATATGGAGTGGAATTGACAAGTAGTACCACAGGGTTCAACTCTGTCTCCCTAATCTCTTCTTAAAAACAAATAATTGAAACTGTACCATGCATAACTGTCTTACATACATAATGCTTATTATGGTAGCTAATGAGAATGACAGATGTTTCTGCGTATGTACATTTATATATATATATATATAAATATATATATATATACACATATATATGTAATATGAACTTTTTTTGTTTAAAATAGTTCAAATGCATATCAGTATATTGTATATGTACATAATTATTTGAGATGAAGACAGATTTGAAATTATTTTAATTATTTTGCATATATCCATGTATACATACATAATCATGGTATTATAAATGGAAGAGACACATACATATATCAATATGCACAATAGGTTAAAAACTGGATAATTTCTAAGTTATATTAGCTCTCAGATATACCAGTACCATCTAATTATGTGCATATTTGCTTACACAAATATGTATACACATATACTTACATTTTTAATACACAGAAACTTGAATACGCCCATACATTGGTATGTAGAACTTTTGATATGTAATCTTCAAATGCCAGAGCATATGGGTGGACACCTGCTTTGAAATTTAATCTTAGAAAATTTTCAGGGGAAATGAGGTCAGGTGACTTGTCTAAAGTGACACATGCCTTTTTGTATAAGAGGCATATTTTTTTACATGAGAAAGAGGGAGACACTTTTTTCTTGGATAGAAATGAGACTTTTACCTCTAAGGCTCAGCAAGTTCAGTAAATACTTCCTTCAAGTTAAAAAAAGGTTTTGATTGAAGGGGGCTTATTATTTAAAGATACTGTAAATTTAACAATATTTAAAATTTTCTAGTTAAGTTGCTAGTTAAGGATTTTTTCCTATACCCCACATTGTAACTTCTTGACTGGTCTTTACTTTTTATTTTTTTATTCTCCAATTCCCTGATACTATTTTTATAGCTAGATTGGTGCCTATGTCACAGTGTCTGTATTTGTTGGCTCCATGAGTGTTCCTTCTGATATTCTAGTTTTTAATTGACATACCTCAGTTTACCAAATGCTTATACATCCGCTATAACTTTATATGTGTATTTCCCCAGGCCTATAAAGTTTGTTTTTGAAGAAATTGCTCTAGTGTTTATTAAGCAACTGTTTTAAAGGCCTTTTGTGGTGCCTGCCATATACCTCTCTCAGACTAGCTTTTGACCTACCTACTGCTTCAATTCTTCAGAAATGGTGATGTAAAATGATCCACAAATCTACACCATTATTAAGAATATTGATAATAAAAAAGATTTTTTTTTTCAGGAGAACCATGGAATCATTAAAAACCACTGCTTTCCATAAACAATCCTACCCCTCATCTACTACAGTTTAATTCAGAGTTCAAAGTTTATTGTCAAACCTATAGTGTCTATACAGAATAGATGGAGTAGCAGGGGTAGAGAACTTGTGGCACTCTAGGTCCTCAAGTGAGACCCTTTAACTAAATCTAAACTTCACAGAGGAAATCTCCTTAATAAAAGGATGTGTTCTATAAAATTTGGACTTAGTCAAAAGACCATATCCAAGGAACTAGAAGACTACATGTAGCCTCAAGGTCACAGATTCCTCACCCTTGTATAACTAAAGGATCAGCTTTTTAGGCCCTTCATCCAACTGCCTGGAACTTGTACATTAGACATTCTTCATAAGGGATGGCTCATAAATGATGCTAATAAAACCATATATGGTAGGTAACATAAATGGTTAATCATATCAGTGATATTAACTGTGGGGAAAGGGATTAAACTGATTTTTTCAATAGATAATTCCAGGGTAAGGGGGCAATCAAATAAGGCAGCAATACTTTATTAACCATAACAAAAAATACTAGTATTTACGTAGTGCTTTAGGGCTTTGCAAGGAGCTTTATAAATACCTTTTCCTCACACAAGGATCCTGTTATTATTATCCACATTTTGTAGATGAGGAACCTGAGGCAATCATGAGTTAAGTAATTTGTCCAATATCTGGTAAGAATCTGAGGCTGGATTTGAACTTGGGTCTTCCTGAGTCTAGTTAAGTTCAGTGTTCTATCCAGCTACCTGCACCATTAGACTATACAAATCTTTGACTTCCAGCATAAAGATACTTTCTCAAGTTGGTTAGAAATGGAGATTATCCTACCTTGATGAGTCTTGTGTATATTGAGTATAATGTAAAATTTTAAATTGCTTATGTTATCCCTGCTTCATCGACCTATCCACTTACCTCTACCTTGTATCCCACACTATGTCTTTATGTGACTAATCACCAACTTCTATAATGAATATTGATATAGTTAACAGATGTTTTCAGAAATAATATCGTTGTCAACTTTTTCATCAATAACAGTATGTAAGATAGCATTCAGTATCTAAATATTATGGCTTCTCATTAGACATCATTTAATTTAAGAAGGAGTATATGTGTTTTCCCTTGGTTTCTATTAGAAATCAAGTAATTAAGGTCATTTCTAAGTTCTACAAAACCCCCAAAATACAGCCTTCCTTACTTAGATGCTTAAAAACATGTACCATTGATAATAATGAGATTTTACTTTTATTTTCAGTTAGAAATTAATATGTAGCTATGGGCATCACTGTCCCTTCTGTTTGTGACACTAGGAATACCTGACAGTTCTAATTTAAAGAAATAAATAATCCCTATAAAGAATTTTGAGATACACAGAAGAAAGCAGCTATGAAAATATAATATATTTTTAGTTGACTCTGTGCAAGAAATCTGAGAATTTCAATTGTTTTTTGGAGAGTTGAAATACTAAGAACAGGCTATATAATTCTAAGGAATATCCTACCTATTGCATGGTTTTCTCTTGGCAAAGCCCTTCAGCAAACCATGGACTTAGTCCTTTGGTACATTATAATTTGAATGATACAATTATTTATTCAACCCCGCCCAACTTCTAAGTATAATATTTACCAAGATGTCCTGACCTGCTAATGGGCATGTAGTTCCCTCCAAGGACAATTCTCTTCTCAGTAAATTAGAACCTAAACATGAGCAATTATTTCCCCAATAATTTCCCTTAGAGAATTTACTCTTCAGGGGTTTTTCTCTATTCCCTGCCCACCTCATTATGACCCATAATTTGTCAATATAGCTTTACATGACACAAAGTTGGCTGTGAGGTAATAATCAAAGACCAGGTATTAATTGATATTGTCCCCTATAATCTGGAGGGCATATATAATGATGTTTTATTGTACATTGTGTGTTGTTCTCTAACATACAGGAATGAAGCTGAATCAAGAATATAAAATTAAAAGCAATTTCTTTCTTCAAATCTTATAATCCAACTCTAGGCCCCTTAGCCTAATCAAACAAACAAAAAAAAGATGGGGGGAGGGCAGGCATTAGTTGAAGTAGCAATTTTGGAATCAGCCTCTATTCAAAGCTTTAGCTCATCCTTTCCCAACAATGCTTTTATTACTAGATGAGCTAAGGACACATTGTTCAAAACAAAGACATTTAATATAACAATATAGCAAAATAACTATTACTGCTACCATACACACAAGGATATATACTTTCCCACAATACCCACTCTGTAGATGGAAGACTTTTGCACATTAATAGGTAAATAGTTGGATAAATGAGTGAAGGAATGAATGAAATAAGTGACCAGCACCACTTACCCTTAGGGCTAAATTATCATGGGAACTTCTCTCAGCTTAAGTTATTGCTATTTAAACCACTATTGTCATGCTCTAGTTGGATGATGTCATTGAGTCATGAATTATACCTGTGAGCTGTTCTTATCTGCTACCATTTGCTGTTCTAGTCCAATTGCATTATTTTCTTTCCATCCTACTTGACTGAGTTACCTCTAGTCCAACTGCTGGTCTTCTGTGGTTTGGCTACTGTCTGCAAATCCTGGCTTTTAGCACCTCCAGACTGACTTGCCTGACTTGCTAAGGTAGACACCTAAATCAATTAGTCCTTTTATCCCATTTCTTTTGTGATTCTGACACAACCTTCCAAAGAAGAGCTTGAACATTAAACCTGGGTTTTGTGTTCTTTCCTAATCAAGTTGAACCACTACTCCCTGAAGTGTCTGTGATTGTGTTTGGAGTAGAAAAATCCTTTCAACTCTTCCTATATTAAAAAAAAGTACTGAAAGGTAAGTGGAAGTGGTAAATTTTATCCTGTTTTCCTGCCATCCCTGCAGTATAAATCTAATTCCCTTTATCATATTTCACCACATAACCATTAATGCACAATCATTACTCCCTGTTTTTTGTCCAAAAATTGGTTTATAACCTTTCATTGCATTGTCTCATAGTATAATTCTGTTCCTCAAAAGGTAAAAAGAAAGGTAATGTATTCACCAGTGACTTATGGATATGCATTTATTTCTTGCTGTAAGCCCAGAACTCTCAGTACATGAACATTGTCAGTATTCAATTATAACATATATTTACAAGTATTCTATACATCCTAATCTTTCACCAGAGGCAGTTTAGTAATAAATGATTTTAAGTAATAATAACATAATTTTAAAAACTTCATGTAATGGTCACACCCCACTATTCTGCAAAATAATTTGGCATAATACTTGCAACAATTATGTGGTGTGAGATATGGTATGTTCCTGGCATTGTCCTAGGTGTATTCGATACAGAAACAAAAAGTGATACAATCCCTACTCTCAAGAACTTTACCATTTGGGGGAGGAGGCAAGATGATGGAGCAGAAATATTCACATATGCTAGCTCCAAACCCACAGTCCATAAATTACCTGTAAAAAGAATTCCCAACGAATTCTGGAGCAGTGGAAGCCGCGCAGCAATGGAGTGGAGGAGATTTCTGTTCCAGAGAGCCCCCAAAAACCATCATCAAAGGTCCATTGCACACCGGACCTGGAGCAGAGCCCAGCCCTGCCTTGGCCATGCGGCCCCAAGAGGACCAGATCCAAACAGGCTTCAGGGAGGGAAACTCCGGCAGCTGTGAAGGTCCCTCCACCACAGGCACTACAGGTCAGTGAGAGAGCCTTCTGGACTGGCCAAGAGGGGAGCAGGGTGTCTCCATAACTCAGGCCCCCTTGGGAGGAAGCAGTGGGGGGAAGCAGTGACCAGGGGTTCCCAAAGCAGACAGGACCCCAGATCCATTATCAAAGGTCTCCACATAAATCCCCTGAGGGAACTGAGCCTGGGAAGTGGCCCTGCCCCCACCTGAGAACCTGAATTTAATCTTACCCTGAATAGTAGCCACGCCCCCCTTAAAGCCCTGAGGCTGGGAAGCAGCATTTGAATCTCAGACCCC
The DNA here is from genome assembly GCA_023548195.1 of Bettongia penicillata ogilbyi. NCBI lineage: Eukaryota > Metazoa > Chordata > Mammalia > Diprotodontia > Potoroidae > Bettongia > Bettongia penicillata. Next base: position 963,044 of record JAJHZJ010000366.1, read on the forward strand.
AAGCACTAGATGGGCAGATCTGGAGGTGAGGTGGGGGTCAAGAAGAATCTCAGAAGTCAAGTAACTGGCTGGGAAAATGCCCAGAAAAGGGGGGAAAAAATAAGACCATAGAAGGTTACTTTCTTGGTGAACAGATGTTTCCTCCTTTCCTTTCTGATGAGGAAAAACAATGCTTACCATGAGGGAAAGACATAGAAGTCAAGGCCTTTGTATCCCAAACATCCGAAATGGATATCCAATGGGCTCAGGCCATGGAAGAGCTCAAAAAGGATTTTGAAAATCAAGTTAGACAGGTGGAGGAAAAACTGGGAAGAGAAATGACAGAGATGCAAGAAAAGCATGAAAAATGGGTCAATACCTTGCTAAAGGAGATGCAAAAAAATGCTGAAGAAAATAACACCTTGAAAAATAGGCTAACTCAATTGGCAAAAGAGGTTCAAAAAGCCAATGAGGAGAAGGATGCTTTCAAAAACAGAATTAGCCAAATGGAAAAAGAGCTTCAAAAGCTAACTGAAGAAAATAGTTCTCTCAAAATTAGAATGGAACAGATGGAGGCTAATGACTTTATGAGAGACCACAAAATAAAACCAAAAGAATGAAAAAATCTAAGATAATGTGAGATATCTCATTGGAAAAACAACTAACCTGGAAAATAGATTCAGGAGAGACAATCTAAAAATTATGGGACTACCTGAAAGCCATGATTGAAAAAAGAGCCTACACATCATCTTTCATGAAATTATCAAGGAAAACTGCCCTGACATTCTAGAACCAGAAGGCAAAATAAGTATTCAAGGAATCCACCGATCACCGCCTGAAAGGAGATCCAAAAAGAGAAACTCCTAGGAATATTGTGGCCAAATTCCAGATTTCTCAGGTCAAGGAGAAAATATTGCAAGCAGCTAGAAAGAAACAATCCCAGTATTGTGGAAATGCAATCAGGATAACACAAGATCTAGCAGCTTCTATATTAAGGGATCGAAGGGCGTGGAATAGGATATTCCAGAAGTCAAAGGAACTAGGACTCAAACCAAGAATCACCTACCCAGCAAAACTGAGTATAATACTTCAGGGGAAAATATGTTCTTTCAATGAAACAGAGGACTTCCAAGCATTCTTGATGAAAAGACCAGAGCTGAAAAGAAAATTTGACTTTCAAACACAAGAATGAGAAGCATGAAAAAGTAAACAACAAAGAGAAGTCGTAAGGGACTTATTAAAGATGAACTGTTTACATTCCTACATGGAAAGACAATATTTGTAACTCTTAAAACTTTTCAATATTTGGGCAGTTGGTGGGATTTCACACACTCACACACATACACATACACACATGCACTCACACAGAGAGACAGAGAGCACAGAGTGAATTAAATAGGATGGGATCATATCTTTAAAAAATTAAGGTAAAAGGTGAGAGAGAAATATATTGGGAGGAGAGAGGGTGAGATGGAATGGGGCAAATTATCTCTCATAGAAGAAGGAAGCAGGAGACTTTTTAGTGGAGGGAAAAAGAGGAAAGCTAAGAGAAAAACATGAGATTTACTCTCATCCCATTTGACTAAAGGAAGGAATAAAATGCACACTCATTTTGGTATGAAAACCTATCTTACAATACAGGAAATTGGGGGAGAAAGAGATAAGCAGGGTAGGGGGGATGATGGAAGGGAGGGCAATGGGAGGAGGGAGCAATTTGAAGTCAACACTCAGGGAGGGACAGGATCAAAAGACAGAATAGAAACAATGTGGGGCAGGATAGGATGGAGGGAAATATAGTTAGTCTTACACAACACGACTATTATCGAAGTCATTTGCAAAACTACACAGATAGGGCCTATATTGAATTGCCTGCCTTCCCAAAGGGAATGGGTGGGGAGGGAGGGATGGGGAGAAGTGGGAACTCAAAGTTTTAGGAACAACTTGAGTATTGTTCTTGCTGCTAGGAAATAAGAAATACAGGTAATGGGGAATAGAAAGTCATCTGGCCCTACAGGACAAAAGAGAAGATGGGATCAAGGGAAGGGAGGGATGATAGAAGAGAAGCCAGATTGGTGATAGGGGAAATTAGAATGTTCGGTGTATTGGGGTGGGGTGAGGAGACAAATGCAGAGAAAATTTGGAACCCAAAATTTTGTGAAAATGAATGTAAAACGTTTAATAAATATATATATATATATATATATATATATATATATATATATATATAAAAGAAGCTTACCGTTTACTGTGGAGTTAAAACATATTCATACATAAAAAATTATGTTACGAAGGCCATAATTGTAAAAGGATTGGTGGAGGGATACTAATACAGGCTAATTAAGGAAAGATTTCATGAAGAATGTGACATTAATGGGGGCCTTGAAGGAGTGCTCAGGAGTTAGAATGATATGCATGCAAGTATGTTTCTGCTCATATACATACATGTGTATGTATGCATTTACATACATATGTATATATATATATATTTGAGAATCATAGCAATAGGAATTCTTTGTCGAAATCCTGAGAGCTGATGACATCACCACATTAGAAAGAATGATGAGAAAAAAAGAAAGGAATATAGGACTGAACTTTGGGAGATAGCTACAAAGAAGTATAGATGGCATTGATGAAGATCCTTCAAAGACTAAAAAGTCAAGCAGTTAAGAAGGGAACCGAGAGAGATCAGTATTAAAAAATCAGTAAAAGAGGAAAGAGTGTCCAGGAGAAGATTCTCAACTGCTTCAAATACTACATAGGGAAAAAAGAGATTGAAGATAGAGAAGAGAATATTAGATATGGTGATTCATAAATCACTGGTAGCTTTGAGGAAATTGGTTCCAGCTGAAATATGAGAATGAAAGATAGATTACATGTAAACTACTGTTCTAGAATTTATTTTATATTAGAAATCCAGTGTTGACCCGTTCACTTAAATTGTATAATTACACTATATATTGTAGGATAAACATTTTCTTTCATTTGTTGTCTTGCATAAAATATGAGCTTGAAAGATTGTCACTTCAACCACTGCAATAGAGGTGCTTGTCTTAATGACCTGGCTTTGTAAGGCACGGCATAAACTGAAGAGATTCAATTTACTAAAGGCAACCACAAGCAGAAAGTTGTTCATAATTATAAAACAAAAGATCAGAAACAAAGGTTCCTAAGAACAAAAATGAATATTCACAGGATCAAAGATTTCGGACTAGAAAGAACTTTTGAAGTTATCTAGTCCAACCCTCCTCCCCATTAACATATGAAAAAATTGAATTTAAGTGACTAAAAAATTACTCAAGGTCATATGTGGCAGAAGAGCAGGGGCTTTGAATCCAAGTTCTTTGAGTCTTTATGGAAATGTGTACGGATCATTGCATTTATATAGATCCAATATATGTTTAAGGTTGATGTTAAAGCATCATATGTCAGTAGTTTAGTGCAGAGGTGTCAAACTTGTGGCCCACAACACTACAAAGTGTGGTTCCACTGAGATTAACAAAATAAAAAATAATACAATAGAAGATAGATAATGATAATACGTAGTTTTGACATTAATATGCAGCCCATGGGGATCATTATATGCTGGTTACTGGCTCACTGCTTTAATGGAACTGTGATCTCATCAACTTAGCTATTACTTTCAAAAGTATGAATCCACAGATACTGAGAGTCTTATTCTTAATCTCTTGTTAATATGGAGGCACCAGCATAGAGCTTTACTTTTCCCACAGGACTGTCTCCCCTCTTTCTTACCACATTTGATGATATCTTTTCTGTCATTTAATGTATTCTATAATTCATTTGCAGTATTCTGTAATCTATTTCATCTCTTGACTTCAGACAGTTTCTCTGACTATCCCCTATGCTTTTGATACTCTCCCTCTGCCTCCTGATTTCTGTGGCTTCCTTCAAATCCCCACTAACATCCCCACCTTCCACAGGAAGCTTTTTCCAGCCACTAATTCTAGTATCTCCCCTCTTTTTTTTTGTTCTCTATTTTTCTTTGTATGTAACTTGATTCCGTAGATTTGGGATTTTATTGCTGTTTTTGTGTGTCCTGATTAGAATATGAGCTCCTTAAGGGCAAAGACTGTACTCTTTTTTTCTTTTTTGCCTTTTTTTGGATCCCTGGTGCTTATCACAGTGGCTGACATACTAGTACCTTAATAAATACTTATTTTCAAAATCAAGAAAACAATGTACACAAGAAAGCAATAGACTATTTACAGCCACCATATGCTTAGGGAGACAATTTCAAGTCCCGAGAAATTGTGTGTGTTTTTTGTTTGTTTCTTTCTTTTTGGTGATTCACGGCCTTGTATCATCAATAGAACGATCTTTGAATTGAAAGGATGAAATTAGGTTTTGGTGAGAAGTATGTTTTTATGGGGGGTCGGGAAATCTTTGCAATTCACCAAATGCAATCTAGCCCATTCCTTCCTATTCAGTTCAGGGACCAACTTCTTCTTCTTCTTAACTGTTTAGATAAGATATATGCAGACAGGTACATATGTACACATTTATATATGTATGTGCACATATGGGTATAAAATACCTAAATGCATACATGTATGTAGATACAAATACTATGTCTATGCATATGCATATATTGTGTGAATATATGTGTGTGTAGACAGATACATAGATATAGATACACTGACAAATTCTATGGGCTCTCCACTAACAGTTTATCATGTGTTTCGTTTAGATATTCTACATTTGCTTGTGTTCTTTTGCCCAATGTGGATAGTTATATTAAATACTTTTAAATGAATTTGGATCTCATTTAGGAGCCAATGGTCATAACCCAAAACAAGACAATAAGAAATGAAACTTGAAATCATTGTGGAAGCATTTTGAGTCTGTTAATCTCAATAGTCAAGATTGGACTCCTCCTACAGAAAGAACTAGCTAAATTCTCATGATCACAGATTTAGAGTTTGAAGGGAGCAAAATGGTTTATTTTCCTTTCCTAGATGTCTTTGTTACAGGTTAGGAAATGGATGATGAGAGACCAGAAGTGACTTTCTAAAAGTCACATAAGTTTTAAATTCTAGAGACAGGATCAAAACTCAGGTCATGGCATCCTAAGTTAATATCAGAGCCCATATAATCTAACTATGACTTTTGCAGATGAGGAAACCGAAGCCTAGGGTGTTGGATGACTTGTTCGAGGTCACCCAGGTAGGTAGTAATAAAGTCAGAATCTGAATCCAGATTGACTTGATTATAAATGCAGCATTGTTTCCACTTGTGCTGCTCTATTTAGTCTATCCAATACTCTTTATATTATACCACCTGACATGTCACTAGTTTCTCACACCAGATGACAAAGAAAAATTTCTGAAATTTAAGCCAATACAGTCCCTTGTCCCTTGATGTTCAAAGGTAGACTCTGTCATTTGTCCCACAATCTACTAGAGTCACACCCTACTGAATCCTCTGAATTTGTTGAACTCTTTTACACTTGATGAAAGCCTTAGGTTAGTGTGCTACAGCGTTTACTTTTGAATTTAGCCTAACTGCATGGTGTCTTTTTCCAAATAAGGGAGAAAGATAGACTCTATTCCATACCCTGAAGATTAATTAATATGAAAAGATCTTCAGGGTTCAAAGTTATAGCAAAATGGAATCCAAAAAGACAAATAATGCCTTTGAGTCCTCTGTGACCAGGTGCCTCATTCTTTCAAAAAAGCATGTAAATGAAGAGGCAATCTGAAAGGTGGCCAAGAGCTAATTCAAATTGTCAGAGTGATATTTATTATCAGAGTGATAATGCAAATGTATGTCTCATGATTAATGTTTTGTAAAACAGAATTCTTTGCAGGGAGGAGTAAGGAGAGTGAGCAAAAGTGGTACTATATAAAATGTATTTCCCCAAATGGAGTATGTATCATAAGAGGCTACCTTTATTATTATAGGGCTGAAGTAGATCATTGTTTATTTTTAGAGGGTAATACATGACTCCTCTCTCTCTATTTGTATTTTTAGTCATTGAAATTTTGAAGACCACCATGGAAGTTTTGTAAAAATATAGGTTATATGAGCTACCTTTTGCAAAAGAGTTGGGGGTAACCAAAGATAATAATGCAGAAAATAAGAATACCCATAAATATGCAAAATAATAAGCAAAGAGCAGGAGGGAAAATGATTAGTTTTATAAACAAATAAATTACAGAGAGCACAAACATATTTGAACACAATTTGATAATGCCCGCATACTGATTTTGATTAAGCCCTCATATTTACTTTATGACAACAATTTGCCTAAAGAAAGTTAATATGACTCATTGAAATAACTCAGTGGATAGTTGTGAAGAAAAATTTTTAGGTTTAAAAGAATTCTAAATTGAGTTTTTTTCTAACAACTCTCCATACCCAAAAGCAATTCTGGAGGAGCTGATGTACTTTACATAAAAAAGCACCAATCTAGCAGTTTAAAATTCATAGAAAAGACTACAACTTAGGAAGAAGACTTGGGAGCAAAAAATAGTCTTTTTTTTTTTTTTAGTATACATTGGTAAAAGGTAAAACCCGCATAAAAATGAACTGGAAATATGGTCAAGGTTGCAATCCAATGGTATATGATTAGATTACCTTCCTAATCACAGGGTGATTACCAAAATTTTCTATAATAGTGAGCTTGATCTTAATGAATGTAAAGGAAATTATGATCTTAAAAAGCATACCAGGTAGAACATTGATTCACGTTATGCACTGCATGCTGGTAAAAAAAAAAATGGTGTAACAGGTGATGAGGATTAAGTATATACTGCTTCGAGAAAAAACTCTACGAGAAAAAACTCGTAAAATGAATGAAAATGTAAATACAAAATAAACCAGTCAGATCGAGTTTTATACATATATATATGTATGTCTCTCTCTGTGTGTATACATAAGTGTGGCCCTGTGGCACTACTCTTAGACAATTAGTGACTATGTTACAAAAGTACTTTGCAAAACTTACAGCACTATAGAAATGGGAGTTGCTATTATTAGTATATCATAGGTTGTTCGGTGGTCACAGGTGGAATCAGAGAGAGGGGGGATATATATATAGAGAGACATATATATATATATATATATATATATAGAGAGAGAGAGAGAGAGAGAGAGAGAGAGAGAGAGAATGAATCACCTGAAAACACTTAACCTCCTCTCTCATACCACTGCTTTAAGTATCTTGGGATTATAAATTAGTGTGGCTGAAGATAATCCATTATTAATCTAGAGGCAATGGAAATGGAATATGGTGCTACACCAATCAGATTAGTAAAGTATTATTTCATAAAACTAGACAAAATGATAACAAATAGTTTTAGAGTAATGGAGTGATTTTCAAGGGAAAATAACTCAAAAAGTAGTAATAGAAGGGAATTGCATTTGCATGTTTTAATTCATATAACATAGCTATGGTGAAATCTTATATTGGTTAAAAATTAGACAAGCAAATTAGTGGAGCAGACTAGATAATCAGGAATGAGTAACTATGGAATTCAATAATTTAGTCTTTGATAAATCCCAAAATATAAACTCTTTAGGAAAGGTATCCCACGAAATACTGAGAGAAATGAAAAAAGCAGTTTGGAAGAAAATAAGTTTGGACCAATATCTTAGAACATGTACCATAGTACCTTCCAAGTGACTACACAAGCTAAATGTAAATAATAACATCATTTGAAAAAAATGTTACAAAGAAGTTACCCTTTATAACAAATGTTGAAGGAGAATTCTTAACCAATTAGGGGCTAAACCATGAATCTTTCTTAAATGAATAAGCAATCAAAAAGTTAATTAAAACAGTTTTTGAGATTTTACTTCACTCTCATCAAATTTAATAAATGAATATATTTAAAAAGCTTTTATTAAGTGCCTTATAGATGCAAAATCTATCAGAAAACTGGTAGTAGCTGGGGTGACCCAGGCAGTATTAATTGATGTAGAAGGGAATAGTGGAAAATAGATACGTTAATGTTGTTCAGCAATTTCAGTTTTCTGTTACTTCTGATGACCCTATCTGGGGTTTCTTGTCAGAGATACTGAAATAATTTGCCATTTTCTTCTCCACTTCATTTTATAGATGAGGAACTGAGGCAAACAGTTAGTGACTTGCCAGGAGTCACACAATTAGCAAGTGTCTGAGGACAGATTTGAACTCAGAAACACGAGGCTTCTCAACTTCAGGCCCAGCCTTCTGTCCACTGCACCACTTGCCTGCACCAGATACACACACACACACACAGAGTTATTATATATTATAATATATATAGTTATATATAAATTATATATTACATAATATATATAGTTATAATATATACATACATATATATAAAAACAGACATTTTAAAGCATTCTTATCACTAAATTGCTCAAATCCTTGATAAAAAGAACTAGTTCCTGGGCATATGCCCAAAGAAGGTCATAGACAGAAAGACCCCAAAATATGCCTATAACAGTTTATCAGTGGTTTTTGTGGTAGTAAAATATTAAAATAATGGGAGTAGCCTTCAGTTGAACAACAGCTTTCTAGATCATGTAATTGGAATGTAAAGGAATATTGTTACTGTAAAAAGTGACAAATATGAGAAATTTGGAGAAACAGGGGAAGGCTAGACATGAGCTGATAAGTAGAATGAGCGGTATTAGGAAATCAATATACAAAAATTCTTCAATAATGTAAATTTTTTAAATGAAAGGCTATGCAATTCTATTAATGAAGCTTACCTCAAGGGAAACATGAACAAAAGCATTGCCATTATCGTTAAGCTGGAAAGGTGTAGAACTGTTGGTATCAAATATTGCTCAAGATGTCAGGTATGGTTGTTATTATGGTTATTCTTTTTCTCAGTGAATTTTCTTTGTTAGGAGGAAAGGTTCATTGGTTGTGTAGTCAGCATATTATTTAGAAATGTGCTATAAAAACAATAGACTTAAAAAGCTAAAAAGAGGAGTCTGCATTTATGTGCCAAATGTAACATTAAAAAAAACACTCTGCAAACCAACTGAATCCTTAGCAGAATTTTCTGGAATTCAACCTAGCTGGATTTTATTAGCAAGATACACAGGGTTTGATATAGTTTTCAATCACGTAGATTGTGTGATCAGTTGAGAACATGAAGAAATGAGCTGAGGCATTAAATTAATACAATCCTCATAAAACAGCTGCAAAAGAAGTTATAAAACTTGAACTGATTATGTTTGTTTTCTACTTTTCAGAAGTGGAAAAATCCATTTATTCCTTAAGACCTCTGGGTTTTGTTCAATAATGCAATGCATCCAAAAGGAGTGATCCCCAAATATATTATTCTAATTACATTTAGAATACTCTAGTTGCATCTAATTGCATTCTAATTGACAAACTACTCTGTTATTTTAAACTAATTTTAATTATAAACTTAATTATGATTTAAACAGAAACAAATATAAGCAAAGAAAATGAGAAAGAAATGCATACCTAAAATCGTAAGTTCCAAACTTATTCAAACTAATGCAGGGACTTACACCTGTGGTGAGCAAGGCACTGTGCAAAGTCAAAGCAGAATTCTTGAACTTAGAAATCTTATATTCTGGATGGATAAACTTAGAAAGAGATAATCACTTACATGATAATTTGCAGAGGGAGAGAGCACTAACAGTTAAGAAGATCAGATAAGCTTTTTCATTATAGACAGAATGTGAGTTGCAAAATGACGGAAGCTAAATTTTCTGTGCTAAGTTGAATCAGAGGTGGGGGGAAGAGGGTGTCCTACAGCCTATGCAAAAATATGGAGTCTGGACAATGAGTGTTGAGTTGAGGGTACAGCAACTTTTTTACTTTCTCTGGAATTTCAACTGCATGAATAATAGGAATGTTTAATAAGCCTCAGTAGCACCTGTAGACTTCACAGCAATCTGAACCAGATTATAAAGAATGCCAGGCTGAGAAGTTTGAATTCATTGTAGAGGTAACAAGAAATCAAAGCAGGAAGGAATTAGAACAGGCAAAGAAGAAACTAAGTTATCATACTTTGCAGATGATATGATGATATACTTAGAGAATCAAATAAGAAACTACTTGAAATAATAAACAACTTTGGCAAAATTGCAGGTAACAAAATAAACCCACATGAATCATCTGTATTTCTGTGGATTACTAACAAAGCCCAATAGCAAGAGCTAGAGAAATCACATTTAAAATTATAGTAGATACTATAAAATATCTGGGAGTCTACCCGCCAAAACAAACCCAGAAACTATATGAACACAATTACAAAATACTTTTCACACAAATAAAGTCAGATCCAAGTAAGTGGAAGAACATCATTTACTCATGGTAGGCCAAACTAATATAATAAAAATTACCATTCTGCCTAAATTAATTTGCTTATTTAGTGCCATGCCAATCAAATTACCAGAAAATTATTTTCTAGAGTTAGAAAAAATAATATCAAAATTCATCTGGAAGAATAAAAGGTGAATTATATATATTATTATATCAAGAGAATTAATGAAAAGAAAAGCTAGGGAAAGTGGCCTAGACCTGCCAGATCTTAAATTGTATTATAAAGCAGCAATAATCAAAAGCACTTGGTATTGACTAAGAAATAAAGGGGTAATCAGTGGAATATGTAAGGTACTCAACACATAGTAGTCAGTGAATATAGCAATCTATTGTTTGATAAACCAATGGACTCCAGCTTCTGGGGTAAGAACTCACCATTTGGTAAAAATTGTTGGGAATGACAGTGTGGCAGAAACTGGGCATAGACCAATTCCACACTGTACACAAGAATAAATTCCAAATGCATACATGATTTAGGTATGAAAGCTGATACTATAAACAAACTAGGAGGGCAAGGAATAGTGTATTTCTCAGATTTATGGAGAATGGAGAAATTTATGAGCAAACAAGTGATATAGAACATTATGAAGTACAAAATGGATAATTTTGCTCACATTAAATTGAAAAGATTTGCACAAACAAACCCAATTCAACCAAGATTGGAAGGGGGGCAGAAAATTGGGGAAGAATTTTTGGAACTAGTGTCAGTGATAAAGGTCCCATTTCTAAAATATATGGAGAACTAAGTCTGGACTCTGTCTTGCCACTGAGCTATGATGTCTCTGGAGGAGAGAGGGAGGCTGACGACTTCATGCAAGTCTGCCTTGCTTAAATCCAATTTACCCACGAATCAAAAGACATCATCCATACCATTTCATTATTATGCCTCAAAGTCCTATGACGATAGGCAAGTGATGAAGCAGCGGGTGCAGATGCAGTGGGAGCTATAGTCACAACACTGCACACAGGCAGCCCAGGCCACAGGGTCATTTCTCAGTGGAAGAAGCCGTGGGACTCAGCAGGCCTCTGGGTGTCTGAGCAACCTTCTAAGGATCGCACTGCTCACCTTCTGGTGTGAGGAAGGGAGTTAGAAAAGGTGCCTTAAACATTGTCTGCTTACCCAACCCTGGCCTGATAACCGCAGTAGATGGGAAAGCCTACTATGCCATCAAAACACAAAAAATGTGCAAAATGCATGAGAACATCTGCAAAGATGATTTCACTCACCATCAGCACATGGAACATGCACACACGAATAGATAACACAAAATCCAGTAGACCTGAAAGAACTGCTCTTGTTGCAAGACGATTCAACAGGTATCACATCCAAATTGCAACTCTAAGTGAAACAAGGTTGGCAAATGAAGGTTAGCTTACTGAAGTTGAAGCTGGATACACCTTTTCCTGGAATGGGAGCAGTGAAGGGGAGTGTCGTGAAGCTGGCACAGGTTTCACAATCAAAACTAATCTAATCAACGAGCTGGTATGCCTACCAAAAGGAGTGAATGACAGGCTCATGACAAAGCTATTGTCACTCACAGGAAAATGCCATGCCACCATCATCAGTGCCTATGCTCCCATCATAACAAACCCTAATTAAGTCAAAGATTAATTTTATGAAAACCTAGAGACCCTTATTGTCAATGTGCCGAAAGAGGACAAACTATAATTCTGGGTGACTAATGCTAGTGTAGGCTCAGACTATCAGACTTGGCAGGGAATCTTAGGGAGGAATGGAGTTGGAAACAGCAACGGCAATGATCATTTCCTGCTGAAGACTTGCATATCTCATGACCTTCTCATCACCAACATTGCTCTACAGAGTTGTTGTGCTGACCTCATTGTTGTATACTTGTGTAACATGGGCAGTCTACCAGCACCATGCCAGAAAAACGAATCATTTCCATTTTAACTGTCTTAGGATCCTTCTGAGGATCACCTGGCAGGATAAGGTACCAGACACTGAAGTTCTTTCTCAAGCTGAATTGCCAAGTGTTCAAACTATGCTTCAGAGAGTGCAACTCTGATGGGCTGGCCATGTTGTTCAAACGCAAAATGTACACTTGCCAAAAAGATTACTTTATGGAGAACTCCCATGGGGAAGGCGATCACATGGTGGTCAGAAGAAACGATATAAGGACACTCTCAAGGTCTCTTTCAAGAACTCTGAATTTGACTATGCAACATGTGAGACGATGGTACAGAACTACTCAGCATGGCATGCCCATATCATAAAGGGTGCTGTGTCCTTTGAGCAAAGCAGAATTGAGACAGCACAAATTAAATACAGGATGTACAAATTTGGGATATCCACCCCAAATATCCACATGGACTCTCTGTGCCCAACCTGTGATAGAGCATTTCAAGCTCATATTGGTCTCATCAGAAAGAGTCAGACACTGAAATTTCACTTTATCTTGGTAATGTCATTTTGATCTTCTTCAAAGACAAAGGACAACAACCAACCAGGACAACCACAGGATCTCAGTGGAAAGTGGATTGTGACAGTGGCAAAGAAGCAAGGAATTCATGGAACAAGATGGGAGCTACAAGAATGGGAGCCACCAATAGTACAGGATGAGGGATAGAGTTCCAGAATAATTTCTGGACCAAGTGAGACCTGGAACTGAAGATTGCCAAGAACTAAGCCAGAGTGTGAAAGAGCAGACTGACTTTGCTCATAACCAGTATAGTGACTTATTTGCTTTAACTTCAAAGAAACAGGAATTGTTTTATCAATCCTGAAGGACTTCCCTCCAATGACCTTCTCTCTTATGACAAGCTGTACCTAAGGTAAGGCATTATAAGTCTGAGGTACTGCTCAGCTTCCTGGGGAAAGTATAGATCCACTGAGGAGGGGAGAACAATTGTCTTTATTCATATTGAACAAGTACTTGGACATTTTGCTGGGTAAAATAAAGCCTTCCAAAATTTAACATTAGGCCAGAATGGGTACTTATAGAGGGGTTATGGATTCTTTATTGCTGATGTATTGAAATGCTAAACATGTGTAATTTCTAGTGATACTAGGAGAAACTCTTAGTAGGACCACATTCCAGGAAAAGATCTTTGGAGAAGTCATCAAAACTAAGCATGACTTACATAAACTGAGATCTCAGTTTTACCTAAACTTGAATAAAATGATTAGTTGTTCCATTTCCGTATGTGGATTATCCATTAGTGTTACCGTAAACTTTTTATGCTGTTATTTTGCATAAGGTCCCAGTCAGTCAATGAGCATTAATGTTTCACTGTCATCAACTTCACCTAGACTCTGAGTCCCAGATTTCAGTGGCTCACACTCTCCAACCTTTGAAAATCCCAAGATTAGAGAAACCATGAGCAAAGAAATTGCTGGAATTTCCCAGAAGCAAATGAGGCAAAGAGAAAGTACCTGGCAGACATTTTGAATGTCACTGCCACCAGTCAATGAGTTCCTTCAATACAGAGTTAGCTGACCAGAACTAATGACAGAATGCCTATGAATGCTCCACAATTTCTCTCTCCAAGGTCCTTACCTTATATCTCATCACAATTCTCTTGCAGTTCAGCTCCCTACAGTTTTCCACATGGAACAATGCCATCGTGGCACTCTGCGTATGTGCCTTGTGGAACAATAGGAAAGATGTCTTTGTGAGGCAAATCACAAATCTATCTGCCCATAGGAAAGAGGGATTAGTCATGGTTTATACAGGTTTCTTTTAGGGCTTAGTGATTTAATTTTTGAATGGTAATGCAAAACAGGACAACAATGGGGGGAGGAGAAGGTGTTTAGAATTTGATTTGCCAGTTTTGTCAGATTAGTGGGAAAGGAGTTACACAATGAAAGAAAAAAAATAAATTTCCTTTTGTATTAGGGGAAAAAAGCAAAGGGACAATATGACAGAAATGTAGTGATGAGAGTTGTTACAGGGAAGATAAAGTGAAGGAGCAAAACAGGAAAACCAAACTTTTTTCATTTGTTGAATCACTTAACCTGTCTGAGCTTGTTTCCCTATCTGCATAGTAAGAGAACATTGGATGGAATAATTAATAATATATTTTTCAGTGTGACAAAAAATAATTAATTTCAAATTGATGAATTCAAGAAAGAAGACATTTAAATATGTAGGAAAAGGAAAACAGAATTATACAAAAACTATATACAACTAAGTAATGAAATATTATTTAAGTAGCTGGTGTTTGTTCACACAAAAGCAAGTCAAAAGCAATTTGATAAACAGCTTTATATTCACCTATTTGTAAGGAAATATATAGGAATATATGTGTATATATATATATATATATATATATATATATATATATATATATATATATATATATATATGAAAATTTAGAGGTATTACTTCAGGGCAGGTTAGAGAGATCAAGATGTTGCAACTATGAATGGCTTCTCCCTGAAGGCTGGGGTAAGTTTTTGCAAATACTACTAAAGGAGGTTAAAATACATAGTATCATTATGGTAGAGGAATGGAAAGAGGAGCTATGTCTTCAGGTCTTCTGTAAAAGTAATACTTGGCAGGAGACAAAGATTTTCTGATAGGTTTAGACTTTATTTTTTAGAGACAACCCATCCTTTCACAGCTAAGAAGTTACAAACCTTCCTCCCTAGAAAAAGAAAATAAAGGAAAAGTGCTAAACTCTGTATAATATGTGGAAAGTAATTATTAGAATTGTAGATCGGGAGTTAGGTCCATATGCTCCATCTTTCTTCAAGAAATAAGAAATTGGGCATTCACTAGGTTGGCTACTTGGACCTTCAGATGTTGAGCCAATTTTTTAAAATAAGAATGAATTTTCTTTACTTATTATTTTGCATAGAAATGTTACTAATAAGGCTATTGATTGCCCTTTAAATGAAATGTTGGGTAGAGGGCTTGACAGCCCTCTGTGATCTCCATTCCTCATGAGGAAGAGGGAAGAATAAAGTCTCAAAATGAGTACCTAGTTAATTGTTGTACCCCAGTTGATAGCACCTGCTCTAGCGGATTTTAGATTAGCTACACTTAAAATGAATTAATTGTATTATTCCCAAATGGCAAGACTTACCAAAGCTTATATACTGTACGTATAGGGATCTGCCATGTGATTTCATCGATATATGGAACACCTAATAAAAGAATTACGTCTACTGACAAAGGTCAACTCCTCTACAATTTATTATCTTAGAAAGCAACCTATTGCATTGATATCAAACTCAAATAGAAGCAGATTCCTGTGGGCACATATTGACTTAGAAAACCACAAATTAACATTATCTATGTTTTGTTTATTTGTAGTTATTTTGTTAATCATTTCCCAATTATATATTTTCATCTGCTTGGGGACACTAGGCAGTTTTGCAGTGAGTACGAGGCTGTGAATTTCATACTTTAGGTCTAGAACATCAAGAACTTAAGTGATTTCCCCAGGGTCAAATAGCAGTATATATTAAGAGCCAGACCTGGAACCTAGGTCTCCCTGACTTTTTAAAATATTTTTATTTTTATTTTTTTGTTTTTAATGTTCTATAATCACTACCATAAAACTTAGATTTTTTTGCTCCCTACTTACCCCCCGCCATCCTCTTCACTCCCTAAGATGGCATACTATTCTACATAGGATCTACACATACATTCTTATTGAATACATTTTCACTATAGTCATGCTGTTTAGAAGAACTAAAATAAATGGGAGAAATCATATAACAAACCAAAACATACACACACACACACAAAATGATCTGCTACATTCTGTGATTGAATTCCATAGTTCTTTCTCTGAATGTGGAAGGCATTTTGCCTTAGAAGACCACTGGGAATTTTTTTTTTTATTTTCTTGCATTGCTATGAAGATTCAAGTCTACCAGAAAAAACTCTCAGACACTGTGGTCATTGCTGTGCACAAAGTTCTCCTGGTTCTGCTCCTTTCACTCAGCATAAGATCATATAAGTCTTTCCAGGCCTCTCTGAAGTCTTCTTGTTCATCATTTCTTATGGTGTAATAGTATTCCATTACATTCATATACCATGATTTATTCAGCTATTCCCCAACTGATGGACATCCCCTTGATTTCCAGTTTTTGGCCACTACAAAGAGTGTTGCTTTTATGATCTCTTGGGGATACAGTCCTAGAAGAGATATTTCTGGGTCAAAGGGTCTCACATTTTTGTAGCCCTTTGGGCATAGTTCCAAACTGCTCTCCAGAATGGTTAGATGAGCTCCCAGTTCCACCAACAATGAATTAGTGTTCCAACTCTCCCACATCCTCTCCAACATTTGTCATTTTCCTGTTCTGTCATGTTTGCCAGTCTTATAGGTGTGATGTTGTACCTCAGAGTTGTTTTGATTTGCATCTCTAATCAAAAGTGATTTAGAGCATTTTTGGATATGATTATGGATATCTTTAATTTCTTCCTCTGCAAAATTGCCTATTCATATCCTTTGACCATTTATCAACTGGGGAATGACTTGTATTGTCATATATTTGACTCAGTTCTCTATATATGCTAGAAATGAGGCCTTCATCCCCGAGATTAGCTGTAAAAATTCTTTCCCAATATACTATATCCCTCTGAATTTTGGTTGCATTGGGTTTGGTTGTGCAAAAACTTTTCAGTTTAATATAATCAGAATTGTCCATCTTGTACTTCATAATGCTTTCTATCTCTTCTTTAGTCAAAAGTTCTTCCCTTCACCATAAATCTGATAAATACACTATTCCTTGCTCCTCCAGTTTGTCCATGGGGTCTCATGAATTTTAAGATGGGTTCTCTATCCAATGCATCCAACTGAGGCTTGCAAAGTACATAACTATAACTAACTTTTATTGTCTTACAACCCGAGTCATATAGTTTCAGACTTTAGGAGGAAGACAACCAAAAAGGGAGAACTTATTTTAATAAAGATTTTTAACATGACTCTTTTACTATTAATTGTTGAAGTTTTGCAACAAGATTATATATATATATATATTTTATATATATCTACTATATATGTAATGCATATGTGTAATATATATAATCTCCTTTTATCATCATAAACATCATACGTGTACATACTGAAATATATTATAATTAAATATTATAAATACATTAAACATAAATATACAATAAATATAAAAAAATCCAATTTTACAAATGCAGAAACTATGATTCTGAAAAGCTTGGTAACTTGGCTGTATTGATACAACTATAGATCTGAGGCCAGATTCCAAATAATATCTCCCAACTTCAAATCCAACTCGTTTTTTCACTATTATCTTTTCAGTGTACTTAAATGTTTACTCTCTCACATTTCATTTTGTCCTTTAAAATATGATCTTCCTTCTGCATAGACCTAGAAGCTTCACATTTCCTATTAAGTTAAATTGGAACTCCTTTGTTTGATGTTGAGGCACCTCCAGAATTTGGCATGGCCCTATATTTCTACCCTCACTTCATTTGACAACCCTTTATTTACTGAGTACTACAACTAAACAGTTTCCAAAAGATTCTCTGAACATCCTCAACTATGTCCTTTTGTTCATGATAGTTTCTGTACCTGAAATGACAATCTTTTATTTCTTGTTGAATTCCAGTTCATTATTTAAAACACAAATCAAAAGCCAGGTTCCCTATTAATACTTCCTTAATCCCTACTAGTTTGTGATGAACTTTCTTCTCTCAGATATCACTATTCATTGTACTTTTCTAATACATATATCATACCTAGGAAGGAGTATAAGGAACACCATTTGGTATATATCACCTTTAAGGAATTGTGTTGGTCACATTGTGAGAGTAAGCATCAACAGTGTGGTACTGGTATCTTCAAATTATTGAACTAGAATAAGGCATCGAATCAGGGCATGGGCATGAATCACTGATGTTCAGAAGACATGAAAAAAAGTTAGAACTCCAGTGGAAAGAGTATCGGATTGAAAATCAGAGGACTTGGATTTATATCACAGTTTTGACATTTTACCATGTAACCTTGGACAAGTCCATGTACTACCATTGAGATCTTCAATAGTAGAGGCAGCATACATTTTTCTTAGAGAATGTATCCTTCAGAGTATAGAATTATTGAAGTGTGTGGGCAATATTTCCCTGGTAGACTTAAATTCTATGAGGGCAATAATTTCATCTAAATCCGACATTTCCCTTGCTCCTTTGCACAATGCTAGACTCACAGTAGATACCAAATAAATATGTTGTATTATGTTTATATGATATAAATATTATAGATAATACTTATAGGATTGTATCATATAATATATTCTATTAAATATAGCAATATGAAAGAGAGAGAAAGAGAGAGGAGAGAGAGAGAGAGAGAGAGAGAGAGAG
Organism: Bettongia penicillata ogilbyi; assembly: GCA_023548195.1. Classification (NCBI taxonomy): domain Eukaryota; kingdom Metazoa; phylum Chordata; class Mammalia; order Diprotodontia; family Potoroidae; genus Bettongia; species Bettongia penicillata. The sequence goes on from JAJHZJ010000366.1 coordinate 981,653, forward strand.
AGAGAGAGAGAGAGAGAGAGTGATCTTCTGAGAAGCTGGAAGGATATTCTTTTTGGTTTAGACTCAAAGACCTAAAACTACTGAATTATAGGAATGCATCTGTTGGTCTTCCAGCAAAACACACAGTGTATTTTGTGAAAGCTATCTTCTTAGGTTTAAAGTGACCCTTGAAAAATGTGTCATGTCTTCTTAGAAAATACAAAAACAGTCCATTCTCTGCTCAAAAGTAGAAGCCCTATCTATAATAACTTAAACACAGTAAATGTATTTACTTTTCCCCTAAAGCCATTTAAAATCTCTGTAGGAAAGAGAATGTTTCCCAATTAGCATATCAATGGGTTCACTTTGAATCTAGGCAGCTCATAACATTTTTCATAGCGAAAGTCTTAGGGAGGGAGTCAGAAATTCCTAATTTATATACAGACAGCTATGACACATTTGTCAGACCATGGCAATCTCAGTGGAGTTCATAAGCTACAGGGCTGTCACTTCTACTTTACTGAAATTTTAAAACAGGACACTGAGTTACTGGAAAATTATTGTGTGCTGAGATATGTTTTCTAAGCTAGAGAAAAGAATCCCTTCTGGAACACCAAATTTCCCCTCCACATAGGTTAGAAAGGGGAGAATCATCTGCCTCCTTATGGAATCTTTACTCTCACTTAAAGAACAAAATCAGAAAAACAAAACAGGCCTTTTCTTTATATATTTTTATGTAGGTTTAGGAAATGACCAATGCAAGGGCATTAGGAATAGGGAGACAGATAGATGCCCTTAAGGGAAGAGTTGGCAAATATAGCTTTATCTCTACCTGCCATGAGCTGCACACCCATTTGGGAATAGGGAACAGTAACTTCTCATAAATTGGAAAAAGCAATAGAATTGGAACTACAGGATATGGGTACTTACTTTCCCAATGTGATTGGTAAAATCACTATTCCCATAATTCTGTTTTGATTCAATTTTTAGTCACCCAGGCTAGAATTTGGAGTAATTTTCAACCTTTCCTATTATAGCTCATGTTCTACTACCATTTTTATCTCCACAAAATTTCTCAGATATATATCCCTTCCTATCCTGTCTACTTTTGCCATCACTATCATTCTCTATTTAGATGATTCTAAGAGTCTTTGAAGCCTTCCCTTGAATCCTTATTTGAGTCCTCCTACTACTGTTCTGATCTCTTTTTCCTTCAAGATTCTGGATTCTCGTTCCCTCTGTTTGCGTTCTTCTTCATGGCATTCGACAAATTCTTAAGTGTTATATGGGAGTATTGCACTAAAATCTCAGCTGAAAATGTTAAAGGTCTTTCACACTTGAGGAATAAGCATGTCCCTGGGCTCTTTAAAACTATTTTCTATTGAGGCCCTGCTTTCAGAACAAAATAGTCTTTTCTGCGATACTTGTGGGAAATATATTTTCCCCCTTTGGTTGCAACAGCAGCTCAACTGTTTATTCCTCACAAATATTATCATAGATCATAGAATCATAAAAAATACTAGAAGAGGGGGTGGAGCCAAGATGGTAGATTAGAAGCAGGGACTTATTAGAGCTCTCCCAACAAACCTCAAAAATCCTGTAAAAATAACTCTAACCAGATTCTAGAGCAGCAGGAGCCAAAAAATGACAGAATGAAGCAAATTTCCATCCCAAGACAACCTGAAAAGTCAAAAGAATAGGTCTATCACATAATGTTGGGAGCAAAGTACAATTCAGGATAGGCCAAGCCAGTGTGGATAGAGTTGCACCAGGCCTTAGAGGACTGAATCAGTGGTGGCTACTGTAGTTTCCAGGCTTCTCAACCTCATAAATACCAATGAAAGCTTTGAAGGTCAGTGGGAAGGGCTTCTCGCCAGGCTGAGAGGGGAGCCCCAACTCCAGAGCAATGGCAGCCTCTGCTGAAGCACAGGCTGCATCTGGAGCCCTTCACTTAACAAAGAGCTCAAAAATCAATTGGCTGGGAAAATGAGCAGGGGGAAAAGAAACAGACTATAGATTCTTACTTTCTCAGTGAAGAGGTATATTCTTAGATCATTGGTGATGAGGAAGATCAAAATATACAACCAGAAAAAGACAACAAAGCCAAAAGTCCTGCATACAAAGCTTCCAAGAAAAATATGAATTTGTCTCAGGTCATGGAAGAGCTAAAAAAGGATTTTGAAAATAAAGTAAGAGAAACAGAAGAAAAATTGAGAAGAGAAATGAGAGTGATACAAGAAAATCATGAAAAATGAGTTAACAACTTTCTAAAGGAAACCCCCCCAAAATATGGAAGAAAATAACACCTTGAAAGTTAGACTAATCAAAATTGCAAAAGAAGTCTAAAACATCAAAGAGGAAAAGAATACCTTAAAAAGTAGAATGAGTACAATGGAAAAAGAGGTCAAAAAGCTCACTGAAGAAAATAATTCATTAAAAATTAAAATGGACTACATGAAAGCAAATTATTTTAAGATAAATCAAGCAATTATAAAACAGAACTAAAAGAATGAAAAAATAGAAAACATTATGAAATACTTTATTGTAAAAAACCTGGAAAATGGATATGAGAGATAATTAAAAAATTATTGAACATGATTTTTAAAAAAGTCTACACATCTTCTTTCAAGAAATTATTAAGGATAACTGCCATGATATTCTAGAATCAGAGGGTAAAATAGAAATGGGAAGAAGCCATTGATCACTTCCTGAAAGAAATTCCAAAAAGAAATGTCCTAGGAATACTCTAGTTAAATTTCAGAGTTTTCAGGTCAAGGAGAAAATACCACAAGCAGTCAGAAAGAAAAAATTCAAGTATTGTGGAAATGTAATCAGGATAACACAAGGTTTAGCACCTTCTATACTTAGTGATCAAAAGAGTTAGAATGTGATATTTCAGAGATCAAAGGAGCCAGGATTAAAACTGAGAATCACCTACCCAGCAAAACTGAGTACAATACTTCAGGGGGAAAAAAATGATCATTTCCTTTGGGGATCTCCTTCAGGAGGTGATGTGTGAATTCTTTCCATTTCTATTTTACCCTCTAGGTCTAGAATGTCTGGACAGTTTTCCTTGATAATTTCTCGGAAGATCATGTGTAGGCTCTTTTTTTGATCATGGTTTTCAGGTAGACTAAGACTTTATAAATTAGCCCTCCTGGATCTATTTTCCAGGTCAGTTGTTTTTTCCAATGAGATAATTCACATTATCTTCCATGTTTTTCCTCCTTTTGGTTTGGTAAGATAGATTTTTATACCCTATTGCCTATATAAATATATATATATATATATATAATTTTGTAGTTGCATATAAAAACAATTTTTAGAATTGATTTTTAAAGCTTTCATTTACACATTCTCTCCCTTCCCCCCTCCCCACCTATCCTCATTGAGATACAAGCACTTTAATATAGGTTATATATGTATAGTCATGCAATGCACTTCCACAAGAGTCACGTGTGAAAGACTAATGATATTTCCCTCTATCCTGCCCCACCCTCCATTTACTCTATTCTCTCCTTTCACCTGTCCCTCTACTGAAATGATTCCTTCCAAACACCTCTCCTCCCAATCTGCTGTCCCTTCTATTATTCCTCTCTTTTATCTCCTTCACCCTACTTTCCTGGAGGGTAATATAAACTTCCATATGCAATTTCATGTGCATGTTATTTCCTCCTGAAGCCAAATCCAATGAAAAGAAGGCTCATTTATTCCCTCTCACCTTCCCCTTCTTCCCCTCCATTGTAAAATCTCTTTTGCCTCTTTGATGTGAGATGATTTACTACATTTTACTTCTCCCTTTCTTTTTCTTCCCCAACAGGAAAAAATAAAGGCAAGAGTATGGGTGGGGATAATAGAAGGGAGGGTTGATTGCAAGAAAGGGCAGTGAAAACACATGGTGTCCCGGGGTGGGGGGAAAGGAGGAGATGGGGAGAATATTTGAAATTCTAAATTTTGTGGAAGTAAATGTTGAAAATTGAATATATATATTTTTCATGGCTTAAACATTTATTTTTAAATAGCATTAAAAATCATAAACGGTCCCTGACCTCATTTGAGGTTTTCTTGGCTTTAGTGATTTACCATTTCTTTTTTTTCCATTTTATTTATTTTTAATGTTCTACAATCACTACCATAAAACTTAGATTTTTTTTCCCCTTGCCTACCCCCCACACCCCCTCCCTTCCCAAGATGGCATAAAATTCTATATAGGATCTATATATACATTCCTATTGAATACATTTTCACTATAGTCATGCTGTATAGAAGAACTAAAATAGATGGGAGAAATCATATAACAAACCAAAACATAATACACACACACACACACACACACACACACACATACACACATACACACACACAAATGATCTGCTGCATTCTGCAAATGAATTCCATAGTTCTTTCTCCGGATGTAGAAGACACCTTGCCTTAGAAGACCATTGGGAATTTTTCTTTTTTAATGTCCTTGCATTTCTATGAAGATTCAAATCTACCAGAAAAAACTCTCAGACACTGTGGTCATTGCTGTGCACAAAGTTCTCCTGGTTCTGCTCCTTTCACTCAGCATAAGATCATATAAGTCTTTCCAGGCCTCTCTGAAATCTTCTTGTTCATCATTTCTTATGGTGTAATAGTATTCCATTACATTCATATACCATGATTTATTCAGCTATTCCCCAATTGATGGACATCCCCTTGATTTCCAGTTTTTGGCCACTACAAAGAGTGCTGCTATACATATTTTTGTACATGTGGATGCTTTCCCATTTTTGTGATCTCCTGGGGATATGGTCCTAGAAGTAATATTACTGGGTCAAAGAGTCTCACATTTTTGTAGCCCTTTGGGCATAGCTCCAAACTGCTCTCCAGAATGGTTGGATGAGCTCACAACTCCACCAACAATGAATTACTATTTCAACTCTCCCATATCCTCTCCAACATTTATCATTTTCCTCTTCTGTCATGTTTACCAATCTAATAGATGTGATGTGGTACTTCAAAGTTGTTTTGATTTGCATCTCTCTAATCAAAAGTGATTTAGAGCATTTTTATATGATTATAGATATCTTTGATTTCTTCCCCTGAAAATTGCTTGTTCATATCCTTTGACCATTTATCAACTGGGGAATGACTTGTATTGTTGTATATTTCATTCAGTTCTCTGCATATTCTAGAAATGAGGACTTCCTCCCCGAGATTAGCTGTAAAAATTGTTTCCCAATATACTACAATCCTCTGAATTTTGGTTGCATTGGGTTTGGTTCTGCAAAAACTTTTCAGTTTACTGTAATCAAAATTATCCATCTTGTACTTCATAAAGCTTTCTATATCTTCTTTAGTCAAAAATTCTTCCCTTTTCCATAAATCTGATAAATACACTATTCCTTGCTCTTCCAGTTTGTCCATCGTATCAATCTTTATACCTAGACTGTGTACCCATTTGGACTTTATTCTTGTGTATGGTATTAGGCATGGGTCTAAGTCTAGTTTCTGCCATACTGTTATCCTGTTTTCCCAGCAATTTTTATCGAACAGTGAGTTCTTATCCCAGAAGCTGAGGTCCTTGTACTTATCAAACAGGAGATTGCTATATTCCTTGCCTACTGTGTCTTGAGTACCTAGCCTATTCCCCTTGTCTACCCTTCTGTTTCTTAGCCAGTATCAAGTTGTTTTGATAATTACTGCTTTATAATACAATTTGAGATCTGGTAGCACTAGGCCACCTTCCCTAGCATTTCTTTTCATTAGTCCCTTTGATATTTTGGACCTTTTGCTCTTCCAGATGAATTTTCATATTATTTTATTGAGCTCTAGAAAATAATCATCTGATAGTTTAATTGATATGGCACTAAATAAGTAAATTAATTTAGGTAGAATTGTCATTTTTATTATATTGGCTTGGCCTGCCCAGGAGAAACTGATGTTTTTCCACTTACTTAGATCTGACTTCATTTATGTAAAAAGTGTCTTATAATTGTGTTCATCTAGTCCCTGGGTTTGTTTTGACAGGTAAACTCCCAAATATTTTGTAGTGTCTATCCTAGCTTTAAATGAGATTTGTCTTTCTATCTCTTGCTGTTGGGCTTTGTTACTAATATATAGGAATGCAGAAGATTTGTGTGGGCTCGTTTTGTAACCCGCAGCTTTGCCAAAGTTGTTTATTATTTCAAGTAGTTTTTTTTCCTTGAATCTCTGGGATTCTCTAAGTATATCATCTTATCATCTGCAACGAGTGATAATTTAGTTTCTTCTTTGCCTATTCTTATTCCTTCAATTTCTTTATTTTATTTAATTGTTACAGTTAAGATTTCTAGTACCATATTGAATAATAGTGGTGATAATGGACATCCTTGTTTCACATCTGATCTTATTGGAAATGCATCTAGCTTATCTCCATTGCATAAAATGCTTGCTGAAGGTTTTAGGTACATACTGCTTATGATTTTATGGAACATTCCTTTTATTCCTACATTCTCCAGCGTTTTTAATAGGAATGGGTATTGTATTTTGTGGAAAGATTTTTCTGCATTTATTGAGATAATCATGTGGTTTTTTTTAATTTTGTTGTTTATATGATTGATAATGCTAGTAGTTTTCCTAATATTGAACTAGCCCTGCATTCCTGGTATGAATCCTACCTGATCATAATGTATTATTCTCATGATAAGATGATGTATTCGTTTTTATAAAACCTTATTTAAAATTTTTGCATCTATATTTATTAGAGAAATTGGTCTATAATTGTCTTTCTCTGTTTTATCTCTTCCTGGTTTAGGTATCAAAACCATATTTGTATCATAAAAAAATTTGGGAGGACTCCTTCCCCAATTATCAAAAATAGTCTTTATAGTATTGGAATTAACTGTTCTTTAAATATTTGATAGAATTCACTTGTAAATCCTTTCAGCCTTGGAGATTTTTTCCTAGGGAATTCATTGAAGGCTTGTTCAATTTCTTTTTCTGAGATGGGGCTGTTTAAGTGTTCAACTTCCTCTTCTGTTAATCTGGGCAATTTGTGATGGTTTTCTCTCCCATTAAAATATGTGTGGGTGTATGTCCTTCGTTGCTGAAGAAGACCATGCCATTAGAGAAATAATGACATGACTTGTACTTGACTTTGTTTTGAGTGAGAGAAGGCTGTGCAGGTCACCAGTTTCACTTCTCCTCCAGAACCATCTGAATTCCATGCCTAGATATTCACCAGGGTGACTGAAGATGAGCCAAAATGAGGCAATTGGGGTTCAGTGACTTGCCCAAGGTCACAGACCTAGTGAGTGTCAAATGTCTGAGGTGAGATTTGAACTCATGTCCTCCTGACTCCTACACTGGTGCTCTATCCATTGCATCACCTAGCTGCCCCCATTAAAATATAAGATCTTTTTGAATAGGGATTATTTCATTCTTTGTACTTGTGTCACAGTGTATAGCACAATCTCTGGCACATAGTAAACCCTTAATAAATGTATGTTGACTGGTTGGTCACTAGAAGGTTAAAACACTAAAGTTGGTAATATATAAGATCTTTTTCAGCTCTCAAAGTCAAAACTTATGCCCCTTCCCTCAAAATCTTATAAAATGAGATTCCAAGTATTCTTTTATTTCCTTCTGGGCCCATGATGCTGAGTGCTCCTAACTCTAAGTCATGGTTACATGAGATAATCTCTTTGCTTCTTCCCCTCTCATTCTTTTTCTGACATCCCCTACCTTCCCCTGTCACTTCATCCCCATCTCCAAGCTGTCTTCCCCTTTGTCTCCTTCCACTACTTTCTCAGTTTTATGATGACATAAATTAATTAGCAATTCACAAGGACTTTCTATGATTCCTAGTTATTATTGCTCTTTCTTGTATTTTGTTTACATATTGTATTGACTTATTAATATACATATTCACCCTCCCCCACTATGCCCTTTACAAACCTCTGTGCAATGTAAGCTTCTTGAGTACAATAACTATTTTGTCTTTGTATTCCAAAAATCTTTCTGTTTCTGACACACAGTAGACACTTAATGTTTGTTGGATTGAAAGGTATTGTATACTACAATTTATAAAATTTTTTCCTTATAATTCATGTAGAGTTAGATAATGCAAGTGTTATCTTCCCAATTGCACAGATGATGAAACTAAAGTGGAGTCACTTTTTCATGGCTACATATGGCTACATCATTAGTGAGTGTCTGAGCCAAGATTCAAACCTTGGACTCCCAACTACAAGTCCTGAGCTATTTCCATTTTGTATTTCCAATCTGTATTTTTTAAAATACTCATCCATCTCATTTAGATTGTCAAATTTGTGGGCATAAAGTTGGGCAAAGTAATTTCTAATTATTGTTTTAATTTCCTCATGATTGGAGGTGAATTTACCCTTTTAATTTTTGATATTAGTAATTTTATTTTCTTCTTTCTTTTTTTAAATCAAATTGACCAAAGGTTTATCAATTTTATTAGTTTTTTCATAGAACCAACCATTGATTTTATTTAATTCAATAGTTTTCTTAATTTCAATTTTATTAATCTTTCCTTTAGTTTTTACATGTATTTGAAAAATTAAAAAATAACAGAAAAAATGAAGTGAAATAAAAAAAATGCTGGAAGAGACTGTGAATGTTATCTCACAAAACACTATCAATTTGAGGCCCCAAGAGGTTATATAATATATGCAAGTTTTCACGGTAGTAAGCCTCACTGAAGTGATTTCAACTCATTGACTCCTTTTTTCAGTGTTTTTTCCACAGTATCATAATGCCTTAATACCTCAAGGCATAGGTCTCAGAATCAGGAACTCCTGAGTTGAAATCCAGCCTTCAACATTTATGTGCTCTGATACTCTGAGAAAGTTACTTAACCAACATGTGCCTCAGTTTCTTCCAGTATAAAATGGGAATAATAATAGCTCCTACCTCTTAGAGTGTTCTGAGGTATCTTTGCAAAAAGTTCTTAGCACATTACATGGCATTTAGTAGGCAGTTTATAAATGTGTATTCCCCCCTCCCCAGTAGTCTAGTTTGGCAGAGTTTAGTAGATATTAAAGGTGCTTTTTACCATTTCTTATCTCAAAAGCCCACAGTCACAGTATATAAAGTGGATAAACCTTTTAAGGTTCAGATTATACATTACTAAGGAATATGTTAGGGTACAGATGTGAAAGACACTGGATGATAATATGTTTTTTAGATTTACCTCAGTACTCTGGATCACACCTGGGTACCAGAAAACAGAAGCACCATCAATATTAAGTACTAGAGAATAAGATGCATGAATTTATTTCCTGAACATGTCTATCTGTTTAGTTTGAAGCCTGATTGTAATAACTGTCTGGACAATTGCTGAGAGCATGAAATGTTTCTGGTGCTAATAATAGCAACACTGTCTTTAAATTGTCCAGTAATTTACATTTTACAAAGTACTTTACATATCTGATCTCATCTGACTCTCATAATTGTCCTGGTTGGTTGGACTTTCTATATTGACCATCCCCATTTTATAGATAAGAACTCAAGGATCAAGAAGGATTGGTGATTTAGGATCATAAGATCTTAAATTTCACTAGTTGAATCCACTTTCTTTGTCTGTAAAGAGCCTGAATGAGGGATTTATGACTTACCTATCTCACATTTGATTAAGCTTTGAAGATATTTTAACCAAGAAGCTTGGATTCAGAAACCAGTGCATATTTCATATACCACTTTGCTAAGCTAAAAATCAAGAAATTAATAAGTGCCAGAGGTGGGCTCAGCAGATAGGTCTCCTGATTTCTATTCCAACACTTCTGACAATATCTTAGTCAATCAATCCAAGATCTATTAACTTACTGCCTTGTGGCACTAATTGGGTTAGTTCCTGGCCATACAAAAACAAAAGCAAGACAGACCCTGTCATCATTCATCTTACTACTGGGATGCAATAGATGTACAGATGAAAGAATATAAGATCCATAGAGAATGAATTTAAAAATAATTTGGGGTAAAGGCTGTCACTGAGATAATCAGGAAAGGCATTTTGAAGGTGATAGTATTTCAGCTAAGTGTTGAGGGGAATTAGAATTTCCAAAATAAAGAGGTGAGAAAGGCATCTGTTTCAAGCACAGAAGACAGAGATGGCATGTCATGCTCAGAGAACATCAAGCAAGCATCTCACCAACTTTAGTGTTAGTTTTCAGCAAGAGTAGAACTGAAGAATATAGAAGATGATAAACATTTCAGTTAAAATGAATGAATATTTGATTTATTATCCCCTTTTATTTGGAAATTTTTACAGAGCACAGTAGACTCCTCAGCAGTGCTATATCATAAGAAGTTGAAAAAGACAACAAACTTTCCAGCAGCTTCACATAAGACTCAATTAAGGCAGATTATAATGATCAATTCTAATTAACAACAGTGAAAACAAAATGGTACCTAGAACAATTGGCAGAGGGGCCTTTTTGAATGCCTTCACAGACCATTAAAAAGTGTCATTTTCAAGGCATCTTTAGCCAACTGGATCCAGTTTCAGAATGTCTAAGCATCCCCTAGAGTCTTTCCATGGCCTTTGTAAATATTGTCTCAACTCTCCCAGAAAGAAGCAAGCTCTCAGCCTCTCCACATGGCATTTATACGTGCTTCACATCTTTGTTAAAATATCGATCTAAATCTATCATAAGGGGGCGGAGTCAAGATGGCAGAGTAGAAAGACTCACTGTATGCTAGCTCCAAACCCACAGCCCATGCATTTCATGTAAGAAGAGCTTCCCACAAGTTCTGGATCACTGCAGGGTGTGCAGAAACACAGTGGAAGAGATTTCCAATCCAGAGAGCCCTAGAGAGCCATCCCCAGGGTCTATCGTGCCCCGGAAAGCAGACCCCACCCCAGTGCTGCCCTGGCTGCGGCCCCAGAGAAGCTGATTCAAGCAGGCTTCAGGGATGGAGGCTTCGGCGGACGGGAAGGTCCCTCCGCCTACAGAAGCTACAGGTCAGTGAGAGAGGCTGGGCTGGCCAAGAGGGGAGCGAGGTGTCTCCGTGGCTCGGGCCCCTCAGGAGGAAGCGGCAGAGGCAGGGGCAGGAAGCAGCAGAGGCAGAGGCAGCAGCAGCCCCCGGGACTCCCTGAGCAGGCAGGATCTTCATTACTGAAAGTCTCTGCATAAACCACCTGAAGGAGCTGAGCCTGGGAGACGGCCCTGCCCCACCCACTCCATTACTGAAGGTCTCTGCATAAAGCCCCTGAGGGAACTGAGCCTGGGAGGCAGCCCTGCCCCCACCCCAGCACCAGAACTAAAGCTCACATTGAATAGCACACGCACCTGCCACAGAAAGCCCATTTGAATCTCAGACTCCAAGCACTAGCTGGGCCGATCCAGGTGGGGGTGGACAGGAATCTCAGAAGTCAAGTAACTGGCTGGGAAAATGCCCAGAAAAGGGAAGAAAAATAAGACTATAGAGAGTTTTTTCGAACAGATGCAAATGATCCCGACTTTCGGGTCTGACGACGATGAGGAAATATTCTTGCCATCGGGGAAAGACGTGGAGGGTGGAGCCTCAGCACCCCAGACACCCCAGGGGGATGTTGGGTGGGCTCAGGCCCTGGAAGAGCTCAAAAAGGATTTTGAAAAGCAAGTTAGACAGGTGGAGGAAAAACTGGGAAGAGAAATGAGAGAGATGCAAGAAAAGTATGAAAAACGGGTCAATACCTTGGTAAAGGAGACCAAAAAAAATGCTGAAGAAAATAACACCTTGAAAAATAGGCTGACTCAATTGGCAAAAGAGGTTCAAAAAGCCAATGAGGACAAGAACACTTTCAAAAGCAGAATTAGCCAAATGGAAAAAGAGGTTCAAAAGCTCACTGAAGAAAATAGTTCTCGCAAGATTAGAATGGAACAGATGGAGTCTAATGACTTTCTGAGAAACCAAGAAATCACAAAACAAAACCAAAAGAATGAAAAAATGGAAGAGAATGTGAAATATCTCATGGGAAAAACAACTGACCTGGAGAATAGATCCAGGAGAGACAATTTAAAAATTATGGGACTACCTGAAAGCCATGATCAAAAAAAGAGCCTGGACATCATCTTCCATGAAATTATCGAGGAAAACTGCCCTGACATTCTACAAGCAGAGGGCAAAATAAGTATTGAAAGAATCCATCGATCACCACCTGAAAGAGATCCAAAAAGAGAAACTCCTAGGAACATTGTGGCCAAATTCCAGAATTCCCAGCTCAAGGAGAAAATCTTGCAAGCAGCTAGAAAGAAACAATTCCAGTACTGTGGAAATACAGTCAGGATAACACAAGATCTAGCAGCTTCTACATTAAGGGATCAAAGGGCGTGGAATAGGATATTCCAGAAGTCAAAGGAACTAAGACTCAAACCAAGAATCACCTACCCAGCAAAACTGAGTATAACACTTCAGGGGAAAATATGGTCTTTCAATGAAATTGAGGACTTTCAAGCATTCTTGATGAAAAGACCAGAGCTGAAAAGAAAATTTGACTTTCAAACACAAGAATGAGAAGAAGCATGTAAAAAGTAAACAGCAAAGAGAAGTCAGAAGGTCCTTATCAAAAGTGAACTGTTTACATTCCTACATGGAAAGACAATATTTGTAACTTAAAACTTTTCAGTATCTGGGTAGTTGGTGGGATCACACACACACACATGTACACACATGCATGCACACACACAAACACACATGCATGCACATACAGAGACAGAGAGCACAGAGTGAATTGAATAGGATGGGACCATATCTTAAAAGAAATTAAGGTAAATGGTGAGAGAGAAAGGTAGGGGGAGGAAAGAGGGTGAAATGGAATGGGGTAAATTATGTGTCATTTAAGAGGCAAGCAGGAGACCTTTTAGTGGAGGGAAAAAGAGGAGAGCTGAGAAAAAAAAAAAAAACAAGATTACCCTCATTACATTTGACTAAAGGAAGGAATAAAATGCACGCTCATTTTGGTATGAAAACCTATCTTACAGTATAGGAAAGTGGGGGAGAAAGAGATAAGCAAGGGGGCGGATAATGAAAGGGAGGGCAATGGGAGAAGGGAGCAATTTGAAGTCAACACTCAGGGAGGGACAGGATCAAAAGACAGAATAGAAACAATGGGGGGCAGGTTAGGATGGAGGGTAATTCAGTTAGTCTTACACAACACGACTATTATGGAAGTCATTTACAAAACTACACAGATAGGGCATATTTTGAATTGCCTGCCTTCCCAAAGGGAATGGGTGGGGAGGGAGGGATGGGGAAAATTTGGAACTCAAAGTTTTAGGAGCAATTGTTTAGTATTGTTGTTGCTACTAGAAATAAGACATACAGTTAATGAGGAATAGAAAGTCATCTGGCCCTACAAGAGAAAAGAGAAAATGGGGACAAGAGAAGGGAGGGTTGACAGAAGAGAGGGCAGATTGGAGATAGGGAAAATTAGATTGCTAGGTGTATTGGGGTGGGGGGAGGGGAGAAAAAGGGGAGAAAAAATTGGAACCCAAAATTTTGTGAAAATGAATGTAAAAAATTAAATAAATAAAAATTAAAATAAAAAAATAAAAAAATATAAAATGAAAAAAAATAAATAAAAAAATAAAATCTACCATAAGGTATAAACTCACTTTGTCCTGGGTATTTTATGGCCCTTAATACCACCCATGACAATAACTGATTTAATCATGAGTAGTTATTTTTGTGACTGACCAAGGTACTCAGATTTGCCCACTGAAAAAGTGGGAGAAAGCTAGATGACAAGATTTAGAACAAACTTGAGAGATGGAGATAGGTGTTACTTCCATAAACAGCCTGTGGCTCTGCAATGATCCATTAGACAACCATCTCTTTTGAATGAGCTAAGGGAATTTGAAGGAATGCATATTCATAATATATTTTGTATTTTCTTATAAGCTTAATAGTAAAGATCAGCACAATTAACCCTGCTTTGTAACTCTTCAAACAAATGAATTTCAACGCAAAAATGTCACAAATTCTCAGCACTGCTTTTGGTGTTCATTAGGATTCTTTATTCATTCCCATTTATTTTTCTTTTCCTGTGGTCATAGATTGAGTATCCTCTGTTTTTTTTTTTAGTTTTGCTTTTCTCATTTTTTGTTATCTTGTAAAGGTCATTTCAGATTTCATTATATTCCTGCTACTTGTCTCTATTATATTATAGGGGCAGTTAGGAGGGATAGTGAATTGAACACTGGGCCTGGAGTCAGGATAACTTTAGTTCAAATCTCTTCTTTGACACTTACTAGCTGTGAGGCCCTGAGCAAGTCACTTAATCTTGTTTGCCTCAGCTTTCTCATCTGTAAAGTAAGCTGGAGAAGCAAATGGCAAACACTCCAATATTTTTGCCAAGAAAACCCCAAATACGGTCAGGAAGTGTTGGTATGACTCAAATTACTAAAAAAAAAAAAAAAAAAAAAAAAAAAAAGCAGTAATAACAGTTTATATTAAACTCCATTATATTAACGGACTATAATTTGTTAAACATGATCACAGTGATGGATAAAATCAAGTTTGCTTCCATTCTCTTTTTTTTGTAATTACAAATAAAATATTGTTCTCTAAATCTTTGAATTGATTGTTTGTGTGTGTGTGTGTGTGTGTGTGTGTGTGTGTGTGTGTGTGTGTGTGTGTGTGTGGATATTGGTCCCAACAATGGCAATATTATGACTAGGGATACATTTTTATAATATTAAATGATTTTTGGCTGATTACTTTTCAGAAGGATTTCACTTTTTTTGTTATTTCAACAACAATGAATGAATGTATATTTTCCCCCACAACTCTGTCAGCATCTTATATCATTTATATCTTATATCTTTATATCAAAATAGTTGTGCCAATTTGATGCATGAATAGGACTTCAAGGTTGTTTTCAATTTACATATCTTTGTTGAATTTGAATATTGTTATTTCAAATCAATAATTTGTTTCTTCTTTTGAAAACTTTCATCATTTTTCCAGTAATGACTAGGGCTTATCATTCAAACTTTAAATAGTTATTCATATAGTTCAAATATTTATTATTTATGTGTCACATTAGTCCAAGTTATCTGTCCAAACGTTTTTTTTTCTTCTTATAATATGTTCATTGTATTGTATCTTCATTCCTATTAGAACATCATAAATACTTAATAGTAAATTATTATTTTATACTATTTTAAAATGAAGCTAAAGTTATACTATAAAACATCAAAAAGTTGAGAGCTTAGTATATATAGTGATGGAAGACTGGTTTAGTCTAGGAAGCAAGGATTGTGAGTGGAGCATAAAGCAGGAAATTGGTACAATCAGAAGCAAGTTGATTTAGTGTTGATTTTATTACTGTTTTTAGAGTAGAGATATAAAAGTGGTATTTCAGGAAGTATATCTGCTATGCCTTGAAAGAAGATGAATGAAGAAAAGAATGGTCAGGGGTCTGAAGTTAAATAGATACAGTAAATTATCCAAGGACCCACTATTCATGACAGCATGGCCAAGTCAAGTAAAAAAAAAATATGTCAAGCACCTACTACATGCTACTACATGTCAGGCAATATTTAGTCTAAGTAGCAGGGATTCAAACAAAGCAAAAATAGTGCCTTCCAGGAACTCACAGGCTAATGGAGGAGGCAAAATGCAAACAACTATGTACAAGCAAGATATATTCAAGGCAAATTAGGAAAATACTTAGAAGTAAAACATTAAGGGTGGAAAATACCTAAAAATGGATTTCTGGGAGCCAAGATAGTGGAACAATTGGTAATTGTTATCTCCCTCCCCTTGTTGACCTTGGATAACCCACAGAATATCTCCAAAGGAAAAATCCTGAAACAGTGGAAGGAACAGAAGAGGTAAACAGTATCTTAGCCTGTGAAGCTAGGGAAAACACTGAGGGTCCTTCTTGCTATGGCTGAAGTGGACCAATACAGGACCACCGCTGTCCCAGACAGCTCCACCTCATCAAAGCAGAAGAAGATCCTGAGCCCCTGGTTGGTAAAGCCTGCAACCACCAAAACCAGGGCTTCAGGCATGCATCAGTACCCCAGGGGAATTGAAAAAATATTAGAGCAGATTGGATCACCAGCCCGTGAGCTTGTGTATGCTCTAGGTCAGCAGAAGAGACCTCCTGTGACCAGATCACCTCTCCCCCACACTTAATGCAACTAGCTCCAGCATGATTCTGGGGAAACCCAAAAAGACTTCACCTAGCCTCTGCATTTCAACACCAGTCAGCTCAGCAACAGGTAAGCTGCAGTATTTTAGCTTCTAGCTGAAAGAAACAGAGGCCACAACACACAAAGCCTCAAGTTTTAGGCACAAGAATTGTGGGGGAGAGCTGCCTGTGTCCCAGATTCAGAGATCTACTTTAAAAGCCAGGAAAATAGTGTTCATCATGAGTGAGAAGCAAAGCAGAAAAGAAAAGATAATATAATCTTTCTATGGGGTCAAGGACCAAAACACAAATACCAAAGAGATAAGCATTGAGACTGTATTCTCAGCTGAAACTTCAGAAGGGAATATGAACTGGCCTGAAGCACAAAGAGCTTTCTTGGAAGAGCTCAGGAAGAATTTTAAAAGCCAAATTAGAGAAATAGAAGAAAAACTGACCAATGATTTTAAAAATATGAAAAGAGAAATCACAGAAGCATTTAAAAGGAAAATTGGACAAATGGAAATGGAAGTACAAAACCTAACTGGAGAAAATAACTTCTTACAAGAAACAATTAGACAGATGGAAAAGGAGATGCAAAAGTAGAAGCTAATGACTCTACCAGACATCAAAAATCAGTCAAACAGAATCTAAAGAATAAAAAGAGAGAAGAAATGTAAAATATCTAATTGAAGAAACAACTGATCTGGAAAATAGATCCAGGAGAGAAAATCTAATGATTATTGGTCTACCATAAAGCCTTAATGACAAAAAGAGCTTGGACCATATCTTCCAAGAAATCATCAAGGAAAATTACCCAGAAGTCTTAGAACCAGAGCGCAAAATAGTCATCAAAAGAATTCACATTTCACCACATGAAGGGGATCCCAAACTAAAAACACCAAGGAATAGCATGGCCAAATTCCAAAATTATCAAGTGAAGGAGAAATACTGCAGGCTTCCAGAAAGAAACAATTCAAATATCAAAGAGCTACAGTCAGGATCACACATGACCTTGTAGCTTCTACATTAAAAGATGGGAAGGGTTGAAATACAATATCCTGTAAGGCAATGGAGCTGGGATTACAACCAAGGATCAATTACCCAGCAAAGCTAAGCATAATATTTCTGGCAAAGAGATGGACATTCTACAAAATAAGGGATTTCCAGACCTTCCTGATGAAAAGGCCAGAGGTGAATAGAAAATTCAATCTTTAAATGTAGGTCTCAAGAGAGGCATAAAAAAGGTAAACAGTGGGGAAAGACTTGTTATTCCATATAAGCAAACTGTTTACATCCCTGTAAGGGAAGATGATACTTGATAATCTTGGGAATTGTATATTTATTATAATATCTAAAAGGGATATACATAGATAGAGGGAACAGTATAAAGTAAATGATATAATCATAAAAATGTGATTTTAGAGTACAAATGCACTCTAATGGGAGATGTGAAAAGCAGGAGTCAGGAAAAGGTAAATTACAACACAAGAAGAGGCACAAAAATATATCACAGTAGAGGGAAACAGGAGAGGGAGATGAGTATTGTTTGAGAATTACTCTCATCTGATTGAATTAAAGGAGGCAATACCAACTCAGTTAAGTGTAGAAATACAAATAGCTCTATAAGCAGTAGGAAGGGAAAAAGAAAAGGGAGGGGAGGCTGCAGAGAAGGGAAGAAGTAGTAAGGGAAAAGGGGATTAAAACAGAGGGAGGCTAAAAGAAGGGAGGGAAGACTGAGGGAGGTGGTGTTCAAAAATATACTATTATGGAGGAGGAGAGAGAAGGTAAAACTAAAAGCATAAATGGGGAGAAAGGGAATGAATGGAAAGACACAGATAGTAATCATAACTGTGAGTGTGAATGAGATAAACCCTCCCATGAAAAGGAGGTGGATAGCAGAATGTATTAAAAACCATAATCCAACAATATGTTGTTTACAAGAAACACATTAGAAATAGGGGCATACACACAGGGTAAAAGTAAAAGGTTGGAGCAGACTATATTGTGCTTCAGCTGATGTAAAAAAAAAGCAGAAGTAGCAATTCTAATCTCAGACAAAGCAAAAGTAGAAATAGATTGAATCAAAAGAAATAAAGAAGGAAGCTATATCCTGCTAAAAGACACCACAGACAATGAAGCAATTTCATTACTAAACATATATGATCCAAGTGGTATAGCATCCACATTCTTAGAGGAGAAGGTAAGGAGGTTACAGGAAGAAATAGATAGCAAAATTATGCTAGTGGGGGAACTCAACCTCCTCTTCTTTGAACTTGATAAATCTAGCCATAAAATAAACAAGAAAGAAATTAAGGAGGTGATTGAAACTCTGAATAAGGTAGATATGATGGATCTCTGGAGAAAATTGAATGGGGATAAAATGGAATATACCTTTTTTCTCAGTTGTACATGGCACATATACAAAAACTGACCATATACTAGGTGATAAAACCCTCAAAATCCAGTACAGAAGGTCAGAGATAGTCAATGCATCCTTCTCAGATCATAATGCAATAAAAATTATATGTAATCAAAGGCCATGGAAATATAAACCAAAAATAAATTGGAAATTTAACAATCTAATCTTAAGGAATAAGTTGGTTAAATAACAAATTATAGACATTATCAACAACTTCATTCAAGAGAATGACAATAATGAGACAACTTACCAAATCTTATGGTAAATTGCAAAATCAGTTCTTAGTATAAGAGTTATATCTTTGAATGCCTACATGAATAATATAGAGAAAGAGGAGATCAATGAATTAACTGGGCATGCAGCTAAGCTCAGGGGTGGAACAAGGATGTTCATTATTGTCACTGTTATTCAATATGGTATTCAAAATTCTAGCTGTAGCAATAAGAGAAGCAAAAGAAATTGAAGGAATTAGAAAAGTCAACGAAGAAACTAAGTTATCACTCTTTGAAGATGATATGATGATATACTAAGAAAATCCCAGAGAATCCAGTAAAAAACTACATGAAATAATAAACAACTTTGGTAAAGCTGCAGGTTACAAGATAAACCCACACAAATCTTCTGCATTTCTATACACTACTAACAAAACTCAACATCAAGAGATAGAAAGAGAAATTCCATTTTAAACTACAGTAAACACTGTAAAATATCTGGGAGTCTACCTGCCAAAACAAGTCCAGGGAGTATAGGAACACAATTACAAAACACTTTGTACACAAATAAACTCAGATCTAAGTGGGAAAATGTCAGTTGCTTACAGGTATGCCAAACTAATATATTAAAAATAACAATTCTACCTAAATTAATTTTCTTATTCAGTTCCATACCAATCAAACTATCAGATAATTGTTTTTTACAGCTAGAAAAAAATAATATCAAAATTCATCTGGAAGAGCAAAAGGTCCAGAATATCAAGTGAACTAATGAAAAGAAATGCTAGGGAAGGTGGCTTAGTGCTACCTGATCTCAAATTGTATTATAAAGCAGCAATCGTCAAAGTCACTTGGTACTGGCTAAAAAACAGATGGGTAGACCAGTGGAATATGTTAGATGCTAAAGACACAGTAGTCAATGAGTATAGCAATCTACTGTTTGAGAAACCCAAGGACCCCTACTTCTGGGATAAGAACTCACTGTTTGACAAAAATCACAGGGAAACCTGGAACAGTGTGGCAGAACCAGGGCATAGACCAATGCCTGACACCATGCAGAAGAATAAAGTCCAAATGATTATAATATCTAGGTATAAAGATTTATAATATAAATAAATTAGAGGAAGAAATAGTGTATTTCTGGCACATTTTTAGTGCTTAATGCTCTTGATTTTGAATCCTATTGTCATGAATCATGATTGGAAAAATTAAGAACCTGGCAACTGGCCAATTGAGTATTGATATATTTTTCATGTTGCATTATTCAATTAAATAATAAAGGAATTCCTACTATATGCCAAGCACTATGCTTGGTGACAGAGACACAAAATTGTAACATCCCCTATTCTCAAGAAGCTTATACTTTAAGGGCAAAGCAACATGTACATATTTAACTATATTCCGAATGCATACAAATTAAATACAATGACAGTTCATTGGGCAGGAGAATCACTACTGCTGGGGACATCGAGAAATGTGTCATACAAGAGGTGACGCTTCAGTTGACGGAATTGCTATCAGTCTGTCTATTTCTTTTTCATCTGTTCAACATTACGTAAAAAGTACTCTATGCAAAATATATATCCCAGATGTGGAGTAGACAATTTAAGCATTGCAGTAATAATGCGAAGAAGGAGAAGAAGAAGAACTGGAATTTATATAACATTTAGTTGCAAAAAACTAAGCAAATTTTATCACATTTTATCCTCATAATAACCCTGGAAGTTAGATGCTTTTATTTATTACCACATTTTACAGATGAGGAAACTGAAGCGCAGAGAGGCTAAATGACTTGCCCAGGATCACAGATTTTAAAAGTGTTAAAAACAAATTTAAGAACAGGACTTCCTGACTCCAAGTCCAGCACTCTATTCTTTGTTCTTAGTTGTTTTCTTCGTTCCTCTCCTAAGGAATCTCATTTAAAAATTGTAAAAGAAATTCATCTGAAATTAACATATGAATGGACACCCGATGTGACCAGGAAGTCTTTAATGTTTCAAAGTAGAAATGCTAATAATGAGCTGCCCAGGAAATTAAGTACCAATGAATAAAATATTAATCCTGGAAGGCAGGAAAATGAGTTCAAATTTATTCTGAGATATTTACTAACTGTGTGAGCCTGGGCAAGTAGCTTATTAATTTGTCTCATTTTCCTCAATTGTAAAATGTGGATAATTATAACTTCTACTTGCCAGGGTCATTGTGTAGCTCCAATGAGATAATATATGTGAAGTGCTTAGCACAGTTCCTGGCACATAGTGGGTACTTAATAAATGTTCCCTTCTGCTTCCCCTTCCTCCAAGCAACCAGTAGTGTGGCTTTTGCTGAAGGTTTTCAAGTAGATGAACCTGTAGCCACATACTCCACTTTGCAGTCTACTATTCATTTGCCTGCTTCACAACTTGAGATTTCCAAGAAAAGAAATTCTAACCAAGGAAATACTTTGGCTTCAGAATGTGGCTGGCCTTAAGAAGTAACCATCTAAAAGGGACAATTTCATTACTATAATGCTCTCAAAACTGAAGTAGAATTTAATGCTGTCCCAATGTGCTAGTATGAATAAGTCTGGTAATTCTAATACTGAATAACTCTAGCCTCTGGAATGCATCTAAGTCTATGGTTATGTTTCTTATAGAGTATTCAACCCATCTCTCCCCAAACACTGGCCATGCAAAGGAAATCTATTTGAGGAAAATTTATTCTTACCTCTTTACCAATTTCTCTTAAAAGATGGAAAATCTGACATATTTATTTGACTTGATTGGCATGGATAGGAGATCTTCTTCCTCACTTAAGAACCCTCATACATCTCCTCCAGAACTATGGCAAAGATAAACTCCCATAATGGAAAGGTTACATTCTCTCCTCAGATATGTATAAGGAGCTTCACAACCCTGAGAGGTAAGTGGGCAAGAATGAGTAAGAATGCATTTAGTCTAAAATGGCTAGTGAACCCAAATTTTTTTCTTCTTTCAGGTTAGTATTAAAATACTGAAAGAGTATTCACATTAGTATTAAAGTAATGAAAAAGACCCTACCCCACCCCTTATGTGTGTGTGTGTGTGTGTGTGTGTGTGTGTGTGTGTGTATGCGTGTAACCCTCAGTGTTCAGTGAAAATGAGTCCCTGCTTCCCAGCTCCCTAGGCCTACATGTTATCACTCTTCCAGTTCACAAACTGAGGATTCAGGAATAAAATAGGTGCTATATTTCTAGATTCAGGAATTTTTCATCTATTTGAATTACAAGGCAGTAATAATTATGACTTCCTTCTATGAAATTTCTAATTCTCATAGGCATTAATTACTTCAACCTCTTGGCTTCTTTTTTCCCCAGAAATAACCAAGGTTGGATAGCCTGTGTAATGAATACCTTTATGCTTCAAAGAGGACTTTCACTATGTCCCTTTTCTTCACTTGTACTCATCATTTATCACCAGACACCAAGGTGATGATTCTCCTTGACCCTGGCTAACTCACTTCAAAAAAGTAATGGCACTTCCTTTTGGATACCAGATGTCTAGATTAAACTCTCATTTACTCACTTGAAGATTAAATACATTTTGTAAATTATTTGCATGTATTAATAGCCATTGTCTGTTGCAAAGACGTTGTGCCCACTTCAACATCCCCCAGTTATGTCAAAGTCACGTAAGCTAGGAGTGAAAAACCTGTCACAGGAAGTGATGATGCTCTTATAAGAAACACAAGTCTTCATAATCAGAATATTTTCTCTAGTAGGGTTTTGACTGTAGCACCCATGTCCAAGATTGAGTGGGAGCCATAACATGCACCAGAATTTTCTTTCCTCTATTAGAATTATGAATTTAGAATTATGCTTTTCTCTAAGTCAGAAGATCAAGAAATCTTGTCCTAATAATTGTCTGGACTTTGTTTCTCTAGATTTGTTTCCTCAACTATAAAGTAAAGGAGATTGAATTGAATGACCCTCTATAAAAAGGGAAAATTATTGGTGGTTAGTTATAGCATATTTTGAAAACAATTTTCTGTGATGGATAGATGATGTCACCATTTTGGCATTCTTTCCAGTGATATAGATCCCAACCCATCCATGCTATACTTGCTATGCTATGTCCTCCTCCAATTCTACAGATCTAGAGAATATCCTTGATTCTCTTGACACATCAATTATCCTTCTTGCTATGACTGTCTCCTCTTCATTTTTTAATCATATATTGCTTTGATGACATCCCCAAACAATCATACCGTGTAAGCTTTTATAAGCAACATAAATTTGCAGTTAGTAATATTGATCAATCAGGCCATTATTTTTCCAATTTATATGCTTGTATTCTTTGTTTCTTTCTTTTCAGTAAAACATCTTGTATTAAAATATTATTGATTACCATGAATATTGTTTTATATACTAGCAAAATTTGTCTATGTAGATGCTGAAATGTTGGGAAGCAGATATATAAAAATGGCATAAAGGTTATAATATATATTTTCCCAAATCTCTTAAGTTAGTAGTACCTAAGTAATTTTCCTCAGTTATATAAAATGCTTCTTCAAACACAGGTTATGTTCTTTCCTTTTTAAATTGTTTTAACACTCAAATATGATGAATGACAAAAAGTACAACATTTTCTGTCAAAAATGCCAGACTTTCTTAAATACTTTAGACAATTCTATGAATTATAGCAACCCCAAAGAAAGAGTGTGACTTCCTGAAATATGTTAGTTTAATACTGCTAATCCCTGCTAATGAATTAAATCGCTAGAACAGGGTTCTGAAATTTTTTCATACTACACATCATAGTTCAATCAGAAGTCTATATTACAACACACCCTCCTGATGAAAAATTAATCATGTGAACCTTTAGTCTACATAGCACCATGCCTCTGGAGAGTTAGAAAAATTATTTATATATGTATCTATCACCACACAGAAACAGCCTTAGAAATCTAAGTTATCCCAAATTTCTATTGTCATCTCATATGTTAACTGACAGATTATTTTAAATATATTACATAGGTTTGGGATTTTTTTTAAATAAATCTAAGTAGGCATGCACAAAGTAGGGGGACAAAGCAGGGGGAGTCTTAGTAAGTAAAGACTGAGATATGTGCTAATAATACATGTTCCTGAGGTAGCTCTTTGGCTATCATCGAATATAAAACATACAGGCTTTTTCTTTTCTAAACATTAAGTAGTTAAATGTCATAAATAATAATTTGTTTTTTATGAAGAAAAGAAAATCTCTTCAAAAGGGAGACAATAAGATAAATGTGAATTTGTGTATCTCTAAGCTCCATAAAATAATTTTCAGAAATGGGAAATGTGTATTTAACTCTGTATGCCTCTGCCTCTGTATATTCTCAAATCAGCTGTTTAATTCACATTCTCTGTGGTTGGCAGGAGAGGGGGAAAACAGGAATTTTAATCATAGTGAAATAGCATGGTATTAAGTCTTGATGAAATTTCTACTTCCAAAGGAAATTTGTTGTAATTTATTTTTAATTAATATGTCATTATTTGAAATTGTTACAAAACACACATAAAACTCTATTTCCATTTACAAAAGTCAATTAAATAATGCCAGTGTTTACAAAGGTCTAATTCTGAATTCCTTTTGCTAGACAGATTCATATCTAGCTTTCTCTGTATCCTGAATACAGACTTATAGTATTGTGTTTTCTGAATTAATAACCTTATCAATTCTTTAAATATATATTTATGTATTTATATATATATATATATATATGTATACCTGTTTTTCCTTCTTTTAAAACTGTTATAAGCTGTCCTAATGCTCTTCTTCATTTAACCTTAAGTTCAATATGCAAAACATCCAGACATATTAAGACAAATTCTGGGAGATGTTAATGTAATGTAATATGATATTTGATATATCATATCTGCCACTGCAACCATTATGTGACCTTGAACAAGTCATTTAAATTTACTATATGTCATATATTTTATCTATAGAATGAGAGTGACTAGATACTCTTCTGGGTCTAGCATTCTATAATTCTAATATGAAATGTATCTGTACACTATTCATAAAATTTTTTTTTTGAAAACACCAAACTGAGAATCTCTTGAGCTAAGAAAAGAATGTATATCTTATGAAGTTAATATGTTGTCATTTTAGAGGTTTTCCATTAATAAACTGAATAAGATTTTTCCTATAGTAACTTCTCATGTCAAAATATAAATATTATTTCACATAAGCCATTGTTGGTTTGACAAATTAATTGGAAAATTTTTGCTTGTTTTGAACATACACTGAAATAACCAAATATGCAAATATGTATTGGAAGTTAGACTGCTGAAGGTCACTGGCTTAAATTTGTCATTTATATGGACAGAGTGGTAAGAATTCTATGCAAACAAGAACAAAGGATGATTCAGAAATAGTGCATTCTTTTTTTCTTCTAAGCTTTAATACAATTCTCCTGTCAGAGTCAAATTGTGAAGATTGAACTTTAGTTTCCACAGAAAGCAGCTGCTCTTTTTTCTTTTTTTTCTTTTGCCTTAAAAAAAATGATATCAGAACATTCCAGCTTCTGCTAAATACACCAAGTGAATTTTAAGTAGCCAGCTACAAGGCAGAAGGTGTTGGTAAAGAGTGAAAGTCAGTTTCAGAAGATTTCAACCTGCTAGAGAAGGTCTGAGCACACATTTTAGGGGTAAATGCAGATACACTGGAGATGAGAAAAATTGAGGTTATTATAGAAGTGGCAGACTCCTAGAGGAGATGGAAAAATTGAGACCAAGGTCTCAACTAGGTTTGGTCTTTGTAACAAGGACATCAGCTTCCTCTTTGATCAAAGTAAAAGAGAACTAAGTTGGGAATGGTGCAGCAGGAATCCGAGGCAAGGAAAAGGGAAGAAAAGAGAATTCACAGAGGTGAGGACCTTTGCTGAGAGGAAGATAGTGCCATAAGGGACTTGAGGATACAGGGTTATAAGAGCCCTTTTGGAGATTGTGATAGTCATTTAGGAAAATCTTAAAAGATTGTTGTTTAACAGTGAGAAGTCAGGTGCAATAACAAAAACATATAGTGAACCCATTCAATGCAATGATATGACTTTTTGGGGAAGCATTCCTTGATCAAAGGAGGAAGCACAGAAACAGAAGACTGAGGATCACTCACAGTCAAAGATAGGCAAATTGTGGACAGAAATAGAACAGAGGTACAAGAAAGCCAAAAGTAGAGGAAAGTTCACAGCTGAAATAGCATAAACTCAAGTTTGGGAAAGAAGAAAGAAAAATTGTTAGATGGTAATAGCCTGGGAAAATAAGGATGAGTGGAGAGAGTAAAAGTTGTGGGGAAACGAACAGGATCAGTGATACCAAAGAGAGATGGATGGTTTGGAGACTGGATGTAGAAAAGAGAAATCAGATTTCAGGAAACATGAAAGCAGAAAAATTAACAGGTGACAGTGAAATATAAGTTCTGATCATCCCCAAGGGTGACATCACTGGTCTGAAAATCTAGGTAATGAAAGTGCCATTTTATTTCAATTTAGCAGATATTTATTAAGCACCTACCATGGACAGAGACACTGTGCTGGGTGCTAAGGAGGTAGAACCACTAGCTTAAAAAAGAAGTCTAGACTATAGGAATCTTGACAAAGTTGCAGAAATCTGCTAGTGCTCTTCCCTGTAAGGTTGCCTTCCATTTACTCAGAATTTATCTTATATGTTCTAATTTATAAGTGATGTTTGCCAGATTAGAATATAATACGCTCCTTTAGTACAAGAAATGTGACTGTTTTTTTTCTTTGTGTTTCCAGCACTTTGCACAGTACCTCAAACACATTAAGTGCTTAAAAATTACCTATTGGATGATTACCATCATTTCTTTAGTTAAGCTGAATTCTTGAGTTATTTCAAGTAAGGAGCTCTCTCCTTCAATGTAAAGATAACATCCAACATCCCTTTAACAATATTTTTGAATACCTATTAGTTTAATTCAGTTGAACAACATTTATTAAGTGCCTACTGTGTGTCAAGCACAGTGTTTGAGTTTCAGAGATAAAAATGAAGAGTCTATGTCCCTAAGAATTTCATATTCTATTGTAGTGAAACAACATAAATAAAGCCAAATGCAACCAGTGGTGGAAATTAGAACAGTTTTCTTTCAAGGTATTGGCCCTAGAGCTAAGCCTTAAGTTCCTAGGAGGAATAGGTAAAGAGTGAAAAGATTCCTGGCAAAGGGGAAGATTTATCCAAAAACTCATAGGTGGGAAATAAAATGCTCTGTTAAGAGAGTATAAAGAAAGCCAACTTACTTCCAGTTGAGGGTCCATGAAGGGGAATAGTTTATAAAACATTGTACTAGATACTCCAGGAAATGAAAAATAACATGGGTAATCACAAAAGGCATCTTGGAAGAAGAAGCATTTGAACTTGTGACAGAATGAATTAATAGGATTTCAGTAAGGGAATGTGTTGGAGGAGGGGAGGTTGAAAAGAGGAAAGATAGGAGAATACAGTGGACAGTGACAAGATGGAAAACATCTTATGAAATGAAATAGACAAGCGTAAAAATTCATTAGTCTTAAGCCACCTTTTCTAACCTCAGTTTTAGCTGTTACATTATACATCTTAAACTGTTTTTACAATATTGGGGGAAGTGGACTCTAAAGAAAAGACTGTTCCGGTTTGGAGCTGATAATTGAAAACCAGACTTGGAAATATTATTTCCTTGGTGAAAAAAATCTTTTTCTTCCTTAGCTGTCCTTCCCTATGGTTCCCATACATAAACTGGAAAGTAGACCACCTGGAATGAAAACAAATCTTGCCATAATTTTTCATTTTTTTTTCCTTTCTATTCCATTCTTTTCTCTCTCCCTCCTTCTTGCTTTTGAAAATGAATGACATATAATGTATCTGTCCAGAATAAAAATATTCATCAAGACTTCCAAATGAGAGGTTCATAATGGAAGGTATTTTTCCATTCATGCAAACTTATTACTGATTTTAATACTTTGACTTCCATGTGACCTACAATATTAATAATATAACATTAATAGGCTTTTACTGAAGTTCTAGTTTGTGGACCTCATAGATTGGGTTTCATTTCTCTTGATAGTAGAGACTTAGGTACCAGATGGATCCAACATACATGACATTATTTTACATGTGAAATGCATGATAAAACCTAGTTGAGTTGGATATATATATATATCTAACATATCCACATATATGTGTGTGTGTGTGTGTAGATAACATAAAAATTATTTAGTCCTTAATGGAGTCAAAATTTATTTTGCCCAAGAATCTAAATGCAATGATTAACACTTTAAATTATAAAAATATACTTTCTGTTTCTAAGATAATTGATTTTCATTAAATATTTAGCTTGGCTAGGCTAGTTGGGATCTAATGAAAAGAATGGTAGATGTAGTGCTTGACAGAAGGACTGGAATAGAAAATATTGACAGGCATAACCTCATTTGACTAGACTAAAGGATATGACCTATAAAACACCAATTTACATCTTAGAATTTTTTCCTTCATAAAACAAATATCTTCTTGAATTTTGATGAGTTTATATTAAAATTTGTGTATTAGGGTCTCAGACTGTAAACCAAATATCTGGATGTGGGATTTAATGATTCGGATGTCACTTTCTTAAGCAAACAAACATTATGAAGTAAAATTGCATCCTAGTAAAAATGGACTAGGCTTCCATTCTCTGGATGATATGAACAATGACAATAAAAATACAAAACAGAAGTGATCCTATCCCTGAAATAGCTATTGAGCTTTATTATAAAAAATTGAGAATACATAATGCAAACAAACATGGTATATTATTTAAAAATAATGACAATTATTAGCATTCAGTGTATAATATTCATATATTTATTGACTCATTCATATGAGTATATCTGCACACATATAACTTAGGCCATATTTTCACAGGAATACAATGGAAGCAATTTCATTATAGGATGAGAGAAGAAAATGCAGCTGTGTCTTAAGCCTCCCACCCTTTCCATAGAGACAAATACGTATATATTCAAATAAATTTCTTTTTCTTTCTTTTATTTCTTTGGAGTACAGGCCTAATAGTTATATCACTGTGTTAAAGGGAAGGCACAGTTTAATAACTTTTTAGAGATGGTTCTGACTTACTTTGCAGAATGGATAAATCAATTCACACCTCTATCAATAGTGCCTAAATGTGTGCATAACTTTATGTAATAGGGTAATGTACCTAGTTTCTCATAGCCCAACATTTATTAGGTAACTTTCTCTAAACTTTTCCAATCTGATGGGTGTGAGCTGATGCCTGAGAATAGTTTTCATTCACATTTCTCTAATTATTAGTGATTTAAAACATTTTTTTTATTTAAATCTGGCTATTGATAGTCTAGATTTCTTCCTCTGAAAATTCCTATTCATATCAGTATTCATTAAAAATATTAGTCTATAATTTTCTTTCTCTGTTGTAAGAGTATATTATATTTATATTATAGAAGAAATTTAGTAGGATCACTTAATTTGCTATTTTTAAAACAATTGATATTATACTGTAAGTGTTCTTTAAATATTTAGTAGAACTTGCTTATAAATCCATCTGATAATAAGGATATTGGAGGAGGAGTTTATTCATTTATCATCTAATTTTTTTTTTCTAGGACAGTAAATACTCTTTCTTATTTTGTTATTCTGGGAAGCCTTTTTATAAATACCAGTTTTATTTAGATTGTCAGTTTCATTGACTTACAGTTCAGTCTTAGAAACACTCTTAATAATTATATTTTTATTGATTGATTTTGAATTCATCTTTTTATTTTTGATACTAGTAATTTTTTCTTTTAAGTTACCTAATTGTTTATTTTAGTATTTTAATAACTCCCAGTTTTATTTATTCAGTTTTTCCAAATGTTGTTTATTTCTCTATTAATTTTTTATGATTTCTAGATTTATATGTATTTGTAGGGTTTAATTTACTGATCTTCTAGGCTGTTGGAGTTGCTCTTTAGCTGCATGGTCAGTTCATTGATTTGTGCTTTCTTCTATCGATGAAAGGATTTGAAAATATAAATCGTCTGCTTCGGCTGCATTCTCACACATTCTGGTATATCATTTCATTGCTGCTATCATGAATTAAGTTATTCATTGTTTCCATTATTTATTTTTTCATCCAATCTTTCTTTGGAGTTATTTAGTTTACAAATAATTTGTAGTCTTTGATTCAAAGACTTTTTAAACATAATTTTATTACATTATATTTGGTAAAATATGAATTTATCATTTCTGGTTTTCAGCAGACATTTTTATGAAATTATTATGAAGTAATATATCATTAATTTATTGTGAAATTCCCATGTACAATGTATAAGAAATGTATATATTCTATTTTATTCTCAATACTCTCCAGAGGTCTATCACATATAACTTCACCAAAACACTATTCAGGTCTTTCATTTCTATTTTTTTTTTTTGGTTAAATTTATCTTTGTCTAAAAGAGGTGACTTGAGATACTCACTATTATAGTTTTACTAATTTCTCCCTGTGACTCCTTTAACTTCTTCTTTAAGAATTTAGATGTTATACCATCTGGTTCATATGTTTATTATTGATATTTGTGGTCTATGTTACCTTTAGGAAAAATATTTCCTTCTTTAATTTGCCTGATTACGTACAGTTTTGCTATTGGTTTTTTCTGAGTTCATAATTGCTGTACGTGTATGTATGGGCAATGCAACAGAGTCCTGCCCCTGGTGTCAGTGCAGGGGCCCCTATACTCTCCTAATGACAAGGAATCATACCCCTTTATGGTTTGTGGGCTAAGAGGTCCACTGATTCAGTCACCTCAAGCCCTACTGGTGGTTTTCTGGGGTGAGACCTGTTCTGATCCAGATGCAACAGATTTTTTCTGTCAAGTTGTCTTATACTGGAGAATTGCTTCATCCTGATGTTTTATGTATTCTGTCACTCCAGAATTTGTTATCAAGCTTTATTTAAAGTTGTTTGGAGCAGTTTTAGAAAGAAATCAGAAGATTCTCTGCCTTTTCTCTGTCATCTTAGCTCTGCCCCTCAGCTCATTTTCTACCTAGTATTAGTCCCATCAAGTTCTAGTTCCAAGCCCCCGTAATAGGCTTATAGGCTTCCCGGACCCTATATAATATATGCAGGGTTTCACTCCTAGAGTAGTGGCAAAACCTGACCTGGATTCTTAGACTCCCAGATCCCCATGGTATGGGCTCTTCAATTCCATACACCATTCTTTGGATCTAGAGTTCTTGTTATTGTTTGCCCTTCATTCTCAAAAATTACTATGGCATGAAGAAAGTGATACTGTGACTTCCTAGCAAAGTGGATTTATGCGAGAGAGGATTGTGCAAAGATATCAGTTTCACTTTCTCCTCGGAAACCATCAGGATCCAGTGGCAAGAAATGAATTAGGATGACCGGAAGTGGCCCTGGATATGGTGGGAGACCTTGACCTTTTTAAGCTACAGTGTTTCCCAGGTCTTAGTCTGCCTGAGGCAAAGCCCATTCAGTAATTAACACTAGGTAAAAAATGAAGCAAAGAATGGCCTCTTTTACCTAGAAAAGAAAGGGACTGAGGAAAATTTCCAACCAAAGGTCTATTTCTCAGGGTCATATGGTACAAAGGGGTTTGTGAGTTGTGGTATGAGGTAAGTCCTTTACCCTCAGAATTAAATGGAGAAAAAGTCACATGAATTGTTGAGTCAGAATGTTTCAAAAATACCAAACTTTTACAACTATGATGTCAATGGAAAAGGTTGCTCCTAACAAGATGGTGGAGCAATGCAAAATGTTAACATACGTTCCAGTGCCCCAGAAATCAAGAATAAAAAAATTAGACTTGAAGAATATTCTATATGAGTGAGGTCATAGTAGGTGATCCAGGCAAGTACTAACATCCCAACTCTACTCCAAGTCCTCAATCTATTGCACTGCTTATGAGCTAGGTAGTAAGAGTTCTTTCCCTCCAAAAGGGTGTATCTCATTGAACACATAGAAGTAATATATTTAGAAAACTCCAAATTATACAAGATAGAATATAAATAAGTGATAATTTGTGTGGACAGCTATATAAATTCCACAAGAGTTCAGAGGAAGTAGATCAAACTAAGTTCACATATCCTTAATACATAGTCACAACTAGTAAATAGTCAAAGAAATAATATTTAGATATTTGAATGTCATTATTCATCCCTGTATAAAATAAACATATGATCAGGACCCTTCAAAAATGAAATGTTAAATTTTGTATCCCTTTATCTACTAACAGTGACAGAAGTGCGCACTTCAAAGGACAAATTGTAAAAGAAATCTGCAAAATCTGCATGACACTAAAGATACAGCAGTAGATTTACAAACTATTTTATTCTGAACTAATGGGAGCAGTAGAATTACACAATATACTTCAAAAGTGAAATATCTAAGATTTGTGCTGA
Source organism: Bettongia penicillata ogilbyi (assembly GCA_023548195.1). Classification (NCBI taxonomy): domain Eukaryota; kingdom Metazoa; phylum Chordata; class Mammalia; order Diprotodontia; family Potoroidae; genus Bettongia; species Bettongia penicillata. The sequence goes on from JAJHZJ010000366.1 coordinate 1,013,791, forward strand.
AACCGAGTTTAAATGGACAGATGTTTTGTCCAAAGTAATTAATTAAATGAATTAAAATTACTTATTGGTTCTCAACTGCCTCTAGGATTATATACAAACTCATCATGGAATTAAAAGCCCTCCCAAAACTAGATCCAATCTGCTTTTCCACACATTTGCTATTCTTCCCCAATATACCCTCTTTGTTGTAGTCAAACTAACCCACAAGCTATTTCTTTGAACTCAACATTCAATTATTTCCATTTCCCATCTCCATGCCCTAGTTTAAACTGTCCCCCTTGTCAGGGAGTGGATTGAACTCCCTCTTCACCTGTACCTCTTACAATTCCTAATGTCTTCAAAATTCTATTAAAATGTCAATTCCTACCAGCTAGTGCCATTTTCCTCCTGAATTTACCTTGAATTTGTTAAGAGGTATATTATATACCTTTTCTCCTTTATTCTCCCAGTATAATGTAAACTACATGAAGGCATGGACTGTTAAATTTTTGTCTTTATATCCCTAGCACGTATAGCAGATTAAAAATAAAATTTCTTTTCTTTTTGAACTCCAAAACATAAAATTATGTGTTTAATTTTGTGGTATGGATTTCAAGGATAATGAACATTTAACAGAGAAGGCCAGAAGGGGACTGGCTCAGTAATAATTTTCTAAAATTGTGATATTCCACTCGTGAATCTTCCTCTAATATTCAACACCTTTTTTATTTGATAATAATTATGAGGTTATGTGTCAGGCAACATTATTTTGGTAACTACCAAATGGATTACTTTGCTAATGAGTTTGAAGAACTCAGATTCAAATATTATGTAAAATAAGCAATCAGCAGCAAAGGTGCTCCATGAGTTGAACTGATTTTTCAAAATAAATCCCCAAATGTAGAGGCAATATGTCCATTTTGTTATGTCCTCTATATGCAATTATAACCAGTATACAGGCAGCTATTATTTTTTCCTTGCTTGTGAAAGAGGGATTTCATGATTGGGAAGAGAGTGAACAAAAGTTAAGAAATAACCCTTCCATTCCCCAAACTTCAGATTAGTCTCCTCTAGACATTCTGGAGTTTAAAATAAAGCCACACTGCACAAGTTTTCATTTAATGAGCAAGCTTGGTGACCTAAGCTTTTTTCATTTATAGTGAAGTAAGTTTGATTTTAAGCGACTGACACTTGACTTGCCTAAATCTAGGTTACAATCCTCCTAAGAGCAGAAAAAAATCCACAACACACATTCCATGCTAAAAGCCAGATCCTATCCCTTGTGTTTCCTTATGGCAATTTGTCATCTCAGCATGCCTCACTGTCAGCATAGGCACAAAATACAAATGAAGCTAGTGAAGGCATAAATGTGCATGTAACATGGCTTTCATAAGCCAATGAATTTTACGTTATATCAAAATAAACTCTAGAGAGCACTAACTGAAATCTTACAGATGGATACATAGTTACAGATATATGTAGGATATACATAGGTATATCTGTATGTAGCTATATATCTATATAGACATAGACATATATTTAACAAATCTAAAAGAGGACTATATGAATAAATACCTTAGGTCAAATAGGAAGCAATGCAGAGATATATATGTATGTACATATGTTTGTAGATATGCATAAATCAGATATAAATATGTGTGCATGTGTCATATATTAATAAATATATTAAGCATATATGCAGATACATATACATACTTAGGAAGAGATCATTGAAATCCTGCTAAATTATACTTAAAGTATGCCATGAAAACCAGTAAAGGACAAAAAATTAAGTTCTTTAATTTTCTCATTCCAAGGATCCTTAAAATCCAACCTCCTTAAAAAAAAAATATGACTATCCCCAATTGATAAATAGTCAAAGGATATGAACAGGCAATTTTCAGAGGAAGAAATTAAAGATATCTATAATCATATGAAAAAATGCTCTGAATCACTCTTGATTAGAGAACTGCAAATCAAAACAACTCTGAGGTACCACATCACACCTTTCAGAGTGGCTAACATGACAGAAGAGGAAAATGATAAATGTTGCATAGGATGTGGGAGAGTTGGAACACTAATTCATTGTTGGTGGAGCTGTGAGCTCATCATTCTGGAGAGTGGTTTGGAACTATGGCCAAAGGGTTACAAAATTGTGCACACCCTTTGACCCTGTAATATCACTTCTAAGACTGTATCCCCAAGAGATCAGAAAAAGAGGGTCCCACAAGTACAAAAACATTTATAGCAGCACTCTTTGTAGTAGCCAAAAACTGGAAATCAAGGGGATGCCCATCAATTGGAGAATAGATGAGTAAATTATGGTATATCAATGCAATAGAATAACTATTGCACCACAAGAAATGATGAACAGGAAGACTTCAGAGAGGCCTGGAAAGATTTATATGATCTGATGCTGAACGAGAGGAGAACTTTTTGCACAGCAACGAACACAATATGTGAGAGTTTTTTTCTGGTAGACTTGGATCTTCATAGCAATGCAAGGACATAAAAAAATAAAAAAGAATTCCCAACGGTCTTCTAAGGCAAAACACCTTCCACATTCAGAGAAAAAGCTGTGGAATTCAATCACAGAATGTAGAAGATCATTTTTGTATGTATTATGTTTTGGTTTGTTATATGATTTCTCCCATTTATTTTAGTTCTTCTACACAGCATGACTATAATGAAAATGTATTCAATAGGAGTGTATATGTATGTGTGTATATGTAGATTCTATATAGAATTGTATGCTGTCTTGGGGAGGGAGGGGATAGAGAGGGTAGGTAAGTGGGGAAAAAATTTAAATTTTATGGTAGTGATTGTAGAGCATTAAAAATAAGTAAAATGAATATATTAAAAAAATTTTAAAAATCTATTACTAAATGGATGAATGTGATGATTATTTCCTTTTTCTTTCCCCTTTTGACAAAAATATCTCATTATATTCCAATCCATTAAAACCACATCCTGTGTGACTTTAGATGTGGGTTGAGCACATTTACACACAGAGTGATGAGATCACTGGGTGAAGTAATACAGAACAAAGAGAAGAGGACCCAGGACAGAGAGCTGTGAAACATCATTTAGAGGTCTTGAACTGGATGAGGATACAGCAAAGATGACAGAGAAGGAAGAATCAGGAGAGTGAAGTTATAGAAATCTAGAAAGAAGAGCATCAGGGAGAAATTGATGATTGACAGTGTCACAAGATGAAGAGATTCCAAGAAACATGAAAATTGAGAAAAGGACATTTGAATTTGGCAATGAGAACATTGGTAATTTTAGAGAGTAGTTTTGGTGAAATGATAAAGTAAGAATTTAGATTGTAGGGACCTAAAAGAATGTGAGAAGAGGCAGCAAAACTACCTAATATAGACAGTCTTCTCAAGTTTAGCCACAAAGCGTAGGAGAGATATAGGACTTAATTTAATAAAGATGGTAGAATCAAGTGTGGATTACTTGAATTTGGGGTAGACATAGGTATTTTTGAAGAGAGCAGGGTAGACAGCAAGTAGGCAGGGTGAGATTGAAGATAAATGAAAGAGTGAAGATGATACACAGTGAATGTTTTGGAGGAAATGGGATGGAATAGGATTACTTGTACAAGTAAGAAGGGTTCCCCTTAGCAAGGAGTGGAGTACCTCTTTCTGAGAGACAGGAGTGAAGCAAAAGTTAACAGTAGAAGATATCTGCAGTATCTGAGAAAAGAGAAATAGAGCCCTATAAACAACTTAATTTTTTTCCTGTAAAATATGAGGCAATGTTCACAATGGGTGGGAGGGGAAAGAGGGGTTTAAGTTCAATTAGTTCAATAAGTTTTGAAAGAGTCATTGTGGAAAGTAGAATCGTGAGCTGTTATGGGCAGTGGAGAAAAATTGCCTCACAGCAGTAAGGGCCCAGTTGAGGGTTGTATAACTTAAATCTGCAGTGAACTCAGTTAAAATGGTTTCATGATTTTTCTCCACCTTCATTTGACAACATGTGTAAAGGAGTGAAGACATGTGGCATGACAGATATGAAGCTGTTCTAATAGTCAAGAAAATATGCTTTGTGTCTTCCTCACTCTTAGCTGTGTACATCACTGGGTACATCACTGAACTTTTCCGCAATGTAAGTCACAAAATATTTACTGATCTCCACTGGCAGAAATAATTTCATTTCTAGGAGTTTCCTACAACAATGAAATCATATGTTTCAACAAAAAACAAGACAAAACACTCTTAAAGGCACACAAAGATATGAGGTTTTTTCCAATCAAAATAATTCACATGGTTTTCTATCTAGTGATTTGGTTTATATAAAGCATTTTGTGAGGGGAAGAGAATTACTTTTTTAAGAAGGGGAGTACCATCTCCTTCCTATCAGGAAAGTATGTACTTGTAGGAGGAGTTCCAAGGTTCTAATTTATACAGCCAGACAGATGTCTATTCTATGAACCTTTTCTTAGACATGAGAAAGGTCCTGAGTCATTTATATTCAAATTTTGATGTATCCAGAGTATATGTACTGAAGATTAACCTATAGATAGGATCTAAGGGTTTATCCACTTGCTTATTTAGATTTTTATACAACTATTTGAAACAGAGACACTTTTCTACTGTAATCCTTCATTGACTATCTATAATGCCGTGTACCATGGTTGCTGGATAACTGAAAAAATCTTTTGAAAGGTGAAGGATGAAACATATATTGGAGATGACTCCTACACAGAAATTTGTGGAAACATATTTCTCCAACAGAGGAAATATAATTGGCTAAGATTCATAATCATAGTTTGTATTTATAGAGTTTCTCTAAACCTCACAATGCACTTCATATGTACTGTCTCATTTGAACTTCACAACCATAAAAAGGCCAGGTAATACATGCATTATTCCCATTTCACAGATAATAAAACAGAGAGAAATTAAGTGACTTCCCTCTGGTCACATGTAATGTAAGAGGTGGGATATAAACTCAGGTCTTCTAAATGCAAAATCTAATCATTTATCATGGAGTAGAATAAATAGGAATTTATCAATCCTTTTGTTTTTGAAAATATCAGTGTTACTACAATAATGTTAAGGACATGTAATTTGTCTCCTTGCAAAATTCCTCCAACAATATAAATTATGGTCCATCTATAATTGATATTCTTAGATGTTGCCATAGGCTTTGAAGGGTAAGTGATTTGTCCTGTTGCACATCTAACATCAGAAGTAGGATTTTAATGCAGGTGTTCCTGAATGTAAATCACATGTTCTATTAATGAATTGCTACATATCCCTATTTGTTTTAATCTTTATTACTGAAAATATATCTTAATGAATCACCAATTCACTGTATATTAGATTTCAATGGTTCTTTATCTGAATTAATAGTTTAAATTTGTATTTATAATTCTTTCTTGCTCATAAAATGAAAGAAAATAAAATTCTATCTTGAAAACTTTGAGTTATTTTGTACAAAATGATCTTACATATTAAGAATATGAAATTATGGCTTATTATAATTAAACAGTGTGCAAATAAATTGATATGCCAGCTGAATATGTATGTGACTATATAATCCAGATACAGATAAATATTTTTGTATGTGCATATGTGTGTATGTGTTTTTATAGTTGGACATGCAGTATATACATATAATCTCTGCTATTCAGGTTATTGAGTCTTGGAGATGTCTTGAATTTTGTAGTTTTAAACTGAAGTTTGCTAAGCCATTAGATATTCAAATGAAATTAAGTATTGATATGATGAGCCCCCCAAAGTGGGATATGGGTCACTGGGTTGCCTAGGAGGAGTGGGCTAATCCAGGTGAGCAGATCAACGTTTTTATGTTGATCAGAGTGAAACCTGGCCCTTTAGTTGACCCCTAAAAGTCCTTTTCTTCAGAACTCTCCACTATGATCCGTATATCTTGGGTAACACTGCATAACATAGCACACAATTTCATTAAACTATGCAAGCCCCCTCTCCCCTGACAAGGCAGTGATCTAAGTGGAGTATGCGTATGTATGTATGTATGTATGTATGTATGCATGTATGTATGTATATGCATGTGTGTGCGTATGTGTACATATATGCATATACACAAGTATATATATATATGTGCCTATATATACTTAAGTATAGTAAACATAATTATAAAGAGTATATGTTCATGTGTAATATATTTGTATATGTGTGTATATATATATGTATAGAGAGATATATAGAGAGATGTGTATATTACAAAATATGTGTAAACTAAAGACTTCATCGAACAGATTTGTTATTGGGTTTTCAACAATATCATCTGAACAAAGATTGATAAAATAATATACAACCCTTCCCAAGCAAAGTTGATTCTCATTTCTGCAGGAAATATAAAATGAAATTTGGAAAAATCTTGGAATTCTTCCATGAATAACTAAGTTAAACTCATAATTATAAAAGTAAGACACACATGTGATTCAAACCAGAATATTTGTAATCTAATTTCAGGCACTTACCCCTCACACATAGTGTAAAAAGAGGGAAGATTCGTCCGTGCCAAAAAGAGCAGGTGGATAAGAAGGTTCATATGGGAATGAGAGGAGTGGTGTGTTTTCCCCTCAGCCAGGCAGTTTTCTTCCTCAGAAAGGAAAATAACATGATGAACAGGAACAGATTTACCAGAGAGACAAAACACCCAATCCCATAGGGAACTAAGAAAGATCAGATGCTATAAAGGAATGTCAAAAGAATTTGAGAACTGAATGGTCTGGGATTTGTAGTTCAGAGGACTAAGTATTCCTTCTCAGCCCTAAAATTACTATTTTCTCAAACATCATGAAGAGAAATGGGTTCTCCATCAGTAGAATATTTTGAGTGAAGACTGGGTGTTGTGAAAATTATTCCTATCGGTTACTTTTCAGATTCTCTGTGATTTTTATGATTTATGAGACAATATGGATGTTAGGCAAAATAAAAAGGTATAAATGAGTACCAATCAGGACTGAGAGAGCACTCACATTAATATCACATGTCCATCAAAGTATACATATACAGTATGAATAAAGAGGAGATGGCAGTCGATCCTTGTCATATGCTGGATGACCCTTGTCCACATACCAGTTTTAGAAACAAGGAATTATAGTTTCTGATAAGTTAAAAACTTTGCCCAGTATTATGCAATTGATAAACATGTGAGTTAGGATTTAAATGCAGGTTTCTTGAGTGCTTTCAAAAAAGGTCTGAACACTCTCCATTCATCGTGTCATGCTGCTTCCACGGCACAGTCAAAACCACATAACGTGAAATAATTGCAGATGTTGTTTATTAATGTTTTTCTTCTCATTGTTGCCATTATTAATGTTTTAACATTAATGTTTGTATTTAACTTTAAAGGCAGCAAAGTGCTTTGATACACCTTGTATTATTTGATCCTTAAAACAACCATGTTTGATATGTAGGATAGGTAGTAGTATTCCCATTTTGCAGATGTCAAAGTAGTTTCAGAAAGTTTAAGTGACTTAAGACCACAGAGGCAATATATTATATTACGTAGTTTCAAAATGTTGAATGGTTTCTAAAGTTTTTAAATGGTTTCTAAATTATACTTATTTCCTAACAAGTCGTGTAGTTACACAACCCACCTACTAGATTGTATACTCAAGATCTGAGGTTTAGAATAGTGCCTTCAAGCAACAGTGTAAAAAAAGAGAAGATTGGCCCATTTCTAAATGGGGTTCCCCAGTGAGACTTCATCTTTTATTTATATGACCATTTGATCTTATTAATGTAGTATCATTTGTTCAAAGAAAAAAGCAGATATATTTTCCCATCCCTTGCAATTCTGATCCACTGACTGATAAGCTGAAAAATATGAATTGAACTCTGCCTCGTAAGTTGAAGTTTCTTCACCCCATGCTGCCTACCTTATCCACCTCTTCTCTAAATATCCAAGATCAGAACGTGAGTTTGCACATAAATTTCGATCCTCCTGATTTAAAAAAAAAATTCTCTTTTATCTCATTGATTAGATTCAGTCTCCATTCATGGTGTTTCCACTGATGGGGATGAGGTGATTTTTTTTTTCTAATGAGCCCATGAATATTCAAATTCATTAACACCCACTTTAAAAAATGGATCTCTTACTGAAAACAATAAGACTATTTTATGAATTTGTGTTCAGTCCTAGTTTTTGAAGTATTGTGGCTAGAGATTCAAAACATTTGTTGGAATTAACATTTTATTGTATTTGAAAATTATAGCTTCAAGAAAGATTATCTCAAATTCAGAGGCCAAGCTGTAATAATATTAATAGGAAGTTTCATATACATGAAGAAAATAATTTAATAGAATGCTGAATTAGAATTAGGATCATAGATCAAGACCTGAAAGAGACCTCAGAGTTCCTCTACTACAATGCTGTTAATTTAGTAGATAAGAAGTCCTAGGCCTAGGGAAGTTAATTGGCTTGCCCAAGGTCACATAGGTATAATAAGTGTCAGAGGCAGGATTTCAACAGTTCAAACAGAATTTGGCAGTTCTCTGACACCAGAGTCAGTAGTCCCTCCACAGGATCTCTATCATGTAGTTACAATTATCCATATATTCAATGAACCAATCACATCAATATTTATTGAACATCTACTGATGAATGACTTGCATGAGTATTTTATATTGAAAAAAGTTTGTAGCTATCCAAAACTTAAACAATGTACTGCTTCAATCAGTTTCAGGGAAAGTAGTTGCTTAAACTATTTTAATTGTGATTGTGCTGACCAGAGATGTTACGCAGCAGTAGGAATGAAGTCTATTAGTCCGTACATAAGGTTCCCTGTGGGCCACATATATTTTATTGCATTTTCATTTATTTTATTAAATATTTCCCTATTTCATTTTAATCTGATTTGGCAAAGGAGTGTTAGAGGCACCATGTTTGACACATCTAATGTAGACCTGGCAATCAAATGACTAAGAATATATCCTATCTATAAATCTTATTCTTTGGTGTTTCATACTTTTCAAAGGGGTATAAAATTGAGCTGAAAATCTGTTGAGAAAAAATACATATGTTTTGTTTCATCTATATTTCTGGCCAGGAACAGTAGTAAGTTATTTATAAGGGCTTTCACAAATAAAGAGGAGGTCCCACTATATTATTTCTCTAATATTCCTTCTAAGTGTAAGAAATCCCTTGAGTCACATGCCAAGAAAGTTTGAAAATGTGGGTGTGGACACTATCTTAAGGGAAACCAATCAAGGAAGCAACAGGATGAAAGGGGAAATGAACTGGACTTGGTGTCAATAAGAGACTTGAGTTCAAATCCCACTTTTGTTCCTATCTATATGACAATGTAAATGGGAATAAAAATGCCTGTGATCCTTATGTTCAAGGCTTGTTGTTAAGACCAAATGGGATAATCATTGATGTTTATATTGTTTATGGTTTGCAAAGCACTTCAGAGGAATATTGACAAGTAACTGAGGCTCAGAAGTTACTCAAGTGATTAACTCAAGGTCAGAGTCATAAGTAGAATTCAAGCCAAGTTTCTCCTGAATTTATTCCAATATCCTTTTCACTCCATATTGTTCTTTGTAGTTGTTCGGTTGTTTCAGTTGTGTCCTTTTCTTGACTTATTTGGGATTTTCCTGGCAAAGACACTGGAATGGTTTGCCATTTCCCTCTCCAGACTATTTTTACATATGAGAAAACTGAGTCAAATAGTGTTAAGTGGCTTGCCCAAGGTCACCCAGCTAGTGAGTGTCAGTTTCTGGATTGGACTCAGGTCTTCCTGACTTCTGGCTGGGCAATCTATCTACTGTGCCACTTATTTGCCCATCGTACACCTTAAAGACACTTATATGGAAGCCCTTGTGTGTGTGTGTGTGTGTGTGTGTGTGTGGGTGGGGTGGATATTGAGGAGGATTGCAGACCTTTTATTTTACTAGTATTGGGGACTTCAAGAACAGAAGCATTATTGCCAGTATGTATCATCAACTCAAAGGAATTGTAGTGTGGTATATAGAGTGTTAGATATGAAATAAAGGAGACTTGGGTTTGAATTGTTTTTATTACCTTTGGGGAAAAAAAATTAATCTTTCTGGAATGGATTTAACCCTGCTATTCCCTCATTTGAGCTATGACCCATACTTCCAGCCACTTGGTGGCTCTTGCCACTTTGATGTTTTGCCAAAGTCTCAAATTCGATATGTCTAATGTTGATTTCATACCTCAACTCGTGCCCTAACTACTGCAAAAATAAACAACTCTCTTCCTCCTGACTTCTCTGACTTTATTATAGCCGGTACTATTGCTGACCTAGTAATTTGTCCTGAAAGCTTGAAATTGTCTTTGACTCAATACTTTCCTTCATTCTTCCGGTTCAATAAATGTGTCCTGTGCATTTTCCTGTTAAAATGTCTCTCATTTTTCCCTACTCCCTCCACCATCATGCAGGCTTTTTGGCTGTCTAACTGGTCTAACTGATTCTGGGCACCTCCCTTCTCTAACCCATGCTGAGTTCATCTGTAAGAATGAACTGTCTAAAAGACTTTTTGCTATTTGAAAAAAAAAATACCTGAAAAATTGATTGTTTTCTTCTAGCATTATATACCTGTGGCAATATCCTTCAGTTTGGCAAATGACACTCAGGTGTTAGTGGTTTCTTTTCAATAGGATTGTGTATGTCTTTCTCTATATAAACTCTCAATACAAGCATCTGAACTCATCCTTCTCCCAGACAGTTACATTCTCTACTTCCCACCTGTTTCCTTTTTCTATGTAGATTGTCCTCTGAATCACTTTGTCAATTTTCACCTAGAAACAAAGGAAAGAGGAGAGTATCATATCCCAGCATAGAAGCAGAGAAAGGAAAAGAAACACCTTGCTAAGTACAATGCATTAAGGTCAGCTATCTTGAGGAGAAGTTGTATCACATAATTCACAGTTGGAGAAAGTTTTCATTTACTATAAAATTCCATTTCTATTCCCACAAAAAACAATATTGATTTTTAAGAGGCAGATTTTATAAAGTTCATCCAAAGGTATTATATCCCAAAGCTAATGTTGCTGGTTAAATAGTAGGAAGAACATTTTCTAGTCCTTTATGAAATGGGGTCTGAGAGATTTGGAGAGAAAGTAGCAGGGAAATTGCCATCTTTACACAGATGTGGTATGCATGGCTATCTATATAATGTGATGGATTACAAGAGCTTCAGAAAGGTCCTCATATAGAAAATAGTATCTCTCTTCCTATTCCCAGATTTTTTTTTGACCAAAATCTACAACTAGAAATTGATTGATTCCTTTAGGTAAAGGAACACCCCCTGTCAGATGTAAAAAACACAGAGCTTCTCAAGGACCACTTAGTGAGGAAAAAATTGCTACTCCCCAGGCAAAAATATCGGCCCCACTTCAATGTTAAGTTTCAGATTTACCAAGGAAGTTTATCCTGCTTATTTTTGCTTAAATAGGAGGTTCAAAATAGCCTTAGACATGATGAAACTGTCAAGACACACTCTTCCAGTACAAAAGTCATAATTTCTTTATCCCTACTCCTATGGTTCATCCAAGTAGCATTTCAATCTGTGCCAACAATTTTCAGGGAATTAGGATGGGGGATTCATCAAGATTTTGTGATAGTTTTATCACAATGAAAGCCTATGGTATAATGAATTTTAATCTGCAACAAATTTCTGAGAAATTCTTACTGTGATTTTATGCAAATGATAGTCTTGAATATATCAATGTCAATCCTTGCATGACCCTTTGTCAAAAGGGCGATAAAAATAAACCAGAATATCCACATTATTCGTTGTAAACTATTCAAAGTTGTTAGCATGGTTACCTCCCCTAATTGTCAAAGACCGTGATCCAGCTCCAGTTATCATAACTAAAAGTTACAATGCTAAGCAAAAGAAACAGGAAGTGATATAAATATCAATATGAAAAGCTAATTTTGTTGTTCAGGATTTATGCTATTTGTAGCTGAATTTCAAGCCCAGTTCTCTGGGAAACAACAGTTCTCTAAGGGAATTCCTGACAAATGGAGGAAGCTCCATGTTTAGGGTGAACTGTGCCTCTGAAAAATGAAATATATTCAAAGAAAAAATGAACACATTGCTGCCTAAATGTTCCCTCTTCTGCTCTCGTCAGGAAACAGGGATATAGTTCATAGGTTTTTCCTTGCCCATCTATTTCCCAGCTTTGTAACTAGTATTCAAATTTTGTCTCCAGTTACTTCTAGCTGCACTACTTCTGAAGGACCAGCTAGAAAACTGGCATCACAAGAGCTCTCTTCTAGGTACTTTTTAAACAATGTATGAAACCGTTAATATGGAAACATCCCATATTAACATAGCTGAGGACCTGCTCTGCAATTTAGGGAGCTTCTTGGGGAACTAAGATGTTAAGGGACTGCCCAGGGTAACAGATTTGGGACTTGAACACAGATTTTCAAAGGCCTAATAGAGATAAAGTTGAAGAGATATAAGAGGCCCTCTATTCCAAATCACTTACTTTACAGAAGAGAAAACTGAGGCCTAAGGAAAAAGGACTTTCTAAACCTATAGCTAATCCACAATCTCTAATATCATGTTGCCTCTCACCTCTGAAATTATTTAAAAATAGTTGTGAAAGAAGACTTGCCTAGAAAGGGAGCCCTGTGGAAAGTCGTCCATTCTCTTAAAATACATTTCTCCCTTCTGTATTATTATCATCAGATTGTCAAGGTAAAATTCTTGTTTATGGCCAGTATCTTTTGCCTTTTGGAATGTTGCAGTCCAAAATCTCCTTTTGTTTATGTCAAAGCTACCTGATTTTGTGTGATTGATCCTGAATGTAATCTATTTATTTATGACTGTTTGAATTGTTTTTTCTTTGCCTAAAAACTCTGGATTTTAGTTCTGACTTTCCTGAGACTTTCCATTTTAGAATTTATTTTCATAAATGATTGGTGAATTTTTTTTATCTTCCCTTTCCTTCTGGTTCAATAGGAAAGGCTGCATGGTATAACGGATAAAGAACTATCTTGAAATAAGAAAGATGGAATTTCTTGTATGTAAAATCACTTTTTTTCTTTTGAGCCTCTATTTTCAGAGACTATTAATTCTTTATAGATATTGGTATCTTTTCTATGTATCAGCATGTCAAGATGTATATATAAATATATTTCTGTGCGTGAGATATACATCAATATAATGTAGTATATTGCTTAATATATGTAATATATAGGATTATATTATCTCACCATCTATTATCATCTCATCATATATTATCAATCATCTTTCTATTTACTTCTATCTTTATTTCGTAAATTGGAGCTTTGCACAAGGACCAGGTTATGTTACATTATGCATTTTGGGATGAGAATAAAGGCACAACCTTTGCACATATTTTTCAAATCAGTTGTTTCTGATAGAAAATATCTTCATTTTTCATCAATTTCTTTATTCTAACATGTAAGATTGTCTCACAAAGTTACTGATTTCTTTTTTATCTATTCTAATTTTTAGGGAGTATATTACTTGGGTAAGGTTTAGTACTTTCTTTTTTATTTTTTTTAGTAGTTCAGATGTTTGTTAAATATACACTGACATGCATGTTTCATATACACACACATAAAGATACACATGCATATAACTACTCTTTTGTTATACAAGTGCTTATAGTTACTTTAATTTTTTTCCATAATATTTTCGGTTTTCAACATTCACTTCCAGAAAATTTTGAATTTCAACTCTTTTATGATCTTCCCCCTACCATGACCCCAGGACAACATGTGTTCTGATTGAGCTTTCCTCCAATCTGCTCTCCTTTCTATGACACCTCCCCCCACATCCTCCTTTGTATTTTCCTGTATGGTAAGATAGATTTCTATACCCCATTGCTTATACATATATGTTATTTCCTCAGTTGCATGTAAAAACCTCCTCTAACATTCATTTTTTTAATCTTTATTTTTTTATTATTTTATTTATTTTTTTAATGTTCTACAATCACTACCATAAAACTTAGATTTTTACTCCCACACACCTACACCCCACCACCCCCCTTCCTCCCCAAGATGGCATGCAATTCTGTATAGGATCTACATATACTTTCCTACTGAATACATTTTCACATAGTCATGCTATGTAGATGAACTAAAATAAATGGAAGAAATCATATAACAAATCAAAACAAAGTACACACACACACACACACACACAAACATGATCTGCTACATTCTGCAAATGAATTCAATAGTTCTTTCTCTGAGTGTGGAAGGCATTTTGCCTTAGAAAACCATTGGGATTTTTTTTTTTTAAGTTCTTGCATTGTTATGAAGTTCCAAGTCTACCAGAAGAAACTCTCGCACACTGTGGTCACTGCTGTGCACAAAGTGCTCCTGGTCCTGCTCCTCTCGCTCAGCATCAGATCATATAAGCCCTTCCAGGCCTCCATGAAGTCTTCTTGTTCATCATTTCTTATGGCGCAATAGTATTCCATTACATTCATATACCATAATTAATTCAGCAATTCCCCAATTGATGGGCATCCCCTTGATTTCCAGTTTTTGGCTACTACAAAGAGTGCTGCTATACATATTTTTGTACATGTGGGACGCTTTCCAATTTTTGTGATCTCTTGGGGATACAGTCCTAGTAGTGATATTGATGGGTCGAAGGATATGCACATTTTTGTAGCCCTTTGGGCGTAGTTCCAAATTGCTCTCCAGAATGGTTGGATGAGCTCACAGCTCCACCAACAATGAATTAGAGTTCCAACTCTCCCACATCCTCTCCAACATTTATCATTTTCCTGTTCTGTCATGTTTGCCAATCTTATAGGTATGATGTGATACCTCAGAGTTGCTTTGATTTGCATCTCTCTAATCAAAAGTGAATTATAGCATTTTTTCATATGATTATAGATATCTTTAATTTCTTCCTCTGCAAATTGCCTGTTCATATACTTTGACCATTTATCAATTATGGACTAACATTAATTTTTAAAACTTCAAGTTCCACATTCTCTCACTTCCCCTCTCCCGACACACCCTTATTAAGAAGGCAAGCAATTCTATACATGTGTGGTCATGAAAAACACCTCTATAACAGTGATGTTATGAAAGACTAACTATGGTTACCTCTATCCTGTACAACCCTCCATTTATTCAATTCTTTCATTTGACCTGTACCTCTCCAAAAGTGTTTGCTTCCAATTACACTTTTCCCCAATCTGCTGCCCCATTTATTGTCCCCACCCCCTTATCCCCATCCCCCCTGCTTTTCTGTAGGGTAAAATAAACTTCCATACCCAACTGAGTGTATGAGTTATTCCCTCATGAGGCCAAAACTGATCAAAGGAAGGTTCACTTATTCCCTCTCACCTTCCCCTTCTTCCCTTCTATTGTAAATACTTTTTCTTGCTTCTTTTATGTGAGATGATTTAGTACTTTCTAATTCTCCCTTTCTCTTTCTCCTAGTACATTCCACTCAATTCTTAGTTTTCTTTTTGTAAATATCATATCTTCATATTCAGTTCACCCTGTGGCCCCCCCCTCTCCATATGTGTGTATATGTATGTGTGTGTATATACACACACATACACATATCTATCTATCTATCTATCTATCTATCTATCTATCTATCTATATATATATATATACATATGTGTGTATGTGTGTATATATACTTACTCCAACTATCCTAATACTGAGAAAGATCTCATGATTACAAATATCATTTTTTCCGTGTAGGAATGTAAACAGTTCAATTTTAATAAGTCCCTTGTGGTTTCTCTTTCCTCTTTACCTTTTCATGCTTCTCTTGATTCTTATATTTGAAAGTAAAATTTTCTATTCAGCTCTGGTCTTTTCAACAAGAAAGCTTGGAATTCCTCTATTTCATTGAAGTTACATTTTTTCTTCTGATGTATCATACTCAGTTTTGCTGGGTAGGTGATTCTTGTTTTTAATCCTAGTTCCTTTAACCTCTGTAATATCATATTCCAAGCCCTCTGATCCCTTAGTGTAGAAGCTACTAAGTCCTATCTTATCCTGATTTTGTTTCCACAGTACCTGATTTGTCATAATTATTTTCTCCTTGTAATATTTTCTCCTTCACCTGGGAACTCTGAAATTTGACTACAGTATTCCTAGGAATTTTCCTTTTAGGATCTCTTTCCAAAGGCAATAGGTAGATTCTTTCCATTTCTACTTTATCCTCTGGTCCTAGAATATCAGGGAAATTTTCTTGATAATTTCTTGAAAGATGATATATAGTCTCTTTTTTGATCATGACTTTCAGGTAGTCCAATAATTTTTAAATTATCTCTCTTGCATCCATTTTCCAGGTCAATTGTATTTACACTTAGATAATTCACGTTGTCTTCAACTTTTTCATTCTTTTGGTAATTTTTTTATAATTTCTTGATTTCTCATGAAGTCATTCACTACTATTTGCTCCATTCTAATTTCTAAAGAATTATTTTCTTCAGTTAGCTTTTGAACCTCTTTTTCCATTTGATGCATTCTGCTTCTTAAGGCATTCTTCTCATTGGCTTTTTGGATCTCTTTTGCCATTTGGGTTAGTCTAATTTTAAAGGTGTTATTTTTCCAGCATTGTGGGGGGTTTCCTTTAGCAATCATTTTTCATGATTTTCTTACATCACTCTCATTTCTCTTCCCAATTTTCTCTCTACTTCTCTTACTTGATCTTCAAAATTCTTTTTGAGCACTTTCATGGCCTGAGACAAATACATACTTTTCTTAGAGGCTTTGCATGCAGAAGCTTTAGCTTTGTTTTCTTCTGGCTGTATGTTTTGATCTCCTTCATCACCAATGATGTAAGGAAATATCTCTTTACCAGGAAAGAATCTGTAGTCTGTTTCTTTTTTTTCTTTTTAACTAATTAATTTTTCATTTTTAACATTAACTTCTATAAGATTTTGAGTTTCAAATTTTCTCCCCATCTCTCTCTTCCATCCACCTCAAGAGAGCATGCATTCGAATTAGTACTTCCCCCATTCTGGTTTCTCTGGTCTCTCTTCTATCACATTTCTCCTTTCTCTCATTCTCTTCCACCCTATTTTCTTTTAGGGTGAGATAGATTTCTATACCCCATTGCCTGTCTCTCTTATTTCTCAGTTGCATGTAAAAACAATTTTTAACATTCATTTTTAAAGCTCTGCATCCCAAATTCTCTCCATTTCTCCCTCCTCACCCAACCTCATTGAGAAGGCAAGCAATTTGATAGAGGTTTTACATGTGTAGTCATGTAAAACACTTCCATAACAGTTATGATGTGAAAGAATAACTATATTACCCTCCATCCTGCCCTGACCCCAATTTATTCTATTCTCTAGACCCTGTCCCTTCTCAAAAGTGTTTACTTCTAATTATTCCCTTCTCCCATTTGCCCTCCCTTCTATCATCCCCTTTCCCCCTCCTCCACTTATCCCTTTTCCCCTTATTTTCCTGTAGTGTAAGATAGATTTTCATACCAAATTGAGTGTGAATGTTAGGCCCTTAAGCCAAATCCAATGAGAGTAAAGTTCAGTCTTTCTCTCTCACATCACCCCTCTTCCCCTTGATTGAAAAAAGCATCTTTTTTCCTCTTTGATGTGAGAGAAAATGCATCCCATTTTGTTTCTCTCCTTCTCCTTCTCCCAATATACTGTCATCCCTTCATATCCAACCCATCCTGTGCCCTCTATCTATATTTATATAATTCCTCCAGCTACCCTAATACTGAGAAAGTATCAAGAGTTACAAATATTATCTTTCCATGTAGGAATGTAAACAGTTCAACTTTAGAAGTCCCTTATGATATCTTTCCTGTTTACCTTTTCATGCTTCTCTTGATTACTGTGTTTGAAAGTCAAATTTTCTATTCAGTTCTGGTCTTTTCATCAAGAATGTTTGAAAGTCCTCTATGTCATTGAATGACTAAATTTTCCCTTCAGTATTATACTCAGTTTTTCTGGATAGGTGATTCTTAGTTTTAACAAATGGGCATTATCTCACCCTAAGTGAGTACCTGAATAGACCTTAGCCTAAATGGGCCAAGATCTCTCAGTGAGTCCAGGGTCATCTCTAGTCATCCTGAGGAATATCTGGTCACTGGATTCAGATGGTTCTGGAGGAAAAGTGAGGCTGGTGACCTGCCCAGCCCTCACTCACTCAAAATAAAGTCAAGTGCAAGTCCTGACATCATTTCTATGAAGGCATGATCTTCTTCATCAAAGAAGGATGACTATAACTTCACTCTTTAGTTCTAGATTATCAGAGCTGTTTTCCTTGATAATTTCTTGAAAGACAATGTCTAGGTATTTTTTAAATCAGTTTTTAAATATTTCAATAATTTAAATTATCTTTCCTGGATCTATTTTCTAGTTTAGTTGTTTGTTTCCAATGAGACATTTCACATTGTCTTCTATTTCTTCATTCTTTTGATTTTGTTTTATTTTTTCTTGATGTTTCATAAAGTCATTAGCTATTTGACAAATTCTAATTTTTAAGAAATCATCTTTTTCAGTGAGTATTTGCTAACTTCTTTTCCTTTTGGCCAGCTCTGATTTTCAGAGCATTCTTCTCTTCATTGGATATTGGTGCTTCTTTTATCATTTAGCCTATTCTGTTTTTAAAGTGGTGTTTTCTTCAGCATTTTTTTTGTGTGTGCCTCCTCTACGCAAGCTGATGACTCTTGTTTTTTCATGATTTTCTTGCATCACTCTCATTTCTCTTCCCAATTTTCTCTCCACCTCTCTTACTTAATTTAGTAAATCCCGGTTTGAGCTCCTCCATTGTCTTAGACCAATTTATTTTCTTGGAGGCTTTGGATGTAGGAGATTTAACTTTGTTGTCTTCTTCTGAGTTTGTGTTTTGATCTTTCTGTCACCATAGCAACTTTCTGTAGTCAGGATATTTTTTATGCTGTTTACTCCTTTTCCAACCTATTTCTTGCTTTTAACTCTCTGCAAGCATGGGGTTCTGCATCATGAGTGGAGGGAGCAGAGTCACAAGCTTCAGATTTTTTTGTCCAGCTGTTTTCTGAGGTAATTCTGGGAACATGTAAGATTTTGGTTTTTCCAATATGTTATGATATAGGGAGAATTGTGTTTTCTAGTCTCCTGTAGTATGTACTGATCTGTGAATGACCACAAGCACTCTTTTCAGCCCTGGAAGTGTGTCTAGAGTCACTTCTCCCTGTGGACACAAGTTCTAGTGACTTCTCCTCATGGGACTGAGATCCAGGAATGCATCCAGATCTAAGATGCAACAGAGTCCTACCCTTTCCCCTACTTCATGTCAGTAAAGGGACTTCTGGTGCTTCTGACTGGTGTGTAACCCCTCCATTTGTGGTCTAAGTCCAAAAATTGCCACTGGTACCACTGATTCTGTTGCCCCAAGACCTATTTCTAGTTTGCTGGGGCCCATTCTGTGCTGGCACAGCCTATGCTTGACTGTATTCCACTCTCACCCTGAGGCAACAGACCTTTCATGCCAACTTGTCTTGGGCTGGAAAATTGTTTCATTTTGTCCTTTTGTGGATTCTGCCACTCCAGAATTTGTTTTAAGGTATTATTTTTAAGTATTAGGAGGGGAAAAGAGGGGAGCTCAGTCAAGACCCTGCCTTATCTCTTCCATCTTTGCTCTGCCTCCATAACATGTTTTTTTCTAGCATAGCAGTTGCCAAGAAAATATTAGTATTAACAGAACAAATCAGAAAGAAGGAAGGAAGATCCCTTGCAGGACTTGAATCAGGATATAGTTATTGTATTATACAACCAAATAAGTGACTTATTATTAGAACACAATCAGTTCACCAGCATTTTTAACATTTATATTTAAACATTTGGGCATCCAATTAAGGCAAGTAACATTTGGTAAGACCTACTTTTGTTTGCTTATGTCTGTTTTTAAGTGTTTTCTCCAGAAGTTTTTTCAAATAGATAAAAGTTCTGAATGAAAATATTAATGTACTGATTACCTTTTAAAATCCTATATCTTTAATTAAGAAGACAGCCAATACTAGGGTATGTCCCTGTATCATGGAATGTTTAAGATTCAACAATATTACAATTATGAAAAAAATGACTTTATACAAATTGTTAAAAAGGTATATATTGTCAGGAAGATATCATTGAGAATTCTGGATTTTTGTTCTAAGAAGTATTTCCAACTTTTGTACAGGATATGAAGAAAAACGAAGAGAAATTCTAACCTTTCAAAATTCCATTTCCCAATCTTCATCATAATGGACTCATTTGATCAAGAATTTGAGGGAATCAAATCTTAGTGTTTGTAGAGACTGAAGGAGGTCACCTAGTTATGCTCTTCCCTTCAGAAAAGGAAGGTATTACTATTCATGCTTTACAAATGAGGTGATCTAGGCCCAAGAAGTTAAATGCTTCTAGCAATAAGAGGGTGTGTGTGTGTGTGTGTGTGTGTGTGTGTGTGTGTGTGTGTGTGTGTTGGCAAAGAAACAGAATAGAACCCAAGTTTCCTGCTTTGTAGTATAGTTCACATTATACTATATTACTATAATATGCACTGACTAGTTCAGTAGGTGATTTGAATTGCTGTCCACACACTCTTCTGTGAGGTGGTTCTCATCATTTCTTTATAGAAGCTACCAGTCGAAGTCCAGTGTCTATTGTGGGCCTTTTCTATAAGACCAAAAAATAAAATAAGGAGGGGATTAAGCAAGGGTGATCTGGAACCAGTTAGGGAGAGTCAATCATTAGAGTTTCAGTGTAAGCTGAAATGTTGCACCTCAGAAATGTTACAAATAAGGTCTTGAATTATTGTTTTGCTGATTATCTATATAGAGGTATCAAACACTCCCAGTGTAGCCCAAACCAGATTAAAATATAATTGGAAAATATTTAACAAAATGAATAAAAGTGCAATAAAAAGATAATATTTGCTTTATAACTAAGTTAATATGCCCCATAGGGATCTTTGTATATGGCTTAATAATACCTTACTGGTCCTATTTCTGAGTTTGACTTCAACTGGTCCAAACTTAAGAAATAAACGAGAAAATATTAGTCCTTATTACCTTTCTAAATGTGTCCCAAAAACATTATTTTTAAGTTGGTTGTTGAACAATTACCACCAAACCCCTGGTCATAACATGCGTTGCTGTCAGAAACCAATTAAAGGGCTCAAATTGAGATGAGGAACGGGGAAGATATTGGGGAAGGCAAGGCAGGATTTGTAAAAGTAAAGCATTTTAGAAGTGGAAGGAACTTCCCAATCCATGTAGTCCCATCCACACTAAAACAAAACTCCTCTTTATGAAATATCCCTGTTTAGTGCCTCCCCTGGGGAAATATGTTACCTCCTCAGCTTGCTGATTTCATTTTTGAATTTTTATAATTGTAAGGAAGACTCTTAGGCTCTCCAGATGTCATTTTTATTGGCTCTAACCTGTTGAATATTTCCCCTGGTTTCATTTAATTCATTGATTTGAAAAGTATGACATTTATACTTTCAGGTATGTCAATGATAAAATTGGTGCTTGGAATAGATCAAATTCAAAGCTCTGGCAGTCTACAAGAACAAATTCTTTGAAAATCAGAGTTGAGCTTTGTTTCATCTTTGTGTCCTCTAAATAAATGGTTCTTAACTTTTTTCCACTTACCATGACTTTTTGCATTTCATCACCATTAGTTGGTGTTGTGTGGCCTGAGGGAATATGGAATGCAAAGTGGTCCTGCTTTGTGTTCAGAACCAATGCTGCATTGAAGTTGCATGATATAACATGGGAAAGTTTTGCCGGAAACACTTCAGATTCATTGTATGTTTGATTTTTAATTTTTGGTGTTGAGTGTTCAGAAACCTTTTATTTTTGCCAAATTTGTTTCACCCTATACAGGGCTGTGACCCCCAGTTTAAGAAGTGCTACAGAAAACCCCAATAGACGCTTTCACATTGTGGCTGCTTAATAAGGTTTGTGAGTTTAGCTGAATTGGTGGAGATAGTTCCACAGAAGCAAGTTAGAGAAATAGGAAATAAAAAATGATCTATCATGAAATGTGTGAAGGCAATGTCATTATGACCATTATTTTGAAATAGACAGATCATATGAAGGTTTGTTGTTGTTTTTGACAACTCAATTGGTAGAGATCACATATTCCCAAAACTTAGTGGACTGATTAAAAGATGTGACATATCTCGATATATATATGTATATATATACATATATATATAAAACTAAAATTTAACTTTTCAGATAGTTGGTCTTTTCATAACATAATTCTTCTAGAAACAATAAGATATACACAGAGATAGAAATATATTCATTTGCAAGTATGTCTCCAATAAAACCTTTACTTTTTGTCTCACAAGGCATAGCAAATATTTGGCCATCTTCATTTGATATGCCCACATATTGATTTTGGAGATGCAACCAAAGGCTTTTATGAATGTTGCCACTCATTTCTCGGTGGGAAAACACTAAGTAATAAATAGTGTTGTGACAATATGTTAAAAGACCCCAAATATCTGCCAGATTTTCACTGCCAAACATTCACAAATGTTTGAATTGCTTTCCAATGAAATATGTGCCAGATATAAAATATTTATATTTTGTGAAAAAGTATTAAACACCTATAACTGGATTAGCAAACATCCTTTCTAGATCAATTAGTGAATAAGCATTTATTAAACACTTTCTTTAAGACAGGCACTATACTAAATTGGCACTAGGGATGTGAATAGAAAAGATCAATAGTTACTGCTCTCATGGAATTTATATTCATTCTATTAGGGAAGACAAGTACATAAATTAGTATAGAATTAATATTCACTATGGGGCAGCTAGGTGGAGTAGTGGAAAGAGCTGGAGTCAGGAAGACATGAGTTCAAATTCAGCCTCAGAAACTGTGTGACACTGGGCAAGTCATTTAATTCTGTTTGCCTCAGTTTCCTCATCTATAAAATGAGCTGGAGAAGGAAATGGTGAAACCCTCCAGTATCTTTGCCAAACATAAATCCCAAATGCAGTTATGAAGTCAGATAAAATTGAACAATAAAAATAAAAATTCACTTGGAATTCCATGGGAATGTTATTACCTTAATAAACACTTAAGCAAAATTTTCTTATACTAATCATTAGCTGAAAATACTTTGAGAATAGAAACATGTCTAAAGCCCCTCTTCTTAGAAATTATAGTTTTAAAATGGATGACACTCAAAGATTGTATAAGATTCAATCTTTGATGCATAGAAAATTGTCCTAGACAATGGAATATTGCTAGAAATATTTACTACTTTAACAGGCTTAGACATCAATCATGTAACTCTTTTGTAATTTAGTACATTATCTTTGTGAATAGTTGTTATTGAAAAATGTATTGCTCATACAGCCTGCTAATGTTCCTGTCCAAATTTAACTGGACTGGTTCTTGAATAGTACATGTACATACCCTCCTTGGAATGTGGTACCAAAGCATTCACTGCTTTGTCATAGTCTTTGAGAATCAAGTATTATCTTCATGGATGAACCTCTGAGGAAGCTTTTTATTTAGTTTGTTCTTCTTTGCTGGGGATTTTGTAGGGAGGAGACAGATATGAGATTTCTTCAGTATAAGGAGCTTCCATGAGGAAACTCTCTACCAGTGCCAGATAATGAACTGTTCCACAGCCTAGAGAATTACCCAGGTAATTGAATTGATAGGTGACTTTCCCTTGGTCAGGTAGTGATTATATGTCAAAGCAGTATTTGAAAAAAAGATTTTAATGCCTTTTAGGCTACCTTTACATACATTATTCCATGCTACCTCTCAAAGTGACTTTAATGAAAAGAATAAGAAAAAATAATCCAAAAAAAACCAAGAGACAAATGAATAAATATCTTTCTTCAATTTCTAAACAAAATATTCCATTTCTATTTTTAAAATCTGTCTACTCTGTTTACTACCTCAGCTATGGACAGCACAGAATTGCTTTAAAAGAATGCTTCATTATTTATTCATTTCAAAATTTTGTTCATCAAATTGATGAAGCAATCTGAAAAATATGCTTAAAGATTCATTGATCTGCTTCCATGTCTATGACTTATTGTATTTGCATAGTAAAATATTCTGTAATATTAAAGACCCATAAATCATTTTCTTAAATATTAAATATAGTCAAATTTCATAATTCATCTCAGGTTCCCTCATGACTCTGGTTCAGTAAAATTGATATTGATTCATGATTTTTAATGTACTGTAACACTTGTCTTTAGAGTGCTGTTATTATGACTGCCATGTTGCATAAATCCATACTAAACATGATCTTTTTTATGCTCATTATTTTGATTACAGTTATATAAGATAAATTACCTTTTTATAGGTGAACAGCATACTAATGGAATTTTAAGGAGCCTCATCTTACTGCCCCATCCCAATCCACCCACTCCCCAATAATAACTTCATTTTAAAATAAATTTTAGGAATTGAACCACCACTCATTAGAAGATTAGGACTGAGAATAGAAACATTTCAAGATATTTTACTATAACGTGAACATCATTCCTTTATTATTTTGCATAAAGGGGAATGAACACACATGAGGTATACAAAGAATAAAGTGGGGCATATAGTGTTAGCAATAGAACTAATCTTTTGATTGATAAGGGTAAAATATGTAAATAGAAATATGATTTCAGAAGACTAATGTAATCTTACAAGTCTGCAAATGACATTCATAGGTAAAGGTCTTTGACCTATTGACACAACCAGACTAGATCAAGAAAATTATTGCTCAGACTTTGTTCATCTATAGAATATTCTTCAATGTAAGGGCATACAGATTGATGAGGAATCAGTCTCAGAAGAAAAATAAAGAAGCTCATGTAAATATTAAATTATGCCCATTCCACAAATTTGTTATCAATATCCATGTTTTTTAATAGCTACATTGTTGTATTGGATAGTATAGGAATATTAGATTTTACAGGAGAAATCCTTTACATGAACCTGTTCATTCCAATGAACTTCTTTCCTATTAATCCTTCTACTCCTAGGTCAATAATTAGGAGGAAGTGAATTCCATGAAAACGCATAAAAACACACAATTAGCAGAGCAAATGAAGCATAGCAATGGACCTGAGTGTCTTAAAAGTAAGCCATTTTGATTCAACTTGGGTACAACCTCACCAAAAATGTATACATTCTTCTCTATGATGTCATACCAATCCAATAGGAATAGAGTCCCCCTCCAACCACAAAGATGGCAACTATTCCATGCTTATTCATGACTTCCCAAAAGTTTGCCACATGGGTGTTCACCCAACATGTTAAGGTTCTCCTTGCTTTGTCCAAGTGTTGCAAGGATAACAACGGAGCACCCTGGCAGTCCATATGTCATGCCTTATTAGGTGTCTCATAGACAAGATTGTCATATCTTCCTATCATACATGTCCTTGATGACTTTCTACTCCTGTTCTTCCTCAGAATTTTTCATTGTTCACAGCCACCATGCACTTCTGCATTACTCACTGTGTGATCATAACTTATACTTTGTAAGAGACAATGGTATATTTTGATGCTCCTAAAATATAAAATTACAGGTTAAAAATGAAAATCTCATCAGAAAACAGCTAAATACTAATAACTGACATTTATATAATACACTATTTGAAAAGCACTTTACATTAATTATCCTTTTTTGAACCTCACAATATGTTGTGAGCACTTATAAATGTTTGTTGAATAACTGGCAACAAACTTATGAGGAAAGCCCTATTGTTATTTTAAGGATAAGATTTAGAGAAATAAAGTTTAAGTGCTTTACCCAAAGATAAACAGTTCTTCAATTTATGAGGCAGGATTTGAACCAGGGAATTCTGACTCTTAAGTATCACCTTCTGTCACTCTACTATTCTCCCACTTTATATGACCCACAGACTAACCAAAATAACTACACGATTGAGATATTCTCTCAAGTATGGCATCATAGTATACTGACAAGTTTGTCATTTCCTACCATGAGCTTCATCATATATTCTCAATATTTAAAGTCTCATTACATACTTACCATGCCCTGTTCCATTTTCAGAGGATATTAGCATTCTTTTTTTTTTTTGCCAAAGATAACACCTCACTTGTACCTAAACCATCTTCTCTCATTTCCTAGAGAATTTTAGTCATTAACAATTGACTCCCCCATCTTTACTCTCTCCATCTATTTATAGACACTCAGATTTTGTTTACTCTAATAATACAAAATTGATCTTGTCAGCTGCTCAGACTTCATTCCTGTGTCTCTCCTGCCCTTCAGCGCACAATATCTTTAAACAATTTCACTCACTTGTTGAGGCCGCCATCTTCACTCACTATATGTTGAAATGGGACTCTGAGTCATTATCATCTGGTGAAAGTTGTATCTGAAATAAGGTTGCATCTTCTTTTTTTTTGGTTCAGTTCTTTGAAACTTTGAAATGATGGAGGAGCAGAGGCCAAGTCCTTGACATTTTTTATAAACACACATAGTAACAAAAATATTTCATTTCTAATGATATAGTATTTTAAAATTAAGTCTTCTCATATGTAACACGTTTATTTATAATTTGTTACCAAATATAGAATACAACATTTAAGACTCATTTTTATTGGACTGATTTCTAATTTTCCCTCCAGTTCTTATCTGTTTTCCAGTATTCTGTGTTTTGGCCTTTACTAAGCTCTTGACTCTTGTTTACATCAATATTATTCTACTGATTTCCACTTCTTTTATAAAAACAAAATATTATGTGCCTTAGTATCATAGTTTGAGTTTTTGTATTATCAAGGATGTCTTCCTTTTGACTTTAATTATCATTTTATTCTGCTACTATATCATATGTATGTGTATGTGTGTGTTTTTCTTGTGGTTTCAGAGTAAGGGATGGCATTTGAATTTATGTTGTTTCATAGTTGAAGACATATCCCCTGACTGCTTGAATACTGTTATTTGCATTGAAATTGTGAAATTTAAACAATGCATGGTTCATTTTCTCATGTGGAATTTTTCTCATTCAACAATTTGTAGATTTGACCAATCAATATTTTGTCAAAACATACTAAAAACATAGCAGCCATATCATTTCCTATTGTATGGTTCTTATCATATTTGATGAAAAGGCTATGAGGCACAACCTGTATTCAGGGTCATGCTTTGGCTTTCATATAACCTGTGCATTCTTTCAAAGTTATTTTTGGTTAATTTCTATGAATTTTTATTTCTCTCTATGTATTTTGGATATCTTGATATATTACTGTCTTTTTCAGAACCTTTACTACTTTGGAAGATTTCAGTCATGCACCATATATTGTTTGCTATGTAGTATGTCTTTGTTATTTCTTCTTTGGGAAATATGATTTTCATACTAATCCCCTTATTTCAAAGTTTTATTTCCCTTTTCTAGCATTCTGGAATATCTAACTGTTGATATTCACTAGCTGTGTGACCTTGGGCAAGTCACTTAACCCCAATTGCCTCATCCTGGGTCATCTCTAGTCATCCTGATGAATATCTGGTCACTGGATTCAGATGAATCTGGAGAAGTGAGACTGGTGACCTGCACAGCCCTCCCTCACTCAAAACAAAGTCAAGTGCAAGTGATGTCATTATTTCTCTGATGGCATGGTCTTCTTAGGCAACAAAGGACAAACACACATATGCCTCAGAATTTTTTCACTACAGGGCTTTATTTCAATTTTTCTTCAGTTACATACTCACTTTTTCCTTCAGTATTTATGAATCTCATTGGTTTTCCTGCTTGGGTGCTATACTCAACTACAAAAGTGTGTACTCTGACAATCTGAGAGCCTATTGATAAATATTCAATTTGAGCATTTTCACCTTGGCAATTAGCAAATACTCCAAGTGAGGACTTGATTTTTCATTTTGTTGATTGTCTGGACATAAAAAAGTGATGGATAAAGTATTAATAATGAAGTATGCCCTGGCTACTGTTCAGACAACTAGTTGTTAAGTATTTACAAATATGTCCGTCACTTGAATGTAGCTATATTGTCTCAGAGTTTTAAATTTTAGCCTTTTCCTTATATCCTCAATAACTTATCTCCTACTTCCCTCCTTTTTATTTGGCCCCTTCCTCTCATACTGCTGTAATCCATGGTTTTTCTCCTGAAGCTAGACATTTCTACCTAGTTAAGTTCTTGGGTGTAAGTACCTAATTGTATTTTGGCACAGAGAAAAGTCTAGGGCTCACCTCAAGTACTTTACTGAGGGCAAGACCTTGACTGACTTTATGAGGTTTCTAGTGACATTTTCTTCTAATTTGCCAAATGGCTTCCTGTCCTCCAGCCATCCATCCCCAGCTATACTCCCATTCTTTCACTTGCTTGAGCCAGATAAGTGTTGTGTTCATCCTTCATTGCTGAAGAAGACCATGCCATCAGAGAAAAGATGGCATGACTTGCACTTGACTTTGTTTTGAGTGAGGGAGGGCTGTGCAAGGTCACTAGACTCATTTTTCCTCCAGAGCCATCTGAATCCAGTGACCAGATATTCATCAGGATGACTGGAGATGGCGTAAGATGCAAAGGGAGACTTTGTCCCCTTTAGGCCACAGTCTATTCAGGTACTCACTTAGGGTGACGTAATGCCCATTCAGTGAATAAACCTCTTTAAAAAGTAGTCAGTGAATGACTCTTTTAATGAGGCAAAGAGAATTAACCACATCAGGCTGGGAGGGAAACAGCAGCAATTAGTATTGATAATCACTCTTAAGCCAGGAG
Source organism: Bettongia penicillata ogilbyi (assembly GCA_023548195.1). Taxonomy (NCBI): domain Eukaryota; kingdom Metazoa; phylum Chordata; class Mammalia; order Diprotodontia; family Potoroidae; genus Bettongia; species Bettongia penicillata. Next base: position 1,042,447 of record JAJHZJ010000366.1, read on the forward strand.
GGTCCAGAAAACAGCCCTTAAGGGGAACTTGGGCATAGGCCTAGTGTTGTCTAATCTGTGGGCAGGATCAGTAATTTTTGCCTCTTTGGCAGGACATACAGGTAGTTCAAAATGAGATATTGCTGGAGAATAGTCAAAAAGGGATCTGGAAACAAATCTAAATCTACAAAGTTGCAGGTTATACCCTACATAATATGGCAGGCTAGGAAATGAGAGGTGTTCTAAATATTTAAGTTTTGCGGTATAAATTCATGAGGCTTTTATCTTATGTGATATTTATCTCATATTTTGTGGTTTCAAATTTAATTTTGATAAACTTTGTGAATATTTCCTTTTTGAGATTATGACATTAAAAAGTTCAATAGAAAACACCCCACTATCTTGTCATCAAATGATTCAAGTATAGTAAGTTTTCCCTAATTTGAATATCTAATAATATTGATGCCACTCCCAATTAAAATATGCTCTTACATAAATTTGCAACTTTTGTGAGAATTTTTTTTTTCTCAGAGGGAAAGTAGAAGTTTGATCAGCATTTGAGCATGATGTTCTATAAGCATTTCATTATGAAGAAATTTGATCAATAGCTATCAGAGACTTTAATTTAGCAAAATCATATCTTTATCACAAACTGGTTTTCTCCAAAGTTACTCCAAAACAATTTCATGAGTAACATCAGTTGCTTAATTATATCCACAATTGTTTACTCATTAGCATCTATTTGATTAGTCTACATGTTTTCGCTTGTTCCATAGATTGAATCTGCCTACAGATCTCAATGGTAATAATACTGCTGCAGATGGTATCATGAGTGTGAAAATCAGGTGACAGGGGAGAATCACACATTTATCATTTCAGCAGCCTTCTCCTGACACCAGCAGCAACTGCTGACAATTCTAACGAAAGAAAACAATTATAGTGAGAAGTTATACGACAAAAACCATTTTGGCAGAACTCAGGGGAGAAAGAACAATTTCAGATCCTGCAATGAAAGGCAAGAATTGAACTGACAGTACATTTTGGGGAAACTATAAAATACTTCAGGAATGAAACAATCCATACTCATCAGATGTTTGACATGATTACAAAGGGAACTTCTTATCAATCGCATTGTGAGTAACTTTCAAATGATTTGAGATTTTACACTTTAAAGATGGTACTAAAAATTATTATTATACCCCCTTCAACTTTGTATGTTAGAAAAATGAGGGCAAGAAGAATTATCTCAGAGGTGTGCTGGAACCAACTCCAACAGTGTGCAAGAGTCAATTGTTAAATTTTCAGTATATTAGCACCTTGGAAATCAACACACTCTACAAATCAGAACTTGAGTGATTGCTTTATTGATTGTCTAGACTTAAAAAAGTGATGGAGAGAAATAACACAGAAGAAACTTAAAGATGTGTCATACATACTTTCCCACCTTCCCACCCCCCCACCCCCCGAGATAAACCAAATGTTCAACACTAATCCCCATACCACTAGAAGTAATTTGCCCAAGGTCAGATACCTGCTAAATTAGATGATCTGGGAGTTTAAAATGGCAAGACTTTTTATCTTCAGTCCCTCAATATCTATCTCTTCTATGTCCATTCTCATCAATGTTCTTACCTGACTTCCCTCCTTTTATAGTCTTGATTGTGTAGCCCTACCACTCCACCAGTTCATCATTTACATTTCCTACTTCTTCCCTCTAGCCCCGGAGCAAGTCTGAAAGGAGTTATGCAGATTATCTGCCATATCACCTCATCTGGGCCCTTGGGGAGATCTTCTGTCATACTCCCTCTATGAGTAATACAGACCCTCTCTTTTTCCCTCAAGCCCCTAACTCTACTTTTGCCCACCCATTGCTGAGTCATATGATCTCAACTGTTTTGTTACTAAGAAAATTGAAGTAATCTATCATTGTCTCCCATCTCTCCCATTCTCCATAATTCACTACATTTTATGTGCTCACCTACCATCTCTTCTTTATTGAATTTTCATAGGATAAGATGGTTCACCTCCCTATTAGTGATAACACCTCCATTTTTATCTTTGATTGCATCACTTTTTATCTTCTCCATGACTTTATTTCATCAATCACTGCTTTTTTTGCTCATTTTCAATCTCTCCATATCTACTGGACCCTTCTCATGAGACAAACATGTGTGTGTCTCACATATCCTAAAATAAAGCCTAGAATCAACAAAATATCTGTAAGAGCTATTGTCCCACATTTTCCTCTCCCTCACTGTCACATTTCTAGAAATAGTGGCATTCATAACAGCCTTCACTGCCTCACTACCTACTCAACTCTTTATAAAATGACTTTGGATTTTGTCACTCCCCAGGAACTGCTGTCTCTAAGATTTCTAGTGACCTATTAAGTTCCAAGTCCTATGACTTTTTTCTGTCATAATTATCCTTGACCTTTCTATATTATTTGACATTTTTAATAATCTTTTCATCCCTTCTGATTAAACTCAGAATCATCAAGACCCTTCCCCTGTTCTCTGATCTGCATACCCCTTTCTTTTCATCCTTATTTAATGGTTGGTTCCCTGACCACCTTTCACTAAAGTATCAGAGTTTTCCAAGGTGCTGCACCTAATTTCTTTCCCAACACATTATCCCCAGGTGACCTAATCAATTTCCATAGGTTTAATTTTAACACTGCAGAAAACATAGCAGAATATAATATTGTTTGCTGAACTGAGGAAGTAGCAATTAAGTTCACCTTGTCTAGGGGTATTAGAGCACAGGCACTAGCCTAATTTGTTCCTAAATTTATTGTAGAGAGAATTCTTGTTCAAGCATGGGTTGGGATATATTGCCTCTGAAGTTTCTGTAAACTGAAATTCTGTAATAACTAAAGAAACATATCTTCAAATCCTGTCTCTTCCCTTTCTTAGCCTCAATTTTCTTATATGTATAATGGGAATAATATTATACTGGCAAGCTCACAAGGGTATCAGGAAGAAAGTGTTTGTAAACTTTCAAGTGCAAAGTAAATGTGAAATATGATGATGTTGAAATGGACAGAGTTAATAAGTCACAGGAAAAATTAATTGAGAATTTTGAGAGTATCATTTATTAGCCAGTCTGGCGGCTGCCTCATGTAGAGACCCAGAGGAGACAGACCGGAACTGAGGTGGGTCAGTGCATTTTAAGCATTTCGGCGCTATTCGGTACAGCTTTGCAGTTTCCACAACAGAGTTCTAACAGAGCAAGAGGGGGGCTTGCTGCTAGGCAAGAATCCCCAAACAGAAGGTGGTTGTCAGGGTGCTACTAGGGAAAGGATCCCTAACAAAAAACAGGTGCCAGGAGAGGTAGCCAATCAGGAAGGAGGGGGGACTCAGCAGAAGGTGGTTACCTGGTTAACATTGGGGGGGCACAGATGGTTACCTGGCAATGAGGGTCTAACATTAGGGGGGCACAATTGTTTACCATGCAAATGGACTAAACAAGAAATGACTGTTAACAATTCATCGGATATTAAACCAAAGGGGAATAACATTTTGACAGGGGCCCAACAACAGAAAAACTGTTACTAGGCAAGTTATCCAACCCTGCCCAGTAACCTAAGAGATATCTCTCAACCTAGGGCCCAGGGAGGAATAATGTCCATTTTAATGTACAAATTTACCTGTGCAGCTTCAAATTCTCACCTATTTGTGACCACCTAGCATAAACTTGGATATGTTTCACCAACACTTCAAACATCACATTTTAAAGACTGAACTCTTTCTCCCACAAATTCATCCTTTCTCCCAAATTCTTTAATTCTATTAGGGTCACTCTCTTCTTAGTTACCCCAAGCTCCTAATTTCTGAGTTATATTAGATTCTTTCCTTTCCCTTGAACCCAGCTTTATCATTTTGGTGCTAAATTCTGCCATTTTGACCTTCACAGTTTTCCACGTCTATATCCACTCCACTCTCACACATTACTACTGTCCTGTTTCAGCCCATTATCACCTTCAGGTTCCTGAGTGTTTCCCTGCCCATTAGCTGCCCCCTCTCTAACCTAAACAGAGGTGGTTTTTCAGGTTGTAGTTACAGTATGAGGAAGACAATTTTTTCCTAATTGCTCAACAAATATGAATCTACACCCGATGAAGTTGGAAACAGATACAAAAGGGAAAAGACAAAGGAATAAATAATAACTCATTTATATTATCTCTGTTTCAGATCTGTGTGAAATCTTGGGTCTATGGATAAGTTCCAAGTTAATCTACTTATCAAAAACTAATTATTGGCATATAGTAAAAGAGAGATAAACTTGAAACCAAAATACAAGAGTTTAAAATCAAGCTCTGCTATTTACTACTAGAATGATCTTGAGCAACTCCTTAACTATGAAAAAGAGGGGGTGAACTCAATGACCTTTAGAAACTCCTCCAGTTCCATCTATGTTTTCATGGTCTTTTTTTTTTTTATTTAGAGGAGTAGTCATCCAGTATTCTGTTAAAAAAAATCATTAGATTTAGAACAAGTGAGATTGGTCCTTTCATCTCAGCAATTCAAGAAGCCAAAGGTTGTGTCAACAAAAATCTCCAGTAAAGCATAGTTTCAGATGCAGGAGACTATTTGGAGTACATCTGACAAGGTCTTTTCTTTCATGAGCTATCTATCCCTTGACCTCTCTTCTCTTGTTAACTTGATTCTGATTGTTAAAATGCAAGAATCACTGGCCAGACACTAGCCAGGACAGAACTATCAAGAATATTGTGGGGAAAGAAAAAAGGCTTTTTGTTTTTTCTTAGGTTCCATTATATGATGTTGTATGCTGCTGTTGTGTGATATTTTAAAAATATTTTATGGTTTTAAATTTTCATTAAATAAATACACATACATTTCTGTTAACAGAAACCAATTCATATTCCCAAGTATATATAAATTAAACGTCTTGCAAAATAAAGGGAAGAAAATGAAGCAGAAAAAAACAAGGACAAAGAAAATACAAAATAAATACTTACTTAAGCTATAAAACTTTGATCCACTGTATCTTGTTCAACTTAGTATCAGCTATTTCATTAACAACAAAGTCTCATTGCTAAGTTTACTTTGCCACTTCTTTCCAATTTTGCTAAAAAAAAAAATCGTGACTTCAAAAATCCTAGCAAGTGTTATCTTTCTCTTTTACTGACAGTCTCTCTTGAAAGGTTGGTAACTTGCAATTTTGCTGAATTTCTTAATTGTCTAAATTAGAATCCTTGCTGATTCTCTATGACTTTCAATGTATAGCATCATATCGTTAGCAGATAGGGATAACACTCCTCTTTACCTCTCTTTATACCTTTAATTTCCTTATCTTATATTGCTGTTGCTAGCATTTCCAGAACTACATCATATAATAGAGGGAAGAGTAGGCACTATTGCTTTACCCTCATTTTTTGAAAAAGGATTTTGTATATCTAATATGCAAGATTTAAAAAAATAGACACACTTTTTATAGCATTAGAAAGTACTATATCTATGTTTCCTGGCATTTTAACACAAATTAATAATATACTTTGTCAGAGGCCTTTCTGTTGAGATAATTATATAGTTTTATATATTTTGGTTTTAAATATATTTAATTATATTAATGATTTTTATAATGTTAAGGAATCTTTCCATCATTGGTACAGATCCAACTTAGTCAAAATTAATGTTTTGGATAAAATTCTGACAGGATTTTAACATTTTTGAACTGATATCATTAATGATTTTGTTGTAGTTTTCTTTTGTGCTTTGTCCTTCCCTGGTTCATATAGTATGCTTATGAGGAGAAGAAAGTGAGCCTGGTGACCTTTTATAGCCCTCCCTCCCTCAAAAAAAAAATCAAGTGCAAGTCATGACATCATTTCTCTGATGTCATGGTCTTCTTCAAAAATTAAGGACAAACACAAGTATGCCTATATTTGTCCCACAAAAGAATTCAGGTAAGGGACTTCTTCAGAAATTTTTGAAAATAGCTTGTGCAATATAGGTTCTAATTGCACTTTAAAATTTTAGTGGAACTTGCCTGAGAATCCATCAGGACCAGTAGTTTTCTACTGCAGCTTTGGTAGTTCCTTTATAGTTATATCTCTATTTATTCTTCTGAAAATTAGAGTATCTTATATTTTTGAAGGCATTCCTTTACTTTTTTTTTTAGGTTCTCTGTTACTTTAATATATACCTGGTTTATAGTGGCTGGTGGAAGAGTTGGTGCTGATTAATCATGATAGGTTTTAGTTCATGGAGTTTTTACCTTTTGCAGCTTCTTGGTGTCCAAAATCACAGACACAATAACGTTTCAGCATTGATGCATAATTTCTATGTTGAAGAGCTTTGAGAGGTCATGACAATAAGAATAAAATGTCTAGACTTCTATCGTTTGTCAAATGACCTGAAGTCCTCTCTTTAAGACATTGATGCCTTTCTCTTCCTTTTATGACTCTTTTTTAAAAGGACTTTCTACCAAAATTCTCTCTGAAGCAAGACTCTCATTTTGAGCTAGTGTAAAATCACCTTTTTTGAATTGATTTTCTTAACAGAATATTTTTATCTGTCTTTTTTAATGGTTGTACCAGTGTAAGCAGAATAAAATGAGTGTCTATATGAATAAAAGGAAATTCTAGAATCACACTAGAAATGCTATAATGGTAAGATGACTACACAGGAACTGAGGCTAACTGAGGCAAAAACAAATTTTTCTCACCATTAATCATGAGCTTATTGTTCTCTCTTCCTTTCCTTTATCTTCTGCTCTCCCCTTCTTTTTCTCTCTTTGCCTCACCCTATCATAGTGCATAAGTTAAATTTGATATTGATGTTAACTCTGCTGTAGTATTGGGGGATAGTCCTAGGTCACAATGCTTTTCATGATTCTTATTGACTCAGTGTTTATCGCTGTGACAGCAATATTATCCTTGGAGAGATATCATATGGCTACAAACCAGGAAATGTCACAATTGCAAAAAAAAAAAAAATTCACATCAGTACATGACCCAAATAAGAAATGGAGAGAAACATGATAGGTATAAACAGGAGGCATAATATCACTGAAGATAAGATGCACACGAGAAATGATGCAAATGGGTATGTCCACTACAGAATTTATTTTACTTGCTAATGCATATTTGTTACAAAGGTTTTGTTTATTTTTTTGTCCTTCTTTCTCAATGTGGGTGAGGAGATGCTGAGCTCAAAAGGAGATAAAAAATAAATATATATAAGTAGAAAAAGTAAAAAAAAAATTATTTAATGATATACATGACTAGAAATAGAAGTGAGCTAGTCATGTAGGGAAAATGAAAGGCATGAGATGGATCACTTGAATGTTTCACTTATACTCTCAATTTTATACAGAGAACTATAGGACAGCCTCAAGCTTTTTAGGCAGATCTTCTACGAGGATTTTACAGTTCAGCAGTGAAAATTGAAGGAGACAGGAAGGCACAAAGGGCTATGATGTACTCCGAGGTAAAACAAAGTTCTATCAAAGTGATCTCTGGCAATAAGGAAAGAAAAATAAGCTTCACCATTTTATTTTTAAGGGACAAAAATATGTTTTGTGGTTCTGACCCTCAATCTGGCTTAAGGCTGTTATTTATTTAGACTGTGAGGAGCTATATAAGCATTTGAAAATAATAGCAAAAGGAAACTCTCCGTGTTTTGGCAAAGCAGAGTTAACACTAAATGGCTGGAAGCTGGGGTGTCCTTTGAGTCAGAAAATAGTGATAACCAATGTCAAGAATTTTTGAGTTTCTTATAAAGCCACATTTGAAAGAATTGTTATTGGCGTAATTATAAATGTAATTGGCAGCAACATTTTCAGGGCTAAAAAAAAAAATAACAGGAAGTTTAGAATGCTGAAAGCAAATGAAAATTCCAGTAAGTACAGAAGGCTCTGTCTTGTTGATGGCATATTACTAAAGGTTTGACTTAGTGGCTTCATGATCTAGAGTGATTGTGTAAAGACAGTGGAATAAAGATACTTGTACATTGTCCTGAACCAGAATAAGTTATGATGAAACTCTAACTACTAAAATGGAAGGACAATTTCTGTCCTTAAAAGTATGTTACATATTGATTAGGGGGAGGGAATAATAAGTGTGCAGTTCCAGAATACAGAAAAAATTAAGTTTTTGGAGCAAAAGAAAAGGAGAGGAAAATGGCCTTTTTTTCAAGCTGCCTGAAAATTGAAACTAAGTTATCTGCATACTAAAGAAGACTCATATGAGGTTAAGGGTTTTAAATTAATATAAACTTCTTGACCAAGAGTCTAAAAGTTTTTCATGAAATTTGAACCTCTGAGCTGCTTTCCTCTCAACCAAAAATACTGAGTGTAGCAATTTAATCATTAGGTATGTAAAATCCTGAGCTAGATTAGGAAAAAAAATTATATTGCAAAATAACTTCTGATTAGCTATTCAAAAGCTGCTTACAGTTTAGCTTCTAGCATCTAACAGGCCGCCTGACTTTAGAAATGTGGAAAGTGCTGCAGTCATGGAGAACAGTTTGTCTCAATGTAATTACATAATGTTTGCTTAGTGCTAAATTGTAGTCATAAGCATACCCCCAAAATTATTTCAGAAAGCTCATTGCAGAGTCTGGTTTTCTTGAAGTTATCAGAAGATTTTAGGTCTTTGTTACATAAATGGAATTAGGAGAAAAGGTAGGGGAAAAAATCTCCAGTTTCTCTTTCTCTAAAACAAGAAAGTGATCAAAAGCAAAAAAAAAAAAAAATCAATTCATGTCGCCATTTCAGGATGCCAATTCTACTTCCTTCCTCATGTGGGTGTTTATACCATAATATGCACCAAATCTGATTTAGCACCTTCTTCAGCAATAATGGTTAATGGTCCTGAGTCATGGCCTTAGTCACTCTCAGCTGCCTCCCTCCCCTTGTCCTTTTCAAAGGCAACATTACAAAGCAAGGGATGAGTCACACAAAATCTAAGAAATATGGCAAAATGTTACTGTTAAGCCAACTGTTCCAGGTGGTTTCTTCTTTAGCGATTAGCACTTAATGAGAGAGTAGAAGACTTATGAGCTTCAATAATTAAATTTTAATTTGCAGATGAATGCTCATGAGCAATGTGTCATCTATCATGGTTCCTTAAACAAAGGGACTTTATGCGTGCCTGTTATCAAAATACGGATCCCAATTACAATATTTCTGCATTCATCTAGAGCTTTTTTCTGACATTATAGCATTGTGATGTGTTTCTGCATTCTCTTGTCAGCATCCTCTCTCCTAGTTGAGTAGTTTAAAAGAGGAGATAATGCAGTTATTTTTACATGAATGAAAATGAATGAAATTACTATGGGCCAGTCACTGAGGTAAGTGACCTCTTCTCAAGGAGCTCATTTAAAACGAGTTACACAACACATAGAAGAAATTTCAGCCTACAAGTTTTAGGCATATCTTTCAAGGGCAGACTACAAGATCCACAGGCACTTAGATTATATCAGAAGGTCAGATTACAGTGACAAAGATTGGCAGGTAAAGCCTGGAAGGATTTAAAAGAGAGTTATGGGATACTTAGTAAGACGTAGTGATAGCATCAGAAAGAATGTAGGTGATAATTCCTGTTATCAGCTAAGTGGGGAGCTAGATGGCTCAGTGCATAAAGTGCTATCTCTGGAGTCAGGAAGACCTGAGTTTAAATTCTGCCTCTGATACTTACTAGCTATGTGACCCTGGACAAGTCACTTAACCTTGTTTTCCCCAGTCTCATCATCTGTGATAATGAAGTAGAGAAGGAAATGGCAAATAATCCAGTATATTTGCCAAGAAAGCCCCAAATGGGGTCATGAAAAGTCAGACATGACTGAAGCAACTCAACAACAAATCTCATCCAAGTTTCATATGTGAGAAAACAAGGAGCAACACAGTTCAGGAGTTGAGGAGTGGAAAAGCCCTGGAAAAATTCTGCTTTGAGGAATGACAGATCAGAAGACTTGTATATGTGCGTAGTTTTATTTTTTCCCATATGCTTTTGTTTTTTCTGGATTTATAAATTCTTCAGTGTGGAAACTCTCCACAAATATCAAGGAAAGGAAAATCTAAGGTTAAGGAATATACCCAGTGGTTACATAGTCAGTATGTGTTAGAATTAGGTAGAACTTGATTAGTTGAGGGAACTGAGGATTCTTAGCATATAGAGGAGAAAATTGATCCCATGGGGATAAGGGATGGCAGGTCATGATAGGTCTCTTCAAGTTCTTGAAGGTCTGTAATGTAGAAAACAGCTAGATGGTTCAGTGGATACAGCCCAGAAGGACCTGAATTCAAATCTGTGCCTCCAACATTTACTAGCTGCATGATCATGGGCAAGTTGCTTAAACTCTGTCACCATGGGTCTATGAAGCAATCCTCTGAATGGCCACTGAAGGAGGAAGGACATACTTCCCCACTCTGGCAGAAATGATCACTGCTTATAGTTGGCACCTGCAATAGAGGGTCTACTTGATCAGTTTGAATATAATCCTTTGACTGCCACTTGTGCTTTATGTTTTCTTTTTTTTTTGTCTTGGTATATAAGTTTCCAAAGAAGAGTCCTAAGGTAGCCATTTCCCATCTTGCAATCAACATGAGAATGAGAATTTGGAAACTTGTGGACTTTTTATGTGGTGCCAACTCTACTTCAGGAGGAACTTGCTATAACTACTACAGAACTTCTTGTAGAAGAATATCATTGATAGGAGAAGTTGAATCTCTGCCTTGAGTTTCCAAAAGGCCCATGAACCTTGAGGGAGACAATACAGAGTCAAGTAAAAGATATGAAACGTTCCATGTGTTTCTACCTCCAAGGACGTTATAATAGTATAAGTTTCTCTTTCATATTACAGTCCTTCTCAAATTATACTTGTGAGTTTTAGGTGTCTGTAACATTTTTGGTAGGTGGAAGAAATAAATAAATGTCCTATTCCAGGAGTATCTTTTTAAATTACTGGGGGGGGGGGGGGGGCGGGGAGAGAAGAAGAGGAGAGATATCACAGAGGGAATATATGAACACATTTTCAAATTTAATCTCTCATTAAAATTTTCATTAGTCTGGATATTCAACAAAACAATAAATCAATCCTTAATTTGTAGCAATTATTAATTCCTAAGGTGTAAATGCTCCTACTCAGTGGACTATCAAAAACCAATTAGAGCTGTCTTTAAAATACCCCTGGTTTGGACTTGCTCTACATTGTACATTGGGTACCACTGCACTCCTCTTTGGGGAAGAACCCTAGGTATCAAGCACAATGAACTCAGAGAGGGGCATAATGGATTAAAAAGTTTAAGGGAAAAAAAGCCTGAGAAAGTATAGGGGCAGGTTCCCCTAGGATTGTGTTTGGTCTATATGCATAGGTCTAAAGAATAGACCACCTAGTGGGTAACAATTGGTTTCCCCTTGACCCAATAGCAATTGTGGGTTTTTTATCCTATTATTCATAAAACATTTATACCTTGAATGAATTTGAAAAGTTAGCATTTTTAATAGTGCAATAATACTCACAAATTTACATAGGTGTATATGTGATGGGGGCAAGAAAAGTAGTTCAGGGAATGAAAGATATGAATTATGAACCAAAAATAAGCTTTCAAGTTTATAGACTCAATCAATAATTCAAATACTTTTACAGGAAGGACTTTTAAACCAGAGAGAACAAACATTTTTTTTCCAGTCAACAAAAGCGTATTGAATAAGTACCAGAAGCTGGAAACCATGGAAATAGTATCTATGCTAAGAAAACTTTCAGTTTAGCAGCAGAGAAAGACATAGAAATATGCAAAGGTAAGGGGATGTCTTTTTCCATATCATTCACCTTCAGGTTTTCTGTTCCAATAAAACTAGATCATACTTGATCCTTCCCTCTCCTTTACATATTTTTGCTCACACTAACTCCTATGTCTCTAATGCATTTTCCCCTTCATTTCCATCTGATAGACCAATAATTCTTAGATTTTTCTCTCCTAGATCTACTTCCTAGGTCAGTTGTTTTTCCAATGAGATATTTTACTTTTTTTTCTATTTTTTTCATCCTTTAGATTCTGTTCCACTGATTCTTGACATCTCATAGAGTCATTAGCTTCTACTTGCCCAGTTCTAATTTTTAATAGATTGTTTTCTTCAGTTAACTTTTGTATTTTCTTTTCCATTTGCCCAATTTTTCCTTTTAAGGAACTATGTTCTCTAGTTAGGTTTTATACTTCCTTTTTCATTTGTTCAATTTTCCTTTTGAAGAAGCTATTTTTTCAGTGATTTTTTTTTTTTTTTTGCATTTTTAAAATCATTGGCCAGCTTTTCTTCTATGTCTCAAACTTGGCTTTTAAAATCCTTCTTGACCTCTTCCAAGAATGCTCTTTGGGCTTGAGACCATTTGATATTCCCTTCTGGAGTTTCAGATGGGAGTACAGTCTCAATGCTGAACTCTTTGGTATTCGTGTTTTTGTCTTTCTCCTCACAAAAAGATTCTATGATCTTTTCTAGTTTACTTTTTGCTCATAATGATCATCCTTCTCCTGGCTTTTAAAGTAGATCTTTGCTTCTAGGACACAGGGGCCTCTGTCCCCTGGTTCTTGTGCCTAGAACTTGAGGCTTTATGTGTTGTGGGCTCTGGTTGTTTCAGTTAGAAGCTAAAATGCTGCAGCATCCCTGGTGTTGAGCTGGGTGGTGTGCCAAAGCGGAGGACAGGTGAAGTCTTTCTGGGTTTCCCAGGAGATACCCTGGAGTTAGCTGTGTTAAATGTGGGGGAGGAGTGGTCTGGCCACAGGAGGTCTAGTTTCCTAAGCTGGAGCATAGGCAGGCTCACCAGTTGGTGAACTCAGTTTTTGTTAGTGTCTTCCTGATTCCCCTGGCTGAGTTGAGGCATACCTGGGGTACTACTGCTGGGGATTACAGGCTCCACCCCCTGGGGCTCAGGAACTCTGCCCAGTTTGCTGAAGTGGAACTGTCTGGGACACCTATGATCCTGAACTGGTCCCTTTCAGCCACAGCAAGAGGGACCCCCCCCCTTTCCCCTTTGCAATTGCCATAGCCTCACAGGCTAAGAGATTGTTTACTCCTTCAGTTGATTCCAGTGTTCCAGTATTTTTCCTGGGAAAATATTCTGTGGACTTTTTAAGGTCAACGTGGGGGGAAGGGTAGCATTTACCTATCACTCTGCCATCTTGGCTCCTGGAAGATAAAGTAGGTGACTTATAGACATTTAATCTGTGGGCTGATAGTCTCAGGAGCTGCTACAATTACCTGGGGTTCTGTAGTTCTCTAACTTTAAGTAGACCCTCATTCTGAGCTGATATATTTAAGAATCCACACTGCTGCAACTTCGGACTGCCCAGGCTTTGTTATGGCAGGGCCCATGCTGGTACTGCCTGTGCATTTTGTGCTCATACTATATCTCTGTGCAACAGATCCTTCCCATTGACCTTCCAGTCTGTCCTGAGTTGGAAATCTGACACACTCTGTCTCCTATTGTATTCTGCCACTCTAAAATTTATTCAGATTCTCTTTTTAGAAGTATCTGAAGGAGTTTAGAGCTTAGGTGATTACAAACTCTCACTCCAACGTCTTCCCACATGGCTCTTTCCTTCATTTCCATCTGCTGATATATTTCTATTCTTTCAAAGTCTAACCCAGACACCACTTCCTCCATGATGTTTTTCTGACTCTACAAGGTGAATGTGATTTTACCTTCCTCAAATTTTCAAAGTATTTTCCTGTACCTCTCTGTTGAGGAGATCAAACAAAAAAGCATTTATCAAAAGCTTTCTATGTGCCAGGGAATATGCCAGGTATTTCTGGGAATACAAAGACAAAAATGATGAATGCAATCAAATGCAAGCATTAAGTTCATAATTAATTTATAATCAATGACTTACATCAGTATTTGTTCTTTTACCTATTAGCTTATAAATGTGGAATACTCCATTGTTAGTACCTTTTAACAAACCTAATGCCTACCACCGTGTCTTCTTCTTAATCAAAATATAAATGAATGAATGACAGGTAAATGGATGTTGATCACATTAGGAAAGCTTCTAAAACTACTCAGGAAAGTAAAACATGAAATCTAACCAAAGTAAAATAAGGCAAGATCTTCTTGACTATTTTGTAACATAAAGTTATGTCTCCTGAAGTTAACTAAATTAAGATGAAAAAACAAAGACTCAAAAATCAAATTAAGATGATCAGATCTAATTAATTGTAATCTACTTATTTGTACCATATCATAACAGAATATCAAAGGGTTGTATGGGGTCTAGAAAAGGAGAGTCAATGAGTAAGAATTTCTTAGCATTTATACAACATTTTTAAATAAAGATTATTTTAGGATTTAAGACAACTCCAAAAAAGTCAAGATGGAAAATGCTTTCCACAACCAGAAAAAGAACTATGGTGTCTGAATGAAAATCAAAGCATATTATTTGCTCTTTCTCCCTCCTCCTTATTTGTTTTTTTTTCTTTTTGTAGTTTCTCCCATTGGGTCTAATTCTTCTTTACAATATGACTAATGTGAAAATGGGTTCAATATTAACACATATGCAGAGCCTATATAAAATTACATAATGTTTTTGAGTGAGGAGAAGGGAGAAATGGGGAGAAAATTTAGAACTCAAAATCTTATGGAAGTTAATATTGAAAACTAAAAATATATAAATTGGTTGTTTTTTTAAAAACTATTTTGGACATCTGGTTCTGAGTGACAGTTCACTATAAAAACTTATTCTACATGTACCCTGAGAGATTCTAGGATTCGTACAGTAGGAGTTGCCTGTGACTTACAATTTATAAATGCAATCCAAAGCAAAGGTTTAGACTGATGAGATACCAAGAGCCTGTGTGTGTGTGTGTGTGTGTACATGAGAAAAAATATAGTCACAATCATTTACAAATAGAAAAATAAGGGAGCAAAAATAAAATTCCTTCATGGGAGGGAGGAGGTAAAAATCTAGAATGCCTTTAATTTTTTTTAAAGGAAGAATTTAAATGGATGAATGAGAAACTAAAAAAGAATAGAATACTAGATAGAAAACTCTACTATGTACAAAAGCAAAGAAGGTGAGCACAAACAGAAATCAGGTCAAACAAAACACAAAAAATGGAAGGGTTCACCAGGAAGAGATTTCCTGGAAGAAAATAACCAATTATTGAAAAGCTGAAAACAAAGCCTTATAGTCATTGAAGTCCAGATTGAAAACACACCCTCATGTACATACAAAGGGAACTTTTGAAGCAAGACAAATCAAAACTTGAAAGAGAAAAAAAAAACAATGGAATAGATAAGACAACAATCCTTTAGAAAGTCTCAGGTCAACATTTTGATAAAGAAAAATGTGATATTACAAAGATCTTATAATTCATATGAAGAATCTGTATACCATTTCAAATATTGTAAATACATATCAAACAATTTCAAACACAATCCTTTCTGCAATGAAGCCCACTTGTTTTCCTTACATTTTGGGATAAAGCAAAATGAATGATTCTTTTTGTATGAATAATTCCAACTTTCAGAAAACTTGGATTCATTTTAGTCCTGATTTGAGAGAAAAGTACACAACTGAATGCCCCAAAACAGTTTTTTCATTTGAATTCACAAAAAAAATCATCTGACAATGATTACTAGTATTAAAATAGGAGTCTTTATTTCACAAAAAAATTAGCAAAACTTTCATTTACACATTAATTTATTACTGTAGTTAAGTGTTTTTCAATGCTTATGAACTTGGGAAGGATGTACCATTAAAATGAGTCTGAATACTTTATAAGGGTAAAGTATTTTAAAATGACACTTTTTCAAGGCATCCACTTTCTGGCAGAGGTGTTAGACTCAAGGCACAGATTGAGACGTGGTTTTCTTTTTGAGTGATTCTTAGTGTATGTGTAGGGGTAGGAATGGTGCATCATGGTTAATGAAGCAATTTGTTTTACTTTACTATCTATGTTTGTAATATTAAGCTAACATATATAGCATTTACTATGTGCCAGGCACTCTGCTAAATGTTTTATAATTATTAATTCATGTGTTCATCACAACCGCCATGAAAATTATGAGCTATTATCCCTTTATTTTACAGATAAGGAAACTGAGGCAAACAGATTAAGTGAGTTGCCAATATCTGAGGACAGATTTAAAGTAAGGTGGGAGTAGTGTATTTAATAATAAGAGTTCATATTCATTTTGCTCATTAGTAAGCATTTATTAAATTCAGGATGCTAGGTGGTAAGAATAAATCAAAGGCAAATGTGTCATTGATATCGCTAATTTGCATGTTCCCTCTAATTATACAAATAAAACCCCTTTATGCTTGCATATTCTCTGTGACTCTTGTCTATGTTCACCCACAAAGTTGCTATTGGGGTCTACCCAATATTTTCCGTACTTCTCTAAGATGCCAGTGGAGCACTCTGGCTATCCAAACTATTTTCTCCTCCTATTCTGCATTTCCTTAATGTTATTCTTACTCTTCTCACAAGTTCCCCACTGGTTATAGAAAGCAGTCATTCACATTTATCCTGCACCTTACATTTCTCTCTGCGTGATACTCATTTTCAGTACTTCAGCATGATTGTATTCTTTGTCTAGAAGGATATGGGAACATTAGTAAGTTCTTGGGATACAAGAAATGTCAGGCCATGCCCTCAACCTCCTTTTATTCTTCAGGTTTACAAAGTACATGCTCCACAGTGATCCTGTGAGACAGTTAGTACAAATACTTTTACCTCTCTCTAAAGATAAAGAAATTCAGACTGTGAGGTGGTTACTCATCCATGCTCTCACCCATACTGTCAGAATTGAGACTTGAACTGTGGTCTTCTGACTATGTGTCTGGAGCTTATATAATTGTAACATTCTATCTCTATCCATTTTAAATTATTATCTTGTTTTGGAGAAATTATATACAATTTTACTTGTATATAATTATGTGAAAGTTGGACTTGAAACCAACAGGAACCAGAATTAAATTTGACTGTATTTCAGCATTAGTAATTATTGCAAAGCTCATGTTTTTCTATTTCTTTTTTAACTTATTGCTTTTCCCCTTTACAAAGTGAAACATTTAAATATTCTAGTTCAGGTTATTTGGATATATTTTTGATACTATTGGTTTATGATTAGACAGAGTTGAAAAGAGAGGGCAAACTAGGTATGAGGAAAGTTTGTAAAATGATATTGTCTTCAGGAAACACATCAAATACTAGCCTTGATCTATTTCATCTAGCACAGAGGTTATGAAAAGAAATATTATGAAGAGAAGCTGGAAGGATAAACGTTAACCCAAGTATAAGAAGTCATAAATGTCAGGGTGAAGTGTTTCTATTTTATTCTCTAAACAGTGGGCCTTAATTGGTGGTTTTCATTAGGGAAATAACATGATCAGATATGTATCTTAGGAATATTACCCTAGTTTTTGGAGAATGGATTAGAAATGAGAGAGAGAGTATAGTAGCAGTTCAGGTGAGAGGTGATAAAAGACCTCAAATAGAGTGATGGTTATGTGAATGGAGAGACAGATGTGGTTGAGAGAAACACCATAGAGATAAAATAGACAAGGCATGACAAAGGACTAAATACAGGAAAGCTCAGGAAGAGAGATGAGTATGATGCTATGATTGAGAATCTGGCTTATTGGGCAGATACTTACATTCTCAGCAGAAGTAAAAAAGTTTGAAGGAGAGTCAGCCTTAGGATATGTTGGGTTTGAAATACTTAAGGGACATACAAGAGAAGATCTATGGCACGCAGCAGATGGCTGTCAGTTCTAGAGAGATTATGGTTGGACAAATGGATTTGAAAGTCATGTGAATATTTAAAAGAGGAGTTTAATAACCAGCTTACAAACAAAATAGACTTGAAACCAATATCGCTTAGGCATACAGGTGAAGATTGTGCCCATCTTTCCTTCTGTTCCCCAGTGTGGTATAATGGATAGGACACTGGATTTGCAAAAATCAGTAAATCAACCTTATTTCAGTACCAGCTCTGACACTTATTAACTGTTTGTCAATGATGTTCACCTAATCTCTGTAACTCAATTTCCTCCTATAAAAATAAGGTGGTGCTCTTATTGGTCTCTATAATGTACCATTTAGAACGAAATCCTTTTTTGCCCGTATCTTCCTTTCAATTAATTCAACTTTCTAGGGCTCCCCTTTTTACCCAGAACTGCTAGAACCCCAATCAGTATACTAACTCTACAAATTTTCAGTCTCATTCTAAGCCAGGAGTTCTTAGCTTGATGTTGTGAATTTTTTTTTTAATATTTTATAAGATATTTTCGATGTAACTGGTTTCTCTCACCATTCACAAAAACATTAATCCAAGAACACAGAAAAAAATATTAAGATCCCTCACTCTAAACAACACTCTTCAATGACTGTGACTTGGGTACTCTGTATATAATAACCTTTAAAAAGGCAGTTAGAGAAGAAGACAGAACAACCAAGAAAAGTAATTGGCTTTGGATTCCTTTCAATATTTCATTATGGTAAATGCATTTCCTTTTTATAACTCAACACAAAGTGAGTGGATGTTGATCATAAGCTATCAAGGTGCGATCCAGAGAGAAGGCTGCCGTTAATTTAAAAGTTTGCTTTTTATTTTCAAAGTCTAGCAATGTGGTTCATTCTTTCCTGAAGTTAATTGACATTCTCCCTACCCTTACACACACACATGCCTCTGAGCAATCATTCATTCTGCTTTGGCAACAAGACTCCTCACATTGATTTCTTGCCAGCCATGCAATAACAGTGTAGCAGGCAGTGACCTTGCTGTTGCTCTGGTCAAGGACTTGAAGCTTGAGTACAAGATATCCAATGACATTTCAAAACACACTGGAGCCCCTACTTCATCTCATCTGGAAAATTATTTCTAAAGATAGGGGTTTCCATAAAGGGTGTGGGCAAAGTCTACTGACTGGAAAAAAGATGCTTAAAAGTTACAAATGACAGGGATTGGATGACCCACCTTTGTATAAGACCGTATCACTACAAAGTAACACATTTTCTCTCATCCTCTCCATGGCCCAATGAGATTAGTAGATTCCATTCTTTGTTCAGATGAGGAACCACTCAGCATAAGTGGCTTGTAAAAGACACAACGATGTGTCTTCATTATACAAGTGATCTAATCTCACTTGGACCCAGATTCCTTTTCTGTGATATGAAGAAATAATTGCATTACATACTGTATATAATTGATCAGATAATCCAAAGTTAAAATGTACGTGTAGCATACTTTCTAGTCCTTTCTCCTTCAGAACCTACTACTATATCTCCCCTTCTGGGGGAGAGATTGTCTCTCCTCTTTTGCTGACTTGAGCCACCATGAGTTGTGAATGTCTCATTTGTTAGGGGCCAGTGGCTAGTATTCCAGTTCCATTTATGCCTGGTAGCTTTTTAAAAGGTATATTTACTTCAAAGAGGTAGAAAAGATAACTATATAAACTTTTTCCCAATAGCTCTGGGGAATATTCTTCTATATAGAGCATTCTACAGGAGCTGTCTTAAAATTTGCAAGTAGCTTTAGTCCCACTATATCTAGATGTGGAACCCTAATGCTTTGCTGGGTTAGTCTTTCTGCTGGGATGGTATAAAATCAAGGACCCCGACGTACACAAGACGGCCTGTTGCACAGGTTCTTAGATCTGCTTTTCTAAAAGGAAAGGCAACTTTTGAAGGATCAACAATCACTTTAATCAAGCACATATACATCATTCACTTAGTTCAGAGAAAAAAAACAGCACCCTGAACTTCAGAGAAAATATAGAGAAATCAAAATCAACAGACAGTGCTTCCAGCTGCCTGATATAAGCAATACATATATCATAGATCAATAGACAGATCTAACTGTTTGACCATTACATACATAGTTGCCAGAGAGAGAAGCACCAATATCTGGGTTTTCAAAGCCAGGGGGCTCCTTAGCAGCTGCTCAGAGTTTCATCTATCTAAACAAACACTAAACCTCACCTCAGAGTACTTATATATTTTTCAGTGCCAGAGGGCATCACAACCCTTGAGAAGCAATGTCTCAGAAAATTAACAGAAGATGCATGCCTTCCTACAAATATCCCCAAATAAAATTCCTCTTAATGGGCAGGCCCATTAATGAGTGGGGAAAATCTTTCCATTAAGAAGCAAAATTATATTAATAATAAGCAAAAAAATAAGCAAAAATGCATTATCAATACAGAAGGGGTACCCAAGGTCACTCTTAAAGGTAAGAGAGCTCTACTCTCACCAGATACCATTAGAGAGAGCTACTGAGCTCCTTCCAGATTCAAATGAAGCTAACAGAAGTGACTAAAGCCAAAATATTTTTGAAAACATCACTAATTTTAGCTTCACGATTAAGTAAAACATGCTCTACACCACCATCCCCATCATGTAGGTTAACCATGTAGAACTCACAACAAAATTTAAACACATGTGCCAGAGTTTCTCTAAAATTTTTCCATTACATATCATCATAACTCTCTTGGAAGCCATCTCCCCAACTTTCTGCACAAACACCAGACCCATCCCCTCCATTTCATACGTAAAGTGCTGTGACTGCAAATATAAGTTGTTTTGTTAGTCACTATATTAAACTTAGGCTAAAGGTGGAAATATACTAATAATCATACATCTTGATGATCTCATCAAGTCCCATAAGTACAATTATCATCAATTGAGATTGATAGGTCTCAATATCCAATCCTAGTCTTTCTCCTGACACATACCATTTGACAACTGCCTATTGGTCATTACAGTCCCATAAACATATCAAACTGAATACGTTCAAGATAGAATTAGTAAGCTCTATTCACAAATCTACTCATCTTCCAACTTTATTATTACTAAATTTCAAGGGTACCACCATCTTCCAATCACTCTGGTTCACAACCTAAATGTCAGCCTCATCTTGTCACTCTCTATCATGCTACATAATTTCTTCAGTTGTCAAATCTTGTCATTTCTGTCTTCACAATCTATCTCTTCAAGATCCCCTTTTCACCACAAATGTAGCTACTGCACTACTTCACATCTTCCTTACTCTTTTTTCTTTTTTTTTTAATAAAAATTAATTTATTTAACTTTTTACATTCATTTTCACAAAATTTTGGGTTCCAAATTTTCTCCCCACTTGTCCCCTCCCACAACCACAATACACCGAGCATTCTAATTTTCCCTATCACCAATCTGCCCTCTCTTCTATCATCCCTCCCTTCTCTTGTCCCCATCTTCTCTTTTGTCCTGTAGGGCCAGATGACTTTCTATTCCCAATTAACTGTATTTCTTATTTCCTAGTAGCAACAACAATACTCAACAATTGTTCCTAAAACTTTGAGTTCCAAATTCTCCCCATCCCTCCCTACCCACCCATTCCCTTTGGGAAGGCAGGCAATTCAATATAGGCCCTATCTGTGTAGTTTTGCAAATGACTTCGATAATAGTCGTGTTCTGTGAAACTAAGTGTATTTCCCTCCATTCTATCCTGCGCCCCATTGTTTCTATTCTGTCTTTTGATCCTGTCCCTCCCCAAGTGTTGATTTCAAATTGCTCCCTCCTCCCATTGCCCTCCCTACCATCATCTCCCCCCTTGCTTATATCCTTCTTCTCCTTTAGTCGAATGTGATGAGGGTAAACTTCTTGTCTTTTTCTCAGCTCTCCTCTTTTTCCCTCCACTAAAAAGTCTCCTGCTTGCCTCTAGAATGAGATATAATTTACCCCATTCCATTTCACACTCTTTCCTCCCCCTACATTTCTCTCTCACCATTTACCTTAATTTCTTTTAAGATATGGTCCCATCCTATTCAATTCACTCTGTGCTCTCTGGCTCTGTGTGTGCGTGCATGTATGTATGTGTGTGTGCGTGCACGTGTGTACATGTGTATGTGTGTGTGTGTGTATGTGTGTGTGGTCCCACCAAGTACCCAGATGCTGAAAAATTTTAAGAGTTACAAATATTGTCTTTTCATGTAGGAATGTAAACAGTTCACTTTTGGTAAGTCCCTTATGACTTCTCTTTGCTGTTTACTTTTTCATGCTTCTCATTCTTGTGTTTGAAAGTCAAATTTTCTTTTCAGCTCTGGTCTTTTCATCAAGAATGCTTCAAAGTCCTCTGTTTCATTGAAAGATCATATTTTCCTCTGAAGTATTATACTCAGTTTTGCTGGGTAGGTGATTCTTGGTTTCAGTCCTAGTTCCTTTGCCTTCTGGAATATCCTATTCCACGCCCTTCGATCCCTTAATGTAGAAGCTGCTAGATCATGAGTTATCCTGATTGTATTTCCACAATACTGGAATTGTTTCTTTCTAGCTGCTTGCAATATTTTCTCCTTAACCTGGGAATTCTGGAATTTGGCTACAATGTTCGTAGGAATTTCCCTTTTTGGATCTCTTTCAGGTGGTGATCGATGGATTCTTTCAATACTTATTTTGCCCTCTGGTTCTAGAATGTCAGGGCAGTTTTCCTTGATAATTTCATGGAAGATGATGTCTAGGCTCTTTTTTTGATCATGACTTTCAGGTAGTTCCATAATTTTTAAATTGTCTCTCCTGGATCTATTTTCCAGGTCAGTGGTTTTTCAATGAGATAGTTCACATTCTCTTCCATTTTTCATTCTTTTGGTTTTGTTTTGTGATTTCTTGGTTTCTCAGAAAGTCATTAGACTCTGTCTGCTCCATTCTAATCTTGAGAGAACTATTTTCTTCAGTGAGCTTTTGAACCTCTTTTTCCATTTGGCCTCTGCCTCTGCTGCTCCCTCCACTGCTGCCTCCTGAGGGGGCCCGAGTCATGGAGACACCCCGCAACCCTCTCGGCCAGTCCAGAAGTCTCTCTCACTGACCTGGAGCGTCTGTGGGTGGAGGGACCTTCGCGGCCTCCGGAGGTTCCGTCCCTGAAGCCTGCTCGCATCTGCTCCTCTGGGGTCATGTGGCCAGGGCAGCACAAGGGTGGACTCTGTTGTCCAGGGTGTGACGGACCCTCAGGGATGGCTCTCCAGGGCTCTCTGGAATGGAAATCTTTTCCACTGTGTTTCTGTGCACCTTGCAGTGCTCCAGAATTCGTGGGGAGTTCTTCTTGCAGGAAATATATGGGCTGTGACTTCGGAGCTAGCATACGTGAGTCTTTCTACTCTGCCATCTTGACTCCACCCCTCCTCCTTACTCTTTTTTTCTCAGAATGTTGTGAAAGTCTTTAAATTGTACCCCCTATTTCAAGTCTGCAGTCCATCTTCCATTCAGCTGCTAAAGTGATTTTACTAAAGTGCAGGTCTGAGCATGTCACTGCCCTCCCCCCACACAAACACATTATACCAACCCAAAACTACCTATAGTCTCTAAGTTAATATATAAACTTAGCAATTTGGTATCTAATTTTTTTACAACCTATCCCCCTCTCTGTCTTTTTAGTCTTCTTGCACAGTCCTCTACACACATTCTATGTTTTAGTCACGTTGTGGTCACATACAATGCCCCATTTGTTCTCCATGCTTTCATACTCACCCCACCCCACCCCACCCAGATCCTAAAATGACTCCTCATTTCCATCTTTTAAAATAACAGATGCCTTTCAAGACTCAATACAAGTTCTTTCTGGAGGGTTTTCCCAGTTCTTCCAATTATAAATGTCTTTTCCATCTAAGGCTACTTTGTATTTGAAGATACATATATATGTTAGAATGCAAGTTTCTTGAATTTTAGGATTGTTTTTTATTTTGATTGTGTTCTCAGAGCTTAGCAGAGAGAATTTGCTTAATAATTGCTTGTTGGTTGATTAAAACAAAATATAGTTTCTGACAAACTCTCTAACCACCTCAATTTTTAGCAAACTTGCCTCATGCCCCATTCCCCAAATACTGGTACTCCAGATACTAAAAACTTATACTGCATTCATTTTTAAATATTCTATAATTCATACTAGCAATGGTGTATGCCCCTATATTAGTGTTAAATATTAAAGTTTTACTGCATTAGAAAACACATCATAGAAAGACAGGAGAAAGTACGGAAAGCATTTTATTATATTTTTCTTATCATTTTAATCAAAACAAAAGTATTTGGTAGATGACCATAGATGTAACAGACAAGAATGCAGATTTCCAAATATTTTTTCCTGCTTTTGTCTCCAGAAGCAATTGAAGAAAAACATACCAGTTTCCTTAAAAATGAAAGGGGAGTGAATAGAGCATAGAATTTATAGTTCCTATTAACACTGATACATTACCAATCAGTCAACCAGTATTTATTAATGACTTACCATGTGCTAGACAATGCCCTAAACTAAAGATACAAAGAAAAAGAAAAAGCAGCCCATGGCTCCAAGAAGCTCATATTCTAATATAACACATAGTATGTAGATAAACGGTTTTAAAAACATAATTTTAAGCTAATACACTATTACATATAAAACCTAAAAAAATACAGCAAAAGAAAGGAAAAAAAGGTTCCCCCCAATAGGTCACTAAACCAAATGTTTTTGTTTGGTCCCTAAGCAATTCAAAATCTCCATTAAACTCAAGCTGCATGAATTTCTAGGTCTAGTCTCTAAACCTTTTAATCTATTCGAAACTTCAGTTGTATTTCCTGCCTTTTTAGTGACTTACCTCCAGACCTTTCCTTCTCTGGAATGTCTTTCCTTCTCTTTTCTATCTCTTAGAATCATTGAATTCCTTCGATACAAACCATGCTTCCAGTCTACGTATATCATGACTCTCTCATTATTATCATCCTCTTCAAAAAATATTCAGGGACTCTCTAATGTCTGGAAGACCCAAATTTGACATAAGCTTATCTTCTTATCTACTGGTCATATATGTTAGCCTTTAAACAACCTGGACAACTTGCTGTTTTTTTTTTAAATGCCTTTATGATTTACTATTCTGTACTTGTTTCCTTCACCTGGAACATCTCAACTCTCCCTTTGAATGCTACTTGTCCTGTAAAGACTAGGAAAATACAGCCTTCTCCATGGCTTTTCCCCTAAACATCCCAAGATAGAAGCAATCTCTTTTTGAACTCCAATTACATTTATGTGTATGTGTATATTACTAATATTAAGGATTTATCACATTCTATTTTGCATTAGAGTTAGTCATGTGCTTGTCTCATCCAGTTCATTTTAATTTAGGGTCTTTGAAGACAGCATGTTACACAGAAAATATTTTTCCACATAACATACTTTCAATAGAATTTACAGATTGAAGAAATAAAGTCATATACTATTTTTCAGAACTGTTCTACATTCAAAATCTCAGATGTGGAAATTCCATCTCTGAATAATTCTTTATATTTCCACTCATTCCAATTCTTCACTTTCACAAATCTTGTCCTTTCCCATCATTATGGTCTTTGGTCCTTTGACCCTTCATACTCTAATATCACAGAATATTAGAAGGAGCAATGGGTTTGGAAACAGACAAAACTGGATCAAATCACTGCTCTTCTCTTTACCTCAGGGTCTTTCACCATTTGGAAACTTAGTTTTCTATTCTGTAAAATGAAATGGTTGAACTTGCTTACACTCTAGTCAAACTATTCCATACTTCAAGTATTCCTACATTTTTTGTTTCTGTTCAAAGGAACAGGATTTATGATTCCAACTGTATTTCTCTTTCTACCATTCATGTTTTCTTTTACTCTTGAAAAGCCTCCCTTCTCTGCCTGTTGAATTTCTAATCCTTCTTTAAAGTCCAACCTTGTCCTACGTTTTCCCTGAAGCTTTTCCTGGTTTCCCAAGTCTCTCAACGCAATAATGATTTTTTAAAAAAATTTTCTCACCATTAGTACTGCAAGGTTGGATGAGCAAGTATTATATGAAATTATGTTTCGTATTGCCTCTAGGCAAATAATGAAGACAACTCCACTAATTTCTTGATTTGTCTCTGAGGATTACCTTTGCATCTTCTGGCTTCATTAATGTCAAGAATGATACCATTTATGAAGTCCAGTTTTGCTATAATGCTATAAGGTGTCATCTCTATGGGATTCATGATTATTCAGAAGATAATGGCATATAGAGGGTGAAGAATAACTTAGGCAAATTGTGACATGCTAGGCATGACTAGGCTAGGCTAGGCATGTGACAGGCTAGGTAACCTTTGCGGTCCTTCAGTTCATATATATTGGAAAGGCATTGCAGCTGAGGAATCAGCTGAGTCCAGAATTGAATAGAAAGGGAACAGACTGTATTATGCTAGGGAAATTGCACAATTCTTCCAATAATCTTAACACAATACTTCAGTGTCACTGAAAACTGGACAGACATGGTGAGTGTACACAGATTTCATCAAATTACCTGCAATGATTTTTGCATTAGAAATTATAATAAAGATATCATAAATACATAATTAGAAAAGGAGGTGGAACAGTCCTATCATAGGATCAAGCAATAAAATTCAGGACATTCTTTTATTATTCTAGTAGCCACCAAAAGTTAAAAGATTTAAATAGAAGCTTGCATTATGCTGAGTCACGGTTAGATTTATGGGAAGATGTCCTGAACTGGTCTGACTCAGACTAGTCTTCTGATAGTTTAAACTTTATACTGATATACTCAGGCCATTCAACAAATATAACCTTAACAGGAGAAGAATTTTCAACTGAATAATCATTGATGACACTGAGTTGATTGGTTCAAGGCCCCCAGCTCCTTATTGCTGGTTTTGCACTCATGCAATGAAGGCACATCAGAAGTTTGAATCCTTAGTACCTAAGACAACCAAGACTCAAAGAATGTCTCAATATTTTTTAAGGAAAAGGGGAAGGGTTATGATATTGTTTCTGTCACAATTGTGAATAATACTACAGGAAGAGAAAGTATAGTAGGTTTATGATTCCCACCAGGAAGGAAGTATCCTCACAGATTCATCAAAGTGATGGAGTTATCTGTGTATATATCATGTACATACTGTATGTAGAATGGATGTTTCATGAAATCAGGGATGATTTCTAGGTGAGACTTCATATCTCACCCATGACTGAGTGCAGAGTTTTACTTCTTGCAGAGATTTTAATAGATATTTAATTTCATTCAGTGGAACTAGATGTTTTAAAAATTTCAAAGGTAGGCCTGTTACACAAATGTATTTCTTTGATCCATGGGTTGTTAATTGAAGTCACTGGGGGGTTCACTGAAAAATGTTATGAAAACATGAAACAAGATGCCAGTATATAATATAGAACTAGTTATCATAGAGTATATCTCAGTTTATAAGAATCCCTATATGAAATATCAAAGATTTACATTGTTATGAGAGAATTAACCCACTCTGTTTCACATTATCATTGCTCATGAAGTTCAAGCTTAAAGCTAAAGTAATTTTCAAATGTATATCTCTCAAGTATCTTAAAGTTAAGATGCCCAAGACCAAATGTACCATATCTCACTCCAAACCCTCCTATCTTTCTGAAGATTTTCTGGCAAGGGCACCACCATCTTTCTGGTCACTTAGGTCCTATGCCTCAAAGTTAACCTTGGCTCCTCAACTTTCCCTCACATATTGCTATCCATTATCTGTCAAGTCATTTGTACTACATCCAGAACATTTCTCAGATCCATCCCCTTCTTTTCATTAGCATGGTATCTATAGTAATTTAGGCTTTTAATATCCTCCAAACAGTAACGCACAAGGGTGGTTTTCACATCTTATCTACCAGACCTGAATCTACCAGACCTCTTTACTTCTGACTTTAAGAATCTTTTGCTTCATTCAAAACTCAGCTTATATGTCATCTCCTATACAAAAATTTGTCCTAACTCTCCTAGTTTCTAGTTCCCCCAAATTACTATATCTCTTAATACAAACCCACATATACAGAGTTTCCAACTGTTTACCTGAAACTATATATATATATAATATTATATTATATTATATATATTATACATATTCATGTGTTTGTATATATGTTTACAGAAGTGTATATAAACATACATAAATACATAACAGTGATATTTTAAATCATATAATGCTCTTGTTCTTAATAGGTTTACTTCACTGTTTCTCATAATAATACAGTAGTCCTTGTCTAAAATGTATGTATGGCTATATAGAAAAGAATATTTGAACCAAGAAGCATTCTTCCATAAATAAATGCTTATAAAATATAAACAGTTTCCAAAAGAAGAATTTAAAACTACAAATATCTATATGAAAACATACCCTCAATCATTACTAGAGAGGTGCACAACTGAGCAACAGGCAGGTAGGATAAAGATGATGAGTAAAATGAGGAGAATAAATGTTGGAGGGGTTAGAGAAGATAGGCACATGAATGCATCTTTGGGACACCTGAGAAGGGATCCATCCATTCTGCATATCAGTTTAAAATTGTGCAAAGTAATACTCTTGGACCCAGTGATTCCACTTCTGGGTATATACCTCAAAGAAGGAAAAGATAAAATAAATACCTATAGTAGGATTTTGTGTAAGTAAAGAAACTGGAATAAAATTAATGGCTATCAATTGGGAAAGTCATATAAAAATGCAAAGATTTATATGAACTGTTACGTATCAAAATGAACAGAATTAAGGGAATAATATGAACCCTGAACACAATTGTGTAAATGCAAAGATCCCTAATATAATAAGCTGAATTCAGACTAACTAAAACAATAAAGATCCTAGAACACATATAATAAAATGGATCTCTCTCACAGCAGGTCAGGTAGTACTAAGAAAAATTGTTATATGCATTGCAGGAAGCGTCATAGTGTTAGATGTCTATCTTTAACTATTTTTCTTTACAAGGGAGGGGGCTAATCTGGGGAAGTGATACAAATTATTTTTGTGGAAATAAAACCACAAAAACTGTTTTAAATGAATGTACAATCATCCCCTCTTTATCCTATATCTATAATGTCACATTATTATGTACATATATATATACATATATATATATATATATATATATATATATATATATATATTAGTCTCTTTAAAGTTCAAATTTAAAGGGGATTCTGAATTCAGGAAGGGAGACTGTCTTAGTGGATGAAAAATAAATGTATCTGAATAAACGAGAAGAAAAAAGGACAAGAGAATGTTTTCATAACCAAAGGACAGGAATTGGAATTATAAAGATGTTAAATTTTGTAGAAATAAAAATCTAAGTTTAAATGGCACATGGTCACCTAGAGTTGATCTCTATAGTAAAAATCACAAGCAATGGTTCAGAACATTACAAAGCTGTTTGGTATAATCATGTCTAGAGTAATTCTATGTAGCTAAAGGAAAAAAAGTGCTGGTGCATAGTTTGTCCCAACCTTGTCTGACCTTAACCATTCATCCAGATCACCATTCTGACTCATTTAGCCACCTCCAGATAGATTACAAAGCCAGGATGTATCAGACAAATGTAATGATTCTTTATTGGAATTTGGTTTTAAATGGATTTGCCACTTAAAAAAGCACTTCCTGCTTTGTAGACCTATGGGGTCATCATTATTTAATGAATTCAGCAGTGTTATCTAATAAATTGCACATGGCAGGTAAGGTTATTAGAGATATTAACTTGGCAAAGCAAACATTGTCATCCCTTTGCCAACCATAGGATTTACAGCTAATTTTAAAGTATGAGAGTTAAGTAGATTGATAAAAAGTAAAGAATTTTTTTTATTCTTCATACTCACAGAAAATGCTACTGATATTGATTAATTGTACTTAATTCAAAAATTTAAGCATTTCCTATATGTGAAGCAATATGCTGGGAACTAAGAATAAAAAGATAGACTCCAACAAAATCTAATCTTCATGAATTTGGCAGTCTAGGGGATAGGGTAGAGGAGAAGAGTATAATGTATACATAAAGAAATGATGATGTGGGACATAAATCAAGTATCTGTTTTCAGTCGGTTAGATTAGGGAAGAATTCATAGAAAAAGCACCTCTGAAATAAGGGAGAATCTTCAACAGGAATGGATGGGGAAGGAGTATGCTCAATTAACATATATGTGGGAAAAACAAGTGTAATGGGAAGGTCTACGACAAGAAAAAGAAATGGAGAGTGATATGATTTGGCTGGGTATTGGAGAACGGGAGGAGGGAGGAATAAGAAAATGATTTAATTTGAACAGTGCATCAGAAGAATTGCTTAGACATTAATTTTTAAAATGGCATAAGGAGAAAGTGACCCCCCAGGTTTATGGCTTTTTACCTATGATTCTTGCTATACTTCTCATGAAGTACATTTGTTAAAAAGATAATTGATGCCAACTAGCCAATTGCTTTTGTGGAGTATACTAGATGGGTGCATGTGAGTAGCTGTGATAAACCCCAGCCCCATGTGGGGAGAATACAGTGATTCAAATTTATAATAGAAGAGGGATTTGGGAGATGGTGAGGACAAAGAAATAGAAAGATGGGGTGGGGAGGAGGTGAAGGGCAGAAATGTGAGACATCCAAAAGAAGGTGATAAGCAGGTAGTTGGAAACTTTCCCTGCTGTACTCTCAAGGTATTATTCCCAGTCTCTTATATCTTCATGACTAAACTTCAGAAAATGGATGTTTATATTCACGGCCAACATTTCTTCAGTTTCCTGCAATGTGGATTTTGACCACCCTTCCTTGCCCTCCCCCACACACACATACACACCTCTCCAGCAATATGCTTGGAAGACATTTGGTTTCAAATGTCAAGATGTTAGCATGGATGAAAATCAGGGACTTTTTGTCTTAGGAAAAAGAGAGAGATGAAACTCTGACCTGATAAAAGGGAAAATTTAACAAACTATGTAAATTTTTTAAGGAAGATCACCATACCTAACCGACAGATTAACTAATAAGAGCTCATACCAAAGTAGATTCAAAATTGAAAGAAACCTTAGAGACCTTCTCATCTAAGACCTTATTTCATAGATATGGAGACTGAAACCCAGGTTAAGCAATTCACCCAATCATTTAGGTTTAACGTAGCAAAATCTGGATTTGAACTCTAGTCATCTAACAAACTCCAGAACTTTGCTTTACTTTTTGAAATACAAAATTAAGACTGTGTTAAGTTGCTTAGTAGTTTAAATAACAAATGAGGAGTCATTGTATGTTTAGGGTGACCATAAGCTGGTAAAAGAATAGAAGAGCTTTAGTAGCAGGTACAAGATGGCAGAGTAAGGACAGGGATGGGTCTGAGTTTGGTTAAGCTCCCTACCAAACAACATTAAAATAAGCTTTAAAATCGATTCTGGAGTGACTGAACCAAAAAGAAGATGAAAGGTAACTTTGAAGGTTGACAGAAAAGGTCTGTCTCACTATGTGAGAGTGAACCACAGTCCAACACAGGCCCTACCCAGCAAGTCAGCAGCTGGTCTTGGGGTAACAAAATTGGTGACTGCTTCTGGAGTTTTCATTCTACAGATGGTAAGGTAGTAGAACAACTTGTCAGAAGGAGATTACAGGGGACCCTTTGTTGGCTCTGGGTTTCAGTCCCAGAATGAGGAGGAGAACTAGCAGGAGTGGGGAGGTTGGTGATAGTTCCCAAGCAGAACAGAGTGCTTTTGGGTGCCAACAGACCAGAGCACAGTCCAGAAGAGCAGCAACTACACCTCTCTTTAGATCATACCACCTTGGAAAAACTGAAAACTTACAGACCCCCAGAAATAGAACTGAAAAGAAAAGCATGAAAACCTGAAGGTCAGGAAAATGCCGAGGATAAAGGGAGGAGAAACCAACTTTAACATAAAATTAAAAAGCAAAAAATAGGTTGGAAAAATGTGCAAACAACAACTGAAAAAGAGCCAAAACATAAAATGGTGACAGGAATGATCAAAATAGCTGCAATGCAAAGCTCAAAGGAAAACAGTAATTGGTCTCAGGTCATGGAAGAGCTCAAAAAGGATTTTAAAATCAAATAAGAGAGATAGAGGGAAAACTAAGAAGACAAATGAAAACCATGCAAGAAAATTATGAAAAAAGTGTCAACAGCTTGGTAAAGGAGGCACAAAAAATACTGAAGAAAATACATTAAAAATAGAATATCCCAAATACTGAAAAGTCTGAATATTCTGATAAACTCCTAAAAACAGAGTTGGACAAATGGGGAAGAAAGGGGTCAAAATCTCATTAAAGAAAATAATTTCATAAAATTTAGGATTAGCCAAGTGGAAGCTAATTACTTCATAATACATACAGAACAAATAAAACAAATGAAAAGAATAAAAATAGATAAGATGTTCTAAAGGGGAAAACTGTCTATTTTGGGGCATTTAATTTTTTTTTAAATGTATTCAAAAAAATATATTTTTTTGGAAAAGAAATTGGAAACACATTTTTCCAAATCTGGATGAGTTTTGGCCTCATACTCAAAGTAAAACAAGGTGATTAAACTATATCAAAATTTCTAAGTTCTGGCTTTTACATTTTTGTGATCCCATGAGCCTCAAAGAAAACAAAAATGTTGCAACTCAAACCATATGACCAAAGCACAATACTCTATACGTGTAGAATGACAATAAGCAAGAGGCAAAAGAATAAACTCCTAACACGCAAGAACAACCAAAACTAAAAGTCTTCATAAATGAGGCTTTGTTTCACTGTCTAAAATAATTCTATATCTCACAATTTCTGAAGATTAAGAGTCAAGAAATCTGGAAATAGTTTTGGTGAGAACATGCTGTATTTGAGGCAATATATAGAGTCTGATAATATGGCTACTGGAGAATTAGAGTTCGTTGTCTGAGTGACTATATAGAGTTCAGTATCTTTCTCCCAAAACTCACTTCTCTTCCTGACTTCCTTATTTCTCTTTTTTTATGGTCAAAAATGTATTTTATTTATTTTATTTTATTTATATATTTTTCATTTCTCGACATTCACTTCCACAAGAATTTGAATTCAAAGTTTTCTCCCCATCTTTCCCCATCCCCCACCCCAGGACAGCATGCACCCCATCCATCCTTCCCTCCAGTCTGTCTTCCCCTCTATTACCCACCCTTCTTCCCCCTCTTCTCCTCTACTTTCCTGTAGGGCAAAATAGATTTCTATACTCCATTGCCTGGATAGCTTAATTTCCAGTTGCATGCTAAAACAATTTCTAACATTCATTCTTAAAGCTTTGAGTTCCATATTCTCTCCCTCCCTTCCCTCCCACTCTCATTGAGAAAATAAGCAATTCAACATACATTATACATGTGTAATAATGCAAAGTACTTTCAAAATAGTTATGTTGTAAAAGACTAATCACATTTTCCTCTGTCCTATCCTGCCCTCTATTTATTCCATTCTCTCCCTTGACCTGTCTTCCCACAATAGTGTTTGCTTCTGATTATCTCTTTCCCCAATTTGCTGACCATTCTATTATCTTTCCTGTCCTTTCCCCTTCCCCCTTGCATTCCTGCAGGGTAAAGTAGATTTTCATATCCAATTGAGTGTGTGTTATTCCCCCCTTAAGCCAATTCCCATGAGTGTAAGGCTCAATTGTTTGCTTTCATCTCCCCTCTTTTACCCTCCATTGTAAAAGCTCTTTCTTCCCTCTTTTATGTGAGATGATTTTCTACATTCCACCTCTCCCCTTCTCTTACTCCTAGTAAATTTCATTCAAGAGTAAATTTTATATTTTAGGCATTCTCCCTTCATATTCAGCTCACCCTGTGCCATATATATATGTGCGTGTGTGTGTATACATATATATACATATATGTGTGTGTATACATATATGTGTGTACACACAAACATATATACACACCTACATATATATACTTTCCCTCTAACTACCCTAATACTAACAAAGGTCTTATGAGTTACTAATAACATCTTTCCATGTAGGAATATTAACAATTCAACTTTCATGAGTTTCTTAAGACTTTTCTTTCCTATTTACCTTTTCATATTTCTCTTGATTCTTGTATTTGAAAGTCGAATTGTCTATTCAGCTCTGGTCTTTTCAACAAGAATGCTTTGAAGCCCTCTATTTCATTGTAATTCCACTTTTTCCCCTGAAGTATTATACTCAGTTTTTCTAGGTAGGTGATTCTTGGTTTTAATCCTATCTCCTTTGACCTCTGGAATATCATATCCCAAGCCCTTTGATCCCTTAGTGTAGAAGTGGTTAAATCCTATGTTATCTTGATTGTATATCCACAATACTTGAATTGTTTTTTTCTGACTGCTGGTGATATTTTCTCCTTGACTTGAGAACTCTGGAATTTGACTACAATATTCTTAGGAATTTTCTTTTTGGTATCTATTTCAGGAGGTGATCAGTGACTTCTTTCCATTTCTATTTTACCCTCTAGTCCTAGCATATCAGGGCAGTTTTCCTTGATAATTTCCTGGAAGATGATGTTTAGGCTCTTTTTTTTTAATCATGGGTTTCAGGTAGACTAATAATTTTCAAATGATCTCTCCTGGATCTCTTTTCCAGGTCAGGTGCTTTTCCAATGAGATATTTCACATTGTCTTCTATTTTTCATTCTTCCAATTTTGTTTCATAATTTCTTGGTTACTCATAAAGTCATTAGCTTCAAGCTGCTCCATTATAATTTTTAAGAACCATTTTCTTCAATGAGTTTTTGAATCACCTTTTCCATTTGACGAGTTCTGCTTTTTAAAGCATACTTCTCATTGGCTTTTTGGACTTCTTTTGCCATTTGGGTTATTCTATTTTTAAAGGTGTCATTTCCTTCAGCATGTGTTGGGTCTCCTTTAGCAAGGTATCGACTCGCTTTTCATGATTTTCTTGCATTGCTCTCATTTCTCTTCCTAATTTCTCCTCCTCCTCTCTTATTTGATTTGCAGAATCCTTTTTGATCTCTTCCATGACCTGAGACCCTTGCCTATTTCTCGGAGGTTTTGAATGTAGAAGCCTTCATTTTAATGTCTTCCTGATGATACGCTTTTTTCTTACTCACCTGAAAGATGGAACAAAAAAACCTTTTTATCAAAAAATCCTTTACCAAAAACCTTCTATAGTCTTATTTTTCCTCTTTTTGGACCTTTTCCCAGTCAGTTACTTGATTTTTGAGTTCTTTGCCAAGAGGAGGGTATACTCTAGGTTGCTGTAAGTTCTCAGTTCCCCAAGGTGGCACAATCAAGGGAGAAGAGTTTAGTCCTCTCCTGGCCTGTGCTCTGGTCTGGAAGCAACCACAAGCTTTTCTACCTAGGATCCTCTCCAAAGCCTCCACCAGCCCCACCAGTCGGCACTCTTCCTCATCCCAGGACTGCCACTCAGAACTAAGACCAAGATCAACTGCTCAGTTCCCTAAGAGTCTTTAGGCATAGGTCTCCAAAAGTGGACACTCATGCTGCAGTGACTGTGGCTGCCCTGGGGCCAGTGCTGGGACCACACCACACACACCCTCTCACCCAGGTGAAAGAACTTTCTCACTGACCTTTGAAGCTGTTTTTGGCATTTGTGGACTGAAAAGTCTGGGAACCACATCTGCTACCTGTGATTCCATGCCCTGAAGCCTGCTCCAGACCTGTCTGTGCAATGCTACACAGGCCATGTTGGGTTATACTCTGCTGAGTCCTGGGCAATAGACCCTTCCTGTTGGCCTGTTTGACTGTCTTGGGCTGGAAATCACTTTCATTTTATCATTTTATGGCTTTTGCTGCTCTAGAATTTGTTTAGAGTCATTTTTCACAGGTATTTTATGGGTTGTGGGAGGAGAACTGGAGCAGGTCTGTCTTTCTATTCCTCCATCATGGCTCTGCCCTGTCCTTCCTTATTTTTCTTGAGAGCAATGCTGTCCTTCAACCTAAAATCCAGATTAGCTGCCCAAGAATCATCCTGGAGACTTTATTCTCTAAAACACACCATATATAATAAGCTGCCAAGTCTTAATGATTGGCCATCCCCAATGGTATCCATTACCTTTTTGTTAGGTTTTTATTTTTCACCCTTGAAGAATAAATTTCAGGGGTTCTGTGAAGTTAGAACTTTTACTATTTTAATAACCATATTTCAATATTATAATTGGTTTCCTTTATAACTCTATGTATCTTTTTGCATTTAAAAACGCTACTCCAATGGTCACGATTTTAATTCAGTTCTTATCACTTCTCACTTGAGCAATTAAATTAACTGGTTCTCCAACTCATTTGTCCCCTCTCTAATCCATCCTCCAAAGTGCCAATTGATTTTCATAAAGCACAGGTCTAACTTTGCCATAATACTGTTCAAAGAGCTTCAGGGTCTCTCTCTTAATTGGGTAAATATCACACAGTAGCCTCTCTGAAAAAAAATATGTATAATAACACACTTTTAAGTTTAGTCTGCTTTATCATCATTTTCTGTCACCTTCCTAAATCTACACAATCCACAAACAATAAATCAAACCTGATCTGTAACATTTGCTGATTTCTAGCAGATTCAAACTGACTATAGCATAACATACAAACTGCTTTGTTGTACGTATAGTAAAACAAACGTTTTTAAAATTTTAATTTCATGGTGGAAATAAAGTTATTATTTAATGTAACTGAACATAAAATGAGAAAGTACTAGATATTTTGACTCAGTTCATTTGTGGGTGGATTGTAGGAGTATTATGGGCCCTCTTGGGCAAACCTTACCCTAGGGCAAATGGGGATGTTTGAGATCTAAGGCTTTCCTAGCTTACAATCACTTGTGAGATTCAGTAAGGGCTGAGACCTTGAGGTGATCACTAAAATATCATAGGCCTTAGATTCTATCATCATAAAGCCTTAGCAGAAGTCGTACCTGATAGGCATAACCCTGAGCTCCCAGGAGTCTCCACATAAGAAAAGAAAGCATCCATTATAGGAATGGTCAGGAGCTAGGAGTAAGTCTAAAAGAGTGGCGGTATATACACATGCATTGTGTGTTTTCTGTGCCATGCGGAATTCAGATAGTACCTCTGTTCGTCTTTTTCCCCTTCCACTGCTTACTCAACTCTATGTCATCACATGTGCAGGATGAG
This sequence comes from Bettongia penicillata ogilbyi, assembly GCA_023548195.1. NCBI lineage: Eukaryota > Metazoa > Chordata > Mammalia > Diprotodontia > Potoroidae > Bettongia > Bettongia penicillata. The sequence goes on from JAJHZJ010000366.1 coordinate 1,079,262, forward strand.
AAAAAAGTAAGGAAATAAATCACTCATTTTTACAACTAACTAGCTTCTATGATCAATTATAAATAGAGGTGTGGGAAATTAGAGTGAAGTATAATCAATTATTTTGAATCAATAAAGCTATCACTAGCCATCATTAGAATGATTCAGTTTTGTTGTACAAATAACTGTGTTTCAGAAATTCTTGTGCATTTTTTTCAAAAACAAGAAATTTCTTCAGATCTAGATTTATCGTTAATAAGTTAAATTGTAGGTCAATAGTTTAGACTGCATAATCAGTCTAATCTAAGGTGACGCCCCAGAATGTCTTCAATCATTCAAGTAATTATGGCAAAAGCATAGTTATTTTTAGGTCTTTTTAATTTTAATTTTCTCCTCATTTGCTGCAAGAAGGGGAGTAAGAGTATCCAAATGATTTGTTTATGTAGACCTAATGCAAATTCCCATATTGTTGCTAAATGGTAAAGAATAGTAAGAAAAAACAGCTCTCCATTCCATTTTTACAAGATGTAATTCATGCTCTTGAGTCATGTAGGGGAGTAAATGTCCTTAGTTTCTCTGGTGTTAGGTGGGAGGAGAGGTGACATGTTATGGGTCAAAATGTCTCACCTTTATTAAAATCTAATGCTTCAAAGGTTAGGGACTTAGACACTTAATTAGTTAAAATTTGCCCAACATTCATTTTTTCACATTTTTGACTGCAGTACAAATATGAAATACGAGTTCTGAAATCTCCAGGCAGCTAATAAAACATGTAGTCAATGCAATGATGAGGGATCTTATTACTTTCACCGTTAGCCAGTCCTAGGGGGCTATGTCCAAAATGAATAATACTAATAAATGTGAAAATTATTCTTCTCCAAAACATGAATTATTCATCCTTGTAATAATAAATAGATGTTTTTCTCTGAATTAATGAAAAGGGGAATAACCTTAGATGATTAATAGATGATTAATATTCATCAACAGTGGTGTGTCACTGACTGTAGGGTTATACCCGAAAAGGGGTTACCAATAGATTGCTGCAAATAAATAGAGGCAGCAGAAAGGCTATAATGAACAGCAGTTATCAAGAGTGAGAAAACTGGGGAAACATTTATTATATTGGCAGAAGGTTCTTAGCTAAGGAATGGATACAATCCTAGAGGATAAGAGGCCAAAAATAAAACCCTCTTTAAATGACCTTCATAGTATGGAGGAATTCTCTCAAAGAAAAAGATTTAGTCCAGAAAAGAAAAGTGCAGATTAATGGATAGAACACTGAATTTGGAGCCAGAACACTTGAGTCTGACTGATGATTACCCTGATACTTATTAGCTGTGTGCCCAAGAGCAAGTCACTTAAGTTTTCTGAGCCTCAATTTCTTCATCTGTAAAGTGGGGATATGTATGACTCAAATGAAATAATGCATATAAATCAAAATTTTAAAAGTTATTTGTATCAGATCTTTTTGTTAGTAAAACATACACATCTGAGTACACATGCACACTAATCCAGAGCCACTGATTGACTGATTAAATGACTGAAAAAGATCTATTAGTTATAAAGATTGTGTCAAGCTATACAGCTTGCATGCCTCACATTAACTCAGTAATTGTCTGAATTTAAAGCTTGATTTTTACAGGTGAAAAATAAATGAAACTCAGAGCACTTGAATGATCTAGATAGATAGAGACACAGACATAGACATAGACAGATCTAGATAGATAGATATATCGAAAGAAAGAGAGACAGAGACAGAGATAGAGAGACAGAGAGAGACAGAGAGGGAAGGAGGGAGGGAGAGAGGTACATTTTTTATGTCCATTGTTTATCTTGTGTAATCTTTCATATAGCAAGATAGCACTATGCTTCTATCACTAAAGTATATTATATAAATTATTTGGATGTGATGACTGCCTTCTGATCTATCTATTCAAACTTTTTCACTAAGTCCCATACTTTTTACTGGTAGAAAAGGGCCAAGGGATGTTGGGACTTGGAGTTCAGTTGCTGATCACTGATCTGAGTGAAGTGTAACTACCTCTACAGAATATAAGTTCCTTGTGGGCAAGGACTTTCTCATTTTTCAATTTGTATTCCACAAACCTACATGGTACATGGTTATTACTTAATGCACATTAAGGAAATTAATCTGTAACTTTGACCTCCTTAGCACAGTGTATTATCTGCCAAGAAGATAGAACATGAACTTGATTTATTGACAGCCAATCAGAAAGTTTTTGTTTAGAAAATTTTGGAGCTCTTATGTCATGAAGCTAAGGAGGACAGGAAACTTTGGATATCAGTCTACCTTTATTACCTTGGCCAAGTTTGGCTTAGTCATTAAGATATTTCACAGCCAACTAAATTGGCTGTAACCGAAGACCTTCAATGACCCTTTTAATGTTTAGAATGAGTTTATGACTCAACAATGCAGTTTCATATTACAAAGAGCTGACATTCTATTGGCACCACCCACAGAAACATGATAAAAAGGAAATATGAGATAATCCCATCATTCTATTCAGCTCTAGTAGGTTCTTACTGATTTTTAGAATTTGTTATACAACTTTAAAAAGATACAAAATACTTGTAAGCAACTGAGAGTAATAAATTCTTCATATTGAAAAGTAAAACCTGTGAAAAAATGGAGTTATTTTAGCCTAGAGAAGAGAAAGTGAGATGTAATTAAAAACTGTTAATATGGCAATTGTGGAACTGGCAAACTCTGCCCCTTTCTGAATCAAGAGAGAGTTAAATCTCACAGTGCCACCCCCACAGAGGAAGGATGTCTCTAAGCCAGTCAACAGAAAGAGAAAGGAAAAAAAAGAAGACATTCCTTTATGCAAACTGCTTCTTCTCTCCATGAAAGCTGAGGGTAGATAGCCTAATGGTAGATAGTTCCAGAAGACCGATATGAAGGCCCTCTTCTTAAGAATGAGAGGGCAAATAAAAGAGGATGAGAACGGACCTTTACCATCTAAGATATATAAGTCTGAGATGATATCTCAGCAATCTGAAATTTATCCAAGCCATCTGTGAAAGCAATATCTCCACCCTCCCTAACTCTAGAATTTTCAGATTGTGAATCCCCTATTCCAACATGTACTCATCCTGCTGCCATTATTCAACCTGGGAGATTACAGCCTATTTTAAAGCCTTCATCATCCCAGTACCAACCACTAGAACCACCTATACTCATTACAAAACTGAGAAAAATTTCTCAACATTTAATGACCACCTAATACAAACGCATTAGGTCTCTTACTTCCAAGGCTATGTCCTAGAGAGAGACACAATAGGAAAGAGAGGGAATTTGTATAGGAAATAGGATGATACCAATAGCCTGCCACAGATACCTTCTTCCATCAGCATGTGATCCTTTGAAGATAAGGGCTCCATTCAACTGATATTTCCTCAATCCTATGTCTACCAAGCTCCTTCTCCTTTATCACTAATTCTAACTCTCCTAAACCCCTGATTGTCATTATATATAATCCTATTCTTTAATATTCCATTGCCCAATTCCTTATTCCTATCATCCTCAATGTCACAATGAAGTCTGTACACTAAGACTTTTCTGATACCCCTTAATTCTGGTGTCTTCCCTTTGTTGACTGCCCCCAATTTATCCTGAATATTGTTTATTCATAAGTGTTTGCATATGTTCTACCCCATTAGACTGTGAGTTCCTTGAGAGCCACTGAGGGATAGAGACAATATCTAATGCCTTTTCTTTTTGTCTCCAATACTTAGCATAGTGCCTGATACTTAATACATGTACTTAATAAATGTTTATTGACTGAATGAACATGTCAGGAAAAATTCCCCTTTCCCTAATACCCTTGGCTTCTTCCTCTCACTAACCTCAGATTTCTAATTAGTTGACCAAATTTTGTTTCTACCTTCATAATATTACTCCTGTATGCTCTCATCTCTCCAAGATCCTAGTTCCAGGCTTTAAACTCCTCACCTGGACTACTGTAATTGCTTTCTAATTCATCTCCCTGTCTCAAGTCTCTCCCCAATCCAAATCATCCTCCACTCAGTTGTCACCATAGGTCAGTTCCTTACTCAATAAACTCCAAAGGCTCTCTATTACCTCCTTTATCGAGTGTATGTGTCACTAGGACTCTTAATATTGCTGTTCATTCTTATCTTTCCCATTTTAATACATTACATACAATACATTTAATAAATCACACCCCTTCATATGCCCTACAATCCAAATGCATTGGACTACTTGCAGTTCCTTTAACACAATCACATCTCCATGCCTTTGCACTGGCTATCCTATGCTAGTCCTGGAATGTTCTCCCCACTCCCTTCTTTTCTTAGTGTCCTTGGCATTCCTCAAGATTTATCTCTTTTGGTTTTGTTTTGTGATTTCTTGGTTTCTTATAAAGTCATTAGCCTCCATCTGTTCCATTCTAATTTTGAGAGAACTATTTTCTTCAGTGACCTTTTGAACCTCTTTTTCCATTTGGCTAATTCTGCTTTTGAAAGCATTCTTCTCCTCATTGGCTTTTTGAACCTCTTTTGCCAATTGAGTTAGCCTATTTTTCAAGGTGTTATTTTCTTCAGCATTTTTTTGGATCTCCTTTACCAAGGTATTGACCCGTTTTTCATGCTTTTCTTGCATCTCTCTCATTTCTCTTCCCAGTTTTTCCTCCACCTGTCTCACTTGATTTTCAAAATCCTTTTTGAGCTCTTCCATGGCCTGAGCCCATTGGATATTTTGGATGTTTGGGATACAGGAGCCTTGATTTCTATGTCTTTCCCTGATGGTAAGCATTGTTCTTCCTCATCAGAAAGGAAAAGAGGAAACATCTGTTCACCAAGAAAGTAACCTTCTATGGTCTTATTTTTTTTTTCCCTTTTCTGGGCATTTTCCCAGTCAGTTACTTGACTTCTGAGATTCCTCTCCACCCCCACCTAGATCCACCCAGCTAGTGCTTGGGGTCTGAGATTCAAATGCTGCTCCCCAGCCTCAGGGCTTTCAGCAGCAGGCCAGGTTGTTATTCAGGGGAAGATTAAATTCAGGTTCTCAGGTGGGGGCAGGGACGCCTCCCAGGCTCAGTTCCCTCAGGGGGTTTATGCAGAAACTTTCAGTAATAGATCCAAGCTCCTGCCTGCTTTAGGAGCTCCTGCCTGCTCTGGGAGCCCCTGGCCACTGCTTCCCCTGCCACTTCCTCCCAAGGGGGCCTGAGTTATGGAGATACCCCGCTCCCCTATCGGCTGGCAAGATAGGATCTCTCACTGACCTGTAGCACCTGTGGGTGGAGGGACCTTCATGGCCACCAGAGATTCTGCCCCTGAAACCTGCTCCGATCTGCTCCTCTCGGGCTACACGGCCAAGGAAGGGCTGGGTTCTGCTCTAGGTCTGGTGTGTGATGGACCTTTGGTGCTGTTTTTTCAGGGCTCTCTGGAAAAGAAATCTCCTCCACTCCGTTGCTGTGTGGCTTCCACTGCTCCAGAATTTGTTGGGACTTCCTCTTTACAGGTAATTAGGGGATGTGGGTTCGGAGCTAGCATATGTGAATCTTTCTACTCTGCCATCTTGGCTCCTCCCCTCTAATCATCCTCAAGATTTATCTCAAAGACAGGAGGCTTTCCCTTTCAGCTGGTAGTATTTTATTTTCTAAGATTACCTTCCATTTATACTTTACATATATTTGCCTAGTTAACTACATGTTGTGTTTTCTCTTGCAATGGAAGTTCCTAAATGGCATGGACTGTTTTTGCCATTCTCTGACAAAGAATAAGCACTTAATGCTTATTCACTGACTATTCCTCCCTGCTTTCTCATTTCTCATCCAATCTACCCTTATCCCCTTCCAATACATCTTTCCTTGCTTTTCTTTTATATTATGCATTCCATTATTGTTATCAGTTGCTAGTTCTACTTCAATATTTCTTACCTCTTACATCTGCCCTCCTTACATTTTATCAATTCATTCATCCCCTACTTTATGTCATGCATTTCTCACCTCTCACCTATGTTCATTGTCTCCTTATTGAATGCCTGGCTTCCAGTCCATTCTCCACATAGCTATTATAGCTAATCTTCCCAAATCACAAATCTAACCATATCATATCCCTGACCTAATAAACACCAATGGCTCCCTGTTTTCTCTAGAACACAAAATGTCCTTAGTTGACATTTAAGATGCTTCAATATGTAATTTTAGCTTACCCTTTCAAATTTTTATTCATATTCTTTCCTCTTTCATGTCCTTTATACCCCAAGCAAGCTAGAGTACTCAATTTTGTTTTGCATTCCCAACAGGCCATATTCTGCCTCTGAGTACAGTCTTTCTCCCATTATTGAAATGAATTTTCTTCTCTTAGTCTCTCATAATTTTTACATTCCTTCAAGACTTGGTTTAAGAGCCTTGTGAATCCTTTCATAATCCCCTCATCATCAATACATCTTCCCTTCTAAATCTGCCTTTCAAAATGTATTCATGTGAATATATTTTTACTTTTCCTCTACTACAACGTATGACTTCAAACAAGGGACTCTGGACAGGTCCAGACCTCCTGGCTAACAAGAATATGACTTAAACTTTCTTGGTCCTTTCTACTACTTCATCACGGTGCTGGTGCTACTATTCCCAGAAGCAGCATTATTACATCCTCTTCTTGTGGGTAAACAGAAACTTCTAACCTCTCAAACTCATGAATATATACACAGGGTTGGAAATGCTTACTGTGCAGTTTCATTGGTAGCTGGCCTATGTTAAGGGACAAAAATAGAAGGCAGAAAAAGGTAATCATTAGCTCAGTCTTGCCTAGGCAGGCATAAGTTCTCAGTGCTACATACTATCAGACAACATTGTTGCCTGGTTGGTGAAATTCAGCAAAGTAATGCCAGTGGTAGTACAAAAGGGAAATAGACCTAAGGGAGCATAGTTCATAGAATGAAATACAATTAGAACTGGAAAAGCCATTTAATCCAACCCTGTTGTTTTCAAGTGGCAAAACTAAGACTCTAAGAGGTTCCAGAGAGGTCAGTGATTCAGTTTATAAGACATATGTCATAAATCCAAAGGAAATATAAAGTATTGGAAGAGCCTTAAAAAAGAAAGAAAGATGCTTATCCTCAGTTCCTTTTATAGTCCACCTAGAGGATGGCTCCTCCTGATTCTCTATGTATAATTATTTTCAGCACAGGGAAGAGGAAAGATGGCAGAGTAGAAAGACACACATACTCTTGCTCTTCCCCCACAGATTATAAAATACCAGTAAAAAATGACTCTCAACAAATTCTAGAGCAGCAGAAGCCAAAGAATGACAGAGTGAAAGAGATTTCTAGCCAAAGGTAACTGGAAGACTGAGAGGAGAGGTCTATAGCATGGGATGCAAATCAGAGTGGAGTCCAGCCTTGGCCATATGGCACCATCACTAGGAGGAGCAGGACCAGAACAGGCCTCTGGAGAAGAATCCCCAGGAGCAACGGAGGGTCTCAGATCCCTCAACCCATAAGCACCAAAGAAAATTTCAAAGGTCAGTGAGAGGGCTTTCCCAACTGGGTGAGAGGGGAGCAGGGTACCCCCAGCACTAACCCTAGATGGTGGCAGTGGATGTATTGGTGGCTGTGGCAGTAGCAGTGGTGGCAGCAGTTGCAGCATCCATTTCTGAAGCACTCAGTGTATAGCCCATGGGGGAATTGAGCAGATGATCTGAATCTCAGCCCTCAGCATGGTCCTGGGGTAAGGAGGAGCACTAGGACCTTCCTCTTGACAAAGGATTCAAAAGTCAAGTAATTGGCTAGGAAAATGCCCCAAAGGGGGGGGTGGAAATAAGACTATAGAAGGTTACTTTTTTGGTGAACAAGTATTTCCTTCCATTCTTTCTGATGAGGAAGAAAAACGCATACTGTTGGAGCAAATCAAGGTTTCTGCATCCAACACCTCAAAAATAAATATGCAATGGTCTTAGGCCATGGAAGAGCTTGAAAAGCAAGTCAATAGCTTCCTAAAAGAGACCCCCAAATCCTGAAGAAAATAACACCTTTAAAAAGAAGCTAACTCAATTGGAAAAAGAAGTCCAAAAAGTCATTGAGGAGAAGGCTTTAAAAGACAGAATTAGTCAAATGAAAAAGGAGACTCAAAAGTTCACTGAAGAAAATAGTTCTTCAAAAATGAGAGTGGAGAAGATTGAAGCTAATGACTTTATGAGAAAATAAGAAATTACAAAAAAAAAAAAACAAAAGAATGAAACAATAGAAAATAATGTGAAATATCTCATTGGAAAAACAACTGACCAGGAAAACAGATCCAGGAGAGACAATTTAAAAATCATAGGACCACCTGAAATCCATGATCAAAAAAAGAGCCTAGACATCATCTTTCATGAAATTATCAAGGAAAACTGCCCTGATATTCTAGAACCAGGTGGCAAAATAAATAATGAAAGAATCAACCTAAAACCTCCTGAAAGAGACCTTAAAGGAGAAACTCCTAGGAATACTTTGGCCAAATTTCAGAGTAACCAGTTCAAGGAGAAAATATTGCAAGAAGCTAGAAAGATACAATTTGAGTATTGTGGAAGTACAATTAGGGTAACACAAAATCTGGCAGCTTCTATATTAAGGGAACAAAGGGCTTGGAATAAGATATTCCAGAAGTCAAAGGAACTGGGATTAAAACCAAGAATCACCCACCCAGCAAAACTGAGTATAAGACTTCAGGGGAAAAAATGGTCATTCAATGAAAAATTGAGGACTTTCAAGCATTCTTGATGAAAAGACTAGAATTGAGTAGAAAATTTGACTTTCAAACACAAGAATCAAAAAAGCATGGTAAAGCAAGGTAAACAGGAAAGAGAAATCATTTTTTTTTTTTTTTAAATTTTATTTTTTTTAATGTTTTACAATCATTTCCTTAAAGTTAAGATTTTATTCCCCCCACCCTTCCCTCAATACCCCCCTCCCTCCCCATGACAGCATACAATTCTGTTTAGGTTCTACATATACTTTCCTATTGAGCACATTTTCACTATATTCATGCTATGTAGTCGAACTAAAATAAATGGAAGAAATCATATAACAAATCAACACATATTACACTGAAACCCATCCACACACAAACATGATCTGCTACATTCTGCAAGTGGCTTCCACATTTCTTTCTCTGAGTGTGGAAGGCGTTTTGCCTTTGAAGACCGACATTAGGATTTTTTTTTTTTTTTCCTCAGTAAGTTCTTGTGTTATTACAAAGTTCCAAGTCTACCAGAAGAAACTCTCGCACACTGTGGTCGTTGCTGTGCACAAAGTTCTCCTGGTTCTGCTCCTTTCGCTCAGCATCAGATCATATAAGTCCTTCCAGGCCTCCCTGAAGTCTTCTTGTTCCTCATTTCTTATGGCGCAATAGTACTCCATTACATTCATATACCATAATTTATTCAGCCATTCCCCAATTGATGGGCATCCCCTTGACTTCCAGTTTTTGGCTACCACAAAGAGTGCTGCTATAAATATTTTTGTACACGTGGGACCCTTTCCCGTTTTTATAATCTCTTGGGGATACAATCCTAGTAGTGATATTTCTGGGTCAAAGGGTATGCACATTTTTGTAGCCCTTTGGGCATAGTTCCAAACCGTTCTCCAGAAGGGTTGGATGATCTCACAGCTCCACCAACAATGAATTAGTGTTCCAACTCTCCCACATCCTCTCCAGCATTTATCATTTTCTTGTTCTGTCATGTTTGCCAATCTTACAGGTGTGATGTGGTACCTCAGAGTTGTTTTGATTTGCATCTCTCTAATCAATAGTGATTTAGAGCACTTTTTCATATGATTATAGATATTTTTGATTTCTTCCCCTGAAAATTGCTTGTTCATATCCTTTGACCATTTATCAATTGGGGAATGACTTGGATGTTTATATATTTGAGTCAGTTCTCTATATATTCTAGAAATGAGGCCTTTATCCCCGAGCTTAGCCGTAAAAATTTTTTCCCAATTTACTACATCCCTCCGAATTTTGGTTGCATTGGGTTTGGTTGTGCAGGAAAGAGAAATCATAAAGGACTTTCTAAAGTTTAATTGTTTATATTCCTACATGGATAGATAATATTTGTAACTCTTGATACTTCTCAGTATTTGGGTAGGTGGAGGGATTATACACATACACACACACATACACACACATATAGACAGAAAGCACAGGTTGAGTTGAATCAGAAGGGATGATATCTATAAAAATAAAATTAAGGGATGAGAGAGGAATATATTGGGAGAATAAAGGGAGAAATTGAACGGGGCAAATTATCACTCATAAAAGAGATAAGAAAAATCTTAAATGGAGGATATAAGGGAGGAGGTAAGAGGGGAAAAGTAAAGCTTACTCTCCTCACATATGGCTTAAGGAGGGAATAACATGCTCACTCAATTTGGTATGAAAATCTCTTACACTATAGGATAGCAGAGGAGAAGGGGACAGGAGGGTGAGGGGAGATGATAGAAGTGATGGCAAATGGGAGAAGGGAATAATTATGAGTACACAATTTTGGGAAGGGACAAGGTCAATTGAGAGAATAGAATAAATGGAGGACAGGGTTGGATGGATGGAAATATAGTTAGTCTTACACAACATGACTACTATAGAAGTCTTTTGCAAAATGACACATATATAACCTGTATTGAATTGCTTGCCTTCTCAGTGGGGATGGTTAGGGAGGGAGGAAGGGAGAGAAATTAGAATTCAAAGTATTAGAAACAAATGTTGAGAATTGTTATTGCATATAACTGAGAAATAAGAAATACAGGAAATGTGGTATAGAAATCAATCTTCCTCTACAAGAAAAGAGAGAAGATGGAGATAAGTCAAGGGTGGGGTGTGATAGAAGGGAGTGCACATTGAGGGAAGGGGTAATCAGAATGCAAAGTGTTATGGAGTGGGGGAGGGGAAAGATAGGGAGAAAAATTGGAACTCAAAATTTTGTGGAAATGAACGTCAAAATCTAAAATTAACATTAAAAAAATTATTTTCAGCACAGCCCTGATCCCTGTTCCCTTTCTCACCCCAACCAATCAAGAGAATGTTGTCTTAATAAGGTCCACACAGTTCAACAAAGGAACAAGAGCACATTCTGACAGAGAGGGATCAATTCACTAATTCAGATCCATGGAAGATTTTCAGTGCATCAAATCAGGGGGTTTTACTTACACCTTTTATAGTATCAATATTTTCCTAGAGTACTGCCTTGAAAACTAAGCTAGCTTTTGTAAAGACCCTACTCTACACAGATTAGGCTAGTTTTTTTTGTTTGTTTTTTTTTGTGTGTGTGTGGTTTTTTTTTTTAGTATTGAAACTCTCCTTAGACAGAATTAAATACTTGGGAGCATGCCTGCCAGGACATTCACAGAAAGCATATGAACATTATTATAAAATATTCTTTACCCAAATAAAGACAAATCTAAACAATTGCTCATGGTTAGACTGAGCTAAGACAATGAAATGAAAATGCTTTCAAAGTCATTTACATATTTAGTACTGTTCTAATTAAACTACCAAAGCATTACTTGATGTAAGAACATCAAGGGAATTAATGAAAAAAATTGAAACAAAGAAGGCCTTGCAGTTCCATATCTCAGAAGGTGGAACAAAGTCATAATCATCAAAGCAACTTGAGTATTGGATAAGAAATCGAGAGTTTGAACAGTGGAACAGATTAGTATACAATGTACAGAAGAAAATGAGCACAGTAGCCTAATGTTTGATAAATCCAAAGACACCAGATACTGGGGTAAGAATTCACTACTGAACAAAAATTGTTGGACACTAGCACAGATGGGTTCACCAACCACTGAGCTAGCCTAAGCTCTATTTCAGCAGAGGAGATCTCCTGTGGCCAGACCATTTCTCCACCACACTTAACACAATTAGCTCCAGGGTAACTCCAGAGAAACACAGAAAGACTACACCTGGCCTGTGCTTTCGAAGAACAGCCAGCTCAGGACCAGGTAAACTGCAATATTTTAACTTCTAGGTGAAAGAACCAGAGGTCACAATACAAAAAGCCTCAAGTTCAAGGGACAAGAAATGTGGGACAGAGTCCCTTGTGCCCCAGAAGCAGAGATCTACTTTAAAAGGAAGGAAAAGGGTGATCATCATGGGAACGAAGCATAGCAGAAAACAAAAGATCATAGAATCTTTCTATAGGGACAAGGGCCAAAATAGGAATACCTAAGAGGACAGCATTGAGACTATAAACCCATCTGAAACTTCAGAAGGTAATATGAAGTGGTCTGAAAGCCAAAGAACATTCATTGAAGAACTCGAGGAGGATTTTAAAAGCCAAATTAGAGAAATAGAAGAAAAAAACTGGTCAATGATTTTAAGAATGTGAAAAAAAGAATTGACACAAAATTTTAAAAGGAAAATTAGAAAAATGGAAAAGGAATTAAAAATCCTAATTGGAGAAAATAACTGCTTAAAAGGAAAAATTGGATGGATGGAAAAGGAGATGCAAAAGCTAACTGAAGAAAACAATTTGATAAAAATTAGAATCAGGAAAGTAGAAGGAGTCAAACAGAACCTAAAGAATGAAAAGATAGAAGAAAATGAAAAATATCTATTTGGAAAAATGACTGACCTGGAAAATACATCCAGAAGAGAAAATCTAAGAATTATTGGCCTATGAGAAAGTCATGGTAACAAAAAGAGCCTGGACAATATCGTCCAAGAAATCATCAAGGAAAATTCCTCAGAAGTCATAGATCCAGAAGACAAAATAGTCATCGAAAGAATCCACTGTCCACCTCATGAAAGGGATCCCAAACTAAAAACACCAAGGCACATCATTGCCAAATTCCAAAATTAACAAGTGAAGGACAAAATACTGCAGGCAGCCAGAAAGAAACCATTCAAATAATGAGGAGTTACAGTCAGAATCACACTGGACTTTGCATCTTCTAAATTAAAAGATCAAAGGAATTGAAATATGATATTCTGTAAGGCAAAGTAGGTAGGACTACAACCAAGGATCAATTATCCAGCAGTTGAACATAATATTTTAGGCAAGGAGATAGACATTCAATGAAATAACGGATTAGCATACCTTCCTGACAAAAAGTCCAGAGCTCAATAGAAAATTCGATCTTCAAATACAAGTCTCAAGAGAGGCATAAAAAGGTAAACAGGAGAAAAAATAACTTGTTATTCAATATTGGCAAACTGTTTACATTTCTATAAGGGAAGATGATACTTTTTAATCTTGAGAATTGTAAATTTATCATGATATATAACAGGGATAAATATAGATAGTGGAAGTGGGTATAAAGTAAATGATGGGATGATAAAAATGTGACTTGTATGTGCAAATAGATTTTAATTGGAGATGTGAAATGGAGGAGGCAGAAAATGGCAAAATACATCACAGGAAGAGGCACAAAAATATATTACAGTAGAGGGAAAGAGGGGAGGGAGAAGAGCATGGTTTAAATTTACTCTTGTCTGATTTGCTTCAAGGAGGGAAGAGCAAAGTTAAGTATAGAAATCTAACCAACTCAATATGCAGTAGGAGGAGAAGGGGGAAAGAAAAGGAAGGGGAGGTGAAAAGGGAGGGAAGAAATAGTAAGGGAAAAGGTGAGTAAAAGGGAGGGGGCTGAAAGAAGGAAGGGAAGACTGAGGGAGGAAGATGTCAAAAACTGAAACCCTATTGGGGAGGGGAAGGGAGAATTAAAAGCACAAATGAAGGAAAGAGGATGGAGGGAAAGACACAGATAGTAATCATAACTGTGAATGTGAATGGGATGAAATCTCCCATAAAACGGAGATGGATAGCAGAATGGATTAAAAAAACATAATCCTAAAGAATAAGTGAGTTAAACAACAAATCATAGAAACAATCAACAACTTCATTCAAGAGAATGACAATAATGAGACAGCCTACCAAATCGTATGGGATACTGCAAAAGCAGTTCTTAGGGGAAGTTTTGTATCTTTGAATGCCTACATGAATAAAATAAAGAGGAGATCAATGAATTGGTCATGCAGCAGAAAAAGCTCTAAAACAAACTAATTGAAATCCCCAAGTAAATACCAAATTAGAAATACTGAAAACCAAAAACAGACCAATAAAATTGAAATTAAGAAAACTTTTGAACTAATAAATAAAACTAAGAATTTGTTTTATTAAAAAAAAGAAAACAATAAAATTGATAAGCTTTTGGTCAATTTGATTTAAAAAAAAATAAAGAAGGAAACCAAATAACCAATTTCAAAAATGAACTAACATCCAATGAGGAGGAAGTTAAACAATAATTGGAAATAAAATTGACCAAATGTATGCCCATAAATTTGACAATCTAAATGAGAAGGATGATTATTTTAAAAAAATATAACTTGCCCAGATTAACAGAAGAGGAAGTTGAATATTTAAATAACCCTATCTCAGAAAAAGAAATTGACCAATCTACCCATGAACTCCCTAGGAAAAAATCTCCAGGACCAGATGGATTTACAAATGAATCCTATCAAAAGTTTGAAGAACAGTTAATTTCAATAGTATATAAACTATTTGGGAAAACTGGGGAAGAAGGAGTCCTACCAAATTCTTTCTATGATACAAATACTGTTCTGATACCTAAACCAGAAAGAGCCAAAACAGAGAAAGAAAATTAGAGACCAATTTCTCTAATGAATATAGATGCAAAAATTTAAATAAGATATTAGCAAAAAGAATACAGCAACTTATCATAAGAATAATACATTAATACCAGGTAGTTCTTATATCAAGAATGCAGGGCTGGTTCAATTTTAGGAAAAGTATTATCATTATTGATCATAATAACAACAAAACTAAGATAAACGAAATGATTATCTCAATAGATACAGAAAAAGCTTTTGACAAAATACAACACTCATTCCTATTGAAAACTCGGGAAAGCTTAGGAATAAATTGAACTTTCCATAAAATATTAAGCAGAATCTACCTAAAACCTTCAGCAAGCATTATATGCAATGGGAATAAGCTAGATGCATTTCCAATAAGACCAGGGATGAAATAAGGATGTCTATTATCACCACTATTATTCATTATGGTACTAGAAATGTTAGCTGTAGCAATAAAAGAAGAAAAGAAATTGAAGAAATTAGAATAGACAAAGAAGAAATTATGTTACCACTCTTTGCAGATGATATGATAATATACTTAGAAAATCCCAGAGAATTAACTAAAAAAACTAGGTGAGTAATAAGTAACTTTGGCAAAGTTACAGGTTACAAAATAAACACAAATAAATCATCTGCCTTTGTATATATTATTAACAAAGCCAAAGAGCAGGGAATAGAAAGACAAATACCATTTAAAGCTACAGTAGGTCCTATAAAATATCTGAGAGTCTACCTGGCAAAACAATATGGGACTATATGAATGCCATTACAAAAAACTTTTCACACAAATAAAGACAGAACTAAGTAAATGGAAAAACATCAGTTGCTCATGGGCAGGTCAAGTCAATACAATAAAAATGACAATTCTATCTAAATTAATTTGCTTATTCAGTTCAATACCAATCAAACTACCAGATAATTATTTTCTAGAGCTAGAAAAATTATATCAAAATTCATCTGAAAGAATAAAAGATCCAGAATATCAAGGGAATTAATGAAAAGAAATGCTAGGGAAGGTAGCTTAATCCTACCAAATCTCAAGTTGTCTTATAAAGCAGCAATCATCAAAACCACTTGGTACTGGCTAAGAAACAGAGAGGTAGACCAAAGGAATATGTTAGGTACTGAAGACACAGTAGTCAATAAAGATAGCCATCTACTGTTTGATTAACCCAAGGACCCCAGCTTCTGTGATAAGAACTCACCATTTCACAAAAATTACTGGGAAAACTGGATAACAATGTGGTGAAACTGGGCATAGATCAATGCCTGACACTGTGCATAACAATAAATTCCAAATGGATACATGATCGAGGTATAAAGACTGGTAATATAAATGAATTAGGGTAGTAAGGAATAGTATACTTGTGAGATTTATGGAGAAATTTTTGAAAAAACAAGAGGTAGAGAACATTATGAAGCACAAAATGGACAATTTTGTTTATATTAAATTGAAAAGCTTTTGCACAAACAAACCCAATGCAACCAAGATTTGGAGACAAGCAGAAAACTGGGAAAAAATTTTTGCAACTAGCATCTGTGATAAAGACCTCATTTCTAAAATATACAGAGAACAGAATCAAATGTACAAGAATACAAGTCATTCCTCAAATGATAAATGGTCAAAGAATATGAACAGGCAGTTTTCAGAGGAAAATATGAAAGCTCTCTATAGTCATATGGAAAAATGCTCTAAGTCACTATTAATTAGAGAGATGCAATTCAAAATATCTCTGTGGTAACACATCACACCTATCAGATTGGCTAAAATGACAAAACAGGATGATAAATGTTAGAGAAGATGTGGGAGAGTTGGAACACTAATTCATTATTGGTGAAACAGTGAGCTGATCGAGACATTCTGGAGAGCAGTTTGGAACTAAGGCCAAAGAGCTAAAAAATGTGCATACTCTTTGACTCAGCAATATCACTTCTATGACTGTATCCCAGAGAGATCATAAAAATGGGAAAGGGTCCCACATGTACAAAAATATTTATAGGAGCTCTCTTTGTGGTGTCCCAAAACTGGAAATCAAGTGGATGGAACAAGTTGTGGTACATGAATGTAATGGAATACTATTGTGCTATAATAAAGGATGAACAGGAAGACTTCAGAGAGACCTGGAAAGACTTAAATGAACTGATGCTGAGTGAAAGGAGCAGAACCAGGAGAACTTTGTACACAGCAACAACCACAGTGTGTGAGGAAATTTTCTGGTAGACTTAGTACTTCATAGCAATGCAATGACCTAAAACATTCCCAATGGACTTTTGAGGCAAAATGCCTTCCACATCCAGAGAAAGAACTGGGGAACTTGTTCACAGAATGAAGGAGACCACTTTCCTTTGGGTTATGTTTTATTTGGTTTGGTTTTTTGGTTTCTCCTAATTCTTCTATTCAACATGACTATGTGAAATTATATTCAGTAGGTTGTTGTGCTTGTCCTTCATTTCAAGGAGGGTCATGACATCAGAGATATGATGACATGACTTAAACTTGACATAGTTTTTAGTGAGGGAGGGCTGTGCAGCACCAGTCTCACTTTCTCCTCCTGAGTCATCTGGATCCAATGACCAGGTATTCATCGAGATGAGTGGAGACAACCCAGGATACAATGGGAGACCTCGGTCTTTTAGTCTAAGGCCTTCTCAAGTACTCTCTTAAAGTGAGATAATGCCCATTCAGTGCATAGGCCTCTAAAAATAGTCAGAAAAGAAAAAAATAAATAAATACATAAAGCATCACAAGTAGGATTTAAACCTAAAGCTTCATGACTCTAAGGATAGCAATCTAACCATTACACCACACTGAATATATGTGTAAAACCTATATAAGATTGCAAGTTGTTTTGAGAAGGGAGTGGGGAGGGAGGGGGGCATGAAAAGGAGAGAAGAGAAAAAAAATCTATGATATATGGAAGTGATTAAAGAACACTGAAAACAAATAAAATAATTTTTCAAAATGAAACTAGGGTATTATTTTTCTCTGATGAGTTACCAAGTCATTCTTGCTTGCATCACTTGTCATTGGAACACTTGGATTTGCAACCTCATTATATGCAGTTAGGGATGTGGAACTCTTTTATGTATTAACATACTCAATACTGAAGAATTTCAGTTTATTTGTTAAATATGCACATATGTATGTATGCATGTACCTATGTATAATTTTATATATATTAAAACTCTTATTTAAAAGTTTTGTGCATTTTACCTGCTTTTTAATATTACAGTCACTTAAGAATAGTTTTAAGCATATTTTCAGTTAATTCATTTCCAAATTTCATATTTGAAATTGATTGCAATTTTTACAACATGGGGGAAATTATTTCGAATATTCAGTGTATGCATGGGTATGTGTCTACACACACACACACACACACACACACACATACTCATTCTCCTACAATATTAAGTAGACATAAAAAAATAAACTTTAAAGAATGTGTTACCAGACTAAGAATTTTTATGGAAAATTTTAATCTGCCTTCATATTTTAAGGCTGATAATTATGAAACCCTAAAAATAGTATTGAACATGTGAATCCAGCCTTTACTACAACAGCATGTGTAGGCTACTATAAGCTTCAAGAAGCTCTTGTTAATTTAGAGTAAATATATATATATATATATTTTAGATACAACACTGTAAATAATATAAAATCTTTACTAACAAATTAGCTTTCACTTATTCAAGTAACCTAACTTATTAAGAACTCTGACTTATTTACTTTAAAACTTGTTTTTTTCAAAGCAGAATACATATTAAATATATAATTATAAAAATGAAACTACATGCTTGGTTTATGAAGAGAAGAGGAAAAGTCTACAGAAAAAAAGTGGAAACTTGCAATTACTTAAAATTTAAAAAGCTTTTCTACAAGCAAAACCAATTCAACTAAAATTAGAAGATAATCAGGAAATTGGAAGGGGGGTGGGGCTGAACCTTTGTAGCAAGTTTCTCTGATGAAAGAGGTATTTCTTTATTAAATTTGTTTTCTACTTTATTTTTTGGCAATATAACTAATATCGAAGTAATTTTTTTAGATGTCATCCCTTCATATTAAACTCACCCTCTGCATGTATGTATATATGCACATATATATACATATATATATATATATATATATATCTGTACATACGTATATTCCCTCCAATTAAACCAATACTTAGAAATGTCTTTCTAGATGGCAGAGTAGAAAGATTCACGTATGCTAGCTCCGAACCCACAGCCCATATATTTCCTGCAAGAACTCCCCACACATTCTGGATCACTGCAAGGCGCACAGAAATATGGTGGAAAAGATCTCCGTTCCAGAGAGCCCTGGAGAGCCATCCCCAGGGTCCGTTGCACCGAGGAAAGCGGAGTCCACCCCTGAGCTACCATGGCACCGCGGCCCCAGAGGAGCAGATCCGAGCAGGGTTGAGGGACAGAACCTCCAGCAGCTGGGAAGGTCCCTCTGCCCACAGACACTACAGGTCAGTGAGAGAGACGTCTGGGCTGGCCGAAAGGGGAGTAGGGTGTCTCCGTGATTCGGGCCCCCACCGGAGGCAGGGGCGGAGGGAGCAGCGGAGGGAGCGGCAGAGGCATTGGTGGCAGCCCGGGACTCCCCGAGAAGGCAGGAACTTCATTACTGAAGGTCTCTGCATAAACCACCTGAGGGAACTGAGCCTGGGAGACAGCCCTGCCCCCACCCGCCCCATTACTGAAGGTCTCTGCATAAAGCCCCTGAGGGAACTGAGACTGGGAGGTGGCCCTGACCCCACCCCAGCACCAGCACTCAAGCTCTCATTGAATAGTAGCCGCGCCTGCTGTGGAAAGCCCATTTGAATCTCAGACCCCAAGCACTAGCTGGGCAGATCTAGGCAGGGGTAGACAGGAATCTCAGAAGTCAAGTAACTGCCTGGGAAAATGCCCAGAAAAAGGAAGCAAAATAAGACCACAGAGAGCTACTTTGATAGGGTACAGATGTTCCCGCCTTTCAATTCTGATGACAAGGAAATATTCTTACCATCAGGGAAAGACATAGAGGTTGGGGCCTCTATATCCCAGACATCCCAGGGGGATGTCCGGTGGGCTGAGGCCATGGAAGAGCTCAAAAAGGATTTTGAAAATCAAGGCAGACAGGTGGAGGAAAAACTGGGAAGAGAAATGAGAGAGATGCAAAAGAAGCATGAAAAACGGGTCAATATCTTGGTAAAGGAGACCCAAAAAAATGCTGAAGAAAATAACACCCTGAAAAATAGGCTAACTCAATTGGCAAAAGAGGTTCAAAAAGCCAATGAGGAGAAGAATGCTTTCAAAAGCAGAATTAGCCAAATGGAAAAAGAGGTTCAAAAGCTCACTGAAAATAATAGTTCTCTCAAAATTAGAATGGAACAGATGGAGTCTAATGACTTTCTGAGAAACCAAGAAATCACCAAACAAAACCAAAAGAATGAAAAAATGGAAGAGAATGTGAAATATCTCATGGGAAAAACAACTGACCTGGAAAATAGATCCAGGAGAGACAATTTAAAAATTATGGGACTACTTGAAAGTCATGATCAAAAAAAGAGATTAGACATCATCTTCCATGAAATTATCAAGGAAAACTGCCCTGATGTTCTAGAACCAGAGGGCAAAATAAGTATTGAAAGAATCCATCGATCACTGCCTGAAAGAGATCCAAAAAGAGAAACTCCTAGGAACATTGTGGCCAAATTCCAGAATTCCCAGGTTAAGGAGAGAATATTGCAAGCAGCTAGAAAGAAACAATCCAGTATTGTGGAAATACAATCAGGATAACTCAAGATTTAGCAGCTTCTACATTAAGGGATCGAAGGGCATGGAATAGGATATTCCAGAAGTCAAAGGAACTAGGACTCAGACCAAGAATCACCTACCCATCAAAACTGAGTATAATACTTCAGGGGAAAATATGGTCATTCAATGAAACAGAGGACTTTCAAGCATTCTTGATGAAAAGACCAGAGTTGAAAAGAAAATTTGACTTTCAAAAGAATGAGAAGAAGCATGAAAAAGTAAACAGCAAAGGCAAGTCATAAGGGACTTACCAAAAGTGAACTGTTTACATTCCTACATGGAAAGACAATATTTGTAACTCTTAAAATTTTTCAGTAACTGGGTAGTTGGTGGGACCACACACACACACACACACATGTACACACGTGCATGCACACACACATACACACATGCACGCACACACAGGGACAGAGAGCACAGAGTGAATTGAATAGGATGGGACCATATCGTAAAAGAAATTAAGGTAAATGGCAAGAGAGAAATGTAGGGGGAGGAAAGAGGGTGAAATGGAATGGGGTAAATTATATCTCATTCAAGAGGCAAGCAGGAGACTTTTTAGTGGAGGGAAAAAGAGGAGAGCTGAGAAAAAAACAAGAAGTTTATCCTCATCACATTTGACTAAAGGAGGAATAAAATGCACACTCACTTTGGTATGAAAACCTATCTTACAATACAGGAAAGTGGGGGAGAAGGAGATAAGCAAGGTGTGGGGGATGATGGAAGGGAGGGCATCGGGAGGAGGGAGCAATTTGAAGTCAACACTCGGGGAGGGACAGGATCAAAAGACAGAATAGAACCAATGGGGCGCAGGATACGATGGAGGGAAATACAGTTAGTCTTACACAACATGACTATTATCGAACTGATTTGCAAAACTACACAGATAGGGCCTATAATGAATTGCCTGCCTTCCCAAAGGGAATGGGTGGGGAGGGAGGGATGGGGAGAATTTGGATCTCAAAGTTTTAGGAGCAACTGCTGAGTATCGTTGTTGCTACTAGGAAATAATAAATACAGTCAATGGGGAATAGAAAGTCATCTGGCCCTACAGGACAAAAGAGAAGATGGGGACAAGAGAAGGGAGGGATGATAGAAGAGAGGGCAGATTGGTGATAGGGAAAATTAAATTGCTTGGTGTATTGGGGTGGGGGAGGGGATAAAAGGGGAGAAAATTTGGAACCCAAAATTTTGTGAAAATGAATGTAAAAAGTTAAATAAATTTTTATTAAAAAAAAAAGAAAAGAAAGAAGAAATGTGTCATGAGCTACAAATACTATCTTTCCATGTAGGAATGTAAACAGTTCAACTTTAACAAGTCCCTTATTATTTGCTTTCCTGTTTTTCTTTTCCTGCTTCTATTTTGTCTAAAAGTCCCATTTCCAAGATTGATAGGGAACTACTGCATATTTACCAGTATGTGTCATTCTCTTAATGGATAATTTGTCAGGGAATATGAATAAAGAGTTTTCAAAAAATGAAATCTAAGCTATTAAAATCATTTTTTAAAAATTCTTTATATTACTAATACTTACAGAAATATACATTAAAATTACTATGAAATACCACATGATATGCATCAGATTTGTCAATTTGTTCTCCCTCAAAAAAGGAAATGATCTTTGCTGGAGGAGTTGCAATAACATACTATTTTTGGAGCTCTGAACTTATCTAGCCATTCTGGAAAGTAATTTAGAACAAAAAGCTATTAAACTGCCATCTTGGGAGTGGGGGGGTGGGGAGGGAGAGAATAAAAAAGAAAGAAAAAATTTACATCATAATTTTGTTATGTATTTAAAAGAAATAGTAAGTCATACATAATGGATTTGCAGTTTCATATGCATTTTTAAAAATTATACTATGATATGGAAATACTTGTTGAATTCTTTGAAATGAAAATAAAAATTTTTAAAACCTATGAAACTGTGTCATACTTTCTGACCTAGTGACACTGCTACTGCTAGGTCTATTCCCCCAAAGAGATGAAAGAAAGAGGAAAGGGACCCTAATGTACAAAAATATTTATTACAATTCTGTTTAAGGTGACAATGAGTTGGAAATTGAAAGGATGTCCATTAGTTGGGGAATGGCTGAATCAGTTACATCATATGAATGTGATAGAATACTATTCTATAAGAAATGTGGAAGGGAGTGATTTTAAAGAAACTGGCCTGAAATTGATACAAAGTGGAAAGAACCAGGAAAACAATTACTAAAATGACATTATGGCAAACACAAACAACTTCGATAGACTTAAGAACTATAATCAATACAATGATCACAATTTCAGAAGAATTGTGATAAAACATGCTGCCTACCCCAGAAGTGATGGGTGTATACTAAAATTGAGATACCTTTTTTCTAGCCATGATCAGTGAAGTGATTTGCTTTGCTTGAATACACGTTTCTAACAGCTTTTGTCTTTTATCCTTTCTCAATGAGGATGGGGATGAGAGGGAGAAAATAAAGATCTGAAGATAAATAAAGCTGAATTTTAAATATTGATTGGCTCAGCATGTTGACATTGAGTCTTATATTCTCTGAAAAACAAAAGCCAGCAGGAGCTCCTGCTCCCTCTTTGATACTAATTATGGACTAGAAGCACAAACAATCCTGTGAAGCTATGCTCAGATGAATTGATGTGTTGTCCTGCATATCATTCCTCCATTATTACTGCTGAATAAAGCCTATTTTCCTAACTATAGAATGACATATAAGTACTTCCTTGCATTCCAATATTAGATCTAAAGTACCAGAGGACCAACCTGGATCAAGCACAGGCCAAAATAATCAACGTGGCAAATATAAGGTCTTTTAAGCCAGAGATTGTTTGTTGTGTGGTTTATTTTTTGTTTGTTCGTATCTTTGCTTAGCTTTTAGCACAGTCTTATACATGGTTGTCACATAATAACTGGTTTTTAAATTGATTGAAATAATAGTTGATAGCAAGGGAAGAAGAGATTTTTCTCTCATTTGAAAAGGACAGAAAAGCACAGACCAATTGGTGACCGCAATGATGATGCGAAATCATCAATAGAAGTGTGTATCTGGGATCTTCATTTTAACCCACAAGGGAACATGAAATACATTCTAGAAAGATTGTATCTCAAAAAGGCAAAATAGGAATGACTAAGGAGAAAAAAAGTTAATCTTCAAAACCTTGCCTATACAGTAACTCATTTCTTGACATTTTTGCCAATTCAAGATTGTTTTACAAAAAGCACAATTTCTAAAAATAGAGAGGGCAATACCAGAGGCTATAGAGAACTGGACTTGAAGCCAGGAAGATAAGTCTTCCCACTTATAGATACAGAATATATAACCCTGATCATATAATTAATCTTCTCAATGTGACAGGCACCTCTGTAAAACTATGTTAAGATGTGTCAACCTTCAGCGGAAGACAGAATATGTTACATTCATGAGATCACAGGTCCAGTTCCTATCCTTGTTTACATGCCTGTATGTCATTCCGTCCAAATACACTTTCATTAATTGAGTATCAATACCATGTAAAACCCTTGGCTGATGAAAAAGAAATGTTGGGTACAACACTGACCATCCAGGAACATGAATGTGGTTGAGGAAGAGGGTGATAGATAAACCCTTCTCACTTCTGAAGGGTTTAATGGCTATTTTTTGATGTTTAGGCATCATTTTTAAAAACCCTATTTGATCAATACATCATCATGACAACAATAAAACTATAAAACTGTGTTTAGATAAAAAAATCATATTATGTAATTGAGTCACAAAGCCCTAGGAATTGGAACTGAAAGGAACATAGACATCATTTGGTCTGTCAACATTCTATTTTGGCATTCATTTCTAGATTATCAAAGCACTACCAGAAGATGGTAAAACACCTTAGAGAAAACACAAGCATGAATAAAGAATTATTTGAAGCACTATAATACCCTTCTAGCTGGTCTTTCTTCTTCAAGTCCTTCCCTAAACAGTCTATCATCCATTCAACTGCCAAAGTGATGTTCCTAAAGCAAAAGACTAACCCATGTTGCCAACCCAACCCACTGAACCTCAGTGGCTCCCTGTTTCTTATAGGATCAAATATAAACTATTCTGTTCAGCATTTAAAACCATTCCTAACCTTATCTCTTCTTGTTTTGCGAGTTATCTTCTACTTTACCCCCCTTCACATGCTCTACTATCAAACCCCTTTGTCCTTCTTCCTGTTCCTCTTGTACAGTACTTATCTCTCCTGACTCAATGCCTTTAACTGGCTGATTCCTTAAGACTGAAATATTCTCCCTCATCACTTCTCACTACTGGTTTCTCTTTTCCTTGAATACACAGATCAAAACCCTCCTTTTGCTACAGGGCTTTCCCAGTCCTCCCTTCAACTCAATTCTCTCTCACCTTTCCCTTTCCATCTACTCTATATAGGTCTGGTATGTACATAGCTGTTTGTATGTTATCTCTCCCATTATGCGAGATCTATGCAAGCAAACACAGTGTTTTTCACTTTTCTTTGGGCCATCTACCTTTACCACAGTCCCTGGAATACACTTAATAAATATTTGCAAACTAATTTGGAATAAACAAACACACACACACATATATGTGCGTGTGTGGATATATATATGTATATATATACACACACAGAGGAGAGAGAGAGAGGGAGGGAGGGAGGGAGGAAGGGAGAGAGAGAGAGAGAGAGAGAGAGAGACAGAGAGACAGAGAGAGAGAGAGAGAGAGAAAAGGAATCAGTTGAGATCCACAAGTGAGTTTCAGCCTTCTAAAGACATAAACAATTATTTTAAACAGAATTTTGCCTTCAGTTCATGTTGCATTATATATGATATATTCTAATCATAATAACTCTGTATGGTGAGTAGAAGTATGTATTAATCCATTTAACATATGGGAAAATTGATATTCAGGGAGAAGAACTATGTATGGTGTTATGAAAAGCACTGAATATCAAGTGAGAAGAATATATTCAAATCATATCCCTTTCTCTAACTACCTATATGACCTTGGGTAACTTTATTCATTTACCTCATCTATTAAACGATGAGTTTGCATTAGCCAGCCTATGTCTCCACCCAGTACTAAAGCTATGAGCCAGTCTGAGAGTGAAGGTAAACAACTTATCCAAAGTTACCTGCTAGTAAGCATTGGAGTCACAACTTAAATTATTTTTTATAAAGTGTAAAATTCATATGAATTCTTTCTTATCTAATTAAATCCAACCAAATTGTCTGACTACACCAGGGCTTATGCTGCTGAACAGCACACTATTTTCCATAACTTAGAACTATTAATCAGATATATCTCAGACAGACAAATGTCTTTGATTCTCTTGTTGGAACTTTATGGCTGATTAAATGCCAATTCAAAATCTTTTAAATACAATTCCACAATTGAACAACTGGTTTAAATATGTTTGTGAATACAAAGCATATACTGCTATTTTTAAGTAATTTGTCTATCAGCTATTCAATATGTTAATATGCATAAGAAACTTGATTCATCCTGAAACTGAGTGAACATGGTAAAATAAAATGAGTGTCAAAAGTAGAAACCTTTAAGTTTGTATTTACTTAAAAGGGATTGATGATTGCAATCTGTCAGCTTCATCATCATATGTCTGGGAGACTGAACATATGCTTTCGTTGGTATAGAGATCCCCTGGACGAAGAAACTCCCTCTAGCCATGCAAATCAGCACTGTCTCTGCAATTTACAATCAAAACTCACACCACTGAGACACTGACTTGTCCAGAATCACACAGGAAACATGAATTAGAATTACAACTTTCTTCCTGGTTTGGAGGCTGCCCTGATATCCACTATACCATACTGCCTCTCATGGTTATGATTTATGGAAATCACAGAGTTCAGTGACAACACTGAAACTATATAATTTATAATAAATTCAGAAGTTTTATTTTTCTTTGCAGAGTATGGTATGTTGCTAGGATATATCTATCTTTTATTTTTTAATCACTATGGATAACTGAAGAAAAATTGGAGTTAAACATTTTGAATTTTAGTAGCAGAAACCAGATAAATGAAAAGAGTTCTGGAAAAATTTAAGTGAAATATTTTTTGTAATGAAATATGTTATAATCTGAGATGAAACATTAATAAATTTATGCTACTGACATTAAGCTAGATATTATTTATACTTGATGTTTAATTTTTGCTGTCAGAAAATTTATAATGAACAAAAACTACATAATTAAATGGAACTTCAGTTTCTTGTAATTGAAATTTGAAGTAAATTTCATGACCTTATAAACTGCTTTGCAAAACTTGGAGTTTGTATCTCTGTGGTACCAGAAAGGAGGAAAAGTATCTTAGGTGGTTAGTTGAATTCTGCTGCCAGTTCAACTATCAGTTTGTGTAGTATTGCTCCTCAGAGAATGGTAGATAATGGGAAAGGCTGTACTGAGTGAGCACTCGTTAGGATTTGGTGGATAGTGGCCTTCTCTGCTGTTCATTGAGTTTTTCTCTCCTTTGAGTTCTTGGTGTCCTAGTCTGTGGTAACAGCTGAAATTACTTCTTATGGTACAGTTTCTATTTTGGAGAAATTTGAGGCAAAAAAGAGAAAATGTTTCTAGTCATTTTGCCATTTTGTTGGCTGGTCTAAGGTCTTCTTCATTCATTCAGCAGCAGAAGTATGCCAGATCATTCACCATTGCCACAAATGGTCTGGGTTAGTTAATGTTGTTTTAGGATATGCTTTCCCATTTCACCATCAGTAGAGCTTGTAGCTTGCCTCAGAGTATCAGAGACCAAAATCTTAAACTGACAATCTTGAAAGTGACATCTCAGGACTTTTGGAATGGATCAAAAACTTGTTTGAATAATTTTTATATATTAGATTTTAAAATAATTAGGTGGCATAGGTTATGAGGTATATTATCTTGTTAAAATGAATCTTTCCTTAAAAAATAAAATATCGCTGAGGAAGGAGTCTCCTGACTCAGTTTCCCCACTGACACCTGGCAGATTTTAAGCCTGACTGAATGCAAGTTGACAATCTACTCCTGTCTGGAATTGACATGAAGTTGGGGAGATATTGTTTCCCTGCAATGTCCCTAATTTTAAGTGACAATCTTCTATAGTCAAAAGGTTTGTAAGCTTAATACCACTTAATACCAGCTCTATTAAATTATAGATTGTTGGTAGGGGAACTTCCGAGATTACGTCTAAAATTAAGCTATTTGACTTAGAATTTTAGACCAACAACAATGTTAGAGTTCTTTCATTGTTAGTAATAGTGTAGAGACAATTAGATCAAGGGTGTATGAAGTTAGCATACATAGTTATTATTTGTACTTGGTTAATGTTAAAAAAAAATAGATAATTTGTGGCCTATACATAAATGCTTTAAAAAGCATCACCTGACCAAAAGTTGGAATTATTTTATGTGATATGAACTGCGTTAAAAATGAATAATAAAAAACAGTATAAAAAATAAAATATCACCAAACCATTGAAATCACCATAGTTCCTGATATATTTGCAATCAAATTGGATTTACAAAAATTGGACATAACCACAAATTTCAAGAAATCATCTCTTGTTAAAAGTGAAGATATAGGATAAACATTATTACAACATGTAAAATATACAGTTTTGATTATATGAAATTAAAAAGCTTTTTCATAGGAGAGGAGCCAAAATGATGGAGTAGAAAGATGCACATATGATAGATAGCTCTTCCCCCAGAGCCCATAAAAATACCTGTAAAGAAGAACTCTCAATAAATTCTAGAGCATCAGAAGCCACAGAACAGTGGAGTGGAGGAGATTTCTATCCCAAAGAGATCTGAAAGATTGACGGGAAAGGTCTGTCACGCACTGGATGTGGAGCAGAGCCCAGCCCTGCCTTGGCCATGTGGCACTGAAAGGAGCAGATCCCAGTAGGCTTCAGGGACAGAATCTCCAGTGGCAGCACAGATCCCTCAACCCACAGGTGCCAAAGGTTAGCAAGAGGGTCTTTTCAGCCGTCTATGAGGAAGCTGGGTGTCCTCTTCACTCAGGTCTTCTCAGTAGGCAGCAGTAGAGGCAGCAGCA
This sequence comes from Bettongia penicillata ogilbyi, assembly GCA_023548195.1. Classification (NCBI taxonomy): domain Eukaryota; kingdom Metazoa; phylum Chordata; class Mammalia; order Diprotodontia; family Potoroidae; genus Bettongia; species Bettongia penicillata. Next base: position 1,107,714 of record JAJHZJ010000366.1, read on the forward strand.
GAAAGGGCTCCCAAAGTAGGCAGTAGCCTGCATCCATTGTTGAAGATCTCACCATAAACCCCCTGAGAGAACTGAGCCCAGTGTGGTAGCACTGTCCCATCCTGAGCAGCTGATCTTAATCTGACACTGAATAGCAGCCCTGTCCCCGTGAAAGCCCCCTGAGGGTTTGGAGCAGCTCATCTGAATCTCAGCCCCCAGTGCTGGCTTGGAAGAACTGGAGATGAGATAGTTGTGGAGAGGAAACTCAGAAGTCAAATAACTGACTGGAAAAATGCCCTAAAAAGGGAAAAAAATAAGACCATAGAAGGTTACTTTCTTGGGGAACAGGTGTCTCCCTCCATCCTTTCAGATGAGGAAGAACAAGGCATAATGTCAGAGGAAGTCAAGGCCTCTGCCTCCGAAGGGAACTTAAACTGGGCTCAGGCAATAGAAGACCTTAAAAAACAAGTTAGCAACTTACTAAAGGAGAACCAAAAAAATGCTGAGGAAAGTAGCAGCTTTAAAAAGAGGCTAACTCAATTGGAAAAAAGAGGTCCAAAAAGCCAATGAGGAAAAGGAGGTTTTAAAAACTAGAATTAGCCAAAGGGAGGAGAAGGTTCAAAAGCTCACTGAACAAAATAATTCGTTGAAAGAGAGAACTGAGTTCAGGGAAATGAATGACTTTGAGTTAAACCAAGAAGTTAGTAAACAAAACCAAAAATTTGAAAAAATAGAAGATAATGAGATAATGTGAATTATCTCATTGGAAAAACTACTGACTTGAAAAATAGATCCAGGAGAAAGAATTTAAAAATTATGGAACTACCTGAAAGCCATGATCAAAAAAGGAGCCTAGACATTAACTTCCATGAAATTATCAAGGAAAACTTCCTTGATGTTCTAGAATCAGAGGGCAAAATAAATGAAATAATTCACTGATCACCTCCTGAAAAAGACTCAAACAGAGAAACTCCCAGGAATATTGTGGCCAAATTTCAGAAAGCAAAAATTTGAGTACTGTGGAAAAATAATCAGTATAACACAGGATCTGGCAGCTTCAACATTAAGGGATCGAAGGGCTTGGAATGGAATATTTCAGAGATCAAAGGAACTGGAATTGAAAACAAGAATCACCTACCCAGGAAATCTGAGTATAATGCTTCAAGGGAATAAATGGTCATTCAATGATATAGAAGACTTTCAATCGTTCATGTTGAGGAAAAGACCAGATCTGTATAGAAAAATTTGACTTCCCAAGACAAGAATCAAGAGAATATGAAAAGGTAAACAGGAAAGAAAAATCATAAAAGACTCTCTACAGCTGAACTGTTTACATTATTACATGGAAAGAAAATATTTTTAACTCTTGAATCTTTTCTCAGTATTTGGGTAGATGGAGAGATTATACATACACACACACAAACACACATACACATAGATCAATAGAAAGTACAGGGTGTGTTATATCAGAAGAGATGATATCCACATGCAAAAAAAAATAAAATGAAATACAAATTAAGGGGTGAAGGAGGAAAATTCTGGGAAGAGAAAGGAAGAAATGAAACAGGGCAGGCTATAAATTATAAAAGAGATAAGAAAAAATTATTCAATGGAGGAGAAAAGGGAGAAGGGGAGAGGGGGGAAAATGAAGCTACTCTCTCCACATGTGGCTGAAGGAGGGAATAACATGCTCACTAACTTTGACAGGAAAATTTATATCACACCACAAGAAAGGAGGAGAGGAGGTGACAAGTGGGGTGAGGGGAATGTTAGAAGGGAAGGCAAATAGAAGAAAGGAGTCACTAGAAATAACACTTTCAAGGAGGGACAAGGTTAATTGTAGGGGAAAAAATAAGGGGGGAATAGAGTACGACAGAGGGCAATATAATTAGTATTACACAACATGACTATTATGGAAGTCTTTTGCAAAAGAATACATATTTAGTCTGTATTGAATCGCTTCCCTTCTCAGTGGGGCTGGGGAGGGGGGGGGGGGAGGGAGAGAACTTGGAATCCAAAGTATTAGAAATGAATGTTGAGAATTTTTATTGCATATAATTGGGAAATAAGAATCACAGGGAATGGGGTATAGAAATTTATCTTGCCCTACAAAAAAAGAGAGAAGATGGGGATAAGAGAAGGGTGGGGTGTGATAGAAAGAAGGGTACATTGAGGGAAGGAGTAATCCGAATGCAAGGTATTAGGAAGCAGGAGGAGGGGAGTGATGGGGAGAAAAATTGAACATGTTACAAAGTGAGGTAAAAGTAATTAGTATTAAAACAATTGACTGAATTAATTACTGAGAATAAATCAATGACATCTTTAGTTTGGGGAAAATAATTTCAGTCTAAATTTCCTAGAGGAAGGTAGCCTCGGGTAAAATTTGGCACTGATGGAAAAGTTAAGGTTTTAATGGTAAATTTGATCTTATGATTGCTATTTAATCAGGAACTAGAATATGTATAGAAAGGCATGTAAGCCATTTAAGACTTGCCTCAAAAGATGTTCCTTAGACAAAGTGAAATTATAATCATATTTCAAACCTGGTTATTGGAACTTGCCATTTTTAGATGCTATGGGACTATTAAGTGACTATTCTTCTGAGTCTAACTCCAGGTATATGTAGCAAGAAAGGCGGTCTGAGCCTTCAATTCATTATGCCAGTAAGTTGGTGAAATACCGGTATGAACTGCAAAAGTGATCTCATGGAAAGGGTGGGAGAGCGGCTGTTCATCCTGGGCTGAGGTAGGATTCCCCTGACTCAATTTCCCCACTGACATCTGGCAGACTTTAAGCCTGACTGAATGCAAGTGGACAATCTAATCTTGCCTGGCATTGACATGAAGTTGGGGAGATATTGTATCCCTTCAATGTCTCTACTCTTGGTGGCAATTTCCTATAGTCAAAAGGTTTGTAAGCTTAATACCAGGTCTACTCAATTGTAGATTATTGGTAGGGGAACATCTGAGGTTAAGTCTAAAATTAATCTATTAGGCATAGGGCTTTAGACCAACAACAATAAGTTAGGGTCCTTTAATTCTTAGCAATACTGTGGAGACAATTAGGTCAAGAGCTTGTGAAGTTAGTGACATAAATATTATTTGTGTCTCAGTTGGTTAATGTTTAAAAAAAATTCTTTGCTAATCCATATTGTAAATGCTTTAAAAAAAGTGTCACCTGACCAAAAGTTTGAATTGTTTTGTCTGTTATAAACTGTTAAAAATGAAAAATTAAAGTAAAAAAAAAGCTTTTCCATGAAAAGAATTAATCAACCAGGGTAAGAAAGGAAACATTTCATGGCAAAGATTTACCTGATAACAGTTGTTGTATAAAGAACTAATAGAAATATATAAAATCAAAATCCATTCCATAATAGAATAGTGATCAAAGTATATAAACAATTGTACTGAAAAGAAAAATTGCGAACTATTAAGTCATGTGAAAGAATGTTTAATCTCATTTTTAATAAGAGAGATTAAAAGTAAAACAGTTCTGGGACTTTATCTCACACTCATTAAATTGAAAAAGAAGAAATAGGAATGATCAGTGCAAAAAGGAGCTATGGAAAGGTGGGGATACTCATAAATGTTTGCTAATGGAGCTGTGAAGTTGGTTCAACTATTCTGGAAAATAATTTGGAATTATGCATAGAAAATGACTAAAATGTCTATAGTATAGAATCTAGATCTTATAGGTCCCTAGGTGCAGCCTTTTGACTGAGTCCAAGTTTTACAGAACAAATCTTTTTATTAAGGGGATTTATTTTGTGAAATTTGGATTCAGTGAAGGGCCAGACTTGAAGACCTAGAGGGCCATATGTGGCCTTGAGGCTGCATGTTCTCCAACCCTGCATACTTTTTAAATAAGAGATTCTGCATGTGTGTGTGTGTGTGTATACATACATAATCTATCTGTATCCATCCATCAATCCTTCCAATCATCTATCCATCTATCTATCTATCTATCATTCTATCTCAAAAAGATCAGTGATGAAAAGAAAGGCCTAATGTACAATGAAATAATAATAGCAACACTTTTAGGATAACAAAGAAACAGAAGGAAAATAGATTTCCAAATAGATTAAAGAATGCCTGATCAGGTTGTGACGCAGTGATATAATGGAATGTTACCGCGCTGTAAGATATCCTGGATATGTTGACAGCAAAGTTGGTCTTACCTACATTAATACAAAATGAAGCAAACAGATCCAGGAAAAAGAATATGCACCATGACTACAACAACATAAGTAGAAAGTACAACAGCATTAAAACAGCTGAAAGTTTATGCTATAAAATTACAATGACCAAGCTTGCCCCAAAGAACATACATGAAAAAGTATCTCTCCTCTCTCTTTTCACAGAAGCGGAGGACTATTGATGTGGAATATTGCATATCATTATATTTTTTTCAATATGTTTTTAGTTTTGCTGAAAGTTTGCCTCCTATTTTTTATATTTTGTTATAAAAAAATGGATGCAGAGAAGGGGAAAGTGGAGCAAAACCTTGGGAAATATATAAAATAAAAAGCCAGGAGCTATCAATAAAATGCATTTTTAAAAGTGAAACTGCAATATATTTTTTGGAGAGCATAGGATTAGATAACAAGCCTAACCACATCAAAATAGACTTCTATGGTGTTCTTCTGTCTTCATTTTAAACCTTTTGTGCTCTGAAGAAATAAAACATCTATAGAAAAGAAAATAAGAGCAGAAGCCTGTAATAGCAGAAGGACATAAAAGTTTTTTTTCTGAATTTTCTGACTACTTTTAAATCACTTTCACATACATGTTTTTTCCAAATTCATAATTAGGCTTGCTTCTTTCTAGAGATGAACCAAATTGTCTTTGTATATTTAGGGTTACAAGGATCTTTTAAATGGAAACATTGTTATCCTCATACTTAACAAAAAAAAAATTTCAAAATGCTTCAAGTGTCTGAAATTTGAACAACAAAAAGGGAAGATTTTAGTCTATCTTGTTAATTTCAAAAAAACATTAAAGGAAATCATTATGTGCTAACATTCATGGCATTGCCCATATCCTCAAGTATTCCACATTGTTAAACTCATTCTTTGAAAGCTTCTTATTTGAGAGTGTTGAAAATACCGAGAATAATTCAACTATCCTTATATTTCTCCTTCCCTGAGCATAGCGGTAGTTAAACCAGGATCTATCCTTAATGATTTGGAATATTTTTTTCTTGAGCTGTTTTCCTTTATAACAAAGAATGGAAAAGTTAACAAATACATAAAAAAAATTGCTTTAAATCATTAAGTATAAGATGAATGCAAATCTAGACAATCTTGAGATTTCACTTGACACATTACAAACTGGCAAAGATTATAAGCAAAACAATAATCAATGTTGTGGGTAAATGGGCATACTGTTTATTGTTAGTGGGGCTATGAACTTATAAAACCATTCTGGAAAGCAATTTGGAATTATAAATAAAGTGACTAAAATGTTCATAACCTTTGATCCAAAGATGCCATTACTGGGCTTATACCCTACAAAATCCATTGATAAGAAAAAATCCACATTTACACCAAAATATTTAGAACATTACTTTTTGTGATAGCAAAAAATTAGAAGCAAAGTAGATGCCCATTGACTGGGTGATAACTAAACTAGTTATGGTACATGAATATAATAGAATATATTTTTGCTCTAAGAAATGATGATTGTGATGAATACAGTGTTTAGAAAGATTCACTGAACTTTATAAGTGAAGTAAGAGCCAAGAAAACAAAATATGCAATGACTATCACATACACATACACATGAGCACACACACACGCATTAAAAGTGAGTGTTGCAAAAATTATATATAATCTGTATAGCTCAAAAAAAGATAGGAGAAAAGCACCCTCAGACCATCCCTTCATGGAGGTAGGAGATCCATGGGTATTGCGCATGTTTTCAGACTCCTTTAATGATTGGTTATGGTGAATTTTACTCTTTTTCTATCTCCAAAAATACTATTTCTTATATGAAATGACTTTTACAAGGGTATGTGAAGAAATTCTGGGACAAACGATGATAATCTCAAATACAAAGTCATCAATAAAACTTATTTTAAAAAAATACCTTTGTCTTTAATCTCATTATCCCCCACTCTCTTATTTGTAAAATGAGAGGATAAATAGGTGGAAAGATCCCTTGTAAAATTTAAAAAATATAATTAAATAAAATTTCAATAGATGAAAATTAGTATCTTATTACCTTCTAGACCAGTACAAGTTGGCTGTTCACTCTGGATGTTAAATAAGGTTTTCAAATCTGAGTCAACCTTGGGAATCTATCAACAAGTATTGATTATTTACTGCGTGCCAGGCATCGTGTTAAGAGTGGGGAATATAAAGGCTGAAATACTGTCCACTCTCAAAGAGCTTATAGTCAAGTTGCAGAGATGGCATTTAAATAATTGGAAGCATAGAAGATATTTGCAGAGTAGACAGAAAACAAACACAAAAGGGCAGGATGTAGAATTTAAGGGCTTAGGATTTAAGCTACAAGTCAGGTATTCTAAATATGGGTGTAAGAAGAATGTGAATACAAGTAATGGAGCCTCTTTTGCTATGTTTTTGTTTATATCAAAAAGTATAATACCTCTGAATAATGTGAATAAAGAGGATCTTTCACATCTATTGTTGGGCCTGGCAAGATATGTTTTAGAGCCCATACCTCCCATCTATGAGGCACTGCCTCTCAAGGGACGTGATACCCTCTGGCTCTAAAAAGTGTATACACTGAGGTACGTTTTTGGAAGAAGTTTTTGTGTGCCAGATGAGACTCTGAGAAGCTGCTAAGGAACTTCTCTGACTTTGAAAACCCAGATGTTGGTGCTTCCCTCTCTGGTAACTCTGATCAGACAGTTGGACCTATCTGTTGAACTGTGATGTATGTATTGTTTACTGTTAGACAGTTTGGAAGCGCTGTCTTCTGATGTAGATTTCTCTGTATTTTCTCTGAAGTCTGTCTAGTGTGCTGACCTTTTCCCCTGAACTAACTGTATGATACATGTGCTTGATTAAAGTGATTATTAACTCTTCAAAAGTTGCCTTTGCTTTTATAAATGCAGATCTTAGAACCTATGGTAGCAGGACCTCCTGTGTATATTGGGGTGCTTACTGATACAAAGAACCACCATCATAAATATCTTAGAAAGAAGGTTGAGAATGAAAGAAGTACCACAGAACAGAAGGAAGTCAAATGTCCTGATTTTCAAAACAGGGAAGAAAATGCAATTAGCAAATTATGGGCCAGGATGCTTGACTTTGACTTCCAAAAAATTTCTAAATACCAAATCTTAGTTTTTCTACTATTTATATACTTGACTAAGTCTTCATCTCTCTGGGCCTCAATATTCTCTCTCAACTTTGAAAAGAAGGGGTTAGAGTGTATTACCTCTAAGTTTTCTTTAAGTGTTAAATCTATGATGCAATACCTAATTCTATGACATGATAAATACAGTAATCTAGAGAAACATGGGAAGACTTGTAAGAAGTTATGCAAAGCAAAGTTAACAGAACCATGAGAACAATATTCATAATGACTGATATAAGCAAAAGTAATGCCAAAGGATAGCCAAAATCTGATTAATTAAAATACTCACTCTTGGTCTCAAAATGCTGATGTTGAAACACACCTCCTTCCTCTCAATGGAGAAGTGAGGGACTATAGATGCAGAATTAAGTATATGTGATCAGGTGCAGATTATGTGTTGGTTGGTTTTGATTAAGTGTTCTTTGTTATAAATGAGTAGGTGGGGTAGAAAGTAATGGACCATTTAAAATGACAAAATATATCAATGAAACTTTTTAAAAAATACACTTAACAAAATATAAAAAAATGAGAGGTTATGATTAAAGATATAGTTAGTGAATATCTAAAAAAGGAAAATGATCATAAGTATCCATAATTGTTTCATCAAAAGCAGGTCATGGCAGACTAAGCTTTGTTAGAGATAGCAATGTGCAATAAAAAGAGCCATGGTTCTATTCTGAAAAAACAATGGGACTAAATTGTTCATAATGTTTGACTAATTAATTCAATTATTAGGGCTAGATAGATAGATATAGATATAAACATAGATAGATATAGATGTAGATATTATGTGTATACATACATATATATGTGTGTATATAGATATATACGTATGTGCATGTGTATAATACATTTATATGATTAAAGATAGTATTAGATGACTATAATCATAGTTACCTTTGATTCTTTTGCAAAGAATCAGAAATAAAGGAGTTGTCCATCAATTGGGAATGACTAAAAAAAGTACAGTGTATAGATATAATGGAATGTTATTGCATAATAAGAAAGGATGAATAAATGGAATTTATAAAAATATGGGAATATTCACGTGAGGAATACAGAGGGGACAATATGCATAACAATTAGAACAATATAAATTTTTAAAAGCACAGGTCCTGCCACATATTAGGTATTTAATAAATTTTATTGACCTAACTTGACTATAAGAAATCAAATTGAATAACTGAATGGCCAACAGGGACACTGGAAAAGAAGATGAGGAAATGTCTCCCCCATCATAGAAGTGAAGAGGGGAATCATGCGGACAAATGGTACATAAATTATCAAATATAGCCAATGTATTTGATGTATTAACTAGATTGTTTTTCTTGGTCAAAAGAGAGGGTTTAACATGCTGGAAAACAGTATTCTTCAGCTGAAGAAAAAGTAAATGCAAATGCTATCATTAAAAATAACAAAAAGAAGTACAGGGTGGGGAAGTGATTAAGTTGCAGTTAGTATGAAAAAAAAATCTAGTTGTTTTAATGGGCTGCAAACTCAATATGAATCAATAATGCAACACAGTTCTCAAAAAATGTTCACGGGACCTTGACTTCATTGACAGGAATAATGTCTAGGAAGGGGAAAGTGATTACCCTGCAATATTCTGCCCTGGGCAGATCACATGTGGATAATAGTGCTCTGTTGTAGAATATTCTAAGGAATTTCAGAAGGGCATTGATGAGCTGTAAAGTATACAAATGAAGGTAGCTTAAAGGGTAAATGACCTTGGGATCATGTCAGATTAGAACAAATTAAAGGAACAAACCTATTTAACCTGGAGAAAATAAGACTCAGGAAGAACACATTAGCTCTGTTTCAGTATTTGAAGGGTTTTCATATAGAAAACCAATTAGGCATGTTCTACTTGGCCCTGAAGGGCAGAAGTAGGAGTAATCTATCACAGCTCCACAGAGGCAATTTTAGCCTTAATTTTAAGGAAAGCTTCCTGATACTAAGAAAGGTCTAAAAGCGAAATGGTCTGCCTGTAAAATACTAGATTCCCTTACTAGAAGTCTTCACAGAAAAGCTGAATTCTCACTGGTCAAGTATATTATGAAGGGACTTTTTGTTGTATGGATATAGTGAAAAGACTGCAGAAGTCCCTTTATATTCAAAATCTGTGATTCTGCATTTATTTCTAGAAGCAAATATTTCACAAATTTTCCAAAAAGGTCTTCTGTGTTCTAGTTTTTGAGTGTGCAAGAAACTCAATATGTTTGCTGCTTAGAGCACACACTTCAGTGCTAAGGAGGAACTCATTTCCTTAAGTCATGCAACATTTGAAAATTATCTTTGAGAATAATGTCAAATCTGTCATCATTACCATAGCAACTCATTTTTAGGAAGGAGAAAAGTCAGTGACATTTGAGATTTCAGAACTTGGAGAGAGTTATTCTATTTCTTGGTACTTTTCAAAACGCTTTGTTTTAATGAAGTTTTAGTAATTTGAACGGAGATTTCCTGAGCATATTGCAATGAAGAAAGTGATATTCTGATTTGGACTTGGTCACCTAAATCTCTCTTCTCCTCCCCTAATATCTAGTAAAACAAATCCAGTCAAAGGTAATGAAGTAATTGATTATTAGTGTGCTTGCAAGAGAATTCCAACCTTCAAATTTATTCCCAAAATGTATACTTGTAAACAAAATATGCTCTCTGATTGAGTAGTCAAATTCATTTATTTTCTTACTTCACAGGAACTAACAAACTTTCAGATAGAGACTATGAAAGTTGAGAGCACATTCGAAATATAAGAATCAATTCAGAGACTCTATCAGCATAAACACCAATGTGGATAGCAGTAGAACAAAAGGATATAATTCAAGAGATTCCAGATTTAGTTGTTTTGTTCAAATATGAATAATAAAAATTCCTAGGGTTTGCACTGGTATTGTTTCTCAATGAAAAGAGCGCTGCATCTGGAGTCAGTAAGCCTACGGTCTAACGACTTCAGCCACTAGCAATCTGTGGGACCTTAGGCAAACTGAATAACCTTACTGACCTCCACTTACCTCACTGCTCCATCTTCTCCTTTTTCTGTAGCTTTTGACGCAGAGGAGAAGGGAGGCAATGGTCATACTGAGCTGCTAATTGGAAGAGGGAAATGACATATTTATTCACCAGACAGGAGAAACAGGGAACTTTCAAGGACACAAAGGGACACAGGAGACAAGATAATGATTGGCAGGAGATAATCTTGTTTCATGTGTGCTCTTCCCTTGCTTCATCTTTCCGTTTCTAAATATGTGACGTAGTTCTTGGCTAAGCAGGAGAGATGGGAAACTTCAAGAAGATAAAGGGAAATAGGGGACAAGATGATTGACATGAGAATAGCTTGTTGCTCTTCTATTCAATCAATCAAACAGCATTTATTAAATGCCTACTGTGTACCAAATTCTAGAAATACAGAAACAAAAGTTAAACAGTTCTTATCATCAAAAAGCTTGCATTTTATTCAAAGAGACAATATGTAGACACAAGCACATATAACAAACTAAATACAAATGTCATCCTAGGAAGAAGGGAGGCATTAGCTGCTGGGAAAAGTCAGAGAGAAGATCAGAGTTGTTGCCTGTGACAGAAGTGTGAGAGAGAAAAGTAGTGGCATTGAGAGCCTGCACCAGCTTTCTATCTTCCTAATGTTGGCCACCATAGAGGCCAGGACTTGGATAGCATTTCGAACCTGTTTAACTAAATGAACCCCTTTATTCAAAAGGGGAAAAAGAATCCATGAGGTGAAAACAACTGAGCTGTACTACTACTCCTAGGTGCAGAGGAAATTTTTAAACTTATTAAAACATTCCTTTCCTTAGAAGAAGCTCCTGGTATATAGTCCACAAAGTGGATTTTCTTTTAGGTATTATTTTACTCCTTTCCAAGTCACTTAATCTCCCTATGTCTCAGTTTCCTCATCTAAAATATGGTGTTGTTACACTTGATTACCACTAAAGGTCCTTTGAAAACTTCATTCTGTGATATTATGATTCAATATATTTATAAGTAATATGTGTGGAGAGCAAATGTTACAGCCCTCTCTTGAGACCAACTCAGACACATGCAAGAAGGCAAGGAATGAATCACAAAGTTTCAGTTCCTTAAAAACTACAGACCCAGAAGTCCAATATTCTTTACCCAATTTTCCCATCCTTTATATCGTCAGACAGAGTATTCTCTCTAGTACAATTATATTATCAAAGAAACTTGATTTAAGGTAAATTAAAGAGATTCTATAATCTACTAAACTAATATTTATTCTGAAAATGATCCTTTTTTAATTCCTACAAATGGTAGATTTCCAGTCATTCATATGTAAATCAAGAACTTCTAATTTCATGGAATTCTTAGTAAAACCCCAAATGTTTCAGTCACCAACATTTTCCACAATAATAAGCTAACCTCATATTGCAAAGAATTATTCAACCTTGTTACACAGACTTTTTCAGTGACTCCTTTGGGGGTTTTCTTGGCAAAGACACTGTAGTGGTTTCTCATTTCCTTCTCATTTTGCAAATGAGGAAACTGAGGCAAACATGGTTAAGTAAATTCCCCAAGGTGACAGAGTTAGTGTTTGAAGTTGTATTTGAACTCAGGTCTTCCTGATTCCAGGTCCAGTATTCTATCTACTATGCCACCTATTTGCCCAATTATCCAACCAAATGTTGTTTAAAATAATTAGAATATATTATGTCTAGTGTTACATATTCAGAAGCATGTCTTCAGGCTTGCTATGTTTTTGGGAATCATATTTATGGATATTTATCTGAACCAAGATGACAAATTTGATACATGAAAATTTGAAAAAATTCTACTTTTTAGATAAAATTTGATAAGAATGTTGAAGTCATCCTTTTAAATTAATATAATCGCATTAAATTACTATAATATAATAAATGTAATTAAATTAATATAATCACATATAATATATAATATATCATAAATTAAGAACAGATGAATTATTAAATAAGCAGAGAAAATAAATGATCCTCAAAACATAGAATGTATATTGGCACAGAATATATATTTCTATAAACAAATAGAGCAATTAAAAATGCAGTGACTTATAAAGCTTTCCCATAAGACTTCAACTGCTCTTTTAGAGCTGTGGAAGGCTAAGATTTTGCAGTAGGTGGCATTAAAAAAAATTATTCTGAAGATCTGTGTTGACACACCCTGCAGATGGGTGACATTCACTGTAGCCAAGTGTGAATTTGCTTAAGAAGCTTAATAGTGCAGAAGGAAAACAGCTATTTTCCCCTTTCCTGAGCTTACTATGTCCACATTAGTAACCAAGGGTAGAAAAAGCAACAGCTGATGAATTTTAATCATCAAGAAACTTAACATTTGCCAATTACCCATATTGGTGTATTAGTCTACTGTTGTTTGTCTGAAATGCACAAAATGTCCAGGTTTCTAAGCAGAGGTTTCTAACAGTTTCTAGAATGTGGCCATATTAATTTAGAATTTGTGATTCTTTAGACAGCATTAATAACATTATTATTTCTACTATTGTTATAAACATTATTATATTGATGTGATGGTCACAATTATACAATTAGTGATTATAATAATTGTTATATAGTAATATATTATAAAATCAGAGACAGTGATGTTGATATTAATAATACTTTGCTACATCTGCAATTTCATTCTGTGGGGGAGCTTCCAGTGAGAAACTTCCTTTGCCAATGAAAATCTGAACTTCTTTTTGCAGTTTAGAGTCTTTTAGTGATTTGACTATACTCGCAGGGTTAATATTTGTCAGTTGAGTTTTAATGCAAGATTTTGTCGTAGTTATAGGATTAGCTCTCTAAACACTTTGCATCTTCACTCTACTATGAGGACAAGAGGTATGCGTGTGATTTGGACTTCTAAGCAAAGAAAGAGTGCATCTAATCAAATGAAGTGGCTAGACCTCATTTGAGGTGAAGTATATTGGAAGATGACTGCTATGGTCCCTTCTATTCTGCATTTTATGATTCAGATTCTATACATTTATCAGTAATATATGAGGAAAGGAAAGGTCTTAGCCTCCCAAATGAAGAGTTTGAAAGGGCAGTGCTCATCTGTGTAAGATAATAGGATTTGGAAGTGGAAGGTAACTTGGATGTCTTCCAGTCTACTTCCTTCTTTTTTTCAGAGGAAGAAAATGAAACTCACAGAGATGAACTGGTTTGTTCAAGGCTACAGAGATAATAAGCAGAAAATTTGGAATCTGAATCCTAAAGGCTCTCTGTTGATTTTGTTGGGTTTTTTTTTGTGGGGGGGGGACTTTGCTCTAGGCCTGTGATTTCATAGATGTAGAAAATTTCAACATCTGAAGTAAATCAACAATCTGCAATTTAGAGTCTTAGGAATTTTACTCTAGGCTCATAGCAACAGAATTAGGATGTGTCATAAGCAGAACTTGGACTCAGATCTTCCTAACTTGTATGCTGGCTCGGTATCCACTTTCCCATGTGGGTTCTCATGTTATACATTTTTTAAATGTTTTTTTCACCAATTCTAAAATGGCATTTATATCTCTATTATATATGTATTTTATGTATGTATATGTTATATATATTCATAATATATACAGACATAGATATAAAGATAGGATATAATAGCTAGTGCCAAAATCAGAATTAAGAAAGTCAGGCAGCTAATGCCATGTGTGGAAAGTGAACACATCTGATGTAAACCAAGAGTTCTAAGAATTTTACTCCAAGCCCATGGTCACATAATCAGGACATCACAAGCAGAACTTGAACCTGGGTATTCTTAATTTGGATGATGGCTCTTGGAGCCATGGTGGAGGGTGAGGGGATGGAGAGGCAATGAATAGACAGTGGAACACAGAACACCATTTTTTTTTTAATTTTACCATTTAAAAATGTACTTTTTAATAGCAAAACTTCCACTCTCCATGGCAAGTATGTATTCATATTGTGATAAGTTGTCAACTCGCATGTGCTAAAGTAAATATTCAAAATCCTCAGTGGATAGTAACAAAAGGGGGTCATAATTTTTTAGATCTTTCCTAGGTTCATGAATACCTTTTCCCAGCTCTGATGGTACCAATGTAAACCTGGATCAGCATTTCTTGGATTGGTGTTTTGCTATGCTAATTTTAATACATTGTTTGGTTACTAAATCCAAATAGACCTCTGTGTGTTAAGAATGGCACGGACTGTTTTTAGCTACTCTCTTCTTGAAATTAATAACCGCAATTTTCACAAAAGTATAGAATTTGAATTTCTCATTAATTCAAAGAAAATAGTATCTTGCTGACGAGTTAATACACGTTAATTTTATCCTCAGAGGGGCACCTCTTAATCAATCAAAATTAGGATTCAGTATGAGAAGATTTGAGCTGACTTTTAACTGGTAACTTTTTCACCACCACCCCCCTTTCCTTTTCTAGTCATAAGATTGTGGACAAATTTAACCTATTCTCTTCTCCTCTTTTAATCCACAAAGAAAATATATTTCCTCTGGACTATACGCAAAATGGAAGTAAGAGTAAATTTCTTTAAATTCTATTTTAGCGTACTATTTAAATAGTATGTTTTTTCAATACCACAAATTTTAAAAATATGGTATATCACAGTACTAGGCAGGTCATTGTAGTCTAAAAGTCCTTCAAAGTATACATGTCAACCGCCCACTCCTCAGGATGGGACTTGTAACTTTGTGGCATTGAAGAACTACAAATTAATCTCCACTCAATGAGAGATGTAGCATGTGTCACAGCAAAGACTTTGTGGAAGATCCTAGTAATTCTATAATTAAATAAGGCCAGAATTCCTATCACATAGTTATTTTGATGCTTATTATACCTAATACTGAAAAAAGTTGTACTTTTTACTGACTAAATACGTATTTCTTCTAAAATGCTAGAATATACCCAAACAGGAAATATAAGGTTTTGTAGAATCCTAGCTGGAAAATCCATTAGCAGTTATCTAACTTAGCACTTTGATTTTACAGTTGAGAAAACGGAGGTTCTCTCTTAAGAGAATTCTACAGGTTATACAACTACTTAATGACAGCAGTAGGATTAAAACCCACAGTTCCAGCTTCCTCCTGTGTTTCTCAACAATAATACAGTGGAAAATTTTGAAATGACCTAAACACCAAATTAGAAATCTTTACACTGCTCATTCCCTATTAATGATGAGGGCCTTGACCATAATGACCCAATTTTGGGGATCTCATTTATACATTAAATAATGAATTTCTTCTTTTTTCCTTCTTTTTCTTTCACTACTGTATTCATATTCAATGCTTCTGAATAAAATTTAGGTCACTTGAGTCATAGAGTACAAAGACTACAGAGAGTTGCCTCTATCTCCAAAATACCTCACTCACCAACTTGAGGATATTTAAAGATGTTTTAACAGGAAGAAAAGGCTTCATTTCAGAGTTATAATCAAGGAAAATCTTTCTAAATGAGTCAGTATAAGTTTAACAAGACTAATTCACTCTAAGGTGTAAAATGAATAACATCAGATCCTTTTTCTGAGAGCATGTTTTGATAGAAAACCTGGTGCTACTAATGTAATGAGAAAGAGTTCTAACTCCTGGAGGGTAAGAGGAAAGAAAGCTATAAAATGGGCAAAATTTTCCTATGATAGACCCTATACAAACCTACAAAATGTTAGTTTTTATGTAAGGATCACACAAGTCATCTCCATATGGTAGGAACAGATAAAACTAACCTGTATAGCTTAGGAAAATGCCTCCCGTTTTGGCTGAAGATTGATTTCCTTTCTTGCCTTACCATGATGCTTTTACATTAAAGGTGATCTAGGAAGAGGGTAACACAAATTATAATTCAATTGACAAGGAACTAGGTTAAGAGTTGGAAAGAAGTACTAATTTATTTTCTGAACATTAATGTCTTGTACAAATTACAGTGTGACTTACTTTTCCTACTGGGAGCTGAGAGATAAGATGCTCATTCACACAAGAGATGCACTTAAGAGATGAAACAATCAAATTTTCTAAGAAACATTTCTATGAGCCTGGACACAGCTGCAATCCATGCTATTTAAATCCAAAAGAATAGAGGATTTCCCCACAAGAGATTTGAAAGATATACTGAATTTCAATACTAGGAAAATCATTTTATTGTAAAAAAAAAAAAAGCTCAACTGTTCCCTCTCCATTAGGGATATGTAGTTCTTTATTATTCAATCAAATTAACCTGTTCTCAGTGGGAAATGTAGGCTATATTATAACAATGACTTTGTTTCAGATCCCTCAATAATTCTGAAAATGACTCAATTTTCTTCTTCCATCACACTTACACATTTTTTTTGCTCTGCATCCGCAGAAGGCTACATCATGAATTATTTTCCAGAGGCACAACTATAAAGGCCACAAGCTTGTAGAACGTTAATGTTAATAGTGTGTGTGTACAGGTGTAGGGTGATCCAGAGTGGGTTAGAGAAAATGGTTATTTGATGTTACACTACTACCTTGGTTTCTGTTATGCTTTACTTAATTGAGAGTTCAGAGGAAATAAAACACCAAATCCCAGAATTTCTGAGTTAGAAGGGCCTTCAGAGATCATGTAAGTCCATTTGCTCTCAAAGGATATGCCAAAAAACATTGCTAGGTGCATGATAAAATATTGACTATTGTTATTGTAGATGGAAGAAAAATCATAAATAATTTTGTTTGATAAAAATTTTATTTATAGTGAACGTAAAACTGCCTTCAAGTCAGAAAAGTCTGAGTTGAAGTTGTTCCCAGGGCTGTGTGATCTTGGGAAAGGTCACGTTAACCTCTCAGTGCTCTGGACAACGCTCAATAGTTACTAAGACTGTAAGTTTCAGAACGACCTATATTGCTAGAAGGAATTTCCTCATCCAAGAGTTTCCCTGTCCTACTAAAATAGTTCTTCTATAAAGACTTGGATTGGCTGCCTTGCCACAATGCCTAGAGTTTGTAATTGACTCAGGATTTGCATTTCTTCCCAGTTCAGGAAGAGAGGAAGCTTTGGTAGGATCAAAAAACTGAAAGGCAGAGTTTTGTGCTACAGTAATAGCTTTAAAAGATTCTCTAGAAAGGGGCATGGGAGAGGAACAAGAGTGAGAGTTAAAAGAGAAGGGGGAGAAATGGAGCGTGGAGGGAGTGCAGAAGGGAGGGAGAAGGAAAAAGAGAGGGAGAGAAGGAGTAGCAGGGACATCAGTAGAATCAAAAGACAATGGAGAAGATAGAATATACTCTAGGAGAGTGATGATAGCTGATAGAGTCATTTCCTTTCCCTGGGTGAAAGCATGGTTTATTAAGAGAGTCCAGAAGAAAGTAATTGAATTCTGGTTCCTCATATAAACTGCTGCAACAATGGTCAATCTACAGCTCTCTGTCCTCTGGGCAGGAGGATTTAATGTTAAGGATTTTTAAATTTTCTATACTAGTTATTTACATTTTCTGACTGAAAATTATAGGGTTTTTTCCACTGAGCCTACCATGGCATGTTTTCTACTATTCTCATGAGGTTGGTCTCATTCCTTAGCATAGAATTTAATATTTTATCAATTACTTGCATAAGCATATTGACAGTATGCTTATCAAATGTGGAGAGGATAGTGTAGAAGAAAAGAAAGAGGAGGTGGAATATGAGTGCTGTGAGATACAGAAAACATTTCTCTCCAGAAAAAATGATCTCTGAGGTCAAAAAAGTTGTGATTTCTTCCCATCCTTATGTCCACAATAGGATGAACCAGACCAAGTTGATCTTGAAGAGTATTCAGTCTCTTAGAAATTACTAACTATAGAATTTCCCTCCGAAATAGCATTAAATCAAGACTCTAAATGGATAGTAGAGCAATGGAACCCACAAAAAGGTGGAGGAAAACAATTTTCCAGCTTAAGATAACTTAAAAGGACTTCAGGAAAAGTCTATCTCACTTAGGTAAAAGGGGATTGCAGTCCAACCCACACAGTATTTGGGTAAGCCAACAGGAGGCTCTTAGCCAGAGCACAGATCAGCAAGCAAGGCCCCTAAGTCCTAACTCAGCAGATTAGTGGCACAGCAGGCCTGCTGTGAGACCTCCAATGCCTGCACAGAAGGAAAATTGCCAGCCACAGAACCTCAGCACATCAGGTAGGACCAGGTTAGGCAACCTCAGCACAGTGGGCAAGCACCTGAGGCTCCCAGCATGGAAAGACAGTGACTCTAGAGAAAACTGAATAGGGATAGAAAGGAATATACCATTTTTTCAGTGGTACATGGCAGCTACGTAAAAACTGATCATGTATTAGGGCATAAAACCCTTACCTCACAATCCAATGCAGAAAGGCAGAAATAGTACAAACATCCTTTTCAGATCATAATGCAAGAAAAAGTGTGTATAAAAAAGGGACATGGAAAGATAGATTAAAAATGAACTGAAAACTAAATAATCTAATCCTAAAGAATGAGCGAGTCAATATTCATACCAGATATAAAACTATTTTATAAAGCGGCAATCATGAAAACTATTTGGTACTGGCTAAAAAATGGAGTGGTGGGTCAGCATAACAAGTATACAAGACATAGTAGTAAATGACTATAGTAATCTACTATTGGATAAATCCAAATACTCCAGTTTCTGGGATAAAAAATTAGTTTCAGGAAAACTGAAAAACAGTATGGCAGAAACTAGGCATAGGCCGACATCTCACAGTCTATATAAATAAGGTTGAAATGGGTATATGATTTAGACATAAGGGATGATGCTTTAAGCAAATTAGGAGAGCAAGGAATAGTTTACCCATCAAATCTATGGAGAAGAAAAGAATTTCAGATCAAACAAGAGAAAGAGAATTAGGAAATACAAAATGGATAATTTTGATTTTATTAAATTAAAAAGGTTTTACACAAATAAAACCAATGCAACCAAGATTAGAAGGAAAGCAGATAGTTGGGTAACATTTTTGATAAGAAGCGTTTCTGATAAAGGCCTCATGTCTAAAATATATAGAGAATTCAGTTAAATTTATAAGAATACAAGTCATTCTCCAATGGATAAATGGTCAAAAGATATGAACAGGCAGTTTTCAGAGGAAAAAATTAAAGTTCTCTACAATGATAAGAAAAAATACTCTAAATAACTTTTGATTACAGAAATGAGAATTAAAACACCCCTCAGGTACCAGCTCATACCTATCAGATTAGCTAATATGACAGAAAAGGAAAATAATAAGTCTTGGAGAAGACATGAGAAAATTGGAAAACTAATATACTGTTGGTGTAATTGTGAACTGATCCAATCATTATGGAGAGAAATATGGAACTATACCCAATGGGTGACCAAATTGTGCATACCCTTTGATCCAGCAATAATGTCCACTACTAGGTCTGTATCTCTAAGAGATCATAAAAAAAGGAAAAGAACCCACATATACAAAATATTTAGAACAACTCTTTTTGTGCTGACCTAGAATTGGAATCTGAGGATATGCCTATCAATTGGGTAATGGCTGAACAAGTTCTGGTATATGAATGAAATGGAATACTATTGTGCTATACGAAATGATGAGCAATCAGGCTTCAGAAAAACCTGGAAATACTTACATAAACTCATGCCTAGTGAAGTGAGCAGAGCCAGGAGAATATTGTACCCAGCAACAACAACATTGTGAAATGACTAGCTATCAGCTCTTCTCAGAAATACAATGATCCAAGGCAATTCCAAAATACTCATGATGGAAAATACTAAACACAGAGAAAAACGATGGAGTCTGAATGCAGATTGCAGCGTGTTGTTTTTGCTTCTTTTCTTTTTGTTTTTTTCTAGTGCTTTTCCCCTTTTGTTCTGATAATTCTTTCACAACATGGCTAATGTGAGAAAATATGTTTAACATGACTGTAGATGTATAACCTATATCAGATTGCTTGCTGTCTTGGGAAGGGGGGTTAAGGAAAGGTAGGAAGAGAGGGAGAAAATTTGGATTTCAAATAGTTACGTAAATGAATGTTGAAAAATATCTTTACATGTAATTGGGAAAATAAATAATATTATTAAGGAAAGATGAGTCAAATAAATCATAGAAATAATAATTGAATGAAATTGAAAGAAAACTATTGAACTAATAAATAACAGTAAGAATAATTTTTATGAAAAAATAGAAAAAGTTTTAGATAATTTGATTTTTATAAAATAAGAAAACCAAATTACCAGTATCAAAAAAGGAAAGGGCAAATTCAGCACCAATGAAGAGGAAATTAAGCAATAGTTAGGAGCTGTTTTGCCCAGTTGAATGCCAATAAATCTAACATTCTATGTGACATGGAAGAAGATATACAAAAATATAAATTGTCCAGATAAATGGAAGAGGAATTAATATAAATTTCATTTCATAAAAAAATAAATTAAACAAGCCATCAATGAATTCCCTAAAAAATTTTTGGACCAGATATATTTACAATATATATATTTAAAATAGGTAAAGGAGTCCCACCAAATTTCTTTCAAGATACAAATATGGTGTTGATACCTAAACCAAGAAGAGTCAAAACAAAGAAAGAAAATTATAGACCAATTTCCCTAATGAATATTGTCACAAAATTCATAAATAAAGTATTAGCAAAATATTATAGCAATTTATCATCAGGATAACACACTACTACAAGGTGAGATTTATACCTGGAATGTAGGGCTGGTTCAATATTAGGAAATCTATAGGTAAAAATGACCATATCATCAATAACAAAAAATCATATGATTACCTCAATAGATGCAGAAAAAGCTTTTAACAAAATACAGCACCCATTCCTATTAAAACAATAGAGAAAAACAATAGAGAAGATAGAAATAAATGGACTTTTCCTTAAAATGATAAGCAGTCCTCTCTTAAACTATCAGCAAGCAAATATATGTAATAGGGATGAGATAGAAGCATTTCCAATATGATCAGGGATAAAACAAGGATGTCCTTTATCACTACTGTCATTCAACACTGAACTAGAAATGTTGGCAATAAATAAAGAAAATGAAATTGAAGGAATTAGGATAGGCAATGAAGAAACAAATGATCACCCTTTGCAGATTTTATATATATAATATACATATTATATATATAAAATATGTGTGTGCATATATATATATTATATTAGAGGATTCTAGAGAATCAACTAGAAAACTACTTGCAAAAATTAACAAAGTTACAAGATCATAAAAGAAATCCACATATATCATTAGCATTTCTGTAGATGACCAACAAAGTCCAACAGCAAGAGATAGAAAGAAAAACTGCATATAAAACAACTATAGACAAGATGAAATATATGGGAGTTTGCCTGCCAAGATAAACCCAGGAACTATATGAACACAAATTTTAAAAAAATTCACACAAATAAAGTCAAATCTGAATAACTAGAAAAATATCAATTGCTCATCAGTAGCTGCACTAATATAATAAAAATGACAATTCTGCCAAGTTCTAAACCCCTCCTCTAAATTTCCTTAACTGTTTACTTTTTTGCTTTTGTTCAGTTATGCCTGACTCTTTGTAAATTCATTTTGGGTTTTCTTGGCAAATACACTAGAATACCTTGCCATTTCCTTCTCTAGCTCATTTTCTGGTTGAGGAAATTAGGATAAATAAGATTAAGTGACTTGCCCAGGGTCATATAGTTAAAAAATATCTGAGGCCAGATTTGAACTCAGGAAGGTGAGTCTTTTTAACTTCAGTGCCAGAAAAACACACACATTTAGTCATTCTATATATTAAGTATGCATATATATATACACACATATATGTATGCATATACCTATATGCATACATATACACATATATTTACATATATACTATATACATTTACATATATGTTCTATATTCATATGTATGTTCTATATATACACATATATACTCACATATATCTTGTATACTATCTCAATATATGCTCATATGTATGCTGTCTTTATATATGTACTCACATATATATAATATATACATATATATTTTTTATGCATATATAATCTAGCCACATGGATAGTTCACACTTCTTAAACTGTGAGTTGTGACTGGATAACATCCAAGGTCTCAATCTAACCCTATCACTTCTTTGCTCAAAAACCTATAATTGTTCCCTTCTAACTGGAATAAATACATTTTTTTTTCATTTTGTCAATAGGTACTTCCTCACCTCCATAATTTCAACCTACATCCAGACATCTGAAATGTTATCGCTCCTCGTCTCTGCCACTCACACTGCATAGAAGCCAAGAAGAATAAGGACTAGGAAAAATGGTTTTGTGCAATTAAATATCTTTTGAGAGGGCAGTTCTACTAGAATGGTAGAAATGGAAACCATTTATCACAGGAAAAAAAAGCAATATCCTTAAGGAAGGATTAAGTGGTGAGGCATCTAGTCTAAACTATAAAATACTGAAGAAAAATGCATGAAATAAACAGAATAGCAACTTCATCGAATAATCCAATCAGAGTTATGGAATTTGAGAATTATAAGAAACTCAGTGCCCATGTAGTCCAACTGATTTACAAAAGGAATCCACACAAGAAAAAAAAAGAACAAAAAAATAGTTAACCAGTTTCTACTTGAAGACTTTCAAAGAGGAGGCATCCACCACCTGTCATAGCTGACCATTCCCCTGATGGATATCTCTAGAGGTTAGGAATTTATTGTACTGTGTTTTATTTTCCCCTGATAGTATGTCTAAAATAATCTCTTTGCAATTTACACTCTGTGGAAGGAGCAATATCCTAAAACCTCTCTCCTGTGCAGGTTAGCATGTTTATTTAATAGGTATTGAGACATTTCTCAAAGTTTGATTGATTCGGGGAACAAAAGGCTTAGATGGCTGACCTCATTTCCTCAGTGTCTGAGTACAAAGCAGATACAAAGAGACAAACAGGCTTAGTAGATAAGAAAAGGTACTTCACTCACCTGAATCAACTCAAGGAATTCTCAGTACCAATGCTTGTTGAATATCCATCTCCTGACAAGGCTAAATATTCTTTTGTTAACCTATGAAAGATGTATAAGTTTTTCATTGTGTTCCAAAATTGAAACTTAACTATAGGGACTGAACTGAGTTAGACCCAGCCTAGAATTCCAGGTTCTTTCCATTGGAGTCAAACCACACAAGTCTAAATGCTCTTCCATATGTGACCCTTCTTCAAACATTTGGAACACATCCATCATGTATTCCCTTGGCCTTCTCTTCTCCAGCCTACACATTCCTAATTCCCTCAATTAATCCACCTGTTATGAAATCAAGGTCCTTCAAAATCTTGATTGGTGCAAAATGGTAATTAGTTACTCCTGGAATCATTCATGTTAAAAGATAACTCCTACCTCATTAGCCATCAAGGATATATATAATAGTCATGGCAATTTAGTGTAGTGAAAATCATATTTTATATTTTAATACCTGATATTTCCAATTTTATTTCTATGTAGCACTGAATATGGAATCTAAATAAGACTGGAAATAAAGGAAGTGGTTAACCTGGAAAAATGGGGAAACTGCAAAATTCAAAGAAATTTAGTTATGGCTATCATGGTTAATTAAACCTGATTTTGTGATAGATTATTGGGAGATGCTTGTTATTCTGTTGAAAATTGATTTCTAGGGATTATAAACAATGGAAAAAAATCACAAATGCATCAAGAGCATTTGTGTCACCTTCTAAAGCATAATGTTCTTGAGTTATAAAACACAAATCTTAAAATTCCTAGGTAAAAGATGATAATAGTAGAAACAATAATAAATTTCTTGTGGACTAACCCATTGTCCATACCAAGGGATTTGGGGATAAAGGGAACAAGAAAGTAGGAGAGTTCCAGGCACATTGATTAAACATCAAGGACTTTGTGTATTGTGAGTCTGATGTAAAAGCACAGAGGATTTGGTAGGTACACTGGTAATCCAGCTCTTTAGGGTGATAACACTAGGACTATTGAGTGTTAACACTGACTGAATCAATGTCCTGGTTATTCCTTTTAAATTATTCCTTTTAAAAATTATTCCTTTTAAAAAAGCTTTTATAAAGTAATTTTTAGTGAGAAATATAGCAAAAACATAAGGATAAACATTTATCCCAACACAGGGGAGGACATTCTCCCCTGTATCACCTGAAAACCTGGGAAGAATAGGCAAGAACTTACCATAGTTTCTACATAACAGTGATTCCACCATGTTCATGTCCAGAGGTTGCATAACTCATGGATGAATTGTCTCAGCTACCACTGAACTGGGTCTCTCAACTCATGTCACAGGGACTTGCCCCTAGTTTTGGTTGATCCTGAAGGTCATTCCTTAAAGCTTGTTACAAAACCTGGCCTGGACTCAATGCTTGGCACTCCTTATGAATCATTCTCCAAATTGTTGGGAGCTCACAAGGTCATAATCACTACCCATTTTCTTCACCTAAAGGCAGAGAAAAAACAGACACAACTTACTTGGAAGAACAAGAGAATTTGCTGCCTCATTCAGCGGCCACAATGGAGAGATTAAGGATTGAGACTTCTTTCCCTAACAAGAGTTTAGTAATTGATTTCCTTTAATGAGGCAACTAGTGTTTGCAGGTGCAAGTAGTGCAGTGAATAGAGTACTGGGTAAGGAGTCAAGAAAATATGAGATCCAAACCAGCCTCAGTCACCTCTTAGTTATGAGATATACTTATTTACTTTAAGATACTTAATTACTTTAAGCCTCAGTTTTCCCTCTAAAGTGGAATTATTTGTAGCACCTGCTTTCCAAAGTTGTCATGAAGATCCAAAGAGATAATAATTATAAAGTGATTAACACTATGCCTGGAACACAGTAAGGGCATTAAAATGTCATTCAGTCAACAAACTTTTATTAAGCACCTATTAGGTACAAGGCACTGTGCTAATTAGAGGATACAAAGACAGACAAAAGACATTCCCTGACCTCAAGGAATTCATAATCTAATGGGGTAGTAGTTGTTTAGTGGTATTCAGTCCTGTCTGACTCTTCATGACATTATTTGGGGTTTTCTTTTTTTCCAATATCTTTTTAAAATATATGATTTTTGAGATTAAGAATCTGTCTATTTGCGGAGCCAAGATGGTGGAGTAGGAGCAGGGATCTGCTACAGTTCTCCTAAACTACTCAAAGAAACCTGTAAAAAATGACTCTAAATAAATTCTAGAGCAGCAGAAGCCACAAAATGAAAGACTACAGCAATTTTCTAGCCCCAGACAATATGGAAGGTTGAGCAGAATGGTCTATTGCATCAAGTTGGGAGTGTAGCAGAGTTCAGCATGAACCATGCTAGCAGAGACAGAGCTGGAGCAGGCCTTAGGGGACTGAATCTTCTGGTAGCTGCTGTGGATTCCAGATTTCTCAACCCAAAAATGCTAAAGATAGCTTCCAAGATCAGTGGGAAGAGTCTCTTACCTGATTGAGAGAGCAGCATAGTCCAACTCCAGACTCAGCCTATGCCAAGTAATTGACTAGGAAAATGTGCAAACAGGAAAATGAAACAGACTATAGATTCTTACTGTTTCAGTAAAGAGGCATTTTCTTATACCATTGTTGAAGAGGGAGATCAAAATATACAGTCAGAAAAAGACAACAAAGTCAGATCTCTAAGAAAAATATCAATTGTTCTCAGTCCAGAAGAGATAAAAAATTATTTTTAAAATCAAGTAAAAGAAGTAGAGGAAAAATTGGGAAGAGAAATGAGAGTGATATAAGAAAATCATAAAAATGATTCAAGTTTCCTAAAGGAAACCCTCCAAAAAATGCTGAAGAAATTCACAGCTTTAAAATTAGACTAACCCAAATGGCTAAAGAGGTTCAAAAAACCAATTAGGAGAAGAATGCCTTAAAAAGCAGAATGAGCCAAATGGAGAAAGAGGTCCAAAAGCTCACTGAAGAAAATAATTCTTTAAAAATTAGAATGAAGAAAATGGAAGCTAATGACTATATGAGAAATCAAGAAATTATAAAACAGAACAGAATGAATGACACAATAGAAGACAATGTGAAGTATATCATTGGAAAACACAAATGACCTTGAAAATGGATGCAGGAGACATAATTTAAAAATTACTGGACTACCTGAAAGCCTTGATCAAAATAAAGAGCCTAGATATCATCTTTCAAGAAATTGTCAAGGAAAATTGTCCTGATATTTTAGAACCAGAGAGTAAAATAGAAATGGACTCCATCAATCACCTTCTGAAAGAGATCCCAAAGGGAAAATTCCCAGGAATATTGTAGCCAAATTCTGGAGTTCCCAGGTCAGGGAGAAAGTATTACAAGCAGCCAGAAAGAAACCATTCTTGTATTGTGAAAACACAATCAGGATGACAAAAGAGTCAACAGTTTATACACTAAAGGATCCAAGGGCTTGAAATATGATATTCCAGAGGTCAAAGGACCTAGGATTAAAACAAATAGTCATCTATCCAGCAAAACTGAGTATAATACTTCAGGGGGAAAAAATGCAACTTCAATGAAATAGAGGACTTCCAAGCATTCTTCTTGAAAAGATCAGATCTAATACAAGAAGATGGTAAATGCTGGAGATGTGGGAGACTTGGAACACTAATTCATTGTTGGTGGAGCTGTGAGCTGATCCAACCATTCTGGAGAGCAATTTGGAACTATGCCCAAAGGACCATGAAAATGCGCATACCCTTTGACCCAAGAGTACCTGTTCAAGGGATGTATCCCCAAAGAGATCACAACATGGGAAAAGAACTCCCATGTACAAAAATACTTATAGCAACTCATTTTGTGGTGACCAAGAATTGGAAATTGAGGGGAGGTCCATCAGTTGGGGAATGACTGAACAAGTTCTGGCATATGAATGAAATGGAATGCTATTGTGCTATAAGAAATGATGAACAGACCTCAGAAAGATCTAGAAAGAATGAATGAACTGATGCTGAGTGAAATTAGCAGAAACAGAAGAACATTACACACAGTGACAGTCATAGTGTATGAGAACTGTTTATAATAAATCTAGGCCTTCCCAGGAATGCAAGGATCTAAAACATTTCCAAAGGATTCTTGATGCAAAATGCCATCAACATCCAGAGAAAAAACTATATAGTCAGAACTCAGAATGAAGCAGACTATTTTCCATTTTGATATGTTTTGTTTAGTTTTTATTTTTCTCTTGGTTTCTCCCATTCATTTTAATTCTTCTATGCAACATGACTAATGTGAAACTGTCCTTAATAAGAATGTATGTGTTGAACCCATATAAGATTGCACGCTGTCATAGGAAGGGAGGGAGGAGGAGAAAATTTTAAAACTTACAGAAGTAATTGTTGAAAACTGAAAACAAATAAATTAATTATTAACAAAATGGGAAAAGACAAAAGAAAATTTGACTTTCATGTACAAGAATCAAGAGAATCATGAAAAAGTAAACAGGAAAGAGAAATCATAAGGGACTTATTAAAATTGAACTATTAACATTCCTATATGGAAAGATGATATTTGTAACTCATGAAACATTTCTCAGAATTAGGATAATTGGAGGGAATGAATGTATATATGTGTGTGTGTGTGTGTATGTGTGTGTGTTTGTGTGTGTGTGTATATGTGTGTGTATGTCTGTTATGTGTGTATGTGTATGCGTTTATGTGTATGTGTATGTTCATCCTTCATTGCCAAAGAAGACCATGCCATCAGAGAAATAATGACATTACTTGCACTTGACTTTGTTTTGAGTGAGGGAGGGCTGTGCAGGTCACCAGCATCACTTCTCCTCCAGAGCCATCTGAATCCAGCAACCAGATATTCATCAGGATGACTGGAGATGACTCAGGATGAGGCAACTGGAGTTAAGTGACTTACCCAAAGTCACACAGCTAGTGACTGTCAAGTGCTTGAGGTAAGATTTGAACTCAATTCCTCCTGACTGCTGCACCGCTGCTTTATCCACTGCACCACCTAGCTGCCCCAATATGTGTAAGTATATGTAGGACTGACACCCAGGACTGAGATCCAGATCAACCACTCCATTTCTCCACTGTCTGTAGGCTGAGAGCTCCAGAAGTAGCAGCCATCATGGCAGTGACTGCTGCTGCCTTGCGGCAAGTCATGTCATTATTTCTCTGATGGCATTGTCTTCCTTGGCAATGAAGGATGAACACACACATACACATAAACACATATATGCACACATATAACATGGGGCTTTCACCCATGTAAGAGAGCTTTCTCACTTACCTTTGAAGCTCCTTTTGTGGTTTGTGGGTTGAGAAATCTGGAAATTGCTACAGCTGCCAGTGATTCAGCACCCTGAGGCCTACTGTGGATCATGTTCTGCTTAGAGCCAGGTACAGGAGACCTTTCCTGTAAGTCTTCCAGATTTTCTTGGACTGGAAGTCTGTTTTACCCTGTCATTTTGTGACTTCAGCTGCTCTAGAATTTGTTTAAAGTCATTTTCACAAGTATTTTGAGGGGTTAGGGAGAGCTCAGGCAGGTCCCTGCTTGTATTCTGATTCTCCTCCCCCATTTAGAGTTTTCTTGGCAAAGATATTGGAGTGGTTTGCCATTTCTTTCTCCAGATTCTTTACAGGTTAAGAAACTGAGGCAAACAGGGTTAAGTCATTTACTTATGGTCACACATCTAATAAGTGTCTGAGGCCAGATTTGAACTGAAGAAGTTGAATCTTCCCCATTTCATGCCTAGCAGTTTATCTACTGTGCCACTTAACTTCCCTAATGGTGGAGACAATACACAAAAAGAACTTGAAAGGGTTGGAAAAGTGACCCTCTAGACTGAGGGTACAATGAAGTTCTATAACAGACGTGGAAAATGATCTGAAAAAGTGTGGGTTACAGAGTTGAATTCAGCTTGCAGAAGGATGAGTTTCTGAAGATCATGAGGTCCAGGAAAGTAGATGGATAAAAAAGATAAGACAAATTTCCTTGGTATCTTTCTTAAATGGTGAAACAACTGAGAGGGGTTTTCCAACATTGACTCTCTGCTTTCTTCAGTCAGAAGGAGAGAGGGATACCAGGGGCATAGGATGCTGAAGAAATGTTCATTTCAGCATTTTTTTTTCATTGGTTCATAAAGTCTTTACCATTTCCCCTACAGGCCCTAGCTAATATTGAAAAGTCAGAGGAAAGATGATTGAACCATTGTTAAGGGTTAAAGAAAGAAACAGATTGGTGGCACAGGGTTGCAGTCTGGCACTACTTAGAACCATTGTGTTAAACACCAAGAATGGAGAACAGCTGAACTTTTCTTTGTGTTCCAGTACCACAAGAAGGAAAGACGCACAGGAACAAATCAGCAATGCCAAGACTTTCACCTCTTAGGACTACTTCATAGTTCTAACCAATAAAACAAAATACCAGCAGCAACAAGAAAACCAAGTGTTCATAAATAGGACTGCAGCTATGGAAGTGTCCATTATACTTCAGTCTTGTATCACAAGAAAATTGAAATTAGGTTTTTGCCATTTATAGGCAAAAGCTTCCTATTGTTCTATATTAACAGTCTCAGCTGCAAGTGACAAAATTATAAATTGCATACCATTGAAAGACAATCATAAAACATAATGCTATCCCTAAATTGAGATAACATAAACTAAAAGATAACATTGAAGAGTTGCTAAAATCTGAAAAAAAGAAAATTTAAAAGCTGAGAACATTGAACATCTTTATTTAAAGCAAACTGCCCAAATTTTCCCTAAAAATGATATAGATAACACAATAATCAATGCCTACATGCATTTGAAAAGGAGCTAGACAATACTATAAACAGTATTTAGAAAAGTCTGTAAGTTTGCCGGTATATATCCACTAGCAGATTACACCAAAACAGTGTCATATTTTTTTAAGATTTAAATTTATTTATTTACTTTTAGTTTTCAACATTCACTTCCACAAAATTTCAAGTTACTAATTTTCTCCTCATTTTCCCTTCCCCCTCACCCTGAGATGGCATGTATTCTGATTATCCCTGCCCCCAGTGTGTCCTCCATTTTATCATAGATAGATAATCAAGATAGATTTCTATACCCCATTGATGGAATGTCATTTCACAGTTACATGTAAAAACAATTTTTAACATCTCTTTATAAAACTTTGAGTACCAAATTTTCTCTCTTCTTCACTCCTCATACACCCCCATTGAGAAGACAAGTTATTCAATATAATTTATACATGAGTCATTACATAAAACACCTCCATAATAGTCATGTTTTGAAAGACTAACAATATTTCCCTTTATCCTATCTGGCCCCCTAATTATCATATTTTCTCCTTTGACCCACTCCTATTTCTAAAGTATTTGTTTCTGAGTACTCCCTTCCCCCAATCTCCGCTCCCTTTGATCATCCTCCATTCCTCTTATTACTTCCCCACTACTTTGATGTAGGGTAAGATACCCAATTGAGTGTGTATGTTATTGACTCCTTGTCAAATTCAAAGAGAGGAAGGTTCACTCATTCTTTCTCACCTCTCCCCTCTTCGCCTCCATTGTGAAACCTTTTACTGCCTATTTTATGTGAGATATTTTCCCCATTCTATCTCTCCCTTTCTTCTTCTCCCAACATATTCCTCTTACCCCTTAATTTTATTTTTAGATATCATCCCTTCATATTCAACCTTGTGCCCTCAATCTATCTATCTAGCTATCATCTATTTCCTCCAACTACCCTAATACTGAGAAACATCTCATGAGTTACAAATATCATCTTTCCCAATAGGAATGTAAACAGTTCAGCTTTAATTAATCTTATAATTTCACATTTCACTTTCTTGTTTACCTTTTCATGCTTCTCTTGATTCCTGTGTTTGAAAGTCAAGTTTTCTATTCAGCTCTGCTTTTTTTTATCAAGAATGCTTAAAAGTTCTCTATTTCACTGAATTTCCACTTTCCCCCCTGAAGGATTATACTCAGTTTTGCTGGGTAGGTAATTCCTTGTTTTATTCCTAGCTCCTCTGACTTCTGGAACATCACATTTCAAGCTATTCCATCCCTTAACATAGACACTGCTAGATCTTGTGTCATAATGATTGTATTCCCACAATATTCAATATGTTTCTTTCTGGCTACTTGCAATATTTTTTCCTTGACCTGGGAACTCTGGAATTTGAATACAATTTACCTAGGAGTTTTCCTTTTAGTATCTCTTTCCAGAGGAGATTGGTGGAATCTTTCCATTTCTATTTTACCCCCTGGTTCTAGATTATCAGGGCAGTTTTCCTTGATGATTTCTTGAAAAATGATGTTTAGGCTCTTTTTTGGATCATGGCTTTCAGGTAGTCCAATGCTTTTTAAATTATCTCTCCTGGATCTATTTTCCAGGTCAGTTGTTTTTCCAATGAGATATTTCACATTGTCTTTCATTCTTTTCATTCTTCTAGTTTCTGTTTTATAATTTCCTGATTTCTCATAAAGTCATTAGTTTCCATTTGCTTCATTCTTTTTTTGAAGGAATAATTTCATTCATTGACCTTTTGGACCTCCTTTCCCCTGTGGTCAATTCTGGTTTTTAAAGCATTCTTCTCCCCATTGACTTTTTGGACTGCTTTTGCCATTTGGGTTAATCTATTTTTTAAGTTATAACATTCTTCAGCATTTTGGGGGGGGTCTCCTTTAGCAAATTCACTCATTTTCATGATGTTCTTGCCTCACTGTCATTTTTCCTCCCCTTTTTTCCTCTATATCTCTTACTTTATTTTCACAATCTTTTCTGAGGTCTTCCATGGCCTGTGATCAAGTCATATTCCTCTTAGAGGCTTTTGATGTAGGAACTTTGATTCTGCTGTCCTCCTCCATTTGTATACCCTGGTATTCCTTGTCATCAAAGTAAGATTTTATAGTCTGAATTCTTTTTCTTATGTTTACTCATTTCCCCAGCCAAACACTTGACTTTCTAACTCTTTGTCAAATTAGGACTCTGCTTCCAGTGTGGGCAGGGTTGGGGTGGGTGTACTGTCCCTAGACTCCCCTCAACTCCCTACACCCCCTATGGTCTGAGGGCCCAGAGCTCTGGAAGCAGCCTTTGCTGATTCTGCTGCTACTGTTACAGCTCACACCACAACCCTCACTGACCTTTTTGGCATTTGTGGATTTAGAAGTTTGAAAACTGCCAATGCTTAAATTCCCTGAGGTCTTTCAGGTTCAACTTTCCAGATTGGGCTGCGGATTTTTTTTACTCTGTCATTTTGTGGGTTCTATAGTTCTAGAATTTGTTTAGAGTCACTGTTACAGATATTTGGAAGGCTTTGGTGGCGAGCTCAGGGAAGTCCCTGCTTTTATTCTGCCATCTTGGCTCTATCCCCTGTAAGTCATAGTTTTTAAAAGTGCAATTTGCTACATGAATTAATGAATGAAAAAAACTATCTCCCAAAATAACTGACAGAAAATATGAAACTATCTCAGTTTCTGCACACAATGTGCCAGGCATGCAAATATTTGGGATACAAATACAAGCAAGCATGATAGTACTTGACCTCACAAAGCTTACAGTCTAATGGGGGAAGACAATACATAAAAAGGAGCTGGAAGAGGGGGAAATAGGAAGAGGCAGCATGCTATAGAGACACACAGGTGGCCAGGAGGTGACATAAAGTTTCTGATTCTTGGAAAGACTAGAGAAAAATTCACTTTTTGAAGTTCTGTTCCCAGAAGGATGATCTAGTGTCTTATTTAGGGAAAGAGGAAATGAGTATGATGTCTAGAGAGAGTAAAATAAGGATAAAACCCAGTTCCTAACAATGGAAGGCAAAAGTTCATCTACTCAAATGCGGTATTCAAGTGGTCCAATAGGTTGCAAAACAGCACCTGGATAGAAATATACAGTGAGTAAGGGTGATGACTTGATGATGTCAATGAAAAGTTGCCTATCTGACATGACCAGGGTAGAGATTTCATTTTATACTGAAAGCTCCACTAAAAACCACATTTGACTACACAGAAAAATAGCTTCATCTGTTATGAACTTTTTGCCATGATACCAAAACAAAATCTAGACTTAGTATATGTACAACCCTTGTGTTCACCAAAGGAAAGTGAAAATTAAAGACTTCCAATTTGAATGCAGAAATCAACTGAATCAGTGGATACAGACAGTACTTTACAAATGCTTTAGTGCAAGATATATTAAGCATAAACTGTCCTGGAGAAAGCTATAACTATGTCTGCCTGGGCACTTATAGGAATATTGAAATCAAAGAAGCAATCAAAACTATAAAATCCTAATCTTAACATACATTTTCAAAACATAAAATAGGCAATAATAAATCTGGGAAGCATCCTAACAAAATTTTATACCCAAAAGATAAGGTCAGTGATAAAAATGCAGATACAAAAAGATGAACAGTCTCCTTTTTACATTACTCCCTTTTACAAAAGGAGTATTACAATTGAAGAATATTTTCAAAGTATTCAGTATAAAAAATTACATATGCTTTTGAGGGAAAAAGATAACGCTTCACTGAAAAACAGTAAAGACTGACAACACATACACATCCCTGATTTTGCCAATTATAACCAAAAGTAGTTTCCCTCAGAGAAGAACCTTTGAGACAGCTGAGATCTAAGTGTGGATTCAAAAGCTCCTGCATGAGTGACATCCAGTTGAACTTAGCCAATAATATCTTTAAAAAAAAAACAGAAAATAAATTAATCATACCAATTTGTTTATAGAAATTATGTCAACCAAGATGATGTCATTGGCATTGGAAATTTCAGAAAGGTTACCCTTAAAGAGACTTATTGATCAATGCAGATTATGAAAAAAACAGCAGCAATTATATGATACATCTCTTTATGATGAAAAAAAAGTTAACATTTGCTAACAAGACCATTGTATTGAATTATACATCAAAAGTTCTCTGTCTTTAATAAAGTAACAGATGATAAATCTCTGCACTACAAAATAAATGCTTGAAAATGTAGTTGAGAATTTAACAAATAAACTGTACTAGCTTCAGAGCAATTTCATAGATAAAACTTGTTCACAATAATTAGGACATAACATCAATCCATAAAAATCTAGACATTGTTGGACCAAATAGCTAATAGTTTTGTTTAATGAAAATCCCCAGTTAATGAATAGGAACTTCTTTTCCCTCTATCCCTCCATCTCTCTCACTTCTTTTTTCCACTTTTGCTTCAATTCCTCTTTCACTTTAAACATTCAGTCCCCTGACCCCATTTACTGTTATGCTTTTCTTTCAATTTCATCTACAGTATATACCTCTGCTATGCTAGTATGGACAGATGCCTTATGTGAAAATTTCTAGTAAGAGATAAAATCCAGATGACAGAAAACACAGAAATCAGAGTAATAAGGCAGAAGAAATGATAAGTTTGGAATCACAGAACTGGAACTTGGAGCTTGTTTCTTCCACTTTCTATATGCATGACATTGGGTAAGTCAATTAAAATCTTTGATCATCCATTTCCTCCTCTGCAAAATAATGTCACCTTAAACTTCCAACAATATATTTAAAGATCATTGATGCTGCTGAAAGAAATAGATAGTATCTTAGAGTTCTCTCATCCAAACTTTCATTTCATAAGGGAATTGAGGCTCAGAAAGTTTAATGACATCAAAATTAATGCAGTAATCTTCTGTCAGAGTTTGAATGTGAACCAAAGTCTACTAACTATTGATCTAAATGTCTTTAAGCTACCAAAATCAGTTACATGTTCTGGGGTTTCCAGGGAGTCAAGAAACAAATGGAATTGTCTTGATAAATTCTTGGTCACCTTGAGTATAGGAGTGGAGTGTAGAAGGAAGGAGAATACAATAGGAATGATAGCCCTATCCTTATGGTTTACAAGGTGCTTTTCTCAAGACAAGATTGTGAGGTAGGAAATACAATTTTCACATCACAAGTATGATTTCCTATATGTTGCTGGATCAACTAACTTCTGAGGCTTAATGAGGTTATATAACTTCTAAAAGACAGACACACACAAACACACACACAGAATAAATATCTACCTCGGGATTTGAACCCTAGATCTTCTACTCTAGGTGTGGCACATTTTCAACCACATCACATCATAATTTACTGAGAAGAATTCATGACTTACACTGTTAATGGACAAAGAAATGTTTCAAATAATTAGTCTTGAAAATAACTGTTAACGGGATTTTAATTAATTCTTTTTGTTAGTTTTCCGAGAGAAATTCTGATCAATTTTCTGATTGAAATCAACTTTTCTGAGAGAAATTCTAATCAATTCTGAGAGAATTACTGAGGATTTCTGGTTTGAGGCACATTTTGAACCTGTGCTGATTTGGTCTGAATTTCAATATAAATGCAAAGGCAACAGTAATTTAATTTATATCTTATTTTGTTATTGGACCTTTGAAGAGGATTGTATTTGTTACTTGTGCTTGTAATTTGAACTGGGCACATTTTTTTACATTTTTTCAATATGGCACATGTATTTTCTCCCCTGATGTCTTCTGTTTCATTGAATGTATTTGAATAGAAAGGTGCTGGGCTTGATTTTGTTATATTTCCTAAATCTGTTTTACTCATAAAGACAATACATGAAAACTAAAATGAACTTATGTTAATAATGAAAAAACTGGTCAATTTTAAGCCTTAAGAGTTGGATAGGGAAACTATTACACATCTATATATAAAATTCAAATAAAGCATGGGTCTAACTAGGATGATTTCTTTTGCTTACTTTATCTGAAAACATTCATGGTGCTTTAATAATAGGTACTATTCAAACAGCATTATAAGGATTACAAAGTGCATTACATATATTATCTTAATTGATTCTCACTACAACCCTGGAATATGTTTTGCAATGGTATTTGCCCATTTCAAATGTATAAAAATGCCATTTTATAGATGTGGAAACTGAGGCTGAGAAAGGCTAAATGAGACTTCCTTAGGGTCATGCAGCTAGTTAGCTAGTTAGTAACTGAGGCAGAATTCAAATTCTAAGCCCAGATAGCTATCTACTGCACCACACCAATGCCTAGCTTTTCCCCCCTAGTCAGACTAGTTAATTCATCATTCACTGACCATGCCTTGTGCAATGATAAGGAATCATAGAAATATAGCTTTAGACTAAAAGGAAAGTATTGAGAGACAAAGTGATTTGTCCAAGGTCACACATTTGGATTCAAGCTAAGTCTCAAAGTACAGGTGGTGCAGTAGATAAAGCACCTGTGTAGGAGTCAGGAGGACCTGAGTTCAAATCTCACCTCAGACACTTGACACTCACTAGCTGTGTGACCTTGGGCAAGTCACTTAACCCCAATTGTTTCATCCTGGGTCATCCCCAGTCATCCTGATCAATATCTCGTCACTGGATTCAGCTGGCTCTGGAGGAGAGTGAGGCTGGTGACCTGCACAGCCCTCCCTCACTCAAAACAAAGTCAAGTGCAAGTCATATCATTATTTCTCTGATGGCATAGTCTTCTTCGCCAACAAAGGACTAACAAACGAAGTGCATTATAGTAGCTACTATACTAGTCTACCTCTTATCTTTGCTCAAACTATTCTCTCCTCTTGTAATGCCTTCTTTCTTCTAGGATATCTAAATTCTATATATCTTTCAAGGTCAAAGTCCAATCTCTTCCATTATGTTTTTCCAGACAAGCAACCTCAGTGTCATTCTCAAAACCTCATTCTCATACTCCCTCCACATATTCAAAACTTCTAATTTCTGTCCCCACAACATCATGTTACCCTACTCTCCAGCTTGACATGACTTAGTATCTCAACTCTGAGCTCAAAGACCGTAGGGAAACTCAATAGCAATTCAAATAATGGTAATGGTAAACTCCTACATCATGTCTCGGGTTCTTAGAACTGAATGTGATTTATTTCTAACTTTCCCCTGGGTATAATCAATTCCCTTACATGTACAAGGCTAATAGGAAGCTACCAGCATAAAGAAAGTGATATGTAATGTGACAAAAAAGTACAAAAAGGGGCTCAAATCTCTTCCCTCTCACTCTCTTCATATCTCCTAACAATCTCCCTGCTGACATTATCATTCCACTGAAACTTCTGTCTCCAAAATGACCAGAGATTTTTAATTACCAAAACCAGCGGACTTCCCTCTTTTTTCCTTGCTACACTAATTTTTTTTTAATTTACTTTTACTTTCAGTTCTAAATTCTCTCCTTCCCTCTCCCAAACCTTTGAGAAGGCAAGAAATACAATATGCATTGTACATATGAGATCATGCAAAACTTTTCCATATTAACTAAGTTGTAAAAAAAAAAGCAACAAAATAAAGAGAAAATATATAGGTATATGTTCATATACATATATGTATATGTGTGTATATGCTCCAATCTTTACTTATGTTCATCAGTTCTCACTGTGAAAGTAAATAGTAAAGGATTCATCATGAATCTTTAAATTTATCATGGGTCATTTTATTGGTCACACTAGTTAAGTCTTTCACAGTTGACCATCATTACAATATTTGTACTATGGTGTTAAATGCTGTAGCCTTATTTACTTCACTTTGCATCAGTTCATACAAGTCTTACTAGGTTTTTCAGAATTCATTAGCTTTGTCATCTTTTACAGCGAATAGATTCTATCACAATCATAGTGATATCACAGTGATTTTTGCTCAGTCCTCATTTTCCTTGACTTCTCTGTAATTCTCTGTAACTTTTGATATTACTTATCAGCCTGTATCCTCTTTGATACTCTCTTCCCTCTGGGTTTTCAGCACATCCCTCTCTCCAGTTTCTTGTCTTACCCATCACTTACCTCAATCACTTATGCTAGCTCCTGATACAGATCATGCCTTCTAACTAACAGTGTCACTTTTGTCCTGGACCCTCCTCTCTTCTTCCTCCATACTACTTCATTTGTTGATCTCATTAACTTCCAAGGTTTTAATAACATCTGTGCTGACAATTCTCAAATCTTCCTATACTTCCCTCATCTCTCTGTTGACCTTCAATCTCACATTTCCATCTTCCTTTCAAATATCTCAAACAACAGCACTACCACCCTACCAGTCTCCCAATCTCATATCATATATGTCATCCTCAATTCCTCACTATCTCTTACATCAATATCCAATATGTTGTTATGTGATGATTAATTTTGATAGAGTTAGCACCTCTCAGTGATAGAATGATCTAAGACAATTACAAAAAGCTCATGATGAAAAATGCTAACCATATCCTGAGAAAGAACTGTGGACTTTGAATGCAGATTGAAGTATACTATTTTCTCTTTTTTGTTTTTTTCTTTCTCATTCTTTCTCCCTTTTATTCTGATTCTGCTTTTACAACATGAGTATTGTGGTAATATGTTTACTATTATTGTACATGTATAGGTTATATCAGATTGCTTGCTGTCCTGGGGAGAGGGTAGGAAGGGAGAAAAGAGTTGGAACTCAAAATCTCACAAGCATGAATGTGGAAAACAATATAAATATGAAACTGTAAAAATAAAATACTATAAAGTGTGGACAAATTTAAAGAAACTTAACTAAAAAATATACCCGATAGGTTGCCAAGGCCTATTGATTTCAAATTTGTAACATCCCTCCAATATTTCCCTTTCTGTCCTCTGACATTGCTAACAACCGAGTGCAAGCCTTTGCCACCTCATGTCTGCACTACTGTAATAGCCCTTGGTGGGTCTGCCTGCCCCAAATCTCTCCCCATTCAAGTCCTCCTCCATTCAGCCAGAAAAATGATTTTCCTAAAGTTCAAGTATGATCATGTCACACACACACACACACACACACTTCAATGAACTGCAGTGACTCTCTATCACTTCCAGGATCAAATACAAAATTCTCTGCTTGACTTTCAAAACCCTTTGTAACTTAATGCCCTCCTAAGTCCCCATTCTTCTCATGTCTTATTCATTGCCATACACTCTTCAGTCTAATGAAAGTAGCCTCCTTGTTGTTTCACAAATAAGATATTCCATTTCTCAGTTCTTTGTGTTTTTCCTGGCTGTCCTCCATGTCTTGAATGTCCTACCTCATTTTCACCTAACAACTTCCCTGGCTACCTTTAAAGTCTCAATTGAGGGGAGGGGAGAGGGGACAGAGCCAAGATGACAGAATAACAGCATGGACTTGCTAGTCCTCTCTCCCCAGATTAGGCCAAATACCTGCAAAAAATGACTATAAGAAATTCTGGAGTTCAGAACCCACAGAATGATGTATTGAAGCAAATCTCCAGCCTAAGACAGCCTCGAAAGTCTCTGGGACATGTCTATCATGCCACACTGGAAGCAGACCATAGTCCAGTGTGGACCACACAGGCATAGACAGGACCTGAGAAGGCCTCATGAGAACTGAATCTTGGGCACTTGTGGCACCTTGCATACTTCACGACCCCAAAACGCCAAGGACAAATTGGAAGGTCAATGGAAAAACCTGTGGGAGCTGTCTGAGAGAGTTCAGTGGTTGGGCCCAGTCCCAGGGTGGCAGAGGTGGTGAAGGAGTGCGGAGCCATAATTTGGCAAAGGCAGCAGCAGGAGCAGTTGCAATGGTTGTGTGTGTAACTCGGGGCCAACAGATTTTAGGGGGATCTAGCAGCTCACAAGACACCCTCCACCCCCACTGGAAGCAGAGAACAAACAGCTCAAAACTCAATTAAACAGCTGGGAAAATGAGCAAAAAAATAGAAAAAAGAATCAGACTATAGAATCTTACTTTGGTGACAAATAAGACCAAAATATACTAACAGAAGACAACAAAGACAAAGTTCCTACATCCAAAGCCTCCAAGGAAAATATAAATTGGTCTCAGGCTATGGAAGAGCTCAAAAAGGATTTTGAAAATCAAGTAAGAGAAATAGATCAAAAAATTGGGAAGAGAAATGAGAATGATACAAGAAAGTCATGAAAAGAGTTAACTGCTTCTTAAAGGAGACCCCAAAAAATGCTAAAGAAAATAACACTTTAAAAAGCAGACTAACTCAAATGGCACAGAAGATGCAACAGGCCAATGAGGAGAATGCCCTAAAAAGTAGAATTGACCAGAGGAAAAAGTGAGGAAAAGTTTACTGAATAAAATAATTCATTAAAGATCAGAATGGAGCAGATGGAAAGCTAATGATTTATGGAAAATGAAAAGATTATAAAACAAAGCCAAAGGAATGAAAAAAAATAGCAGACTGTGAAATATCTCATTGGAAAAAACACTGACCTCAAAAACAGATCCAAGAGAGACTTTTAAAAAAAAAATTGTCATTTAATTTGTTTTCAGTATTCAACAATCACTTCCATACATCTTGGACTTTTTCCTCTCCCTCCTCTTCATTCTCCTTCCCTTTCTCCCTCCCTCCCCATTCCCTCCCTGAGACTGTGTACAATCTTCTATACATTCTACACATACTTTT
Organism: Bettongia penicillata ogilbyi; assembly: GCA_023548195.1. Taxonomy (NCBI): domain Eukaryota; kingdom Metazoa; phylum Chordata; class Mammalia; order Diprotodontia; family Potoroidae; genus Bettongia; species Bettongia penicillata. The sequence goes on from JAJHZJ010000366.1 coordinate 1,148,292, forward strand.
CTATTAAATACATATTGCATAGAAGAATTAAAATGAATGGGAGAAAGCATAAAATAAAATAAAACACAACATGATACAAAAGAAAATGGTCTGTTTCTATCAGTGATCCAATTCCATAGTTTTCTCTCTGATGTGGAAGGTATTTTGCCTCAAAAGTCCATTGGAAATGTTTTAAAACCATGCATTTCAATGAAGTATTAAGTCTACCAGAACAATTCCTCACACACTGTGGTTGTTGCTGTGTCCTTCTCCTGGTTCTGCTCCTTTCACTCAGTATCAGTTCATATAAGTCTTTCCAGTAGGAGAGAAAATTTAAAAATTATTGGGCTACCTGAAAGTCGTGATCAAAAAAAGACTCTAGACATCATCTTTTAAGAAATTATCAAGGAAGCCTGCCATGATATTCTAAAACCAGAGGGTGATATAAATATTGAAAAAATTCACCAGTCACTTCCTGAAAGAGATTCTCAAAGGAAAACTCCTAGGAATATTGTACCCAAATTCCAGAGAAAGTTGAACTGCTTACATTCCTACATGGAAAGATCATATTTGTAACTCAGTATTAGGGTAATTGGAGGAATTCTGCACATATTAGACAGAGGGTACAGATAAGTTGAATAGGAAGGGATGATATCTAAAAAAATAAAATTAAGGCGTGAGAGAGGAATATATTGGAAGGAGAAAAGGGAGAAATAGAATGGGGCAAATTTTCTTACATAAAAGAGGCAAGAAAATAGTTTTCTTTTTTCTAATTAATTTATTTGTTTTCAGTTTTCTACAAACACTGCCATATATCTTAGATTTTTCCCCCTCCCTCAATCATCCTTCCCCGAGATGGCATTCTATCTTACATAGGTTCTACACATACATTCTTATTAAATACATTTTCATCTTAGTCGTGTTTCACAGAAGAATTAAAATGAATGGGAGAAAGCATAAAAAAAAACATAACACAAGAGCAAATGGTGTCTTTCATTCTGCAATCCAATTCCATAGTTCTTTTTCTCTAGATGCAGAAGGCATTTTGTCTCAAGAGTGCACTGGGAAATTTTTAGGTCCCTGCATTGCTGTGAATGGCAGTCTACCAGAAAAATTCTTCAAACACTGTGGTTGTTTCTCTGTACAAAGTTCTTCTGATTCTGCTCCTTTCACTCATCATCAGTTCATAAAATTCTTCCAGACCTTTCTGAAGTCTTCCTGTCCATCATTTCATATAGAACAGTAGTCTTCCATTACATTCACATACACATCTTATTCAGCCATTTCCCAAATGATGGGCATCCATTGATTTACAGTTCTTGGCCACTACAAAGAGGGCTGCGATAAATATTTTTGAACATGTGGTACCCTTTCCCATTTTAATAATGTCTTTGGGATATAGTCCCAGTAATTCTATTGTTGAGTCAAAGGGTATACACATTTTTGTAGCCCTTTGGGCATAGTTCCAAATTGCTCTTCAGAATGATTGGATCACTTAACTGCTCCACCAATAACGAGTTAGTGTTCCAAATCTCCCACATCTTCTCCAACATTTATCATCTTCTTGTTTTGTCATGTTAGCCAATCTGATAGGTGTGATGTGGTACACCTCAGAGTTGTTTTGATTTGCATCTCTCTAATCAATAATAATTTAGAGCATTTTTTCATATGACTATAGACAGCTTTAATTTCTTCCTCTGAAAACTACCTGTTCATATTCTTTGATCATTTATCAGTTGTGAAATGACTTGTACCCTTGGACATTTGACTCAATTCTCTATATATTTTAAAAATGAGGCCTTTATCACAGACACAAAAATTCTTTTCCAGTTTTTTGCTTTCCTCCTAATCTTGGTTGCAGTAGGTTTGATTGTGCAAAAACTTTTCAATTTAATGTAATCAAAATTATCTGTTTTGTACTTCATAATGTTCTGTATCTCTTGTTTGGTTGAAAATTCTCCATAAATCTGAAAAACACACTATTCTTTGCTTCCCTAACTTGTTCATAGTATCAGTCTTTATACCTAGATTATGTATCCATTTGGACTTTATTCTTGTGTAGTGTCAGGTATTGGTCTATGTCCAGTTTCTGACACACTGTTATCCAGTTTTCCCATCAATTTTTGTCAAAAAGTATCTTATCCCAGAATCTGGGGTTCCTGGGTTTATCAAATAGTAGATTGCTATATTCAATTAACTATGGTGTCTTGAATACCTAATCTACTCCATTGGTCTACCCCTCTGTTCTTAGCCAGAACTAAGTGGTTTTGATAATTGCTGCTTTATAATACAAATTGTGATCTCATAGGCCTAGGCCACCTTTCTTAGCATTTTTTCACATTAGTTGCCTTGATATTCTGGACCTTTTGTTCTTCTAGATGAATTTTGATATTTTTTCTAGCTCTGGAAAATAATTATCTGGTAGTTTGATTGGGATGGCACTAAATAAGTAAAGTAATTTAGGTAGAATTGCCATTTTTATGATCTTAGCTAGGCCTACCCATGAGCAATTGATGTTCTTCCAATTACTTAGATCTGACTTTATTTGTGTGAAAAGTGTTTCGTAATTTTGTTTATGTTGTCCCTTGATTTATTTTGTCGGGTAGATTTCCAGATATTTTATAGTGTCTACCATAGCTTTAAATGGAATTTCTCATTCTTGTGCTTTGTTAGTAATATATAGAAATGCAGATGATTTATCTGGGTTTATTTTGCAACCCGCAACTTTGCTAAAGTTGTTTATTATTTCAAGTAGTTTTTTAACTTGATTCTCTGGGATTCTCTAAGTATATTATCATATCATCTGCTAAGAGGGATAACTCAGTTTCTTCTTTGCCTATTCTAATTCCTTCAATTTACCATATTGAATAACAGTGGTGATAATGGACATCCTTGTTTCATCCACGATCTTATTGGAAAGAAAAGAAAAATATTTTTCAATGGAGTGGAAGAAGGGAAGGTGATGGTGAAAGATAGAACCTGTCATTGCATTTGGCTTAGGGAGAGAATAACATGCACATTCAATTTGGTATGAAAATCTATCTTACACTACAGGAAAGTAGCAGGGAAGGGGATAAGCAGGGATTGAGGGAGATGATAGAAGGGAGGGCAAAAGGGCGGAGGGGGTAATTAGTAGTAAACACTTTTGAGGATGGATAGGGTCAAAACAGAGAATAGAATAAATGGGGGCAGGATGGAATGAAGGGAAATATAGTTAGTCTTTCACAATATGATTGTTATGGAGGTGTCTTACATGAGTACACATGTATAACCTATATTGAGTTGTTTGCCTTCTCAGTGGGCATGGGTAGGGAGGGAGGAAAGGAGAGAAGTTGGAACTCAAAATTTTAAAAACTAATGTTAAAAATTGTTTTTACATAAAACTTGGAAATAAGACATTCACACAATGGTGTATAGAAATCTATCTTGCCCTAAAAGAAAACAGAAGGGAAGAAGATAAGAAAACAGAGGGGTGTAATAGAAGGGAGTGCAGATTGGGGCAAGGCATAATCAGAATGCACCCTGCAAATCTTGTGGAAATGAATGTTATAAAGTCAAAATCAATTAATTAATTTAAAAAATAGTCTCAATTGAAATTTTATGCCATACAGAAAGGTTTTCCCAACTTCTTTCAATTCTAGTACCTTTCCTTATGATACTCTTTCCCATTTATCCTATATATAGCTTATAGGTACATATCTAATTGTTGTCTCTCCATTAAATTGTGAACTCTTTAAGGTAAGAGACTCTCTTTTATACTTCTTACATCCCTAATGTTTAGACCAGTGTCTGGCACATAGTAGATGCTTAAAAAATATTTAGCAGCCGACTGATTGAACATAAAGACATTCAACAGAATACAGTTTCCTGTGTCCTAATGAGCCCCAGTTTCAAAACATGTTTTACCCATTTATTATGACTTTTTCCTGAAGGAGTTATGGAAAAGGTGTAGGTAAAGAATTCTGGGAAATGGAGTCCCGGAAATTTTATGAAGCTGACATATTTTGAGTCTTCCCAAATTATCCTTCCTGTCACCATGATTCTGGCTTTGCATTTTTCATCCGAAACTTCATAATTGGTCTATTGTACCAAGCTGTATGCAGTCAGTTGTCACAAAGAAGACAGAAACTAAGCTTATCGTTAGTAGTCCTTTTCACATTCTGTATCTAGCAATATAAAAATTCATTTATTCATCCCACAAATATTCATTAAGCATACATTCGGTTTTGTGGGAGAGAGATGAGTGACAAGCAGTGTGATACAGTAAAACAAATATTGTTATCTTGTGACCTATTACACCAAAAGTCAAACCAGAAGGATAAGTCTGTTCTGTCTGTCCAGACAACTTAAAAGCTGAGCCTGGGGAAATTTACTTAGATAGTAAGATTAAGTTAGTACTACAGATCTAAGCAGGAAGTGCCCAGAATCCAGGAGCTAAGTAGAATGGTGACAAGGAGATACCAAAAATAAGCTTCAATCCATGAGAAGAATCTTTTTATTTTCTGCCCTTTCTTATACTCCTGCTATGTTGGTCCAAGGTCTTGTAATTATGTGCTTATGTGTTTTTCACTAAATAGTCTCTGTGTCTGGAATGCTATCTATTCTCACTCACAAGTTTTAGAATTCCTAGTTTCCTAAAGAGTCACTTCAAGGCCCACCTTCTGAATGAAGGTTTTCCTGATCCCCTAAGGGGCAGCAAGGTGGGACAGCAGATAGAGCTTGGAATCAGAAGACCCATCTTCCTGATTTCGTATCTGGCCTCAGACACTTACTAGCTATGTGATCCAAAGCAAGTCACATACTCCTGTTTGCCTCAGTTCCTTATCTGTAAAATGAGATAGAGAAAGCAATGGCAAAACCACTCCAGTATCCTTGCCAAGAAAATCCCAAAATGGGATCACAAATAGTTGGACATAACTCATCAACAATAATCCCACAGGTGCCATTTGTTCCCGACTAATGCAAATATTCAGAGATGGTCTTATAGCTCCTTGCAATCACATTCATCATCCAGATGACAATAGGAGAACACCGAGGACTAAAACCAAGAAATACATATAAAGATATGGAGTGTTGTCCAAAGCAAAACACATACTTTTCATTGTTGTATTTAATCCCATTTAATGTTGTCTCTAACACTTTATTGTAGGTAGCTGGTACTTATTGAAATAGACAACCATATACATTTAAATATTTGTTAAATTATATGTAACATATAAGCGTGGATCACGGCAACTGGAATTTTGACCAGATGTGGAGGCATAGCTCCAACTATACTAGAAACTACATGAAGGCCAAGATGACAGCTTCTTGTTTGTTTGGTTTTTTGTTTTGTTTTGTTTTATTTTTTGTTTTTTGCTTTTGTTTTTTGCCAACCTCAGAGTAGCTAGCACAATGTCCTGCATCTGGTAATGCTCAATAAATGAAAGCTGATTGAATGTTTATAAATCTAATTTGAGAAAAAAGACCATGATTTTTGTGCTTAGAAAAAGTAGTTAAATTCCATTTCATGATTTAGCATGTTAATATTGAGGGAAATGGCAACCATATTTCATTTTAATGAGGTGAGCATCCTGATTGGTCATGAATATTTCACCGAAAACTCCTGCGGAGTTGTACTATCAGTTAACAACTGATAATAAAATTTTGTCATAATACTTCTGGCTTTCTATCTTCTCCATCTTCTTTATAGTATCATTGGGATCAGTGAGAATATTAGCTCCACAGTAGAGTGATGCCCACGTAATATAGAGAAGCAATCAGATTTTTCAAGTCAGTTCTGTGGAATAGTTCCTCAAGGAAACAATTACTGGTATGATAAAGTGTGTGACTAAAGCACATTTACTTGGTCCTATAGGCCAAAGGGAGGCTACTTGTCCTCTCAGAAGTCAAAGAGCTACTTGAACTTTGGAAATGTTTTTGCCTTTGTTTCAACACAATGGTTATACTTTTATATGAGAGGATGCTGGAAGTCCTGTCTAACAGGTGTAGCTCTAGATTCTTTGATCTTTGACTATAACCATAATTATTCAAATGACTCCTACTGAGAGTGCCAAGAGAGGAAGTTAGATTATGGAGGAGAGGAAGAACAATTGGAGAAAGGAAAGAAGAGACCTTTTTTAAAAAGATCATTCAAGCTAATTTGAACTAGTTCCATGAAAATAAATTCAGAGGAAATTAATCCAACTCTAATCACACCGCATGAAGTGCCTTCTCAAAGACAGATTGCATTACTAAGGAAGCAAAAAGCAGTCACTATGGTAGCAAATGAAGAGCCTATCCATTAAACAAAACTGCCACTGGTATTTACTCATCACAGGAAACAATTTATGCATATCAGAATAAAATTCAATTCAGTCAAAAATTGTTAAACATCTACTTTGTCTAAAGCACTTTGGTGAGACAATGATTGAATTTCCAAGTTAGTCCGAAATGGAAAACAAATTTCTCTTCATTATTTCTGAATACACGGAAATTAATGATTGTAATTCCTAACACAAGTGATTAAAATATAGGAAACAGAGCGCTGGCACCATCAACAAAGTGTGGATTTGGGGGATGAGGAATCTATGATTATGCTTGATAAGACACAATTAAAATAAAAGTTCTGATCAGCTTATAAATTCATTCATTCAAAAAAATCATCAAACACCTACATTAAACATTGTATTGTATAAGCCTTTGTGTAATTAATAAAGAATAGACATATTCCCATCCTTATATATATATAAGGTATGGGTAATATATATTAGGTATATATATATATATATATATATATATATATATATATATACACCTAAGCAAATCATCAAACACCTACATTAAACATTATATTGTATAAGCCTTTGTGTAATTAATAAATAATAGACATATTCCCATCCTTATATATATATAAGGTATGGGTAATATATATATATATATATATATATACCTAAGCAATTGTAATAGAAAACAATGCAAAACTGCAATAAGAGAAATGAGTTTTATTTTTATTTTGTTCATGTAAGAAAAAGGTCACAATCATATGTCTGGCCCTAATTTAAATAGAAATAAATCTTAAGTGTCTGGTCTCCCTCTTTCAAGATGTGACTTCACTCCATAAAGAGAACTCATTCTGAGATGCAAGCTATCCTGAAGTGGACTTGATGTTGTTACAAAGAGATTTATTGAGCAAAGAGAGAGGCAGAAAGAAAGAGAAAGAGAAGGGGTGCAGGTGGGGAACTAACTAGACCAGAATTCTTCTCTCTAGGACCATGTCCTTATCACTAATCAATGTGACTCCATCAGGGCTGAGTAGTTGTGATGCACGATAGGTTTTTGGTCCATAAATAGCTTTCAGAGAATCATAAATAAAATCACACTGGATTGTTACCATCAGCATAAAACTGAATTTTATCTGCCTTCTTCCTGAGCCAGGAATTCTGCATCTCTCTAAGCTTTGCTTGTAGTTTGCTTTTGATGGAATTAAATGCTGCCTTCCTAGAGGTGGATGAACTATCTTGCTGGGTATGTATGAAGGTGTGTTGGTAATAAGATCCTATTTCATCTGAATTGGATAACTAGCAAATAATTAGTGTTCTGTCTGTGTGTGCATGTATATAAGTATATGTTTATGCATGTATGTGTATACACACATAGATGTATGTATATGTTTATACATGTACATACATGTGTATGTATATACATATACGCATGCATATAGATAGGTAAGGATACTGAGAGATACCCTTGACAGGGTGATTATGAAATCACTGATACTTACATATCTAGTTAGCAAAAGTTCCTAAAAATAGAAGCCTACAGCCCTGTATCAGGACACGTGGCTATCTCTTATGTGGCTCCCAGAATGCTGTCATGCCCTCAAGCTGCAAAGAGATACTAGACAACAAAAAGACAGTTTCAGCAGTCTTTGTCAGGTCAGGGGAAAAAAAAAAAACATGGCACATAACCACCTAGTGTTTGACTACTGCTTTAAATAACCACAAAACTACCTTTCCCTCTGTGATAGCAGGCATATGTTTTATCTGTTTCCTCTTCCCAGTCCTACTCTTTCCTATGGCTTACAGTTGGTCCAGAGAGTAAGAAGAGATCAGACTTTCAGCTTTTAGTCTTAAGAGATTGGTAAGGTGGTCTGACGGGCCCAAGGACGGGGTGGTAATTTCCTGCTTATGAACTCCTTTGCTTTTACCATTTGAGCTCCATTTCATTTCACTCAAGAAATACTTATTAAGCTCTTGCCATGTGCAGGGTGCTGTGCTGGGTGATGGGGAAACAATGACAAAGAATATTCCTAATCTCCTATAAAAGGAAGGGAAAAAGTCTAGGAAAAGTATAATGTACATAGTTAAGTAAATATATATCTAATATAAAACAAATACACAAATATATATTAAATAAATATATATAATTCACAAAAGTCAACTAAATTTCTATATTATATTAACAAATTCTAAGAGGCAGTAATAGAGAGGGAAATATCAAGAGAACTTAAGAATCATCTCCCATGGCTCATTGTGCAGAAGAGGAAACTGAGGCCTAAAGAAGTGAAATTACTTGCCCAATAATCCAGTTGGTATCACAAACAGGATTACACTCTATATATCTGACTACAAATACTGTACACCCTTCAGAAAATAGTATAATGGCTTTATAGTAAAAACTAATGCAAATTAATTTCAAGAAGGAGAAAGTGCTACCTTCTCTAGGAAGTGGTGACTGAACTGAGAGGAAATAAAGGAGAAGAGGGAAAAAAAGAGAAAAGGAAGAAGTATACTGGAGACACGAGTAACCACTTGTACCAAGATGGTGGAAGATAACATATCATGTATGGGGAAAAGCAAATAGTGTCATTTACATAGAATGGGAGTGAATAAAAGGGTGTCATATGAAATTAATGGAAAAGTAGGTAGGAACCAAATTGTAGAGTATATTAAATGCAAATTTCAGAAGTTTTGCATTTTATCCAATTGGCAATGGAGAGTCATGGGGATGTAGAGTAGGGGAGACATCTAAGCACTAGTTTGGAAACATTTTAGAAAAAGTTCATAAAAAGTAAGAAGTGAATCCTTGAAAGGAAAGAAGACATGACTGGCTTGAAACTCCTTAAAACTGAGTCCTACATCCTCAAGCCTATTTAAAGCCCTAATGACTTCTTACCTGGACTACTGATTGGTCTTTCTAATGTAATTCTCTCCTTTCTCCAAGATTCTCCACAGATTAGATGAATTATTATTTCTAAAACTTATATATGACCTTCTGAATTTCCACCTCCCAAATTCATACATACATACATACACACACACACACACACATGCATGCATGTATGCAAACACACTCAAAAATATTCAGTGGTTACTTCTTGTCTGCAATATAAGATGTAAAATGCTCAGCCTGACATTTAAGACCCTCCACAATCTGGTTTTGCTCTGCCTTTTCAGCCTTATTTTATATTATCCCCTTTAATTATTCTTTGTTCCAGTGAAATTGCCCTCCTAGCTGTTCCCTATATGTAAATTATCATTAAGTAAATTCCACTCTCTGGTAGTCCAATCTGCTATGGCAGGGGCAGCAGAGTAGGGGCATCCCTGAACTAGGGTTCCTCTACTCCAGGTACTGAAGCTGGTACATGTACTCCACCCCTTTAGGTGAGGGGGAAGTCTACTGAATGGTCCACTTATGCTAAGTAGGAACTGTCTGTACAGGGAATTCTCATTGTTATATATGTAGTGTCCCCTCTGCCCCATGTCTGGAATATATTTCCTTCTCACCTCCACCTCTTGGAATATCTAGGTTTCTTCACGATAAAACTCAAGTATCCCCTCCCTTGCTAGTACTCTCCCTTTCTCTATACATCATTGTGTGATGTATAGAGTTCATCTGAATAAGAGTTTTATGTGCAGGATAGCTCAGCAGAATGCAGTTTCCATTAGGGCAGGGACAGATTTGTTTTTTGTTTGTCGATGTATCCTCAGCGATTAGCAAAATTACTGCACATAAAAGAAGCTTAAGCTTGTATCATTAAGAGGATGAGCTTCAAACACGTTTTTGTGTCTCCATGTACATGTACGCATAGGTAAAGGGAGAAAAAAGGACTAGGAAATTTTCTCCTAAATGGCATTGGCTTTAAAAACTAATTAATATGCTGCATAGTAAAGCAGATCATCTTTATGTTTCTCATCCTAAAGTAGAGATAAGTAGCAAAATGCATTGGAAAATAGCCCACGGCTCATGCTTATAGCTTTAGTTTGAGTAGTGTTCCAAGTGTTGACTTAAAGTAAACAGGGATACACGAATGTTAGTAAAAAAAAAAAAACAAAAACAAAAAAACCAAAGCAAAACAAAAAAAGAACAAAACAAAACAAAAAAATGGGAATTCTAGGATGCTGTACCTCTCCTGGGTGCAAGTGAAGCAAGAAGCAAGGACTCAAGTGTGAGTTAGACCTTATTGAGGCTGTATCCCAGGAGTAATTGTACCTATTTATGAAAAACAAGTGGCTGACAAAGTAAATAATTTTCTGAAACTCCACAGAATTGTTTAAAAATATGTTTTAGTATACAGTAGTAGCATTCCATGCCCATTTAAATATTGATGTGGTTATATTCATTACTTGGAAAACTTGTTCAAGTACAGATCATGGGCATCAGTGGGGTAGTGAGAGTGGGAGTGTGTGAAATTACCAAAACTAGAGAAATTAAATGACATTCGTATATTTCTACATTGTGTATCGTAACAGTAAATTCTTCATTTAATTCAGTTCATACTTCTTTTCCTTTTTAATTAGTAGGTAGATTAAAAATGAAAGAAAAAAAGGAATGAAGCATTTGTTTACTCCCAAATCATTGGCATTGAATTAAATGAAGGAAATAATGGTTGAAATTATTATTAAAGTTGTACCTTTTCTACCAAGGGCATCTAAGTGATGCAGTGGATACAGCACTGAGAGTCAGAAAGATTCATCCTCATGAAATCAAATTCAGCTTTAGACACTTACATACAGTTCAGTATGACCTTTGGCAAGTCACTTAACTGTTTGCCTTAGTTCGTTCCTCTATAAAATGAGCCAAAGAAGGAAATGTCAAGCCATTCCAGTATCTTTGCCAAGAAAACCCCAAAAAGTGTCAACAAAGAGTCAGATACAACTGAAAACCAACTAAACACCTTTTTCCATTTGTTTCTATTAAATAGTCAGGCTTAGGACTTATACAATATCTCATCTGCATTTAATGTCCATTAGTGTGGGGAAAAAAACAACCTGTTGGGGACCATTTATGTAGGTTCTCTCAAGAATCAAAATTGCAGTTAATCTTTCAAAGGTGGACATATTTAAGTTGTGGTGTATTACCAATGACAACTTGCGTACAAGAAGTGTTATTCAGGAAGTGTGGGATCAGAAAAGGTTATGGGTGAATTGTGTAGTGATGGTAAAGGGAAACAGCCTGAATGTTGTCCTGAAAAGCTTAGAATGCTTAAATACTGAGGTAGGTCCCCAGCAGCTGATACAGCTCCTCTGTCCAGGGACTTACAAGGAGAAAAGAATGAGGAGCAAAAAAAAAAAAATTGAGAGAGCATAACTAAGCAAAGGAAAACAAATCTGGCAATAGAGACATTTCATTATTAGCATTTGTATAGCTTGAGAGTCACAATATACATTTCAAAGTTCTTTGTTACTCTTTTAAATCCTTGTTTTAAAATTATTTTAGAAACCAAAAATATGTATGCTTATGTATTTGTATATATTATTTAGTATAAATGTATGCATGTATATATGGTATGTGCAGGTATACATACATATGTGTCTATACACATACATGTACATTGTTTGTTTGTGTATATAGGGTGCTCTAAAAAAAACACTTAAAATTATCCTACTGTGTTAAACCATTCTCTAAGAGTACATATTAGAGAGAAGGTGCTGTCCTGCATAGGTACAGAGTATCCTTTCATCTGGAGCTCCCTACCTCAAGGAAACCACAGATTCAGCTCTACATGCACACACATATACATATGTTTATACGTGTATATGCATGTGTATACACATACATGTAGACAACTCATATTTCTATTATGATGTTTAAGTAATTGGGTTGATAGAAAAACATTGTATTTGAAATTGGGACCTGAGTTCAAATTCCACCTCTGTTGACTTCCAGATATATGACCTTGGGAAAATGATTTAACCTTGTGGGAACCTCAGATTTCTGCTATAAAAATGAAAGAGTTGGGTTAAAGGTACTCAAAAGAAAGAGGTAGGCTAGAAGTCCTATTCTAATTCTAGTGAATCTATATGAAAAAGAACACTTTTTCAAAGCAATTTAACCAATCATTTGAGAGTTATTAATCATCCTTTATGTGGAAAGCCCTATGCTAAATACTCCTCCACAATATAAAAATAATGGCACTGACCTTGCAGTCATTTAGTTTATAGGCTGGGAGGGGAGACATTACACATGCATGAATAAACTATTTACAATACATACCTATGGTAAAGAATGAAACTTGACAAACACATAAGAAAGGTATTAAATTATCAAAATCTGAGGAAGGAAAGCTCATTTCCAATGGAGGGAATCAGAGAAGGTTTTATTTAGAAGTTGGTCTTTGAAAAGGACCTCAGGGAACGACAATATTTCAAAAAGTGGATGTGGAAGGAGGGAGTGTGGCATGTGGGGACATTCTAAGTATAAGGAATAGTATGAGGAAAGGCATAGAGTTAGTAAAATGTGATACATATTTAATATGTGTTAATCATTCTACAATGTTTTAATGATTGTGAATATAATGGGGAACAGTGTGGAATAGTGTGTAAAGTTAGGGTACCATGATATTATGGAGATACTTGAATGCTAAGACATTTGGAAATTTGGGTTTTTTTCCTTAGGTAGACTAGAGTTGTTATATAATCAGACTTATTCATAAGGAAAATTACTCTTTCCTCTTGTAAAATGTGACTTGGAGTGAGGAAACTGGAAATAGGTAAAGAAGAAATGAATTATAGAGGCAGTAGGAATGGAAAGGGGAGGAATGGGAAGGATATTTTCAACTGAGAATCTGTAATAATTAATTGGTTGAGAAGATAAAAGGAAGATGAAAAGGTTAAGGTAAGTTGCATTGGCACAAATGGGAAATTTGAAAAATAAACAGGTTTGATGATGTGTGGCTCAGAGATTACCAAAATAAAATTCAAAGACTTCACAAGGTAGAAGCAAAGCAGCAAGATTTTATGACGGTCTTGAGAGAAAGGGCATCTCCTCTCTGATATGTAAACAAGAGAGCGAGGCAATTACAGAAGGCAAAAAGAGAGATTATATAGTCCTAATGCAGATACCACCTCCCTGCTGGCCTTTTATTCCTATTGGTTGGGAGGCAGGTTCACAGTCTAAACTGACAGTCCACCCTGTGAATAGGAGACAAGGAAGCAGTGAAATGACCAATAGGCATTATGTTGATGTTGATGCTGATGTGGCAGCCCAAGGGGGTTTGTGTTATGTGGCAACCCAAGAGGAGAAGTTTAAGTTTCATATTCCCAAAAGTCACATGATTTCTGGGAAATCGAAAATTAGGCCTAACCATCTACTAAAACCCTTCTGTTAAGAACTGAGAAGTCTGCATTAACTTCATTCCATTCAATCCCTCCTCTTATTTTTATACCTTTGAAGATTTCTCAAAGCAATGTTGATACAGTCTCAGCTATCATTCCCCCTCTTTCTCCAGGCCATCAGGACTGGGCTGTCACTCCTGATCTACTGGTACCCAGCCCTGTTTCTTGAGGACCATGAGTCATATTTATCCATCATCTTTCCCTTCCAGCCCAATCATTTTGGACACAGTATCCTTCAGGGGAAACAAATAAATGTGTAATTCCTATACAGATAAAAAGACCTAGAATGAAAAAGTTTAAGCTCAAAAGAATCAGTAGTAGCAAATACCCTATAAACTTCCAATACTTGTTCTTTCATGGACTATGTGACCACCCATTAGGTTGTCTTTTCCAGAAGTGCAGCTTCACCCCTTCATATCCTGCTGGATTCACAGTCCATTCAGTAGGAGGAGTTACCAAGCCCTTTATTACTTGGAAGGATCCCTCCCAAGATAGGGCGAGTTTCTTTTCCACATCCAAATCAACACCCAATCACCAGGTTGGAATCCATATACAGGAAATCCCAGAGGAGGAGTTTGGGCTATCAAGTTGGATGATGCATCATTGGAAATGCAAACCTGGACTTGAAGATATAAAGTAGTTGTAACACAGGAAATGAGAATCAATATTTGTGAGTAATCTATACAGAAATGACAGATAAATCTGAGAAAGTAGATGAAATTCTTAAGGGATAGATTTTGGATTGGAAAGAGAACATGGGATCAGAGTAGAATCTTGGGGAGCATCCATCTCATAGTGTCTGAAAGAAAATCCACTACAGAAAATTGAGAAGGAATAGTGAGATGGGTAGGAGTATAATCTGGAAAATGTGGTAACAAGGAATGAAAGAGAATATGTTTCAAAAATGTTGTTAATCTTATCTTTCTCCTAAAGGGAATTTATGAACATGCAAAAATCAAAGAACTAAATCAAAAATACACTTGACCAGGAGGAGCAAAGATGGCAGAGTAGAAAGATTCACATATGCTACCTCCAAACCCACAACGCATAAATTTCCAGTAAAAAGAACTCCCCACAAATTGTGGACCAGTGGAAGCCACGCAGCAATGGAGTGGAGGAGATTTCCATTCCAGAGAGCCTGAAAAACCGGCAACAAAGTTCCATAGCGAACCAGACCTGGAGCAGAGCCCAGCCCTGCCCTGGCTACACTGCCCTGAGAGGAGCAGATCCGAGCAGGCTTCAGGGATGGAACCTCCGGTGACTGCGAAGGTCCCTCCACCCACAGGCACTACAGGTCTGTGAGAGAGACTTCTGGGCTGGCCAAGAGGGGAGCAGGCTGTCTCCATAACTCAGGCTCCCTTGGAGGCAGCAGCAGAGGGAGTGGCGGCCAGGGCTCCTGGAGCAGACAGGACCTCAGATCCATTATTGAAGATCTAGATGTAAACTCCCTGAGGGAAATGAGCCTGGGAGATGGCCCTGCACCCACCTGAGAAACTGAATTTAATCTTACCATGAATAGCAGCCCCCGCTGAAAGCCCTGAGGCTAGGGAGCGGCATTTGAATCTCAGACCCGAAGCACTAGGTGGGCAGATATGGAGATAGGTAGGGGGGATGGGAGAGGAATCTCAGAAGTCAAGTAATTGACTGGGAAAATGCCTAGAAAAGGGGAAAAAAATAAGACCATAGAAGGTTAATTTCTTGGTGAACAGATGTTTCCTCCTTTCCTTCCTGATGAGGAAGAACAATGTTTACCATCAGGGAAAGACATAGAAGTCAAGGCCTCTGTATCCCAAACATCCAAAATAGATATCCAATGGACTCAGGCCATGGAAGAGCTCAAAAAGGATTTTGAAAATCAAGTTGGACAGGTGGAGGAAAAACTGGGAAGAGAAATGACAGAGGTGCAAGAAAAGCATGAAAAATGGGTCAATACCTTGGTAAAGGAGACCCAAAAAAATGCTGAAGAAAATAACACCTTGAAAAATAGGCTAACTCAATTGGCAAAAGAGGTTCAAAAAGCCAATGAGGAGAAGAATGCTTTCAAAAGAATTAGCCAAATGGAAAAAGAGGATCAAAACCTCAATGAAGAAAATAGTTCTCTCAGAATTAGAATGGAACAGATGGACGCTAATGACTTTATTCTTTTTTTTAAAATATTTATTTATTTATTTAACTTTTTACATTCATTTTCACAAAATTTTGGGTTCCAAATTTTCTCCCCTTTTATCCCCTCCACCCACCCCAATACCCCAAGCATCTAATTTTCCCTATCTCCAATCTGCCCTCTCTTCTGTCATCCCTCCCTTCTCTTGTCCCCATCTTCTCTTTTCTCCTGTAGGGCCAGATGACTTTCTGTTCCTCATTAACTGTATGTCTTCTTTCCTAGTAGCAACAACAATACTAAGCAGTTGTTCCTCAAACTTTGAGTTCCAAATCCTCCCCATCCCTCCCTACCCTCCCATTCCCTTTGGGAAGGCAGGCAATTCAATACAGGCCATATCTATGCAGTTTTGCAAATGACTTCCATGATAGTTGTGTTGTGCAAGACTAACTGAATTACCCTCCATCCTATCCTGCCCCTCATTGTTTCTATTCTGTCTTTTGATCCTGTCCCTCCCCAAGTGTTGACTTCAAATTGCTCCCTCCTCCCATTACCCTCCCTTCCATCATCCCCCCCTTGCTTATCTCCTTCTCCCCCACTTACCTATACTGTAAGATAGGTTTTCATACCAAAATGAGTGTGCATTTTATTCCTTCCTTTAGTCAAATGTGATGAGGGTAAACTTCTTGGTTTTTTTTTCTCAGCTCTCCTCTTTTTCCCTCCACTAAAAAAGTCTCCTACTTGCCTCTTAAAAGACATATAATTACCCCATCCCATTTCACCCTCTTTCCTCCCCCTACCTTTCTCTCTCACCATTTACCTTAATTTCTTTTAAGATATGATCACATCCTATTCAATTCACTCTGTGCTCTCTGTCTCTGTATGTGTGTGCATGTGTGTATGTGTGTGTGCGTGCATGCATGCATGTACATGTGTGTGTGTGGTCCCACAAACTATCCAGATGCTGAAAAGTTTTAAGAGTTACAAATATTGTCTTTCCCTGTGGGAATGTAAACAGTTCACTTATGGTAAATCCCTTATGACTTCTCTTTGCTGTTTACTTTTTCATGCTTCTTCTCATTCTTGTGTTTGAAAGTCAAATTTTCTTTTCAGCTCTGGTCTTTTCATCAAGAATGTTTGAAAATCCTCTGTTTCATTGAAAGACCATATTTTGCCCTAAAGTATTATACTCAGTTTTGCTGGGCAGGTGATTCTTGCTTTGAGTCCTAGTTCCTTTGCCTTCTGGAATATCCTATTCCACGCCCTTCGATCCCTTAATGTAGAAGCTGCTAGATCTTGAGTTATCCTGATTGTATTTCCACAGTACTGGAATTGTTTCTTTCTAGCTGCTTGGAAGATTTTCTCCTTGAGCTGGGAGTTCTGGAATTTGGCCACAATGTTCCTAGGAGTTTCTCTTTTTGGACCTCTTTCAGGTGGTGATCGATGGATTCTTTCAATACTTATTTTGCCCTCTGGTTCTAGAATGTCAGGGCAGTTTTCCTTGATAATTTCATGGAAGATGATATCTAGGCTCTTTTTTTGATCATGGCTTTCAGGTAGTCCCATAATTTTTAAATTGTGTCTCCTGGATCTATTTTCCAGGTCAGTTGTTTTTCCCATGAGATATTTCACATTCTCTTCCATTTTTTCATTCTTTTGGTTTTGTTTTGTGATTTCTTGGTTTCTCAGAAAGTCATTAGACTCCATCTGTTCCATTCTAATTTTGAGAGAACTATTATCTTCAGTGAGCTTTTGAACCTCTTTTTCCATTTGGCTAATTCTGCTTTTGAAAGCATTCTTCTCCTCATTGGCTTTTTGAACCTCTTTTGCCAATTGAGTGAGCCTATTTTTCAAGGTGTTATTTTCTTCAGCATTTTTTTGGGTCTCCTTTACCAAGGTATTGACCCATTTTTCATACTTTTCTTGCACCTCTGTCATTTCTCTTCCCAGTTTTTCTCCACCTGTCTAACTTGCTTTGCAAAATCCTTTTTGAGCTCTTCCAAGGCCTGAGCCCACCTGACAACCCCCTGGGATATCTGGGATACAGAGGCCCCAACCTCCACGTCTTTCCCTGATGGCAAGAATATCTCCACGTCATCAGATCCAAAAGGCAGAATCATTTGCATCTGCTCAAAAAAGCTCTCTATAGTCTTATTTTTCTTCCCTTTCCTGGGCATTTTCTCAGCCAGTTACTTGAGTTCTGAGATTCCTGTCCACCCCCGCCTAGATCTGCCCAGCTAGTGCTTGGGGTCTGAGATTCAAACGGGCTTTCTGCTGCAGGCGCAGCTGCTATTCAATGTGAGCTTTAGTTCTGGTGCTGGGGTGGGGGCAGGGCCACCTCCCAGGCTCAGTTCCCTCAGGGACTTTATGCAGAGACCTTCATGAATGGAGCGGGTGGGGGCAGTGCAGTCTCCCAGGCTCAGTTCCCTCAGGGGCTTTATGCAGAGACCTTCAGTAATGGAGCGGGTGGGGGCAGGGCCACCTCCCAGTCTCAGCTCCTTCAGGGGGTTTATGCAACGACCTTCAGTAATGAAGATCCTGCCTGCTGCTCGGGGAGTCCTGTGGGCCGCCGCTGCCTCCGCCACTTCCTGTCCCTGCCTCTGCCTCCATCGCTTCCTCCCGAGGGTGCCTGAGTCACAGAGACACCCTGCTCCCCTCTTGGCCAGCCCAGACGTGTCTCTCACTCACCTGTAGAGTCTGTGGGCGGAGGGACCTTCCAGGCCGCCGAAGGCTCCCTCCCTGAAGTCTTCTCCGATCTGCTCCTCTCCGCCATGTGGCCAGGGCAGCGCTGGGGTGGACTCCGCTTTCCGGAGTGCGACAGACCCTGGGGATGGCTCTCCAGGGCTCTCTGGAATGGAAATCTCTTCCACTGTGTTTCCGCACACCCTGCAGTGATCCAGAACTTTTGGGGAGCTCTTCTTACATTAAATCTATGGGCTGTGGGTTCGGAGCTCACATATGTGAGTCTTTCTACTCCACCATCTTGACTCCGCCCCCAGCTAATGACTTTATGAGAAACCAAGAAATCATCAAACAAAACCAAAAGAATGAAAAAATAGAAGAGAATGTGAAATATCTCATTGGAAAAGCAACTGACCTGGAAAATAGATCCAGGAGAGACAATTTAAAAATTATGGGACTACCTGAAAGTCATTATCAAAAAAAGAGCCTAGACATCATCTTTCATGAAATTATCAAGGAAAACTGCCCTGAGATTCTAGAACCAGAGGGCAAAATAAGTATTCAAGGAATCCATCGATCACCGCCTGAAAGAGATCCAAAAAGAGAAACTCCTAGGAACATTGTGGCCAAATTCCAGAATTCCCAGGTCAAGGAGAAAATATTGCAAGCAGCTAGAAAGAAACAATTCCAGTATTGTGGAAATACAATCAGGATAACACAAGATCTAGCAGCTTCTACCTTAAGGGATCAAAGGGCATGGAATAGGATATTCCAGAAGTCAAAGGAACTAGGACTAATACCAAGAATCACCTACCCAGCAAAACTGAATATAATAATTCAGTAGAAAAAATGGTCTTTCAATGAAATTGAGGACTTTCAAGCATTCTCAATGAAAAGACCAGAGCTGAAAAAAAAATTTGACTTTCAAACACAAGAATGAAGAGAAGCATGAAAAAGTAAACAGCAAAGAGAAGTCATAAAGGACTTACCAAAGTTGAACTGTTTACATTCCTACATGGAAAGACAATATATGAAACTCTTGAAACTTTTTCAGTATCTGGGTAGTTGGTGGGATTACACACGTACATACACACATGCACACACGTGTACATACATGCACATGTGCACACACATACACATGTACACACGTGTGTGCACACATACAGATATGCACACACATACAGAGACAGAGAGCACAGAGTGAATTGAATAGGATGGGATCATATCAACAGAAATTAAGGTAAACTGTGAGAGAGAAATGTAGTGGGAGGAGAGAGGGTGAAATGGAATGGGGTAAATTACCTCTCATTCAAGAGGCAAGCAGGAGACTTTTTAGTGGAGGGAAAAAGAGGAGAGCTGAGAAAAAAACTCTCCTCACATTCGACTCAAGGAAGGAATAAAATGCACACTCATTTTGGTATGAAAACCTATCTTATAATACAGGAAAGTGGGGGAGAAGGAGATAAGCAGGGTGGGGGGATGATGTAAGGGAGGGCAATGGGAGGAGGGGACTCTCAGGGAGGGACAGGATCAAGAGATAGAATAGAAACAATGGGGGGCAGGATAGCATGGAGGGAAGTACAGTTAGTCTTACACAACATGACTATTATTGAAATCATTTGCTAAACTACACAGATATGGCATATATTGAATTGCCTGCCTTCCCAAAGAGAATGGGTGGGGAGGGAGGGATGGGGAGAATTTAGAACTCAAAGTTTTAGGAACAACTGTTGAGTATTGTTCTTGCTACTAGGAAAGAAGAAATACAGTTAATGGGGAATAGAAAGTCATCTGGCCCTACAGGAGAAAAGAGAAGATGGGGACAAGAGAAGGGAGGGAAGATAGAAGAGAGGGCAGACTGGTGATAGGGGTAATTAGAATGCTTGGTGTATTGGGGTGGGGGGAGGGGACAGATGAGGAGAAAATTTGGAACCCAAAATTTTGTGAAAATGAATGTAAAAAAGTTAAATAAATAAATTTATATTAAAAAAGAAAAGAAAAGAAAATGCAGTCGACCAAGTCAGCACAATTTCATGACCTCCTTCGGCCCATATGGTGCTTTCTTATTTAGTTTGTGTTGTTTTGGCATGTGCTACAAAGCAACTTTACAGTTGGGACTATAGAGATTGTATGTGTATATGTACAGTGAAGGTTAAAGGTGTGCCTTCGTAAGAACCCAAGAGACAAAAATATTACTCATTTTTCTCTTAGTAATTCTGACCTCGACTTCTTTGCTACTGCTAACACTCACTAAATCAGTTGATCATGTCCATGTACTTTTAGTTCATTAAGATTCTTCTTAATTAGTTTGTGTTTCATTCCTCTATATTTAAAATGTTGTTCCTGAACATCATATAAACTCTGTTACTTAATTTGGTATTTGCA
Organism: Bettongia penicillata ogilbyi; assembly: GCA_023548195.1. Classification (NCBI taxonomy): domain Eukaryota; kingdom Metazoa; phylum Chordata; class Mammalia; order Diprotodontia; family Potoroidae; genus Bettongia; species Bettongia penicillata. Next base: position 1,169,037 of record JAJHZJ010000366.1, read on the forward strand.
CTGTGTTAACATTATAGGTAGTGTTATGGATGTCTCCTGGTATTGATCTGCTTAGAGAGAGAACTTTATGGGAGCTGCTTCTTCCATTTTTTTTCTTTCTTTCTTTTTTTTTTTTTTTTTAGTTTTCTCACTTGAGAATGATGTTGGTTCTGTTAGCCAAAAAATGTCAGAGGAAATGAAATTGGATAAGAGATTCAAAATAGTTCCCTGGTGCATTTGAAAAGAGTGAGCTCATGTTTATAATACTCTGCACTACCAACGGTGTTAACAATCTGTGAAAAAGACTCATGTGCTTGGTTATAAAGTCCAAGTCTATTATCTCCTTAACCATTATCCAATCAGTACACTTCAATGTGCTGTTACATAATTTGATTAGACACCCACCATCTAAGAGTTTTACATGAGAAAATTACTTGACTAAAACCAATGATTATTTACCCAGGTTTCCACACAGAAGAATCAAAGGCATTTGTTTACATTGTCTCACATTAGATAAAATGGCTCGCAGTGGAAAGTACCATTAAGAAAATTATTTCTATTGCCCATATAAATTAGATTGTCATATGGTTAGTTTGATAGGTTGGATGGCAATTGATCCTTAATATGTTCCATGGTTAGTAAATTATTTTCTTGTAGTCAGTTCAGGATTATTATAATTATTTTTATTTTTCTCTTCTTTTTTGATGTTGTAGTTAGAAACAGTTCAGTGACAAGTCTATTATTTGATTATATTTAATGTTCTATTGGTTGTTTTAACATGTCAGCTAAAAAGTTGTTGGGTTTTTTTACTAGATGAATAAAACTTACAGGATATAACAACATCTTCTGTAGGCTCACTGAAAGAGTACTCATCAAAACTCCAGTGACAATTAAGATAATGGTGATGATAATATGCTTCATAGTATTCTCATATTTTTTAAAATATTAAAACTGAATTTTCTTTCTTGGAAATTTTATTTTCTCCTTAAAAATGTAGCATTTTGGGACTGGAAAAAAATTAGTATCTGCTTTTCCCATCCTCCTTCCCCCCATAATTCCCTCCTTCACTCTTAATATACATACATTTAATTACATGCATTTTTCTGTTGTGGTTACCCCTTAGGGCTGAAAACTAGGAACCAAGAATGTTAATAAGCTAGGATAGAAACATCAAAAAAGAATTTGAGCTAATGCAACATTTTCTTTTACAAAAAAATGAGATCATAACTAAATGCATAAAAATGAGGCTTCTACATAGAAAACAAATCTTCTTTGAAAACATAAGACTTTGGGATTTTGGAATAAAGAAAGCACTTTAGTGATTTATTAAATCCCACATTGGCTATGTAAATATTGTGACCTTTCTCTTGTCGGTCATAGTATACCCTGAAAAATGGCTGGAATAAATGATGGGGTTGTGGAGGAAGAATTACTGCGGTCCAGCTTGATTCATTCAGTAATATAGGAAATAGAAAAAATGTCAGTTCCAATTCTGAATTGGAACAATTATATGGGAATTTGTAGCAAAGGTTACCCTAGTATTCTAAATCAGAGACTAAATATTTTTGGAACAACCATCTCAGATTATTCTCCTTCCAACACCTACAGTTCACTGAAAAATTGTATCACTACAAAATCAAGCATTCAAATAATTCGACTTAAACTCATTTTTCTAAATAAGAGGTAGCTGGGCTTTGGAATGCTGAATTTCAACTTTTCTCCAAACATATATGATATACCTATTCTGCCTCTGACTTTTTATCTTATACCATGCTTCCCACAGCTAAGATTTGGGTCCCAGGTTTAAAATGTCCCCTGCAATGGCAGCAAATAATTTTTTTTTTTTTTCCCAATGTGGGTTACATTAACTGATCAGAATGTTAGGATGAAACCTTTCTTCATGATTAGAATATTGTCTTTTTTCTCTTTGGGGATTTGCTTGTGCTGACAAAGGAAAAAAACTCTAGGGATGACATTCATTTGAAAATTTTCTCTATCTCTTATTTGTGTTAATTCTTTTGGAAGTTAATCTTGATGGCTGGTGTTTCACATCCTGGGTAAAATATGATTTTAATCTTTGATTTTTAAAATATTATTGATATTCTTTCCTTTACATCTCTTTCATCTCCCATTGTATCTCTCCCACTGATCCACCCAGATAACCATTATGCTTTATAGGAAAGAATTTAAAAGGCAGAAAAAAAAAACAGTCTAGCAAACCTAATGAATATATCAGCTGAGTCAAATGGTATGTCTTAGTCTCCCAGTTCTTCAAAGAAGGGAAGGAAGTGAATTCTCATATCTCTTATTCAGCATCACGTTTGATCATTACAGTTTTTGTTCTAGCGCACTGAATCACATAAAGGAAAGAAGGCCAATAGTTAACAAACAGCATTTCATTCCAGGCAGAAAGATTCCATTTCTCTCATTGTCCAGAAAAGGAAACTAAAACTCATATAACTTTAAAAGACAACAACGATTAATTTATTTTAAAAAAATTTCTTTCAGCTAGCAAAGTTGTGATTAGGATTTTTTACTAGATCTGAACTATAAATGAGTCACAATGAGAAAAATGTAGCAAGTCATCTATAGCAGACGAAAAATCGTATCAATGTTCTATATAATTATTTGGCTCATGAAGACCTTCAACTGGAGGAAAGATGATTAACCTCAGAGTTGGAAGGGACTTCATTACCCATCTAGTCCAATCTCTACCAGAACAAGAATTCCCTCTATGATACACCTAATAAACGATCATCCACACTTTGCCTGTTGAGAGCCAGAGTGGAGTGCGGTTGATGAGATCAGGATAGACTTTCGGGGAAACTGATCTTTGAGACTGTGCTCATTATCATCCGGAATGGCTCTCCATGACCCCCAGATGTTGTTGTCTCTGTGAGGCAAACAAGAGAATTACAGAAAACAAGGGATATGTAAAATAGATGCTCCTAGGCTTGTGGTCTGAGTTAATCAGAAGACTGATTTAATCATCCTGATTGATTTAATCACTGGGACAGACTAGCAGAATGTCACGTAGACTTGCAGCACCTTGTCTAACCCTCAGATCAATAAACGGAAGTGGTCTATCTTTGCCCGCCTCCCGTGACTCTTTTCTTTCAACCACATCACCGAGCCCTGTAGGGACGCCGGCTGTACGCTACATTTGCCTAACAGACGTAGGTTGAAATATTAGGAGATAAAGATATCTCTTTCAAAATTGATACAAAACTATTAATGAATATGCCACTATTCAACCAGTCCCAGTTCATCTAAATATACTACCATCTAGCATGGATTTCTCCCATATGTTTTCAAAAGAATAGCATGAGAGACTGACATTCTTTGCTTGAAATCTTGATAAACTTTATTTCCGCCATTCCCCTTATTTTCCTGTCCTATAATTGCTTCAAAATAAGAAATCAGATTAGTCTGCAATCACCTATTCTGGATGAAGACATTTTTCTCCCTGTGTTTACTGCTTCCCTTTCTAGATATTCATTGACAATCCTTTTAATAACACATTTCATAATTTTGCAAGGAATGAAATTCAAGCTCACTGGCTTTCATTGTGTAGTCACTATTCTCTTCCCTTTTTTTGAAAATCACAACTACACTTGTCCTTATCTAGTCAAGTATCCCTGCCCATAGCCTCCATATTTTTCTTTTTAAAAAAATAATTATTTTTGACGTTCTTTTCTTTTTAAATTTTGCATTCCAAATTCTTTCCCTCCCATACTCACCAAGAAGGAAAGCAATATGATACTAATTTTACATGCAAAATTATGCAAAATACATTTCCATATTAGTCATATTTCAAAAAAAGCAAGAAAAATAAAGTAAGAAAATTATACTTCAATTTGCACTCAGAGTTCAGCAGTTCTCTCTCTGGGGGTGGATAGCATTTTTTCATCAAAAGTCTTTTGGAACCATCTGTGGTCATTGTATCAGTTAGAGTAGCCAAGAATTTCCATAGTTGACTGTCATTAAAACATTGTTGTTACCATGCACAATGCTCTCCTGGTTCTTCTAACTTTACTTTACATCAGTTCATAAATGTCTTGCCAGGTTTTTCTGAAACCATCTCTTTCATCATCTCTCATAGCACAGTAGTGTTCCATCACAATTCTATGCTATAATTTGTTCAGCCATTCCCTAGTTGATGAACATCCCTTTGATTTTCAACTCTGCCAACACAAAGGACTGATACAACTACTTTTGTACATATAAGTAATTTTTGTTTTTTTCCAATCTCCTTTAGATATAGATCTTGTAGTTGCACCAGTACATCAAAGAGTATGAACAGTTTTATAGTCCTTTGGGTAAGTTGCAAATTGTTCTATAGAATGATGGGACCAGTTTACTACTCCACCAACAGTTCATTAATGTACCTATTTTATTAAAACTCTTTTCCTTTAGATAGTACTTCTGATAGGTATAAAATGAGAACTTAGAATTGTTTTAATTTGCATTTCTATAATCAATAGTGATTTAGAGAATTGTGTCATGTGACTAGATAGCTTTGATTTCTTTTTCTGAAAACCATCTATTTATATCCTTTGACAATTTATCAGTTGGGCAGTGACTCATTTTTATAAATTTGACTCAGTTCTATACACAGAATATATGTGAGAAATTAGGTATTTATCAGAGAAACTTGCTGTAAAATGTTTTTTGATATTACTTCATTTGTCTAAGGTATCCTTTAGCAAAATATAGTTCCCTTTGCATTCCTTTTAATTAGGGGTTTGTGTGTGTGTATGTGTGTGTGTGTGTGTGTTCTTCCCCACTTTGAACCAATTCTGAAGACAGTGAGTTTCAAGTATTGCTTGCCACACTCCACTGCAAAAGTTCTTGTGCATATCTTTTATGTTAGAAAATTCTCTACATTCTAACTTTCTCTTCCCTCTTCTCCCATTACATTCTCCTTCCACCCCCTTTTTTTGGATATCACTCTAACATCATGAGCTCACATCCATACCCTCTGTCTATATAAACTCCTTTTAACTGCCCTAATAATGACAAATTTTTTGGAATTGCATTTGTCATCTTCCAGAAGAGGTATGTTTGACTTGGGAGATCCAGAATAGGCTCTACTACTTCTTAGAGTTTTCATTTTGGAATCTTTTTCAGGAGGTGATTGGTGAATTATTTTTTCCAGTTTCTATTTTGCTCTCTGAATATAAGATATAGGGAGGGTAGTTTTTCTTGATAATTGCTCGAAATATGACCTCAAAGTTTTTTCTTTGATCATGGCTTTCAGGTTGCCCAAAAATTTTTAAATTATATCTGTTTTCCAGGGAAGTTGTTTTTCTGATGAGATATTTCACATTTTCTTTTATTTTTTTCCATTCTTTTTGTCTTTTTCTGTTGTTTCTTAATGTCCCATGGAATCACTAGCTGCCATTTGTCCAATTTTAATTTTTAAGGAATTATTTTCTTCAGTGATATTTTGTACTTTTTTTTCTCATTTTGTCAACTCAGTTTTTTGAAAGAGTTCTTTCTTGAGTGAATTTTTATGCCCCTTTTATCATTTGGCCAATTTTTTTTTAACATGTTATTTCCTTCCATGTTTTTATGTGCCTCTTTTACCAATCGATTTTCTTTAAATTTTTTGTATCATTCTCACTTCCTTTTCCAACTTTTCTTCTACCACTCTAATCTCTTTATCTCTTCCAGAATTTCTTCTTTTATTAGTCTTTTCTTAATATATGCTTTGTTTGGAACTGTTTTATCATTCTTGTCTTCTTTGGAGTTAATTACTTGGTCTTCCCTGACACTATAGTGACATTTCTGTTGTTGTTTGCTCATTTTTTCTGGTATATTTCTTGACTTTGAAATTTATATTAAAGTCAGCTCTGCATAATTGGGATTATGGAGGCACTATCTCAAACTTCAACCTCTTTTGTGCTGGATGAATGGCTGTCCTGGTCTGCACTCTGTTTTTTATCCAGGAAGGATCCCTGGTCCACTCCATCTGCAAGCAATGGGTTTTTTCTTGGGCTGGAAACTACAAGCAGGATCCCTGTTCCCTTATGATCAATGAAAAGTTCCCCACTGCACCCTTAAACTGACACTTAGAACTGCATGTGGGAAATAGATTTGCCATTCTGCGCCAGTTGTATCCAGTGCTACCAAGTTTCCCTTGTAATCTCTTTTTATTCAGTTGTCTGACTCATGGTCTCTGGATTGAGATCTGAAGCTGCTGCTGCCACCACTATTGAAACCTCCATGTGCGTTGGCCCCGTGTGTGTTTCCATCCTGGTATCACTGCCTTCTCCTGCTAACTTCCTATGTTTTCCCAGTCTAGAAAGTTATCTCACCATGACCTTTTTTGGCTCTATCACTCCAACATTGGATTTAATGAATTATTTTTAAGTTTTTTTAGAGAGGAATGTTGAAGTAGTGCTTCTAATCTTCCATCTTGGCTATGCCCTGCCTCCCATATGTTTTTTTTTTTTTTATTCTGCTATACCCCTATTGTTGAACTGTTTACATTCCTACATGGAAAGACAATATTTGTAACTCTTGAAACTTTTCAGTATCTGGGTAGTTGGTGGGATTACACACACACACACACACACACACACACACACACACACACACACACACATGCACATTCACAGAGACAGAGAGCACAGAGTGAATTGAATAGAGGATGGGATCATATCTTTAAAAAATGAAGTTAAGTGGTGAGAGAGAAATGGAGAGAGGGAGAAATGGAATGGGGTAAATTATCTCTCATAGAAGAGGCAGGCAAGAGACTTTTTAGTGGAGGGAAAAAGAAGGGAGCTGAGAGAAAAACATGAAGTTTATTCTCCTCACATTCGACTAAAGAAAAGAATAAAATGCACACTCTTTTTGGTATGAAAACCTATCTTACAATACAGGAAAGTGGGGGAGAAGGTGATAAGCAGGGTGGGGGGGATGATGGGAGGGAGATCAATGGGAGGAGGGAGCAATTTGAAATCAACACTCTTGGGGAGGGACAGGATCAAAAGAGAGAATAGAAGCAATGGGGGCAGGATAGGATAGAGGGAAATATATTTAGTCTTATACAACATGACTATTATCAAAGTCATTTGAAAAACTACACAGATATGGCCTATATTGAATTTCCTGCCTTCCCAAAGGGAATGGGTGGGAAGGGAGGGATGGGGAGAAGTTGGAACTCAAAGTTTTAGGAACAACTGTTGAGTATTGTTCTTGCTACTAGGAAATAATAAATATAAACAATGGGGAATAGAGAGTTATCTGGCCCTAGAGGACAAAAGAGAAGATGGGGTTTCAAGAGAAGGGAGGGATGATAGAAGACAGGGCATATTGTTGATATGGGAAATTAGAATACTTGGTGTATTGGGGTGGGGGGAGGGGACAAAAGGGGAGAAAATTTGGAAGCCAAGATTTTGTGAAAATGAATGTAAAAAGTTAAATAAATAATTTGTTTTTAAAAAATTAAAAAAAAAATCCTAAACTTACCAAATCTAAATGATACTCTGATATTACTAGAAAATAGGTTCCATGAGAGGTATGAGCTATTTAACATATATGCTTTTCAGTGGAGTCATATACTTTGATGCTACTCATAAAATGTTTTTTATGGGCTACCCTCTTAACATGGAAACAATATTTATTTTTACTTAGAAGTGACAACCTTTTGAGCGTAGGCTATGAAAAAATCCATATTTTCCATGAATTATTCCTGACATTATTGTGTTAGTGATATTTTAAGTACCGAATGACTTCCCATGTAGAAATCAAATACTCGCAGATGGCAGAGTGAGAGCTCATACTCACCTAAATTCTAAGACAAACTCCTTCAGATACCTCTAAAAAGAGAATCTGAACAAATTTTAGAATACAATAGCAAAGAAAGTATGGCAGATTTCCAACCCAGGACAGACTGGAAGGTCGATGAGAAGGATCTGTTGCACAGGGCTGGAAGAGCAAAGACTGTACAGGCTGTACCAGTACAGACGCTGCCATAGCAAAACCTAGCAGGAAGTTCTTGGTCGTATGAAGCTGCAGCAGTGTGAATTCTCAATTATATCAGCTTAGGATAGTAGTCCAGTAGAAATGAGCTAGAAAGAACCCCAAAACCCCAGACAACTGCAGCAGCAGCTCCTGAGACTATCAGCCTGCAGATAAAATGTCTGTAAGACACTACTTGAAATTCTGGGAGGCAAGATGGCAGAGTGATCGATAAATGCTATCCCTCCCCTCTTGTTGACTTTGAAAAACACAGAGAATATTTCCCCAGAAAAAAACCTGGAACAGTGGAATCAGCTGAATGGGTAAATAGTCTCTTTGACTGTGAAGCTAGGAAAATCACAAAGGATGTGTGTGGGGTGGCGGGGGGGGGTCCCTTGTGCTGTGGTTGAAGAGGACAAGTGCAAGATCAGAGCTGTCTGAGACAGCTCTAGCTCATAAAATTGGGAGGAGATACTGAGCCCCAGGGCATTAGAGCCCACAATCACCAACACCAGGACCCCAGGTGTGCCTCAGCATCCCCAGGGAGTCAGGAAGAAACTAGCATGGGCAGGATTCACCAACTCCTAAGTTGGCCTATGCTCAAGCTCAGAAAAGGAGATCTCCTATGGCCAGACCACTCATTCCCAACACTTAATGCAGCTACCTCCAGGATAACTCTGGGGAAACCCAGAAAGGCTTCACCTGGCCTCTGCTTTGGCACACAATCCAGCTTAGCACCAGGGAAGCAGAAACATTTTAGCTTCTGGCTGAAAGAACCAGAGGTCACAAGACACAAAGCTTCAAGTTCTAAGCAAAAGAACTGAGGGACAGAATCCCCTGTGCCCCAGAAGCGGAGATCTACTTTAAAAGTCAGGAAAATGGTGATCATCATGAGCAAGAAACAAACCAGAAAAGAAAAGACAATAAAATCTTTCTATGGGAACAAGGAACAAAACAAGAATACCAAAGGGGTTAGCATTGACACTATAATCCCACATGAAACTTCAGAAGGGAATATGAACTGCTCTCAAGTCCAATGAGCATTCTTGGAAGAGCTCAAGAATGATTTTAAAAGCCAAATTACAGAATTAGAAGAAAAATTGGAGAATGATTTTAAATATATGAAAAAAGAATTCACTGAAAAGAAATGCTCCTTGAAGGGGAAAATTGGTCAAATAGAAAATTAAGTCCAAAATCCAGCTGGAAAAGGTAATTTCTTAAAAGGAACAATTGAGGAGATGGAAAAGTTAACAGAAGAAAACAATTCGATAAAAATTAGAATCAGGCAGGTAGAAGCTAATGACTCTCTGAGGCATCAAGAATCAGTCAAACAGAATCTAAAGAATGAAAACATAGAAAAAATGTTAAATATCTCATTGGAAAAACAACTGCCCTGGAAAACAGATCCAGGAGAGAAAATCTAAGAATTATTGGTCTAGCAAAATGCTGTGATGGAAAAAAGAACCTAGATCAATATCTTCCAAAAACTCATCAAGAAAAACTGCCAGAGGTCCTAGATTCTTAGGGGAAAATACACACAAAAAGAATCCACCCTTCACCTCCTGAAAGACATACCAAAGTGAAAACACCAAGGAATTTGGTTGCCAAATTGCAGAACTATCAAGTGAAAGAGAAAATTGCAGGCAATCAGAAAGAAATGATTCAAATCAAATGTTGAGGAGCTGCAGTCAGGAACACACAGGTCCTTGCAGATTCTGCATTAAAAGATTGGAAGGATTGGAATAGGATGTTCAGAAAGGCAAAAGAGCTGGGACTACAAGTCAGGATGAATTACCCAGCCAAATTGAGCATAATATTTCACACAAGGAGATGTACATTCAATGAAATCAGGGATTTCGAGACCATCCTGATGAAAAGAGCAGAACTTAATAAAAAATTAAATCTTCAAACTCATGTCTCAAGAAATGCAAAAAAGATAAAGGGGGGAAAAACTTGTTATTAAATATGGAAAAACTATTTCCCTATAAGGGAAGATGACACTTGTTAATCTTGAGAATTATATACTTCTTATGAAATATGAAAGGGATATACATAAACAGAGGTAGTGGTTATAAGTTAAATGATGTGATGATAAAAATGTGATTTAAGTGTGCAAAGGACTGTAATGGGAGATGTGAAAAGGAGGAGGCAGGAAACAGTTAAAGTATATCACAGGAAGAGGCACAAAACCTTATTACAGTAGAATGAAAGAGGGGAGGAAGATAAGCATCATTTGAGATTTACTCTTATCTGATTTGGTTCAAGGAGGGAACAATACGCTCAGTTAAGTGTAGAATCTATCTAGGTCTATAGTCTGTAGGAGGGGAAAGGGGAAAGAAAATGAGGGGAGGCTAAAATGGAGGAAAGAAGTAATAGTGGAAAAGGGGAGTAAACAGGAAGGGGGCTGAAAAAAAGAGGGAAGATTGAGATAGGTGGTGGTCAAAACTTAAAACTCCTGTGTAGGTGAAGGGAGAAAGGAGAACTAAAAGCATAAATGGGGGGAAAGAGGATGGGGGTAAAGACACAGATGGTAATCATAACTGGAATGTGAATGGGATTAACTCTCTCAGAAAAGAGAGGCAGATAGCAGAATGGATTAAAACCATAATCTGACAATATTTTGTTTACAAGAAACACATTTGAAGGAGGGAGGAATCAAGATAGTGGAGTAGAAAGATGCATATACACTAGCTCTTACCCCACAGGCCATAAAATACCTATAAAGAAGAACTCTCAACAAATTCTAGAGCAGCAGAAGCCACAGAACAATGGAGTGGAGGAGATTTCTAGCCCAGAGTGACCTGAAAGATCAATGGAAAAGGTCTGTCCCACCAGACCTGGAGCAGAGGCCAGCCCAGCCTTGGCCATGCAGCAATATGAGGAGCAGATCTGAGAAGGCTTCAGGGACATAATCTCCAGAGGCAGCGCAGATCCCTCAACCTACAGGCACCAAAAGTCAGTGAGAGGGTCTTTTTCGCTGGCTGAGAAAGGAGCAGGGTGTCCCTATAACTTGGACCTCCTTCTGCAGCAGTAGAGGCAGCAACTGACAGGGCTCCCAAAGCAGGCAGTAGCTTGTATCCATTGTTGAAGATCTCACCATAAACCCCTGAAGGAACTGAGCCCAGTGTGGTGGCCCTGCCTCCTCCTGAACAGCTGATCTTAATCTCACACTGAATAGCAGCTCTGCCCCCATCAAAAGCCCCTAAGGGTTTGGAGAAGCTCATCTGAATCTCAGACCCCAGTGCTGGCTTGGTAGAACTGGAGGTGAGTGGTTATGGAGAGGAAACTCAGAAGTCAAGTAACTGGCTGGGAAAATGCTGATAAAAAAGGAAAAAAATAAGACCATAGAAGGTTACTTTTTTGGGGAGCAGGTGTCTCCCCACATCCTTTCAGATGAGGAAGAACAAGGCATACTGTCAGAGGAAGTCAAGTCAAGGCCTCTGCCTCCAGGGCTTTCAAAGGGAACTTAAACTAGGCTCAGGCAGTAGAAGACCTTAAAAATCAAGTTAGCAGCTTACTAAAGAAGAACCAAAAAAATGCTGAGGAAAATAACAGCTTTAAAAAGAGACTAACTCAATTGGAAAAAGAGGTCCAAAAAGCCAATGAGGAGGAGGCTTTAAAAAGCAGAATTAGCCAAACAGAGAAGGCCCAAAAGCTCACTGAACTAAATAATTTGTTGAAAGAGAGAATTGAGTTCAGGGAAATGAATGACTATGAGTTAAACCAAGTAGTTAGTAAACAAAACCAAAAGTTTGAAAAATAGAAGATAATGTGAAACATCTCATTGGAAAAACAACTGACCTGGAAAATAGATCCAGGAGAAAGAATTTAAAAATGCTGATATACAGGGATTACCTGGAAGCCATGATCAAAAAAAGAGCCTATACACTGTCTTCCATGAAATTATCAAGGAAAACTGCCCTGATATTCTAAAACCAGAGGGCAAAACAAATATTGAAAGATTCCACCAAGCACCTCCTGAAAGAGACCCGAACAAAGAAACTCCTAGGAATATTGTGGCCAAATTTCAGAGTTCCCAGATCAAGGAGAAAATACTGCAAGCAGCTAGAAAGAAACAATTTGAGTATTTTGGAAATACAATCAGGATAACACAGGATCTGGCAGCTTCAACATTAAGGGATCAGAGGGCTTGGAATGGGATATTTCAGAGGTCAATTGAACTGGGATTGAAACCAAGAATCACCTACCCAGCAAATCTGAGTATAATGCTTCAAGGGAATAAATAGTCATTCAATGATATAGAGAACTTTCAATCATTCATACTGAGGAAAAGACCAGACCTGTATTGAAAATTTGACTTCCCAAGATAAGAATCAAGAGAAGCATGAAAAGGTAAACAGGAAAGAAAAATCATAAAAGACTCTCTAAAGCTGAACTGTGTACATTATTACATGGAAAGAAAATATTGATAACTCCTGAATCTTTTCTCAGTATTTGGATAGATGGAGAGAAGGAACCCATTTGAAACAGAGGGATACATACTGGGCAAAGGTAAAAGTTGGAGAGTATATATTGTGCATCAACTGATGAAAAAAAGGAGGGGTATGAATTCTAACCTCAGACAAAGCAAAGGCAGAAATAAATCTAATCAAAATGGACAAGGGAGAAAACTTTATCCTGCTAATAGGCACCAAATGAAGCAATAGTATTACTAAATATATATGCTCCAAGTGGCATAGCATCCAGATTCTAACAGGAGAAGTTAAGGGAGTCCCAGGATGAAAAAGATAGGGACATATCTTTTCCCCAGTGGTACATGATATATTTTCAAAAATAGACAATGCACTAGAGCATAAAAGCCTCACAATCCAGTGCAGAAAGGCAGAGATAGTTAATGCATTCTTCTCAGATCATAATGTAATAAAAATTATATGTAATCAAAGGCCATGGAAATATAAACTAAAAATTAATTGGAAACTAAATAATCTAATCCTAAAGAATGAGTGACTTACACAATAAATCATATAAACAGTCAAGAGCTTCATTCAAGAGAATAAAAATAATGAGAAAATCTACCAAATCTCATGGGATACTTGAAAAGTAGTTCTTAAGGGAAGTTTTATATCTTTGAAGGCCTACACAAATAAAATAGAGAAAGGAGTTCAATGAGTACGACATGCAACTGAAAAAGCTAGAAAAAGAACAAATTGAAAATTACAGAAATACTGAAAACCAAGGGAATGATCAATAAAATTGAAATGAAGAAAACTATTGAACTAATAAGTAAAACTAATAGTTGGTTATATGAAAAAATCAATAAAATTGATAAATTTTTGATCAATTTGATTAAAAAAGAAGAAAACCAAATTACCAATATCAAAAATGAAAAGGGTGAAATCACCTCCAATGAGGAAATTAAAACAATAACTAGAAATTACTTTGCCCAAATGTATGCCCATAATTTTGGCAATCTAAATGAGATGGATGAATATTTAATAAAATATAAATTGCCCAAATTGAAAGAAAAGGAAGTTGAATACTTAAAGAAACCCATCTCAGAAAAAGAAACTGAACAAATGATCAGTGAACTCTCTAGAAAATACTCTCCACACCTAAAGAATTTACAAGTGAATTCTATCAAATGTTTAAAAAATGATTGATTCCAATACTATATAGTCTGTGGGAAAATTGGTGAAGAAGGACTCCTACCAAATTTTTTTTATGACACAAATATGATTTTGATACCTAAACAAGGAAGATCCAAAACAGTGGAAGAAAATTAGTGACCAATTTCTCTAATGAATATAGATGCAAAAATTTTAAATAAGATATTAGCAAAAAGAATACAGCAACTTATCAAAAGAATAATACATTATGATCAGGTATTATACCAGAGATGCAGAACTGGTTCAATATTAGGAAAACTTTTAGCATTATTGGTCATATCCACAAAAGAACTAACAGAAACCCCATGTTATCTCAAAAAATTCAGAAAAAAAGCTTTTGACAGAATACAGCACCCAGTCCTATTGAAAACACTGGAGAGCATAGGAATAAAAGGAACTTTCCATAAAATAGTAAGCAGTATCTACTTAAAACCATCAGCAAGTGTTATATGTAAAGGGGATAAGCTAGATGCATTTCCAATAAGATCAGGGGTAAAACAAGAAGTCCATCATCACTATTATTATTCAATATGGTACTAGAAATGTTAGCTTAGAGTAAGAGAAAAGAAAATTGAAGGAATTAGAATAGGCAAAGAAGAAACTAAGTCATCACTCTTTGTAGAAGACATGATGATATACTTAGAGAATCCCAGAGAATCAGGTAAAAAAAGTATTTGAAATAATAAACAACTTTAGCACAGTTGCAGGTTACAAAATAAACCCACATAAATCATTTGTATTTCTGTATATTGCTAACAAAACCCAACAGCAAGAGATAGAGAACTCTCATTAAAAGTTACAGTAGAGAGTATAAAATATCTGGGAGTCTACCTGCCAAAAGAAACCTAGGGACTATAGGAACACAATTACAAAACACTTTTCTCACAATTAAAGTCAGATCTAAGTGGAAAAATATCAGTAGCTCATGGGTAGGCAGAGTTAATATAATAAAAATGACAAATCTACATGTACAAAAATATTTATAGCAGCTCTCTTTGTGGTGGCCAAGAATTGTAAATCAAGAGGATCAGCTGGGGAATGGCTGAACAAGTTGTGGCATATGAATGCAATGGAATAATACTATTGTGCTGTGAGATGTGATGAACAGGAAGATTTCAGAGATGCCTGGGAGAACTTACATGAAGTGATGCTGAGTGAAAGGAGCAGAACCATGAGAACTTTGTACACAGCAACCACCACAGTGTGTGAGGAATTTTTCTGATTAACTTAGTCCTACACAGCAATGCGAGGATCTAATAAATTCCCGATTGTCTCTTGAGGCAAAATACCTTCCACATCCAGAGAAAGAACTATGGAATAGGATCACAGAATGAAGCAGACCATTTTCTCTTTTGTTATGTTTTGTTTTGTGGTTTCTCCCATTCATTTTCATTATTCTATGCAACATGACTAAGATGAAAACGTATTTAATAAGAATGTTTGTGTAGAACCTATATAAGATTGCATGCCATCTTTGGGAGAAAGGGGGGAGGGAGGGGAAGAAGAGGAAGGAGGAGGAAAAGTCTAATATATATGGAAGTGATTGTAGAAAATTGAAAATCAATAAAATAATTTTTTTTAAAAAGTCAAATACTCTAGCAAGCTCATTCTACATGAATCTAATTTTTATTATCTTTGATATAACCATTTTGTCTTTCATAATATTAATGATTCATAAGTTTTCTGTTTATTATTTCAACTTGAGTATTCATTTTGTTGGATTTTTTTTCAATATGCAAAGTCTTTTATTCAGCTTTATAAAGTTAAATTTTTTTTGACTTTTTTTTTCACTGTGCTTATTTATCACAGGGGAAGGAAGGACATGATGGGGAAGGGGGAGATCATGGGAAAGTGATAATGATGTAAAAGAGTGCCCACATTTTAAAAGGGAAAGGCAGGGGAGAACCCACATCTGCAACCCAGCACCATGATGTTCTGGTGAAATAGAACAAAGAATAGAAAACTGAGAAATGGGTTTCTTTAAATTTTCTCTGGTCTAGGCATTACTGGGTGAGTGTGCACCATCATGGGATGAGGAAGGGGCCTCATCATTGGAGGGCCAGGCATCATAGGCATATGGCCTCCCATGGGCATCCTCATGCTAGGAGGAGGCCCCACAGGCATCATTCCAGGAGGAGGGGGGGCCCATCATGCTAGGGTGAGGAGGTGGGACCATAGGCCCCCCTAGTGGAGGAACAGAGAATAGGTTGGGAGGAATTCTTCCTTGCAGGAATGCTGTGGTTTTTTTTATCAGTCAGGCTCTGAGATTATTCTTCCATCCATTTCTGAGAGTATCTCTCACATTCTCCTTGTGTTTCCTCCTGCTACAGTGTGTCTTCCTCACAGATGGCGAATCATGAGTAAGGTATGTATCACAGTAATCACAGTAAAATTTGGGCATGATGATGGACAGTTGTGCCTTATTCTGGCCAATGTATCTTCAAAACAGACTGACTGGCTTCCTCACTGCATCTCTTAACAAGTTTTCCACATATTAAGCCAACTTCAGGATGCTCCTTCTGATAGGTTAAATGGGGCCCAGCTCTTCAGACGATACTCAGCAGGGATCCTAAAAAATAGACTGCACCTGAGCACCAAGATGAGGGCACAACACCGCCAGCTGCCTGAAGAGCCTGATGGACCATGGGAGGGAAAGGGAAAGAGAGGAGACAGGGAAGGAGAGAGAGAGGGAGGGGGGGAGAGGGAAGTAGAGGCGGCAGAGAGCGAGAGAGAACGAGAGAGCCAGCGTGCCTAGTTGGCTCTTGGGAGAGAGGGCCATGGCTGAACGACTTCCCTTAGCTTACACTTTACTCTAAAGTTAAAATTAATGATGACCTCAATATATACCATCCCTATTATCAAGAAGAACGGCAATTTGAAATTCATCCAGAGAAATAGAATTTACAGAGTTTTGTAGACACTTTGCAAATGAAGCTGAGTTTCAACATACAAGCAGCTGGGGGCTTAGGCTCAATGTTTTAATATAAAAAAAATTCATTGATATATAAAAATGCTAAAATGTAACATGAGAACATATAAAAATCCATGACTGAACTTCCCTACGTATGTTGCACACTGGCACACATGCAGCCACTAAGTCACACTCTGCATTGGAAATTTACAAACTAATTCAAATTGACGCAACCAAGAAGTATTGAAATCTGCTGTTTGGAATTCTACTTACCAACCCGAGATCTGCTCCAAACATTTTGTAACAAAGAGCATAGTATCTTCCTCAAAAGCCATAAGGTAGACATTTTACTCCCCAGAGACCAGTACAAATAAACGCGGTAAAAAAAGGACTGCATAATTCATTTTCAGATAGTCATTCATAAGAATCATCACAATTCCAATAAAAATTACAGAATAGACATTTTCCGTACTATTCAATGGTTATGTCTCTCCTTCCCTCCCTCTCTCTCTTTTTCTTTGCTTCTTAAGCTCCATTAATAAGGATTTTCATGGATATGTCAGTTTTAATGTTGTATTTTATATTACTTTATCTTCACATCTTAAACTTTAAAATTTTTATTTCAGTTACCAATTAATCAAATTCAAAATTTCTGAAATATTTGTATTTCCCAGATTTCATTTGACTTGCTACATTGCCTTCAAATGGACTATATATGCCACTTGAGTTTTCTACCATGTGTAGTAGCTAGATATTGATGTAATTTTCCATTGACTTTCTACATATCTTCAGTAGTCCTCTCAAGCTGCTTTTGCTGTCATAGCTGACCTAAGGAATTTACCTAAGGGAGATTCCTTGACAGTTTTCCTTTCCTCTGAGGGTTCTTAGGCAACAAACCACATGTAATTGTGTATAAAGGTTATGAAATGGTCTTATATTTTCTGTCAAATCTTCTATGCCAAGCACATCATAATGATGGTTTTGCTAAGTAAGGTTAACCTATAACTCCATCAATTTTCTCTGACTCTTAAGAACAGTTGCATTTTTTCTCTCCCATGAGACTGTGAGCTCTATGAAGCATTCTTTTTGCCCTTCTTTGTTTCTCAGGCACTTAGCATAATGCCTGGCATATAGTACATGCTTAAAATGCTGATTTAATAACTGTGCTATTGATATAATCAGAGGTAACATAAGAACCAAATGAGTGAAAATATCCAAGGCTCTAGACCTTTTGAGCTACTTTGATGATCTAAAGGCACATAAACTCTAACAATATAGTAAACCAATTGGCATTTCCCTTCTTTGACATTGGCCACATACCTTCATGGTTAGTAGGACAATAAATTGGACTTGACATTCAGTCTTTCAACTAGTATTTATTAAATGCTTACTATATAATAAGCACTGTACTAATTGACAGAAATACAAATACAAGTAGAAAGACAGTTCTTGCCTTTAAGGAGCTTACATTCTAATGGGGAAGATAACATGTAAAATGAAACTGAACAGGCAGATAATGGTAATGCAGGCATGGTAATGGATATCTGAAGCAGAGCATTGAGGAGAATGAGAAACTGCCTGTTTGGCACTCTATTTAAATAAAGGTGCTAAGAGGAGCTATGTAATCATGAGGAGTGAGTGACAGGCACTTCCAAATGTGTGAATTCCATGGATGGAGTGAGAAAATAATAATAAATAATAAAATATTGTGGAAACAGTCATTCACACTTTCTGTTCTCTTGGAGATTTCCTTTGGGTCCAACATGACAATTTTGTTTTTTCCGCAACGTATTTCAAACACCCTTAATATCTTTGATGTGTGGGAAAGAACCATACTTGACAGAAAATTTAAATTTAGTTTTTGAAAAAATGTCCTATTCATTATAAATAAAATACAACTTCCTGTGTTTGTCACTGTGTAGGTGGCACAATGGATAGAGTGCAGGTCCTGAAATCATGTAGACCCAAGTTTAAATCCAGCCTCCAACATCATCTCTATGACTCTGAACAAGTCTGTTTGCTTCAGTTTACTCAACTGGTAATAGGGATTACCCCTATCTACCTCCCAAAGTTGCTGTGAAAACCAGATAAGATAAGATTATATTTTTTAAGTACTTAGCACACTGTTTGCAACATACATAGTAGGTACTTACTGCTTGTTTCCTTCTTTTCTTCCTTTTTATGTGTTTATAACATAATATTTCTGGAAGAGAAGCAGATGCTACAGTACATGAAAAGACAGTGCTGAGTTTAGTTTTGACAGTACTAGGAGTATAACCCTGGGCAATTGATTTAACTCCCATGACTGAGACAAATCTCTAAACCTACAAGTTGGTGATGTGCACCAATGAAATTCCCATCACTGAAGAAATATTCATTTTTCCCCATGAAAAGAATACTAATGACACAGAATGTGAGTTTTATAATGCAAGCAGAAAAAAAAAACATAAATAATTGCAAGTACAATAGTAATGAAATCAATATCTCCTTTACTCTTGGGAAAACATATCATTTAACAGTCTTACAGGTTTATGCACCATTGCTTTTACTTCCCTATTCACTTATCTTCTACGTGTTTCCTTTCCCTAAAAGAATATAAACTTTTGGAAGGTAAGGACTTATATATTTCTATCTTCATAACTTGGAACAGAGTCTAGCATGTAAATATTTAAATGTGTTTTATTTATTCACACCACAAATGGTTATACATTCAAACTCTCATCAACATATACATTCACTCTGAACCTCCCCCCCTCCAATCCCAGCTAGCACCTTTCTTATCTGGGTTCAAATATTCAAATGATGAGTTTAAAGGAAGTCTTAGATATCCAGTTGGATGACTGAGAGTTGACTATGCAGAAATTGCAATGTGTGCATTCTCTCTCTTTTTTTTAAACAGCATATTAAAGAAAAAACTCACTAATCTTACTTCTCAAAAGTATACTCTAAAGTTACTGAAATGCAAAGGTTTGCCACTCTATAAAAGATGACAGTGCTGCTGTTTGGATGTGATAGCTTCCAGCTTGAAATCCATACAGTCTGCAATCACTATCACTAATGGAGAACTTTATTATTATTACTATTTGCTTCTCTGCCCTGTTCTACATCTGCTGAGTCTCTTTAATGTGTCTATGCATGTGTTGTCAAAAGACTGCAGGAGGATGAAAAGAACTCTAAGTCCCCTGTGGTAGAACCAATATCAAGGAGCTGAAGTGAATCAGAAAAAAAAAACGGATTAAGAAAGTAGATAGTGTCATAAATTGCAGTTCTAGCCCTTTGTAGTGGAGGGGCTGCAATACCTCTGGGCTGACTGGAGTATTCTTATGAATCAGCCTTTTAAATGAAAAAAAAGGAAAAAAAACTAGCATTCTCCACTAAAATATGATTTAAACAAGACATCAATGGTGTTTCCAAAGTGACTGGATGCTCTTGCCAGAGAGAGGTACATTTTTAAGTCAAAGATATAGATTTAGGAAACTAGGAGGGACTTGCCAGTGGTAAAACACTGTAAAGCTACAGTCTTACACCTATTCTATTCTGCTTGCTTATTTCTTTGTTGAATTCCATATTTTTAACAGGTATTGTCAATACAGTGAATATCAATGAACTCTGCTCCCCTTAAGTGGGAAGAGGTTGAGAATTCCTACTAGGCTACTAGGATTCCAACTAGGGTTGGGAGGCTCTGTACCTACAACTATCTTCTTAAGCCTAGCCAAATATCAATAGTAAGACAGTTAAATAGGAAAAGTTTGCTCCCTCCCACTTTGCTTTGATGGGGGGAGGGTGCTGCTTTTCTCCATTCTGAAAGTCCCAGTCAAGTGTTTATGCTATGTCCCAGGACACTAACAAGTAGCCTAAATCCAATCTACTCTGGTAAGGGTCTTGGATTCTACACAGATACTGCATGCAGTGTTGACTTTACAGCTATTGCAAAAGGAAAGTAGATTATCTATGAGAACAAACTGATTCTATGGACAAAAGCACAACACCAGACAACTAGAAGAGGGATGAAGGGAGGCTTTGCTCATTTCTGCAGCTAAGATATCATATCGTTAGTAGCCTCATTGAAATGGTGAGAAGAACGAACACCAAAGTTTTCTTTTTGGTGGTTGCAAGGAACTGGAAACAAAATAGTTGTCCTTGAACTAGAGAATGGCTAAAGAAATTGTAGTACATAAAGTTAACGGAAAGTTTTTGCAACATAGGAAATGATGGACACTAAGCATTCAGAGAAACCCAGGGAAACATCAGAGTGTCTGAATTCAGAGTTAGAAGGAACCTCAGTAGTCACTCAGTAGAACCCCAAGTGAAAAGAATTCCCATCATAACATGTTGGACAAGTGATCATCCATCTTCTATTTTAAGACCTCCAGGGTTAACTCATGACCATTTGGACTGGGAAACAGTCATAAGTATCTTGAACTTACAACTATCTTGAGATGAATGTAGACACAAGATCACAGAATCAAGGAACATCACAAAAGGATGGAAACTTAGAAGATATTTAGTTTGCTTCTCAACTGAGCAACACAACTTTCTATGATATAATTAAGCCTTTGATTTGTAGGTGTCCAAATAAAGTAATCTAACAAAATGCAAGTTCCTCAAGAGACTGATTAATTGTTGTCTTTGTGTTCCCAGTGACTAGCATAGTAGCCAATGTATAGTAGGTATTTAATAAATGATCATTGATTGACTGAGCCTTCTACTTACTAAAGCATACCTTTAAAATTTGCAATAGCTCTCATAGTTATGAAGCATTTCTTATGCAGCATACACTCTGGAGCAATTCTTCCAAACACTACTGGCACTGAAAATTGGGTCCCTATGAGGCAGCTATTATAGCTCTCCTAAGAGACTACAAGAAATTCTAAAATTCTGTGGATAGTGGAGGCTTGTATTACTAATGTGACAACACACAAACCCCTACCAGCATTCTTTCCCCAACATGATTATCAGTTGACATGAAAGCGCAAGCAGGATTCTTAGCTTTTAGAATAGGGTATTTTCTAAGATGGTAAAGTAAAAACAGTACAAAGCTTTGCTCCAAAAATCTATGATAATGTCTCTAATCAGTACATACTTAGTCCAAAATACTGTGAGGTCAAGCTTAGAAGAGTACATTTGGCAAGTGGGTAACTCCTACATCCTGGAAGTCCTTTTACCAGGATCCATAAATGTTTCCATCACATACAGTAGAGAATTTCTGCTGGGTTCCTTGCAGAGCTAGGAATCCACTTTTCCTCGTGACATTCAGTGTGTCTTAGCTCACTCTTTAGGGCAAATAACAGAAGGACTATTACCTTCTCGTTCCCAACACTATGTCCCTTAGTCCAGTTCAAGATTGTGTTATGATTTTGGTTATAATAGCACACTGTTGACTCATGTTGGGCTTGCAGTCCATTAAAACTTCAAGATTGTCTAAACATGTCCAAACATGCCTCCCCCATCATTCTATATTCAGGAATTCAGTTTCTGAGCCTACAGTTTATACATGTCTCCCGATTGAAGTCCATCTTAGTAGGTCACTTAGCTTCAACTCCATCATCTTCTTCATCGTGCCTCACTCAGGATAAACTCATCATCATGGAGATTGCCTCAGCCTTTTTACTCATACCTCATCAGCACTTTCAGTTGCTGCTGGCTCTCTGGCTGGAGGGCTAGAAAGTGGAGCGAAAAATCCCCCCATATCCTGCTTTCATGGGGCCGGAGGCTTGAAATGCCAGTTATCTCTTCATTTGCTACCAGGTGCTCTGCTTGGTTTCCAATTCATGATCATCTTCATCAAATCTCTCTATTACACCAGGTAACCCTTGATGATCCTACTTGCACATTCACTTTGCAGCATCCTTTTCAGAATTATCTTCCCACGTTGTATTGCTATCTCCTTGACAACAGAAACTCATCCTTTTATATTGCCAGTGCTTAGCACAGTGCCAGGCACATAGTGGATACTTAATAAATGTTTATTGTATTACATCATAGATTGATTTTGGTATTCTAGATCATCAGGATCATCCCATACCCTGAATTGCATCCAGTGTTTTAAGTATTCATCCCAGCTTTCTAAGAACACCAAATTTGATGAGCTTATAATCTGTGCTTTTACCAAGTCATTGATAAAACTGTTGAACAGCATGTCCTTGGGCACTGCACTGGTGAGTTTTGAGTATTGACATAGAACTTTCAATTACCAATCTTTGAGTCTGGTCATATAATCATTTCTCAATCCATCAAATTATATGACCATCTAGTCCAGATCTTTCTATTTTCTGAAGAATAGTATAAAATACTTTATCAAATGCTTTGTTAAAATGTAGGAATCATATCAATAGCATTTCCTTTATCTATTACTTAGGTAATAACTGCCAAAAGAAATGAATACGATTAACCTAACATGTCCTATTCTTGATAATGCTCTGCTGGCTCTTTATAATAACTACTTGCCTTCTAGAAATTCACTTGCCATCTTTTTAAGTGTCTATTATAACATTTTCCCAGAAATCAAAGTCAAACTCAGTGCCCTTTAGTTATAGATTCTGTTGCCTTTCTTTTTGTGAAAAAATGAGTCATTTATTCCTCTCCAATCTTGAAGTAACTCTACTGTTTCCCATTAAGTTGCAAATATTACTGTTGCAGCAATCATATCTTCTACATCTTTTAGCATGGGAAGGGGCTATGGATGCTATTTCTAATTGGGCTTTATGCTGTGGTTGGCTAAATGAAATCATGGAGACTGAAATGGAAAAAGGGTAACAGTCTTGATTTGCACAAGGTAATAGTCCATTAAAATTTTCACCAAACAGCAGCATGTTGATATACCCACTAGCAGCTACGAGAGCAACTAATAGTTTGTAAAGCCTGAGGATTTTCATTTTCAATATTAGAAATAGATATGTCACCTAGGTCAGGCACTGCCTCCTTACTTACATAGGGAACTGCTCCCTGTTAGCCATTTATGTTCTAATATTTCTAGTACAGAGGCCATTTCCTTGCCAGAGAAAATAGAAATATAATAAGAATTAAAGAGTTCTGCTTTCTATCTTGTGTCAGATACTATCATCCTATTGACCCTAACCAGAAGTCTTCTCTTTTGTTTGATCCTCCATTTCCTCTTAATGTAACACAGACAAAAATAAACCCTAGCTGATATGAACTAATGCATATTCAAGTAAACAGAACCTGGAAAACAAGATAAATAATGACTGCCAAATATAATGGAAACAACAACAAAAAAAGAAAGAAAGAAATGACCAAGATTGGGCCCCAGGAGGATATAAGGAAAATGTATTTTCTCCATTTTTTTGCACATTTGAGGCTCTATGGATATGAAATATCATATATGTTGTAAGGATTCACTGATGTAATAGTTAGCTTCTCTGAATTTACTTTCTTTTAAAAAAAAAAGAATCTTTGCTTCAAGGAATGGTTGAATCAGTAAGGAAAGAGACAATACATTCAGAAATCAAGGTGATCTAAATAAATAATCTAAAATAAATAAATATGAAAATAAATAAAATAAATATAAAATAAAATACATCAATAAAATCCTGTTAATTGCACAGTACATACATCTCCCTAGTTTTAAAGTGATGTATAGTCTCAGACTATACAATAGAGACCTCTGATATCAAATAAAGAACATTAACCAATGATGTTATTTCCTGTATGTTTCCCTGAAACTGAATTCCAAAGACTAAAAGATTCAGTGTCGATTAAGCAAATATTAGTGACTTTGATAACAGCAGCTGCTAGCAATACAAAGATGTATAGTACATAAAACACACTCTCAAGGACAGTTCATTGGATTATTATTAAATTAATTACTATAGTTTATTATTATGGAAGAGAGATACAGAACACAAAGAGAGCATACACAAAGTAAAAAAAGAATGAAATAAATGCAAAGGAGAAGACCAGGAAAAGTTCTGTGAAAAATTAAAATGGAACATCATTTTGGAGGGGGGTTGAGTCAAGAAGGTGGAATGAGAACAGAGACTCACCTAAGCTCTGTCACAAATTCCTTCAGATACGTCCATAAAACAAATATGAACAAATGTTAGAGTAGCAGAATCCACTAGGAGACAGAGGGTGGTAGATTTCTAGTCAAGGATAGCCCAGAGGGTCAATGGAAAGGATCTCTTACACAGGACTGGGGAGTGTAGAATGCAAAGGCTTTACCAGTGCAGACCCACAATAGCAAAGCTGGGCAGGAATCATCAGGGTGGATTGAATCACAAGTAGTTGTGCAGATTCTCAAACATATCAGCCCAGGACGGCAGTTCAGCAGAACTGAGTGAGAGAAGCACAGGACCCCTGGTAACAGCAGCAGCTGCTCCTGAGATTATCAGCCCACAGATTAAATGTTTGTAAATTACCTATTTTAACTTCTGGGAACCAAGATGGTGGAGTGATCTATGTAGCAGAAGGCCTTCATCCCTACACGGCTCGGTGATGGGGTTGAAGAAAAGAGTCATGGAAGGTGGGAAAAGACAGACCAATTTCGTTTATTGATCTGAGGGTTAGGGTTTATATAGACAAGGTACTACAAGACTATGTGACATTCTGCTTGTCTCCATCCCAGTGATAAAATCAGTCAGGGTGATTAAATCAGTCTTATACTGATTTAATCAGACTGTGAGCCTAGGGGCATCTATGTTACATATCCCTTGTTTTCTGTAATTCTCTTGTCTCACAGAGACAATAACATCTGGGGGGGCATGGAGAGCCATATTCCAGATGATAATGAGCACAGTCTCCAAGAACAGTTTCCCCGAAGGTCTATCCTGATCTTGTCAACCGTACTCCACCCTGGCCCTCAACAATCTATCTATAAGTGCTCTCTCCCTCCTCTTGTTGACCTTGAAAAATGCAGAGAATATTTCCCCAGGAAAAATCCAGGAATACTTGGATCAGCCAAAGGGGTAAACAGTCCCTCAAGAGGCTAGGAAAATCATCAAGAAGAGAATCTCTTGCTGTAGCTGAAAAGGACCAGTGCAGGACCAGAGCTGTCCCCGATAGCCCTATCTCAGCAAACCAGGAGAAGATCCTGAGCCCCAGGGGGTGGAGTCCATAAGCACCAACACCAGACCCAGGCATGGCTTAGCACATCCAAGGGAATCAGGAAGACACCAACACAGACGGGGGTTTATCAACCACTGAGCCTGCCTGTGCTCTAGCTCAGGGGAGGAGACCTCCTATGGCCAGACCTCTCTCCCCTACACCTCACACAGCCAGCTCCAGGGTAACTCCAGTGAAATTCAGAAAGACTACACCTTGCCTCAGGTCTTGCCAAACCAGCCAGCTCAGCATCAGATAAGTTGCAATATTCCAGCTTTGAGATGAAAGAACCAGAGGACACAAAACATAAAGCCTCAAATTCTCAGCACAAGAACTTTGGGACAGAACCCTAGAAGTAGAAATCAACTTTAAAAGTCAAGAAAAAGGCAATCATCATGAGCCAAAAGGAAACCAGAAAAGAAAAGACCATAGAATTTTACTATGGAGACAAAGACCAAAATACAAATATGGAAGAGGCCAGCACTGAGACTATAATCATACATGAAACCTCAGAAGGGAATATGAACTGGTATCAACCCCAAAGAACATTCTTGGAAGAGCTCATGAAGGATTTTAAAAGGCAAATTGGAGAGGTAGAAGAAAAATTGGCCAATGATTTTAAAAATAGGAAAAAAGGAATCACAGAAGAATTTAAAAGGAAAATTGGGTAAATGGAAAAGGAGATGCAAAAGTTAACTGAAGAAAACAATATATTAAAATGTAGAATAGGAAAGTAGAAGCTAATGACTCTATGAGACAACAAGAATCAGACAAACAAAATCAAAAGAAAGAAAAAGTAAAATATCTCATTGGAAAAGCAAGTGAATTGGAAAAGAGATTGAGGAGAGAAAATCTAAGAATTATTGGTCTATCAGAAAACCATGTTCAAAAAAAAAGAACTTAGACAATATCCTCGAAGAAATCATGAAGGAAAACTGCCATGAAGTCCTAGATCCAGAGGGCAAAATATGCATCAAAAGAATCCACCAATCACCTCCTTTCAGGAGATCCCAAAAAGGAAAACAGGAAGGAATATTGTTACCAAATTCCAGAACTATCAAGTGAAGGAGAAAATACTTCAAGCATCCAAAAAGAAACAGTGCAAATAAGAAGGAACTGCAGGCAGGATCACACAGGACTTTGCAGCTTCTACACTAAAAGACTGGAGGGATTGGAATATGATATTCCCTAAGGCAAAAGAACTGAGACTACAACCAAGGATCAATTATCCAGCAAAATTTAGCCCAATGTTTCAGGCAAAAAGATGCACATTCAATGAAATAAGGAATTTGCAGACCTTTCTGATGAAAAGTGGGGGACTTCAACCTCCGGCTCTCTGAACTTGATAAATCTAATCTCAAAATAAACAAGAAAGAAGTTAAGGAGGTGAATAGAACTCTGGATAAGTTAGAGATAGAGAAAATTGAATGGGGATAGAAAAGAATATACTGTTTAATCAGTGGTACATGGCACATATACAAAAACTGACCATGTACTAGGGCACAAAAATCTCACTATCCACTGCAGAAAGACACAGATAGTCAATGCTTCCTTCTCAGCTCATAATGCAAAAAAAATTTTATGTAATATAAGACCATGGAAAGATAAACCAAAAATTAATTGGAAACCAAATAATCTAATCCTAAAGAATAAGTGAGTTAAGCAACAAAACATAGAAACAAGCAACAGTTTCATTCAAGAGAATGACAATAATGAGATAACTTACCAAGACTTAAGAGATATGGCAAAAGCATTTCTTAGGGGAAGTTTTATATCATTGAATGTCTACATGAATCAAATAGAGAAAGAGGAGATCAATGAATTGGGCATGAAGCTAAAAAAGATAGAAAAAGAACAAATTGAAAATCCCCAAGTAGTTACCAAATTAGAAATACTGGAAACCAAGGGAGAGATTAATAAAATTAAAATTAAGAGAACTATTGAACTAATAAATGAAACTAAGAGTTGGTTCTATGAAAAAACAATAAAAATGATAAATTTTTGGTCAATTTAATTTAAAAAAAGAAGAAAACCAAATCACCAATATAAAAAATGTAAAGGGTAAACTCACCTCCAAAGAGGAATAAATTAAAACAATAATTAGAAATTACTTTGCCCAACTGTATGACCATAAATTTGGCAATCTAAATGAGATGGATGAATATTTTAAAAATATAAATGTCCCAGATTCACAGAAAAGAAAGTTGAATACTTAAAAAAATCTATCTCAGAAAAAGAAATTGATCAAAGCATCAATGAATTCCCTACGAAAAAATCTCCAGGGCCAGATGGATTTACAAGTGAATTCTATCTTTTTATCTATCTATCTAGATAGATATCTAGAGGCTAGGAAAGGCTCAGTGGTTGATAAACCCCCGTCTGTGTTGGTGTCTTCCTGATTCCCTTGGATGTGCTAAGCCATGCCTGGGCCTGGTGTTGGTGCTTATGGACTCCACCCCCTGGGGCTCAGGATCTTCTCCTGGTTTGCTGAGGTAGGGCTATCGGGGACAGCTCTGGTCCTGCACTGGTCCTTTTCAGCTACAGCAAGAGATTCTCTTCTTGATGATTTTCCTAGCCTCTAGATATCTATCTTCTATCTATCTAGAATTTGAGGAACAATAGGGTTTTGATACCCACACCAGGAAGAGACAAAACAGAGAAAAAAATTATAGACCAATTTCTCTAATGAATATAGATGCAAAAATTTTAAATAGGGTACTAGCAAAAAGAATACAGCAAACTATCATGAGAATTTATTCCAGGAATGCAGGGCTGGTCCAATATTAGGAAAACTATCAGCATGATTGATCATATCAACAACAAAACTAACAGAAACCATATAATTATCTCAATAGATGCAGAAAAAATATAAACACCAAATACAATACCCATTCCTATTTACTGGAGATCATAGGAATAAATGGAGCCTTCCATAAAATAATAAGCAATATCTACCTAAAACCATCCAATAAGATCAGAGGTGAAACAAAAATGTCCATTTTCACCACTGTTATTCAATGTGGCACTAGAAATGTCAGATTTAGCCATAAAAGAAGAAAAATAAATTGAAGGAGTTAGGAGAGGCAAAGAAGAACCTGTTATCACACTTTTGAGATGATATGATGGCATACTTGGAGAATCCCAGAGAATCAAGCAAAAAACTGCTTGAAATAATAAACAGCTTTGGCAAAGTTGCAGGTTACAAAATACACCCAGATAAATCATCTGCATTTCTATATATTACTAAGAAAACTCAACAGTAAGAGGTTGAAAGAGAAATTCCATTTAAAGATATGGTATACACTATGAAACATCTGGGAAATATTTGGGAGTCTACTTGCCAAAAGAAACCCAGGGACTATATGAACGCAATTACAAAACACTTTTCACACAAATAAAATCAGATCTAAGTAAGTGGGAAAACATCAGTTGGTTGTGGGTAGGCAGAGCTAATATAATAAAAATGATAATTCTACCTAAATTAATTTACTTATTCAGTGCCAAACCAATCAAATTACTAGATCATTATTTTCTACAGCTAGAAAAAATAATATCAAAATTCATCTGGAATAACAAAAGGTTCAGAAGATCAAGGGAACTAATGAAAAGAAATGCTAGGGAAGGTGGCATAGCCTTAACAGATCTCAAATTTCATTATAAATCATCAAAATCACTTGCTATGGGCTAATAAATAGACCCTTTCTGTCAGCCTTCCAGGCTGTCCTGGATTGGAAATCTGTTTCACTCTGTCATTGTGTGACTTTTGCTGATTTCTTTAGAGTCATTTTTACAGGTATTTTATGAGTTACGGGGGGAGAGCTAGAATGTAGTCCATTCTTCTACTCTACCATCTTGGCTCTGCCCACATCACTGTTATGGAGATGTTCTGCAGGACTATACATGTATACGTTGTATCAAATTGCTTGTCCTCTCAATGAGGGTGGGTGGAGAGGGGGACAGGGAGAAAATGTGGAACTCAAAACTTTTGAAGTGAATGTTAAAAATTGTTTTTGCACGCAACTAGGAAATAAGATATAGGCAATAGGAAACAGGAATCTATCTTGCCCTACAAGAAAATAGAAGGGAGGGGGATGGGGGGAATGATAGGTGTGAGGTTAAATTAGAGGAAAGCATAATCAGAATACATCCTGCCCTGAGGTGGGGGGGGAAGAAATGGGGAGATACTTTGAAATTCAAAATTTGGTGGAAGTGAATACTGAAAACAGAAAATAGAGAGACAGAGATGACAGATAGGTAGATCGATAGAGAGAGAGAGAGAGAGAGAGAGAGAGAGAGAGATAATAGATGATAGATAGATAGATAGATAGATAGATAGATAGATAGATAGATAGATAGATAGATAGATAGATAAAAGAAAAAATGTCTTAAGGAAACCATTACATGAAACTACTACATGAAAGATGATTGGAGTGTGGAGAGATGAGGCAGGGAGAACAAATAAGAGATTATGACAGTCTAAACTATGATGTCTAAACTAAACTCTGTGTAAGCACAGAGAATGGGACTTAGAAAAAAGAAGCAAAGCTAGAGTAAATAAGCAAGAATGGAACAGAGGCTGTAAACATGACGAACTGGAAAGATGGTTGCAAGAACAGTGATAGAGGAGGAATAAAGTTCATTGCTTCCACCGACAATGATGCACTCTGATTGAAGGGACAAGCTGTGGGTCTGTGTTCAAAGCTGTTTTGTTTTTCCTTTGCTGCAGAAAAGGAATGAAGACAATACAGAGTGTCTGGCAGATGGAAATGCAGATGCCAAACCAAACCAAACCACAAAGGAACATCATGTCAGTGTTGAAATTTCAGTGGAAGTACATTTGGTCGTGCTCCTTGGGACCCTTTAAGCCACTCATTTGTAGCGAGCAATGACCAGAGAAAGGCCCCTCAGATTCATTTCCTCCCCATTGAGAACAAAGCAAAAATCAGCACTTGCTACACTGAGAAGCTTAAAATCAACAGGGAAATCAGATGGGATTTCAAGGTTCTAAAGTCGATAAATAAGAAATGAAAATCTGCTTGAGCTTCTCCCTCTAGGAAGTATATTAGAACCCATGGAAAATCTGATTTTTCCAGTACTGCCTTTTGCAATAGAAAGCAAATGCTTATTAAAAATGGACTTCAAGAGGAATTCTCTAAGCATTGTTTCTTTGTCATCTGACTCTTTGACAAGCACCTTCAAAACCACTACTGAAATATGTCATCTCCTGAAACCTTCATCTTCTAACTAAAAAAAAAAAAAACTTTCAAGGATTTTTAGAGCATTTTTTCCTCCAAAGACTCACAGGAAAACAAATGATAACTGCTTTCTTTTATAGATATTAATTGAAACATTTCCTTTTGTGTAGTTTAAGTGTTTTAAATAAAATTTAAATTTTAAGTAAATCCTAGTTTTCAAAAAAAAATAATTACTAGAGTCAACTTTACCTGAAGTATTTAATTCTTTAGGTGACAGTCTTTGACACATCATGTCTTTGTACTTTTTCACACAATGAAGTGTGCAATTTAGGAATGAACTTGTCAATCGCATAACTTTTTTTAAGTACCTATTGAAAACATTAAGTTTGACTGGAAAATGGAGCATTGAGTGATTTTGGTAATCTTTATTTGGCTAAATCCAGATTTATCTTAAAAAAATTAAATATTAAGAACTTCACATTTACATAGAACAGAGAGAACCATGTCCATGTAGTAGATAACAATGGTCTCAGAGTCACAAAGACTTGAGTTTGAATGTCACTTGAAATATTTACCAAATATATGACCCTGTGAAAGTGACAATTACTCAGTCCCTGACAATTTTGTAAGACCTAAGTACTAAAATATAGATTAGCTATAATCTGTGTCCATGAAATAACCAGTAACAGTTGCATGATCATCATGGTATTACAGATGGATAATCAACCTTGGAGTCAAGACCTGATTTTAAATCCCTTCTCTTACATATTCTATCTGTATGACCATGTGCAAATCACTTTACTTTTCTAGTGGTCCAAGAAAATTAAAAGAACGAGTTCGGTTATTAATCCTCATTTTTGAAGGAAGTTTCCACACAGGGAGTTCCCTAAATGATGGAATCACATATTTTTTTTCTAGATATATAAATTTATTTATTTAACTTTTTTTTTTGCATTCATTTTCACAAAATTTTGGGTTCCAAATTTTCTCCCCATTTGTCCCTTCCCCCCACTCCAATACAACAAGCATCCTATTTTCCACTATCACCAATCTGCCCTCTCTTCTATCATCCCTCCCTTCCCTTGTCCCCATCTTCTCTTTTTTGTCCTGTAGGGCCAGATAACTTTCTATTCTCCATTACCTGGATTTCTTATTTCCTAGTAGCAAGAACAATACTCAACAGTTGTTCCTAAAATTTGAGTTCCCACTTCTCTCCATCCCTACCTCCCCACCCATTCCCTTTGGGAGGGCAGGCAATTCAATATAGGCCATATCTGTGTAGTTTTGCAAATGACTTCAATAACAGTCGTGTTGTGTAAGAATAACTGTATTTCCCTCCATCCTATCCTGCCCCCCATTATTTCTATTCTGTCTTTTGATCCTGTCCCTCCCCAAGAGTGTTGACTTCAAATTGCTCCCTCCTCCCATTGCCCTCTCTTCCATCATCCCTCCCTCCCTGCTTATCTCCTTCTCCCCTGTATTTGTTTCCTGTATTGTAAGATAGGTTTTCATACCAAAAAAAGTGTGCATTTTATTCCTTCCTTTAGTCGAATGTGATGAGGGTAAACTTCATGTTTTTTTCTCATCTCTCCTCTTTTTCCATCCACTAAAAAGTCTTCTGCTTGCCTCTTGAATGAGATATAATTTACCCCATTCCATTTCACCCTCTCTCCTCCCACTACATTTCTCTCTCATCATTTACCTTAATTTCTTTTAAGATATGATCCCATCCTATTCAATTCACTCTGTGCTCTCTGTCTCTGTATGTGCATGCATGTGTGTATGTGTGTGCACGCACATGTGTACGTGTGTGCGTGTGTGTGTGTATGTGTGTGTGTAATCCCACCAACTATCCAGATACTGAAAAGTTTCAAGAGTTACAAATATTGTCTTTCCCTGTAGGAAAGTAAACAGTTCAACTTTGGTAAGTCCCTTATGACTTCTCTTTGCTGTTTACTTTTTCATGCTTCTTCTCATTCTTGTGTTTGAAAGTCAAGTTTTCTTTTCAGCTCTGGTCTTTTCATCAAGAATGCTTGAAAGTCCTCTATTTCATTGAAAGACCATTTTTTCCCCTGAAGTATTATACTCAGTTTAGCTGGGTAGGTAATTCTTGGTTTGAGTCCTAGTTCCTTTGACTTCTGGAATATCCTATTTCTTGCCCTTCGATCCCTTAATGTAGAAGCTGCTAGACCTTGTGTTTCCACAATACTGGAACTGTTTCTTTCTAGCTGCTTGCAATATTTTCTCCTTGACCTGGGAATTCTGGAATTTGGCCAAAATGTTCCTAGGAGTTTCTCTTTTTGGATCTCTTTCAGGTGGTGATCAATGGATTCCTTCAATACTTATTTTGCCTCTGGTTCTAGAATATCAGGGCAGTTTTCCTTGATAATTTCATGAAAGATGAGGTCTAGGCTCTTTTTTTGATCATGGCTTTCAGGTAGTCCCATAAATTTTAAATTCTCTCCTGGATATATTTTCCAGGTCAGTTGTTTTCCCAATGAGATATTTCACATGATCTTCCATTTTTTCATTCTTTTGGTTTTGTTTGGTGATTTCTTGGTTTCTTATAAAGTCATTAGCCTCCATCTGTTCCATTCTAATTTTGAGGGAACTATTCTCTTCAGTGAGCTTTTGAACATCCTTTTCCATTTGGCTAATTCTACTTTTGAAAGCATTCTTCTCCTCATTGGCTTTTTGAACCTCTTTTGCCAATTGAATTAGCCTATTTTTCAAGGTGTTATTTTCTTCAGCATTTTTTTGCATCTCCTTTACCAAGGTATTGACCCATTTTTCATGCTTTTCTTGCATCTCTCTCATTTCTCTTCCCAGTTTTTCCTCCACCTGTCTAACTTGATTTTCAAAATCCTTTTTGAGTTCTTCCATGGCCTGAGCCCATTGGATATCTATTTCAGATGTTTGGGATACAGAGGCCTTGACTTCTATGTCTTTCCCTGATGTAAGCATTGTTCTTTCTCATGAGAAAGAAAAGGAGGAAACATCTGTTCACCAAGAAAGTAACCTTCTATGGTCTTAATTTTTTTTCCCTTTTCTGGGCATTTTCCCAGCCAGTTACTTGACTTCTGAGATTCCTCTCCACCCCCGCCTCACCTCCAGATCCACCCAGCTAGTGCTTGGGGTCTGAGATTCAAATGCTGCTCCCCAGCCTCAGGGCTTTCAGTGGTGGGCCTGGCTGCTATTTAATGTGAGCTTAAGTTTTGGTGCTCAGATTGGGGCAGGGCCTCCTCCCAGGCTCAGTTCCCTCAGGGGGTTTATGCGGAGATCTTCAGTAATGGATCTGGGGTCCTGTCCGCTCCAGGAGCTCCTAGCTGCCACTGTCTCTGCTGCTGCCTCCCGAGGGGGCCTGAGTTATGGAGACACTCTGCTCCCCTCTCGACCAGCCGAGAAGTCTCTCTAACTGACCTGTAGTGCCTGTGGTGGAGGGACCCTCATGGCCACCGGAAATTCTATCCCTGAAGCCTGCTCAGATCTGCTCCTCTGGGGCTGCGCGGCCAGGGCAGGGGCTCCACTCCACATCCGGTGCCTGACGGACCTTTGGGGTCGGTTTTTAAGGGCTCTCTGGAACAGACATCTCCTCCACTCTGCTGCTGCATGGCTTCTACTTCTCCACTACCTGTTGGGAGTTCTTTCCATAGGTAATTTATGGTCTGTGGGTTCAGAGCTCACATATGTCAGTCTTTCTACTCCGCCATCTTGCTCCTCCCTGGAGCATGTCTTTAAAAGGGCATTTCCAAGACTGCTTAAATTCCATTAGTGAATACTAACTGTGGGACCAAAAGACTATCAAATACATAAATGAAGCTAAGTGTTAGGAGCCCCAGTCACTAAAGATCAGTCTCTGGAATCACATATTTTAAAGAAAAGAGAAGAGGAAAGGATAGGGAGGTGGAGGAAGAATGATCAGTAAAACAATTTATATTCATTAGGAGTAGAGATTTAAAATAAAATTTCTATTTTTGATCCCCAACTTTCTTTTTCCTTTATAGTTTTATTTTAAAGAGTTAGTGGGGATAATCTATAGATTTCAGTGACCCTTACTAACTTCACTCTGTATTTTGTGGGGAGAAAGAAGCTCCCACTCTCATTTGATATTGGCAACAGTTCTGTAATTCAAAGTCTTAGAGAGTTATCTGACTTATCCAGGATCACAAAGACAATATGTGTCTAGACCATTTTGAACAAGGTTCATTTTTCATTCCATGGAAGTCTCTTTATCCACTAACTATCTCCTGCTTCCTCTCCCTTAGAGATGATACACTAATGGTTTATGTTTTTTGACCTATATATTATCAACTCCTTTCCATTTTGATTGCAAACCCTACTTTATTTCCTCTTGGAATGTGGAAGGTATAATACTGAAAACATGGCAATAGAAACCTCTTCTCTCCACTGGAATTTTAGCCTCTTACTAAATATTGACTTCCTTAAGTCACAAGCTATTTTGTGTTTATTTTTTTCTTCGCCAGCACCTAGCAAAGTGTCTAACATGAATTGAGCACATAATAATTATTTATTGTATGTCTAATTCTACAGAATATCAGATCCCAGTGGATAGAGATTAATTCATTTTTGTCTTTTTATCTTCACTACTTCTGTGTCCCAATGCCTGGCATATAGGTGGCAATTAACAAATGTTCATTAATTAAATGAATTATTTTATCTTCTCTCAAAGAGGAATATTGTAGTCTATAAACTCTGAATGACTCTCTAGTTTCATAAAAGTGTGGTGTTGTTTTTTTTATTTGGAATAAAGTGCATCTTTTTGTCAAGAAGGAAACATCCTATTTTGTAAATTAAAATGTAATAAGAAAATCATAAGCTTAATGTCTCTCAAACAACGGCATTCAGCTAGGTAGTTTGCATTTCCGCTTGTGCACAGACTGTTCAGTTTATGGACTATTCCAGAAAATAACAATAAAAGCCCTGTAGCAGTAATGTGTTGAATAAAATTATGGATGACTTTAGGTTTGTATACACAAAGGTCATTTGTATGCATGCGTGAGTACAGCTAAAATAGGAAAAGAAACAGAAATTGATCTCTTCAAGGTATTTTACTAAGTGTTAGAAAAGGGAAAATGTATTTTACAGCTCTCATGAGTATTGTTCAAGAGCCTCCAAAACCTCAACCATTGATGATGCAAGGTGGCTTAATGAAAAGGAAATCAGCCATTTAGTCTGTATAATAACAATAACAAGTACTTTACATAAAGATTTAAGGGTCAGAACAAACCTGTAAGGCACCCCAAAGATCTGGTGTCATGTCTGCCTTTGCTATTTAATAATAATTGCTCACACTAATATGGAGCTTTAAGACCTGCAAAGAACTTTATATACATTCTCTTTGCCCTTCCCAAAACACTTGTGAGAGAGGTGCTACTATTATCAGCCCCAAAGTAGGTAAATTACTTGTGTGGAGTCACATTTAAAAATTACCAGAGGCAGAATCTGAGCCCTCTTCTTTTCGACTACAGGTTCAACATTGCACCTATTATGCCAGATTACCTCTACTAGTCTGTATACTTGTGGGTTTTCAAATAACCTCTTTTAGTCTCAATTTCATCACCCATAAAGTATGCTAATTATATGTATTTATACTACGTATCTAGTGGAGCAGTAAAGTTCACTTTGTTTTTCATGCAACAGATATTAAATAATATCTATGGATGAGATATGCTAGGAATAAGACATTCACTTTATGATGGTGGAAGCTATGAATTGAAAGGTCCTTAAACTTCTGTTGGCTAGGCAATGGATGGGACTCAAAGCTTGGACAAAGCTAAATCTACAAATAGAGATTTGTGTGTGTTCATCCTTCCTTGTCAAAAAAAGACCATGCCATCAGTGAAATGATGACATGACTTGCACTTGACTTTGTTTTGAGTGAGGCAGGGCTGTGCAGGTCACCAGCCTCACTTCTCCTCCAGAGCCATCTGGGTCCAGTGACCAGATTTTCATCAGGATGACTGGAGAGGACTCAGAATGAGGTAATTGGGGTTAAGTGATTTGCCCAAGGTCACACAGCTAGTGAGTATCAAGTGTCTGAGGTGAGATTTGAACTCAGGTCCTCCTAATTCCTGCATTGGTGTTCTATCCACTGCACCACCTAGCTACCTTTAAATAGAGGTTTACTATCCAAAGCTAGGAAGCCTAATAGGATGAAAGGAATCAGGAAGGTCAGTAATACCATGCTGAGGCGAACAGGTTACCTTGAAACATAGAATCACAGATTTAAAGCTGGAAGGAATCTTACAGATGATTGAATCCAACCCCTTTATTTTACAGATGAAGAAACAGAAGATCAGTAAGACTGAGTAACTTTTTAAGAGTTACACAGCTACTAAGTACATGAGATATAATATACCAATAATCAAGGATCTATGCTTTTGTACTGTCTCCACCAATGCAGATTGCAAGGAGTCTATGACTTACTGCACAAATGCTTAGGACTTATCTAAAACAATTAAAGTTAAGAGACTCCCTCCCAGTCTAAGACCTAGTATATAACAGAGGTGAGATTTGAACCCCTGTCTTCCTGACTCCATGCACAGCACTCACTAACAGCATACTATTTTCCAGTGTCTACTATAAGCTCATTAAAATTTTATCAATATTTTGTTAACATCTACTCTAATAATCTACACCACAAAGCTATTTAAAATGAATTCCCACTGTCTGAAATTGAATTCTTTCAGTTCCAGATAAAGTATATTGAAGTGTGAAATGGAGATAAATAAGAAATAGTATTAATCCAGCATTCCTTCCACAAGGTGGAGGTATGTACAACTTCAGGATGATGACTTTGTGAACAGATTATCATCTATCAAGACCTGATACCTCATCTGTCAATCTCGTGCTGAGTTGTTGAAAAACCATTTTTCACTTCTAACAGTTTGTAATTCCTCTGCTTTGCAAAATACTTTTGTAAAGTTCATGTTTGCATAAAGAAGACTTTTTTTTAAGCATCTGGGAGTACCTCTAAAGGATGAAAAATGTCAAACATGAGAAAATATGGGTGTAGAGTCAGTGGAGGGCATCTGGTAAATAATCCTAGAAATTTATATACTGAGCACATGCACACAATCTTGAAGTACATATTATGGGATATTAATTTGCCTCATTTGTGGCAATATCCATGTTAATGAGATCACATATGTCTATCTGGACATTTTTTCCCATGTTGGGCAATAGGCTTTGTAATGGAACTTATGTTAACACACTATACTTGATCTCTTTCAGTTTTTAAGTAATAAAACTAGAGTCCTTTAATCCCAATGGCTCCTGTTTGTCCTATGGAGGCTGCTTATTGCAGATTTTCAGATGGACCCTAAAGTGGGTTGACTCCTGGCAACGTCTCTTCGTAAGTCTGAACTTCCTTATTTTGAGAACACACTTAGCCCTCCTCGAAACTGCATTTTTTCTTCTAAAATGTTTGAAAGCTTTATTTTTCTTACCTAACTACAGTTGAGATAAAATTTACACTATGTACTTAGCAAACACTCTTTCATAGAAAGATGGCAGATAAAAATTTAGTGTGGCTTCAATTTGTATTAACTCAAATTGTGAACTAGTGAATTCCAAAAATTAATGAAATTTTTGAATGACTGAAAGGACTCCATTACACATTAAAATCATTTCATTACACATGCTATCATAAACATTACAAGAAATCACTTCCCACTGGAACTTTGAATTCTTCCCTGAGAAGCTGGGCTCCGTCTGATAGAAGAGCTTTCACCTTATTATGCCTAGAAGCAGACTTCAACCTGATGCACTTCCCATCACCTTCCTAGCTCCCCGATCCGATAGAATGCAATCCTCTTGAGGGTAGAGGTTTGCTTGTGTGTGTTTTTATAAACTGGGCCTGACAGATTATGTTTCCTTAGTAAATTTTGTCTATCGGTCATCTATCTGTCTCTAGCTGTCTATCTATAACTATCCATTTGTTTATCCTTATCGTCTGTCTATAAAAGTGAGTTCCAATTGAACAAATCAATCAAATCTCCCAAGCCAACTCAAAGCAAGATGCCTAGATCTCTGACACCCCAAATGAAAACACTTCTTTACTTAATCATTCTTTCTTACCCTTTGTCTTAAGCCCATGCTTGATCATATGATTGAGATGTGCATCCACTCAGTGAAAACACCAGGGCATAATGTGTGCTAAGCACTTCAAGTCTCTCCGTCAGATTATAAAACAGATACAATTAGTCTTTAGTCCTATACCCCATTTAAGTGCACTTTTAGATTCTTTTCAAAGGCATCCCTCCTCTTCAAGCCTCAGATATCTTAAATACTGCTCTGAAAGTGTCTTAATAATAACACTAATAGCAGCAGTCCAAGTGGTAGTATTTATAAAGCACTTTAAGGTTTGTAAATGGCCCTGAGAGGTAGGTGTGATTAATATCCCCATTTTACATATAAAGAAATGGAGAGTCACTATGCTTAACTTGTCATACAAAAGGAGGCAAAAAAGAGTCCCTGCCTTCAAGGAGTTAACAATCGAGTGGTGACTTACACAGGGTCACAAAGTTATTAAGTGTCTGGGGCAGGATTTGAACTTATATTTTCTGGACTCCAGGTCCACTGCTTTAACCACTGTACCACCTAGATAATCCACTTTTCTCTTCATTAAGTATTTATTAGTTAGGTGATCCTTAAGGTATTAAACCATTGAATGATAAATGCATTTTAGTGATAGACTCTTAAATAAGTAAAGACCTAAAAGCTTTTGCTCCATTTTGGATCTCAAGAGTTACACATGGCTCATTCCACCAATGTACTGAATCATCAGTAGTTCCAATATATGAGCAGACTTTCTGGCCAGTAACACCTCAAGGTTTCCTCAATCACAGTGTTCCAGCCATGGGCCTAGTTTCTATGAATTGTCATGATTACAACAAATATTTATTAAATGTGTTGGTGAACTGGGTGAGTAGTGGATAGAGCAGAAGACAAAGAGTCAGGAAGACCTGAATTCAAATTCTGCCTTAAACACTTAAAAATCTGTGTGCCATTGACAGGTCAATTATCTTCTCTGAGCCTTAGTTTCTTCATATATAAAATGGAGGTGATAGTAGCATCTACCTCTCAGGGCTTTTGGGAAAATCAATTGAGTTAACACGTCAAGTGCTTTGCAAACTTTGAAATTCTACGTAAACTTTTCTCACTATCATCAATGTTATTATTAGTTGCTGAAAGCTGAGTTAAGAAGAAAATTAATGACATAATTTTGTCAGAGTTCATAGAACTCAGAGTTCACAATCTTCTCCATATTGTCAATTATCTTAGAACCTCTAAGGGCACTTTTGAATGATCAAGTATCTCAGAAAACTGACGAAAAGGAGTTGTAATGCCCAAGTGTCTTGTTCCATTTTCTTGTTTGTTTTACATTCAATATCACCCTTTCAGTCAAAAGTGCTAAAGAACTTTTATCTGTATGACACATTTAATTCCTTCAGAAAATTTGTTTCTCATCACCATCTACATGCTTTTCAATAGATGCAATAAAGGGAAAAAGGTAACCTAAGAAACTAGATTAAATTACCAGGGAAAGAAGCATATTGAGTTTACTCCCTTTCTAGTGACCAAGAAAGCACTTTCTTATCTGACAAGCAAGAGTTTCCATCTGACTAATGGCAAACTAGAAAAAAATCAATTTTTTAAGCAAAAAAATATATTCTCTGCCCTTGAGGAGCATATATTCTACTAGAAGAGATAAACATGTACATGGAAGCTGAATGCTTACTTATTTACAGTAATATAATTCAAGTATAATATCTTTTATTCCATATTTATTGAGGGGCTCTGAGCTGTGCTATGGTGATTACAAAGAAAACTAAGACTTGATTTCTTCCCTCAGGGAGTTTAGATTCTGCTGGGGGAGATAAAACACAAGAAAAAATATTTAAAATACAAGGGAAAATGTGAAACATGGAAAATGAATTAAAATAATATGGAGATTAAGAGATGACGTGCTTTTGGACTCAAGAAAGATTTCATGTTGAAGTCAGCTCCTGTTTAATGGCTTCAGTCTTTGGGATAAATGCTGAACTAGTGAGGTAAGGAGAAAATGAGGTTAAATGCATAGGCATATAATTTGGGTCCATGCACATAAATATTTAATCAGTGCTGCCACTGAACAAAATTATAAAAAACAAATGTCTTTAGAGTTTTCTTCTACCTTCTCATTGTTTATTATTCTCTTACCTCTCCTGTCAGAGCCCTCTAAATTTGTCAACACTATTATATAGTCTTCTCAGGGCCCTGGATGAGTTACCCCACTATTAATCTGCCTTTCTCAGGCACCTTCTTTTACTCAGTGCCTTCTATAGCAAAGGTTACCTCTCTCACATCTCCTCCCTTTGGAGATTAGCTATAATAACTTAGGAAATAAATATCTGACAAAGTGATAATAAGTAGAGAGTCATTCTAATTACACAAAAGTTTGCATTTTACTTAAAATACTAAAACCAATCTCTAACTTAACAGACAAATGATGGTGCTAGGAACAGCAGCATGACTCACTTAAATAGGCAGGATAGAGATGAAGAGGAACATATTTCAGTAAACATGACTCTCTTTTTTGAACCACATTGGGTAGCCAAGCATTTATTTTGCTTGGAAAGTATGGACGTATACCTCTTCTATTATGCACAAGGGAAAAATAAAAATAGTATTTATAGTTCATTTTATTCTTTATGTTTCTTTCAAGTTTTACACCTGAATAGTGTAGATTTAGTAGCTTATTTCTTTATGAAGAAGGAGTTTCCAATATAGTTCCAAGGTAAAGGTTAATGCTTACCTTTGGAGGCCTTTCTTTCCTTGGTCACTCCAAGACTCTCTATTCTTGAATTTGAGCTACATTTTGCTATTTTCATTCTAAAGTATAATTCTACCCCACTATCTAAAAGCCAGAACTTCCCATGATTTGCTCTTCATTGTCACAGACCCAGCAAGTGGCCTTTTGACTGCAAGACTCGGCACAAAAGCTTATATTCAGGTCATAAAGAACAACTGGTTCAAGGAAGCATCCCCCTGGTTTGTATTTCTCACACCTTTTCAAGTATTATAATAGTGCCAGCTGTTCTGTTCATTGGCAGAGCCTGCACTGAATACCCCAAGTGAAACTGCAAAGCCCAAAATACAAGAAGTTGCAGGACTAACCCCTAGTACAGGAGTTAAGGAAAGGGTTAAAACTTGAATTAAGGATGGGACTAGCTGCTAAATACTGGTAAAATGATTTGACTATTAGCAATAGCATAGGAAAACCTAAAATTCTGGTCCTGAGCACATCTATTTTTCTGATGCGTGAACCTCTTGGATGTCTTGAGAAACAGCAATCTTATGTGGAATTATAAATTGTGCAGCATGACATAAACATCCGGTATTGAGGGATTGGACAAACACTTCCCTAATCACCCTATGGATCAAAATCATGACTTTATCAATTTTATTCATATCTGCTCCCTCACCCTTTGGCTTTCCTGACCAAAGATGCCTAATTTATTTTAGCTGATCCTCATTTGGATTCTACTCAATTCTTTAGATCTTTTGAATTTTTTTTTGGATAAACTCTGATGTTTCCATGTCTATTATGTCTTTCTTTAAGAACAAAACTATACTTAGCATTTAAGACATGTCATGATGCTAGGAGGATGCTGGTATATTTCCAATTTTATTTTCAATATAATCATAACTCACATTTATGTAATGCTTACAAGTTTGCAAAGCAATTTCCTTACAAAAATCCTGTGAGATAATTCTTACAAAGTGCCAAGCACTGTGCTAAAAGCTGGAATTTTCTAAATAGCAAAAGGGAGGCATCTCTTGCCCTCAATGGCAAAAGTTATGCAATTGGTAATAGTCTGGAGATGGCAGAGAATTGATACAATGACCTGGTTCCATAAAACAGAAAGTGAATGCTCACATATTAGAGTCATAGGTCACAAGAGGGAGAAGTCCAAGTTCTGTTGGGGGCTTAGAAATAATTTAGCTGAGTTTCTGTGATCATATAGCTAGTGAGTGAGCCGAGAGAGAAACGGAGAGAAAATAATCTTGGGAATGCAGGCTCAATGACCGCATTCTTTCATTGGTGCAAACAACAATGGGTATGAATGGAAAGACTTGCACAAAATAATGATGAGTACAATGAGCGGAACCAAGAGGTCATATACAGCAAAGAGCAATAACGTTTTAAGAATGACTTTGAGCAAATAAATCATTCTGACTACCATAAATGCCGAATTAATTACAAAGAATATATGAAGAAAGATGTTATCTAAATCCAGAGAAAGAACTTATAGTGATATGTATAGAATACACACGTACACATACACACATACACCCACACAAATTTGTATACAATGGTAGCCGTCTCTGTGTTGGGGGTGAAGGAGGGAAGGAAAAAGTGAGGGAAAGGAAATTTACAGGATAACTTTGCCGTGTATTTTAAAGGAAGAGCAATTTTCATCTACTGGATCTGTGGTTTCATGTGCAATCATCTTTTCTGTTATACTATGTTACAGAAATATTTTAAGGAAAAATAATTAATTAAAAACCAAATAAAACATTTGTTCCTGCCACCAAAAAATAATAACCATTGTGTTTCAAATTTCTGAGCTGTTGTTCTGCTTTATTCTTTGTAATAGCAGGCAATTTTGCTTGAATTTTTTACAACAGCCAAGTTGGACTGGTCAAGTATGATGCCAACATAACAGTTAATAAGTGTCTCAGACAGTCTCATAATCAATTGTGAACACTGATGATCAGCCATTGAGAATGATTCAGAAGGGTCATCCATCCAAGTCCAGCTCATTCTCTACTAAATACATTTCCCCAATTATGAATGTCAATAATTAAGAAAGGTCTGAGTCATGTTTAAAGAGTCCTTAAAATCTCAATGAGCTTACAGGGTCATATGCCTCTTACTGGGACTTTGTTGCCATCTCATTGATTTTAGCATTTGTTGAACTGTT
The DNA here is from genome assembly GCA_023548195.1 of Bettongia penicillata ogilbyi. NCBI lineage: Eukaryota > Metazoa > Chordata > Mammalia > Diprotodontia > Potoroidae > Bettongia > Bettongia penicillata. Next base: position 1,212,769 of record JAJHZJ010000366.1, read on the forward strand.
GTGAATCTAGTGAGAGTGAACTGATTGGCTCAGACCATTGTGGTTGAGTCACCTCTTTTACTGACCTATGAAAGTAAGGGAAGTTGCAAAATCACACTTTTGGCCTTATCTTTCCTCTTCAGACATCATAACAAGGAACAGCAAGGCTGGGTCAGGGAAGTCAGATAAAGGAAGTTGTGGGAACGGGTATAACCTCTTCCACAGGCTGTTAATGTCTATGTTGGGCCAGGAAAAAAGGGGAGAATGAGTGAGAGGGGAGAAGATGGTAGGGAAATTGCACATACTCTCACCTACATGGCTTATGACAATATTTACTGGATTGCAAATTCATAAATATAACCTTCTTTGTCTCTTAATATGTGGCAACACTTGGGACTTGGATGCTGCTTCAAATTGACTGAAAACATTATTTCAATATTTGGGGCACCCATGTTTTATGTGTGTGTAATTCTTAAAAGGTCAAATTGCCCCTCAATGAATTCCCTTCATGACTTTCTATATAAAAAAAAGGTATTCCAAGGAAACTGATCATGCAATAATAAACTGTTTTGAATTTAGGTGTGCAGGTCCCTGGACACTGAGCATAGAGATCAACCCTGAGTTAGTATTTAAAGTTACTTTAATTTTGAAATAACTATCATAACTTGGACTCTCCTGGCATACTTGACAAATACCCAGAGTCACCTCTAAACAATAATAATATACTGAAGTAGAACAGCACTTTAGCTTGTTATGCCAGGGAAAACATCCTACAAATTAGCATGGAGATTTGAGAAGAACTATTCAGACCTAGAGGCATCAAACAGGTCTCACGTCAGTGATATTTTCCAATTATAACACAACAGTAGTCTTTTTCTCTGCCAGCCTTGTTCCCTTTATAGGTTTCCCAGAAGAGGATGAGAAGAATAAGTGTCTACATAATAGCAAAAGGTGGGCAAATATTAAGTCATAATGCTTAAAAAATGTAACTGTCTTTTCCATTAAGTTCATTCTCTAGTCAAGGCAAGACACAGTCCCCAAATAAAGGACATGTCACCGATTAAATAAGTAGGAAGATTGGATCTGTAAAATGACAGACCCTAATACGTTGCTGAATGGTCCCTGCACTAAATGTAAAACAGGGCCCTTGTTAACTTTGTAGATCATGATTTCGTTTTTTTTTTCTTTTCTTAACAATCCTTGCCACTGTTCTCCATTACCTGACGCCTCCAGCTACAATACCTATCTCTTTATATATGGGTGTCTCTGTACACATATACATAGGTTCACATATACATGTGTGTAACATATGAAATTTTTAAAATGCATGTAGACAACAAATGAAATATATGGGAAAACCCACACATATACATAGCTAAAAGTAATCCAGGGTCAGGATGAGATAGTTGAAATGAAATGACCACGAAATAAAAACAAAAGACAAAGAATTTTTTAAAATAACTCTCTCCCCAAAAAACAAAACCCTCAAAATATCCCATTAGGATGGTATCAAAAAAAAATCCCAATAACTCAGTACTTGAGATATCCTGAGTCATTTTCAAAAGCTTATTTACTGCTTTGGTTGTGAAGACTTAATCTTTTGCAAAAGATTTCATCTGTATTTTATTTATTTTTTGAGACATATTAGTATAACCACCACTCCAAGTAAAATTATTTTTCATTGGGATGATTAGATACCCAAGTCCTGGAAACATGTTTTTACTTGATATGAAATGGAATTGAATTGGAAGATAAAAGAATGCACTATAATGTAGTCTATCTTTTCAATTGCCTGTCTTGTCTTAACACTTATATTATTGCATTAAAAAGACTCTTCATTTCTTTTCTCCTATCTCTGCTTTAAGTGGATGTGAAGAATAGGAAAGTGCTACTGTAGCACTTCTTTGATTTATTTCTGGTTTTTTCTGTATTCTCTAATTTATTTCATTCCTTAGAGAGTCTGAGGATTTCAATGATATAAAATAGAATCTTCCTGTTTAACTCAAGACTCCTATACCTAGAAATGATGATTTCATTGGCCAGGCAGGAATTTCTCATTTGAAATAAGCAGCATATATAAAGTGGGAAGTGGTTGGGGGTTTGAATTCTTTATTTTAAATTTTATTCTCCCTTTATTGAAGAGAGATTATTCCTCCCCACTTCTATTAATCACCACTCCTGTTACTAATATAAGATGTGGTAGGAAGTGGTCCAATTTTTTTAAAATTTCTTTCTTTATTTATTTATTTCAACATTCCTTTGCACAAGACTTTGAGTTTCAAATTTTCTCCCCATCTCTCCCCTTCCCTACCTCAAAAGACCATGCATTTTGATTATCCCTTCCACCAATTTGCCCTCCCTTCTATCACACCCTTCCCTTCCCTTATCCCCATCTTCTCTTTTTTTCTTGTAGGACAAGATAGATTTCTATACCCCATTACCTGTATTTCTTATTTCCCAGTTGCACGCAAAAATAATTCTCAACATTTGTTCCTAAAACTTTGAGTTAACTTCTCTCTCTTCCTCCCTCCCCACCCATCCCCACTGAGAAGGCAAACAATTCAATAAAGGCTATATATGTGTAGTTTTGCTAAAGATGTCCATAATAGTCATGTTTTGAAAAACTAACTATATTTCCCTCCATCCTATCCTGCCTCCTATTTAATCTATTCTCTCTTTAGATCTTGTCCTGTCCCTGAAGTGTTTACTTCTAATTACTCCCTCCTCCCATTTGCCTTCCTTCTATCATCACACCCACTTAAGTTATTCACTTCTCCCCTACTTTGTTGTAGTGTAAGGTAGATTTTCATACCAAATTGAGTGTGCATGTTATTCCCTCCTTAAACCAAATGTGATGAGAGTAAGCTTCACTGTTTCCCTTTTGCCTCCACCCTTTTCCCCTCCATTGAAAAAGCTTTTTCTTGTCTGTTTTATGAGAGATAATTTGCCTCATTCTATTTCTCCCTTTTTCCTCCTAATATATTCCTCTCTCACCCCTTAATTTTCTTTTTGTAGATACCATGCCTTCTTCTTCAACACACCCTGTGCCCTCTGTTTATACATATGTGTGTGTGTTTATGTGTGTGTGTTCTCTCCAACTACCTAATACTGAGAAAAGTTTCAAGTTATAAATATTATATTTCCATGTAAGAATGTAAACAGATCAACTTTATTAAATCCTTGATGACTTCTCTTTCCTGTTCACCTTTTCATGCTTCTCTTGATTCTTGTGTTTGAAAGTCAGATTTTCTATTCATCTCTGGTCTTTTCATCAAAAATGCTTGAAAGTCCTCTATTTCATTGAATGAATATTTTTGCCCTTGAAAATTTTACTCTATTTTTCTGGGTAGGTGATTCTTGCTTTTAATCCTAGTTCCTTTGACTTCTGGAATATCACAATCCAAGTCCTTCGATCCCTTAATGTAGAAGCTGCTATATGTTCTGTTATCCTGATTGTATTTCCACAATACTCAAATTGTTTCTTTCTGACTGCTTGCAATATTTTCTCCTTGACCTGAGAACTCTGGAATTTGGCTACAATATTTCTAGGAGTTTCTCTTTTTGGGTATCTTTCAGGATCGGTGGATTCTTTCAATATTTGTTTTGCCCTCTGGTTCTAGAATATCAGGGCAGTTTTCCTTGGAAATTTCATGAAAGATGATGTCTAGGCTCTTTTATTGATCGTGGCTTTCACATAGTCCCATAATTTTTCAGTTGTCTCCCTTGTATCTATTTTTCAGGTCAGTTATTTTTCTAATGAGATATTTCACATTGTCTTCTATTTTTTTATTCTTTTGGGGTTTTTTTATAATTTCTTGGTTTCTCATAAAGTTATTAGCTTCCATCTGCTCCATTCTAATTTTTAAATAACTATTTTTTTTCAGTGAGCTTTTGAACCTCTTTTTCCATTTAGCTAATTCTGCTTTTTAAGGCATTCTTCTCCTCATTGGCTTTTGGGACTCTTTCGCCCTTTGGGTTAGTCTGTTTTTAAAGGCGTTATTTTCTTCAGCATTTTTTGGGTCTCCTTTAGCAAGCTGTTGACTCACTTTTCATGATTATCTTGCATCACTGTCATTTCTCTTCCCAATTTTTCCTCCACCTCTCTTACTTGATTTTCGAAATCCTTTTTTGAGCTGTTCCATGGCCTGAGACCATTGCATATTTATTTTGGAGGTTTTGGATGCAGAAGCCTTGACTTTGATGTCTTCCTCTGATGGTATGCATTTTTCTTCCTAATCTGAAAGGATGGAAGAAACAATCTGTTCACTAAGAAAGTAACATTCTATAGTCTTATTTTTTTCCTTTTTGGGGGCATTTTCACAGCCAGTTACTTCACTTTTGAGTCCTTTCTCAAGAGGAGGGTATACTCTAGGGACCTGTAAGTTCTCAGTTCCTCCAGGGCAGCACAATCAAGGGAGAGGAGCTTACTCCTCTCTTGGCCTGTGCTCTGGTCTGGGAGCAACCACAAGCTTTTCTGCCCAGGGTCTGCGAATAGCATTTCCTCTCCAGAGCCTCTGTCAGCTTCAGCAGTCAATGCTCCTCCTCACCCTAGGACTACCATTCAGGGCTGAGATCCAGATCAGTGGCTCAGTTCCCCAGGGTCTTTAAGCTGAGGTATCCAAAAATGGACTCTGCTGCTGCCTGGGGCCATGGCTAGGGAAGAACCCTGCTCCCTTCTCATTTAGGTGAGAGAGCTTTCTTACCAACCTTCGAAGCAGTCTTTGGTATTTTGGGGTTGAGGAATCGGGGAATAGCAGTTGCTGCTAGTGGTGCCCTGAATGCTGCTCTGGTCCTGTGCATGCTGTGCTGCTCAGTCAAGGCTTGGCTTCACTCTGTGGGCTGTGCTCTGCTCTGAGCCCAGTGCACTAGACCTTGCCTGCGTTGAGCTGTAAATTACTTTCACCCTGTCTTTTTGTGGCTTCTGTTGCTCTAGAATTCATTTAGAGTCTTTTTACAGGAATTTTATTGGGGGGGAGAGCTTATACAGGCCTATCCTTCTATTCCACCCTCTTGTCTCAGCCCCCTCCAATGTTTTTGAAATGGGATTTAGAAGATTCAAAGCACAACTGGGGAGAAATTTGATATTTTTATCCGTTCCCCTGAGATGTTAACCTAGGTGGAAACACACCATCAAGGTATCTGGAGAAAAAAGAAGTCATACAATAAAGTCAACCTGTTTTAGACTGGCATACATTAGGGGAACAAGCTCAGAAATAAGAGGGTGGCAGAGTATCTTCCAACTTTCTGGCACCACAGTATCAGGTATAGGCTTCTGAATTGAAGCAATTTGCTCTGTCATTATATCTCAGGAATAGAATGCTCCTACCATTGAAGAGAAATTCTGAAATACTTTGTAATACTGCGCTAAGATCCAATATCTCTAGTAAAGGATCTTGTCACTCCACCTTCTAGGAGTTGCTAAGAACTACAAGCAGACAGTTAAGGGTAAATAGAAATTTGGGAATGCTGAATACTTGGTGAGTACATTGTGTCTTGTATAGTAGGTATTTAATATAAATATGTTGAAATAGATTCTGCTAGGAGGAATGATGAATGAAGCAAAGTGCTTAGAGTTGTGAAGAACTGGAGGTAGAATCATGAAATGAGACACTGAAAGGCAGAGCACCTACTTTGATCCCTACTGAGCGCATGACTGAACCACGGACCACCAGACTTGGAGGTAGGAAACCTGTGCAGTCCAGAGTTAGACCCTTAACATCTTTAAAACTAAGAATTCTTCCACTATAATATGGGAGTAATAAGGCCGCTGGTACCAAAATGCTTCACAAACAATAAAGCAATAGTTTTCCTGTTTCAACAAGTCACGCTCCTCTACCCCATCCTCACCACCAGCCGTTACTGGCTTATCTACTGTTTCCAAACATAGGACCCTCCATCTTCTACCTTGATGTCTTTGCAGAGACTAACGCCCTGCATAGAATGCTCTCCCACTCCTCCATTCCAACTCTTGGGAACCTTGACTTCCTTTAAGATAGTTTAAATGATACATTCTGAAGGAACTCTGTTCCAATTTATCCAGATTCTAGTGCCTTCCTCTCTAAGATTACCTTCCTTTTATTCTCTTTCTCTCTCTCTCTCTCTCTCTCTCTCTCTCTCTATATATATATATATATATATATATATATACATATATATATATATATATGTATATATATACATATATATATGTATTTTAAATGTATATATTTCTTTGCATGCCATGAGAACAGGGACTATTTTTGTCTTTCATTTTATCTAGAATATTTACTGCAGTTTCCATAATGGAGCAAGTACTTAAGAAAACTGGACCCAGAGAAAGAAGTGATAAATTGAAGCATGCATAGAATGATTTTACATGTGTGTGTTTGCAAAATTATTCTATACATACATACATATTTATGCCTATACATATATTTGTATTTAATGGTAGCCATCTCAGGTTGTGGGGAGAAGAAAATAAAGGGAAAAAGAGAAATTTACATTCTAACTTTATTATATGTTTAAATGGAATAGCAAACTATATATAATATATATGAAGCTTCATGTGCAATTATCATTTTTATTATATACTATGTTATGGAAATGCTTGCTTTAAAATAATTTTAATAATTTAATAATTTTAAAAATTTAATATAATAAAATAAATTAATAATTTTTAAAAATAAATGCTTGCAGATTGTTCAGTTAATGCTTACTTTAATATTCTCATTGATTTTTATGAGATTCAGAGAAAAAAGAGGAATTATTTGCCAAATATGTAAGCATGCATGTAACTGTGTGCACAGCACAAGTCACCAAGAAGCCAACAATAATACAATGAATTCATAGCAAAGAATGCTAATCCTCAGCATTCCTTTAGCACAACCATCCCCGGCAGTATCTATTCTCTAACAGGGCACAAACCCTACCCCACTGGCTTGGGGTATGGAAAATTCTTTCCTGCTACTAGAGTCTCTGTTACAATAAAGTCTGTTAGAATACTCTGTCACTATTCTCACCCCTCCATTCTGTGGCAACAAAAAAGCAGATTTCAACTCTGCTGATATTCTTTCAGAAGATAATGAGAAAAGGAAGATGGAAGTATGTTCAGCCAAGTGTTAATACTTATTCAGAAAAGCAAAAAATGAGAGTAGGACACTAATATACTTGTAGGATTTTACCAGGCATGAAAGATAAAGGACTGGTATCCAGCTGTACTCAGTTGTATCTCCCCAAAAATTACTTGGGAAAGGAGCTGAGAAAGGTGAAAAGTGAACTCCCTGACATGAGGAAGCTGAGGTAGATTTGAAAGTCAGCTCCCCATGAATCTGCCATCAAAGAGGAAGAACCCACAGAGTGAATATAGTAGAATTAAAAGATAAAAAGAGCAAAGCCACCAAAGATCTCATGAAGAAGAAACCTCAGCTAAAAGCTGCAGCTCAAGCAGATAAATCAAGATGAAGTTATTAAGAAAGAAGATAAAGTAGCCACCAAGAGACCTGTAAGACTCCAAAAGTCTAAATAAATACTACAAGATAAAGAAAATCAAACCAAATACTTGAAGAAACTTTGGCTTCACAGGAGACGATAACATTGCAGCAGGATATTTTTTTTTATGAAATACCTGTCTGATTCTTTTTTCTTTTTTTTGTTCCCATCCATATAAGTTTGAAAACTGCTGAAGTTATTTTTTAAATATAAATTTATTTATTTAACTTTTTACATTCATTTTCACAAAATTTTAGGTTCCAAATTTTCTCCCCACTTATCCCCTCCCCCCCCACCCTAATACATCGAGCATTCTAATTTCCCCTATCACCAATCTGCCCTCTCTTCTGTCATCCCTCCCTTCTCTTGTCCCCATCTTCTCTTTTGTCCTGTAGGGCCAGATGACTTTCTATACCCCATTCACTGTATTTCTTATTTCCTAGGAGCAAGAACAATACTAAATAGTTGTTCCTAAAACTTTGAGATCCAAATTCTCCCCATCCCTCCCTCCCCACCCATTCCCTTTAGGAAGGCAGGCAATTCACTATAGGCCCTATCTGTGTTGTTTTGCAAATGCCTTCCATAACAGTTGTGTTGTGTAAGACTAACTGTATTTCCCTCCATCCTGTCCTGCCCCCCATTGTTTCTATTCTGTCTTTTGATCCTGTCCCTCCCCGAGTGTTGACTTCAAATTGCTCCCTCCTCCCATTGCCCTCCCTTCCATCATCCCCCCCACCCTGCTTATCTCCTTCTCCCCCACTTTCCTGTATTATAAGATAGGTTTTCATACCAAAATGAGTGCCGCTGCCTCTGCCACTGCCTCCTGAGGGGGCCTGAGCCACGGAGACACCCCACTCCCCTCTGAGCCAGCCCAGAAGTCTCTCTCATGACCTGTAGTGCCTGTGGGTGGAGGGACCTATCCGGCCACTGGAGATTCCGTCCCTGAAGCCTGCTCGGATCTGCTCCTCTCAGGGCTGCACGGGCAGGCCTGGGTTCCACTGTCCTGTGCGTGAGGGACCTTTGGGGACGGTTTTTCAGGACTCTCTGGAACTGAAATCTCCTCCACTGCGTTGCTGCACAGCTTCCACTGCTCCATAATTTGTGGGGAGTTCTTTTTACAGGAAATTTATGGGCTGTGGGTTCAGAGTTAGCATACTGTGAGTCTTTCTACTCTTCCATCTTGGCTCCTCTCCCTCCCAGCAGGATATTTCTGAATAGTTTAAGAGAGAAACCAAAATTCTGAAAGACTATAAAGCAGAAAAAAAATGAGTGAAGTTATATATTATGCAGAAAAAAATTGTAAAAAGAGAAAAATTGAAAAATACACAGTGGAGAATCTCTCCAAAGAAGTGAAAAAGAATAAATTTGAATTTGAATACATAATTACTCAAATGAAGAAATTTGGAAGAACATAACATGAAAAAAAGCAATAATATCAGAACACATGATCACTATACAAGTAGAATACAATGATCCTGAAAACAGGAGATAAGAATAATTTAAGGAGTAGAGGCCACAAAACATGATAATTTTTAATTACAAGAATGCAAAAAATAATACAAGAAAACTGCCCAGAACTTCTAAATACAGAAAAAACATCAATGAAAAGATTAGATAGCCTTGAGGTAAGAAAGCAAGGTTTGCTACAAATTTCAAGACATATAATAATTAAATTTTACAATTCCATTGAAAAACAACTAATTCTTCAAGTAACCATGAGAAAGACTTTCAAATATAAAGAAAGATGGGATAAAACAAAGCTCTTCTGCATTTACCAGAAACCACAGAAGGAAATAGAATAATATTTTTTTTAAAAAAGCAAAGGAATACAAAAGGCAAGCCCTAATGACATCTTGAAAATTTGAGTTTAATCAACAATGGGAAAAGAAAGATAAATTTCAATTAAAGTATGGCATTTGAAGCATTCCTACATAAAAAACAAAAATGTGAACCAATCATTTGACTTACAATGACCAAACAATAGGAACACAATGTAAATAAATACAACCACTGAGAAAAGAACAAGGGGTGAAATTAATTTCCATATCTCTATAAACTATTAAAAGTAAAAGCCTAATGTGATAAATATATCAATGGTGTTTCTTAAAAGGAAATAATGACATAAAATTGAGAATTTTATCTCTAAAATGGGGGAACAAAGGAGCTCACAGAAACGGAAGTGAGGGAGGATGTACCTGAAATATGAACTATTTCACTTCACCCCCCCCACACACACACACACATACACACATGCACGCACACACGTACTGACAAATTAAAGTTTGTGGAACTCAACTGAAGAATGAGAGGTCACATGATGTGATAAAATAAAGAAATGGAAGGTAGATGATTATAGCAAGAGTTGTAGCATATTCTAATCAATTTTTGATGGTCAACAAAGAAGGGAAAATAATTCACGAGTCTCTCAGAAAGGACTACAGAACAATCGCTAAGGTGGCAAATGCAGGGACTGAAACAGTGGGAAAGAAAAGATGACTTCTGATTAATTGGTCAGAAAAGTCCCACTGAAGAACCTGCATACAGGTAAAGATACATATTCTCAAATAGGAGATAGGAATATTAGAGTATAATCTACTCTAAGATTAGAGTATTTAAAAAGACCATTCAGAAAGGTTTGTGCTTCCATGTATAACATTTGCCTGAGAAGAAAGGTAATTAGTTCAAGGTTCTGCACTCAGATGATTAAGGACATGGAAATCTTTAACATGGGGAAATACTTTATGTTTTCCTCCCAAAGTAGTTAATATTTCTAAGGGTGAAGTATAACCAAAAAAATGGGAGCGAAGATTTATAGAGTAATAATATACAAATTGTTTACAAGAGTGAACTCAAAGTAGGTACTTCAGAAGCTTTAATTCCATGAGTAATGTGGATATTTAGTTATGTTAATCAAAATTCTTTCATAAATGTTCATTAATGATATACTTTTGGAGAAAATGTGATATTTATGTTCATCAAATTTTAGTTGGTGCTACCTATGCATGACTCAAATCACCTCAAAAACAAAATTATTGTTCTTGTCACTATTTACAAACAAGGAACTTAAATCTATCCAAGTCTTGTTTCCTGTAATTCTCTTCATTGACCCTAACTTTTGCCTTCTTTTCCTTCTTTTTATCTTCTTTATTCAAGACTTCTGCTTATCTTTGAGCAGACCATTAGTTACACAATTCCTATAGCCAAAAAGGAAAATGCATTTAGAAAATTTCATTATTTGTTTTGTTGCTTTCAAGTGATTTGAGTATATTGTAGCACTCAAAACTCTCCAGAGGTAAAAAGATTATAGGTGCCAGTCAATTCATGGTAACAAGTGTTTAAATGCCTATTAAGAGCCAGTCACTATGATAAGTACTGAATTACAGGACAAGAAATTTTTATCTGGAAGGGATTTCAGAGGTAATGTAGTCTAATTCCCTCAGTTTACAAATGAGTCTCCTTAAAGTACCTTTACAAAAGGTCTCCTTAAAGTACCTCCATTTTTCCTAGAGAAATGATTCCTAGCCATCGTATGCTTCAAGGATAAAATTCACCACCACTACCTTCTTTGCACTTATGGATTTTCTGAGAGTTATTCCTACAATTTGGGCTAATAAGTTTCCTGTTAAACAAGGATGACTGATCATTACATGCACAGCTCTCCCTAAGAAGGTAATAGCACAATGATATTGATGTGGGACTTCAAGAAGATGAAGGGGAACAAGAGTGAGTATTGCTTCTCTCCGAGTGGTGTAGTAGAAAGGAAATTGTTCTAGAATGCAAGGACATGAGTTCAAATCCCCTTTGAGTATTATTTTCTGAGCGACCTTGGAAAAATCACTCAACCTCTTCCCAAGTCAGTTTCCATATCTGTAAAATGAAAAGGCTGGACCAGATGACCCCCGTAGTGTAGTCTACAACTCTAGAACTCTAGAACTATCATCCTATGAATCCATGTGGTACCACTGGCTCTTAGTCTCAGAATTGTCATTTTTTCCACTTATTTTTTTCACTAGTGAGGATTCTCTGTTAATGTACAGGAAAGAACTAATAAGAGGACATTCCAAGAAAGCAATTATTTCTGAACTATTCATCTAACGTGACTGCACTGTGGCCACTCTGAATGGGAATTTCTTGAACAGGCCTTTCACATTAAAAAAAGAGAGTGAAATATAAAACATAAGAGTAAAATATAAAACAGAACAACTCTTCTGCCCTCACAATTCTGGCATTAATACATTTGCCTATTTAATGAACAAATATAACTGTTTGGTCATTATCTATCATACCTGATGTGAAGATACCTATAAATGAAGTCCTAGATTGCACTTGTTACATTTTCTTGTCATTCCCCACCAAAAAGTATCATCATGAATATTGAACATATGACACCAGCTAAAACACAGTAATTTTCTTTAACCAGAAGGCTTGGTTATGACATTTTGGTCAAGTGAATTTTTTGGTTAACTGAAAGTTAACTACAACCTTACCAATTTGATGTCAGGCTGTATTTAATCTCTAATTTTTTTTCCTAGAAGGGTTCTGAACTAGGATATACCAAAGACAATTTAATGGTTCTTTGATGAATCAGGATTGCACAATGCATCCAGTTCAGATTTTGAAGATTCTAGTATTTTTAAACTCTTACAATTATATAGTAAATCAATGTACAAAGACTTTACTAAGAACCTACTGTGAATCAGGCACAATGACAATATTCTTTCCCAATCACAAGCATCTGCATGAATGTATTAATTTCTTTTTGTAGATGAAAAATCTGAGGCTCTAAATATTGTGACATTTTGGCAGTTTTGCAGCTTGAAAGACTCAGAATTTAGCAAAGATTCAGAAGATTTAGAGCTGGAAAGGATATTAGAGGCCATCCAGTTAAAACCCTTCACTTTACATATAAGGAAACTGAAGCACAGAGAGATGAAATAACTTGTAAAGGTAACGATGAGATTCAAAAATGGGTCTAATGGCTCCAAAACTAGCATATTAACATTGTCATAGGTGATTTTTCTCCATTATATACTGCCATGTCTAATAATAAATTTCATTATAAACAGGTTTTAGCCCATCTTAGGCACTAACTAGATTGTGATATCATCATTGTCACCACATATATGCAATATTACTTTATGTTTTAATTGTTCGATGTATCTGTGATTGTCCTGGCTTTCTGTATTTCTTCTGTACTTTTGCTTTATTGACTTCCCACTTCCATCTAAGAATTAGCTTGAGTGCTATCATCTCATAAGATCCATCCTGTTGCCTCCATTTTCTGATGTCCCCTGCATTATATACTTACAGATTCTTTCCTTACACTATAATATAAATCCCATGGGGTAAAGGACTATTTTATTTTGTGGTCTTCTTGTCTATCCCCAATATCTGGCAGTTGGTAAGGAATGAAGGTTGACTTGATTTGAGTAAAAACCCATCTATGAATTCTTAACATTCTTTAAGTCTTTGCCTATGTTCTTCCATCAATCTTATACAAAGGGTCTGTACAATGTACTCAAAATTTTTTTCTGGGTTGTTTAAACATTTTGGGGTACTAATGAAACATCATTGTGAATTAATGAAAGAATAAAAATGCATTTCCTGAGTTTTCTTATTCTTACTATACATCAGACACTGTGCTCAGTATTTGGGACCCAAATATAAAAATAGTCCGTGCTTTTGAGGAGAATGAGGAGAGTGTTCCAAATGTCTCAGTGCATTTTGCAGTTTTAAAGAGAGTGGTAGGTAAAAACCACTTTTGTTCCGGAAGGTTATACTGATTTTAAGAGGAACATTAGGGCTTTATGTTGACTGTCCTCTCCACAGATAATATCATGGATTTAATTACCTTTGACCAGTCCATTTCTTTTGCTCATCATACATTCCCTTAAATATATTCACTATTCTGATTCTTATGAGTAGATTCACTGCTGGAAATATGCCCCAGATTACTTGCATCCATTGCCCTATGTGTCACCACAGCTGTTGAAAATAAGCAAGCAAAAGATATGGGTATGTTTGTTGCAATCAGGGAAGGATGCAGTGGATACAAAGTGGTTCAAAATCTAAGAGCAAGTTGATATCTTTCAAAAGGGAAGATGAAAGAGGTCATGAAAGATATATGAAAGGTATATATCAAATATATATATCTTAAATATATAAATATATATTATATATATTATATATTATTATATTATATATAATTATAGATTATATATTATTATATATTCTATATATTATATTATATATAAATATATATATCTTAAGAAAGAGAAGAGGAATCTCTTAATCAGAGACTGGAATAAAGAAAAAAGAGTGGAAGGGGGAGTAAAGGTATTTTGGATTGTATATTTGGGGGGAAGAGAGATCTAACCCCAGTTATGTTTGAGGCAAGATATTCTATTGTGTTAGATGGGGTAGTGTTGTTGGTAAATTGAGGAGAAAAGAAAAGGATTTGAACAGACGCTGTGTGGATTGTGATAGAATAAATCAAGAAAGAGTAAATGAGCTGGTGTTCATCGATGAAGGTGCATCTGATAAAAAGAAGATGTACACTTGTAGCTGACCCAGTCAGAGGCCACGTGATTTGGCCAGCATCAAGCAGTATTGAATAGCACCATGTAGGATTAAAAAAAGATGGTGGGAGCAATCCAGGAGTAGGATTTGGAGAAAGATGAACTTGGATAGCTGAATGATTTAGGACTAGAATTCATGCCTTTGGAATCCAAATTCTGTGCTCTGATACCCTCCATTGCTTCTCAGTAATCAATAAAACATATGGGAAAGCACACAAACTATCAGAGAAAGGATGAATAGGCTCCAGTATCCTAATATTTTGGAGGGATAGTCAATCCAATTCCAACTGGAAGCATTGAAGAATGAAGGTCTCAGGATAAGGCAATTAGTTGACTGGCTTACAGTATGGCATGCTAGACCTGTAGTGAGATAGAGTCCTGCCTCACAGAATTACTTGCTGTCTGACCTTATGTGAGTCATTGAACCTTTTTCTGCCTCAGTTCCACCACCTGTAAAATTGAGATAATTATAGCACCTACCTCCAAAGGGTGTTGTAAGAATCAAGGGAGATAACATATATAACGTCCTTGGTAAACATTAAAATGGTAAATAAATGCTAGCTATGATTTCACTGTTATTATTAAATTCTGAACATACATCTGGAAATATTTCTGATGTAGAAGTGATTGGAAAAAAACTGAAGTGGATTAAGTTAGTTGTTTTACAGTCATACAATGTTTTCTTTCCTTTAGTTAGAAAAATTGAATGCTTGATTATCTTTTCATCCAGATAGTTGGACACAGATAAATCTAGATGCAGATATATCCTCAGCTTTCTCATGTGTAAAATGAGTGTTATGGCTAGCCAGTGTCCTAAAGTGTTACAATAAGAAGCCTATGTGCAAATGAGAAAGTGCTGGGAGATAAACAGTAGATTTTGACACATGATGCAGGAACAAAGGCTACCATCCCATTTTGTTATTCTGTCTGACACAATTAAGAAGAGAGGAAGAAGTCCTCTGGGTTAAGTAACTATTCTGCTTTCTCTTAAGGATCTCTGTGAGCACTAAGCAGAAAACCAAGGATTCTGCTCTCCAAGTGCCCCCTTGGAGATCATCTAATCCGGTCCCTTTATATCACGAATGAGAACACTGAGGGCCACTGAGTAATTTCCTAAGTTTCATTTTGCATCTCTAACGTGCTAATAATTGCATCTATCTCTAATCCTGATCCTTGTCTGTTGTCAAATCCCAAGCTTTCTGGTACTTGGCAGCTCATAGTTTTCAAATATCCCTAAGTGGCTGTGAGGCTTTCTTGTTACTTTGTGATGGATTAAATTTATTTTGAAATCCAAAATCTCTTTCACCATTCTCCTTTAACAGTAGGGAAAAGTCTTGAAAGTAAGGTTGTCATTCTTTTTGTTGTTCTTTGAGTCACTCTTTCAGAAAAGTATTACTTCATCAGCCGGGCTAATTGCTTCATTCCAAATGTATTTTCTTTTCCATTCTAACAAAGAATATTTGTGCTTATCTAAGGAAGACATCCTACCTGACGCAGAAAGAAAAAACAAAGCAGCCAGTATGACTGTTTCAATATTTTTCCACATTCCTTTGACAACCTCAGATTTGAAAAAATAAGTTTAGCATTTTAACATATTGTCTCAATAGAAAGTAACTCACTTAAATACCAGCAAGAAATAATCAGCTCATTTGGAGGAGGGGTGGAAGACTTTTTTAGGCTCTAGGAGCATCAGGATATATACAAAAAGATTATTTCTTATTTAAGTTAGAGACACATTAGTAAGCTAGTATACTAGGATCGCAAGTATAAAAAGCACTTGGACAGGCAATGAATTCAAATCCCTAGCTTGAGGCTAAAACATGTATCAAACATGACCGGCTTTCTTGTTCTTTGTACATATAAAAGTAAGAAAACATCCACAATAAAAGAAATACTTTCAAATAAAAGTAAAGGTAACATGGGTGCAAAATGTAGCTATAATATTATTGTTACTATCTTATTTTTAGCATTCACAAAAATGTGCAGTTTAAGACATAACAAACTCCCAGATGGGGGGAGGGGAAGAAGAAATATGAAAACTGAAAAATTCAGACAGGTGGACTGAATTTCTTGGGACATTAAAGATTCACTTTAGCCAAGCGATTAGAGTTCCATTTCCATATTCTTACCTAAGTAATCTTTGCAGCAAGGACAAGCAATGACCTGGGATCCTGAAATAGAAGGTCTAATGCATAGGGTATGGATGCTGGGATGCTGTCCCATATGAGATAAATGGAGAACTTGAGAGTCTAGGGAAAACTAGTGATGGGGAGGCCATCATTAGGGGACGTAGTAGAATAGTCCAGACAAAGAAGAACCCATCTGACTGCAGTTACCTAGGAGGTTAAGAAGAGAAGGGAGGTACTGCTATTTAGTAGTTTTCCAATTTAACTAAATATTATACATAAATAGATAGATGCTAAATTGAGTGATTTATACAAGTGTTGTCAATGACCTGTGAGTTTCAGTGTTTGGGGGTGGGTATTCTGTCCTAGTTATAGCTCCAGTTCATTCCTAACTTTCAAGTGACTCCTGTGTTTTCCAGACTACACTGCAATATTTTCTTAGACATCTTGAAAAATTTTAATCCACAATAACACATGATGTTTTGTATTAATATTATAGAACATCTAAGCATACTGACCATTATTAGTTCAGTCATGTCAAATTCCCATCCTATATGAAGTGGCTTACACCCAGGTATTGGATGCCTTACTCCCCATTTCCCCACATAGGCCATTCAGCCCCTGCTCTCTTTATACACAACAACAATTGTGTTAGAAAGTCTTCAGGAAGAGAAGCAAATATTTACATTACTATAGATGAGTTCTATCATTGTTTTGTTTTGTGATATGGTCTGGCTCTCAGTGATAACAGGTATTTCCATCTCCTCTTCAGATTTTAACTTATTCATAGCCCTTTAGTATTGTGTACTTCACATCTATAATTTTCCATAAAGGTTTCACAGAGCATATACCCAATGTAGTGGAGGATTTTCTTTTGGTATTTTGATATTTTGTGGTTATCTAGCAATATTAGTAACACATTTTATAACTCTCCCTGTTATCCCTTGCTCTCATTAAATGATTTGCCTCATTTCTTATCTACTTATACATGTTCCTGCTGTATTCCTTCCTTCACACAATTTTTCATTTGTAAGAAGCATTAGAATACTTAAACCCATTATAAGATTTTCCAATAATTCTCAACTGTAAACGAAATCAAAATAAAACACACAAAAAACCAGAAACATTAAATTTGCACTAAGAGTCTTTATCTGCTCCATAGTCTTCAGTTGATGAGGAAACTATGAACAAAGGTGAAGTCATTTGTGCAAAGCCTGTTGGTACAAAAACTAGAGGTGAGAAAAGAACTAGATCAAATGCTCTTTCCACTGTCTTGCATTCCACTACAATTGACCTCTACCTCTTAAGTTCAAATAATCAAGAGATGACTTTATGTATATATTAAAGCAATTTTCTATATAATTCTCATTTTAAGGTATTGTTGAAGGAAAGGGTACATGGTTAAGGTAGCAGTTGAGAAATCAATAGTAGTAATATCAACTGATATTAATATAGTGGCTTAAGTTTTGTAAAGCTCTTTGATTATCTCAATTAACCCTTGGAACAAATCAGTGAAATAGATCCTATAGAATGTCTACTCTGAAGCTATCTTTCCACTGCCTCTTATGCTTCCACCTTCATTAATAACCTCAACTTATTTCCAATCAATCAAATCAATCAGTATTAATTACGCACCTTTATGTGCCAAGCACTCTGTTAAGCACTAGGAATATGAAGAGGGGGAATAAAACAGTCCCTGCTCTCAAGGAGCTCACAGCCCAGTAGGGGACACAACATACAAATAACTATGTATAAACAATACATAATAGAGTAAATTGGGAGTAGTATCAGAGAGAAGGTATTAAGATTAACAACTAAGAAAGGTTTTTTGAGGAAACAACAAGAAGAATGCTACTAAATCACAAAGTACATTGTTATGTGTTGGGGCAAAGCTGTGGGATATAAGACCACAAAGGAATGAAAGGCTCAGCAATGCTATAGAGGGCTTCAAACGCCAAACAGAGGATATAATATTTGATGCTAGAGACAATGAGCAGATTGAATAAAGGGTGACGTGATCAGACTTGCATTTCGGGAAATCTATTTGAAAATTGAGTAGAGAATGGAAATAGAGTTGAGGTAGACTCAAAGAAGAGAAACCAACCAACAGACTATTGCAGTGGTCCAGGTGGGAGGAGATAAGAGCCTGTACTGAAAGTGATGGCAGTATCAACAGTTCTTGGCAACTAACTGATTGTATATGAAATGGGGGGTAGTTAGTGAAGAGTTGAGGATGACAACTGGGCCAAAAGCCTGTGTGAGTGGGAGGATAGTCATACTCTCACTTTAACAGAGAAGTTAGAAAGAAGGGAGTGTTTGGATGGAAGATAGTAAGTTTTGCTTCAGATATATTCCTCAAAGACATTCCTATTCATGAAATCCTTTGGTTTCTCACCAATGGGTGAGAAATAGGTGAATACAAATAGGTATTCACTTGCATAAATAGATGGACCTGTGGTCTCATTAATGAGTGACCCCTCTAATAATGTAGATAGAACCAATCCATGATTGCCCACCCATCAGAAATTTTCCATAATTGTATCCACACAATTGCTATCATGCTGGAATTTTCCCCTGGATCAAGATCTCTGGAGAAACTTTTAATATCATCTGAGAAAGTAGGCTATCCATGGCCTGGAGAAGCTAAGATGTTCAACTTTGAAACTTCCCTCCAGAGATCATGCTGTTTTTTTGGATTGGGTTCTTCTGTCTTACTCATGTTAGAAGTCCCTCAGCCACTTATAGCTCGGTTCTCAGTTCTAGTACTGATTGATACAGAAGCTTTACCTTATCCCATTTTCCCAATCTACTCCAGCTTATCACTCATTAGACAACGTGGTGGCCCCCTATTCCAGGAAGCTCAACAAACTACTGTTTGATAGAAGAAAGACCAAACTACCTTTAAAACTACTGCAGATCTAAACTCCCAAATTCAAGGTATCCACCAACATCAGGCTTCCTAAGAAGAAAGAATTACAAGCATGTACCATTACAGCCTGATTGGCCCTCCTGATTAGGGAAAGCAAACTTAACTTAATCTGTCTCAGTCTATGCTTTCCATTTTCTTTTTTTTTCTTGCCAAATGTTCCATGTGTACATGTACTAACATCATTCACCCCCTTTCACTTCTTACTCTGAGAGCAGTTATCAATTCAGTTATTTCTAGAAAAAGCATGTCAATCAATTCCCTATACCTCCACTTATCCTTGTTGTGATTTCCCATACCAAAACACCATTCCAGGCCACTAGACTTCACCTATCCAAAGATTTCTTTCTGTGAAGTTAAAAACTTCATTAGGGCAGAGTTTTTTTTTTATTTTTTCCCCCTTATCCTCAGAACTTAGGACGTAGTAAATGTTTAATAAATGCTTTCATTCCATAAGTGTCCCTTGTTCTTTCTTTGAGAATATCTTGTCCTTTTTTATGGTAATATATTTTTCCATTATATTCTTTATATGATGTCTCAATTCATCAACTGGAATAAGTGGAAGGAAAGATAATTATTATTTCTATTTTAGAGATAAACTAAGTTGCAGAAAAGTTCATTGATTTGTCCAATTTGACATAGACAAAGTTGAGGTCAGATTTCTGAACTTGTGCTTTTTATATTGCTAGCTGGTTCTCTTCTTCTTTCCTATCATGTCAAGTTAAACTCCCAACATTGTGACTTTAGAGAAAAGGAGTTAATGGGTGTTTCTATCAGTGACCTATGTGCAGACAGGTATATAAGAAGATCATATAATCTACAGGTGGAAGGGACCAAATCCAATCTCATTTTACAGATTGAAACAACAGAGGTTCAAAGATTTTAACCTTTTTTGCTTACAGTTATATAACCTCTTGAGTCCAAACTCAGCCCACTTTTTAGCGTAGTGCTCATTTTCCCTCACTAAACTGAGTGCAAAGATATTGATGCTGTTGAAGGGTTTCTATTTACTTTCATTTTTCTAAGCATTAAGATTGACATCATTCTGATTATTTTGGGTCACTTGAGCCACAATGCAGAGTCAGGGGAGTTCCTCTGGGTATCTTGATTTTTTGTAAACATTATAACATTTGAATTGTACACAGCTGAAAAAGAGTAAAAGAGAAAATGTAGTGAAACACTCTGAAACCTGAAATGGTGGACAGGTTGTTAACTTGTAATCTGTCCTGATCTTCCACAACAAATGAAAATGAATGTTTTAGCACCAAAAGTGGTTTACATAGTGATACCAAGTAAATGCAAAGCTCCTGGGAAAAAACTAGCTATAAACAAATGGATCAGGAAACCACTGTATGCATGAGCCCATAACATTCTCATATCTCTCTGTCTCTATCTCTGTCTGTCTCTCTCTCTCTCTCTCTCTCTCTCTCTTTCTCTCTCTCTCTCTCTCTCTCTCTCTCTCTCTCTCTCTCTCTCTCTCTCTCTCTCACACACACACACACACACACACACACACACACACACACATATACACACACACAATGTTTAAAAATGAAAATAGATCTGTTTAGAAAGAAAGGATATTAACAGCTATGAGAATCAATAAAGTTTCCATGTAGAAGATAATACTTGAGCTGAGTATTGAAGGAAATTGAGACTACAAGAGATTAAGGAGAAAAGGTAAAGCCTTCTAGGCATAGGGAAAAGGCAATACAAAGTCAGGAAGATGAGAGATGGTGAATCAAGTGTGGGGATCAGCAATTAGTCCAGATGACTAGAATATATATATTTGAAATGCAATAATATATAAGACAACTGGAAAAATAGGATAGGGCCAGGTTCTCAAGAGCTGGTTCTCAAGACTGTTTAGGCCATCATACAGCCAGGGCATAAATCTACCTAGACAAAAAAGAGGTCAAACTAACAGCAGGTCTAAAACTGTCTTGGGGAGACAGAATCAAGATGGCAGAAAAAAGGTGGGGACTCCCCTGAACCCTGCCCCAAAACAATCCAAAGACATTTAAACATCGACCTTAAATAAAATCTAGAGTGGCAGAATCCACAAAAAGATGTAGTAAAAGAATTATCCAGCCCAACAAAAATTAGAGAGTCAGCAGAAAGGACATGTTGAACCAGAGTGAGAGAGAGAAGCACAGGTTGCACCAGAGCACCCCAGCCCCAGCAAAACAAAAGCAGGCTTAGAGTTACTGAAGCAGTGGCAGCCATGGTGGTTTCCAAACCCCTCACTCCACAGATGGTAAGGGGATCAGAAATTAGGTCAGAAGGAGTTTTACAGGGGTTCCTTTGCTGGCACTAGGAGCATAACTCTATAATGTCACTTATACTTGGATCTAGTCTTAGTCCTTAGGAGCATTAGCACAACTTGAGGCTTGTGGCTGCATGGGGAGCAGGGACTCTGGTCACAGTTCTAGGGTTGGAAAGAGTACTTGTGGTATTTCACGGAGAAGGGCACAGTACAGGAGAGTAGTAAATCCACCTCTCCTTAGATCATACCACTTTGAAAGTGGGAAATCACAAGGACAAGTGGAGTTATAGGGTAATCCCCAGAATTACACCTGAAAACAGCAGCACAAAAAATGTGAAGCTTGGGACAGTGCCTCCTCCACTCCAGAAGCAGGATACCACATAAAGACAGAATTAAAAGTCATGAAATAGGCTGAAATATGAGAAAATATAGAAAAAACAATTTCTGACCATAGAAAATTACAATAGTGACAAGGAAAATCAAAACACACATTCAGAAGAAAACAACAAAGTCAAAAAACCTGAACCCAAAGCCTCAAATAAAAATATGAATTGATCTCAGGACATGGAAGAGTTCAAAAAAGATTTTAAAAAATCAAGTAAGAGAGGTGGAGGAAAAAGTAGGAAGAAAAATGAGAGTGATATAAGAAAATGACAGAAGAAAAGAGCCAACAGTTGATAAAGAAGGCACAAAAAATACTGAAGAAAATAACATCTTATAAAAACCAAAAAAGTCAAGTGGTAAGGGAGGCACAAAATTTCAGTGAAGAATGCCTTGAAAAGCATAATTGGCCAAATGGAAAAGGAGGTCCAAAACCTCATTGAAGAAAATAATTCCTTAAAAGTTAGAAGTGAGCAAGTGGAAGCTGATATTTTATGAAACATCAAGAAAATATCAAATAAAGTCAAAAGAATGAAAAAATAAAAGACAATGTGAAATGCCATTTGAAAAATAACTGACCTGGAAAAAGATCCAGAAGAAAAAATATGAGACTTATTGGATTACCTGAAAGTTATACTAAAAGAAAAAGAGCCCAGATATTATCCTTCAAGAAATTATGAAAGAAAATTCCCCTGATATTCTAAACCAGAGGATGAAATAGAAATGGAAAGAATCTACCAATCACATCTTGAAAGAGATCCCCAAATGAAAACTCCCAGGAATATGAGGTTTAATTCCATCTCTTCAAGGTCAAGGAGAAAATATTGCAAGCTACCAAAAAGAAACAATTTAAATAATGTGGAGCTACAGTCAGGATAATACAAGATTTTGCAACTTCTATTTTAAGGAATTCGAGGACAAGATGGCAAAGTGAAGGCAGGGACTCATATGAGCTCTCCCACAAATTCCTTCACATACGACTGAAAAGTGAATCTGACCAATTTTAAAGTGGCAGAATCCACTGGGAGACAGAATGTGGGAGATTTCCAGTCCAGGTCAGCTAGAAAGGTTGAGGGGAAGAATCTGTTACATGGAGCTGGGGGAGCACAGAACTCGTGGGCTGCACCAGCACAAACTAAGCTATAGCAGAGTGGGAACAACCCTGAGCAGATTGAATCAGCGGCAGTGCCAATTCCCAAACCTCTCAGCACTGAATGGGAGTCCTGCAGAGCTAGGTAAGGGAAAAGTGCAGGGCCCACAGTAGCAATAGCAGTTGGGGCTATCAGGTCACGGACTAAACGTTTGAAAGTCACCCAGTTGAACTTCCAGGAGTCACGATGGCAAAGTAAACTGTAAGTGCTCTCACTCTCCCTTGCTGACCTTGAAAAACCCAGAGAATTTTGCCCCAGGAAAATTCCTGGAATCATGCAGACAGAAGAAGGGGTACTACAATCTTTTAGCTCTGGAGGCTAGGGAGAGTGACAGGAAGGATTCCTCTTCAGTGACTGAAGGTAACCAGTACAGCACCATAAGCTTCTCAGCAAGTCACAACTCAGCGGATGAGCAGGAGATCCTGAGTCCCATGGGGGCTATGGAGCCGGTAAACCCTAACACCAGGACCCCAGATATGCCTAAACACAGTCAGGGAAACTGGGCAGACACCAGGGCATATGGGGGTCCACCAGTCACTGAGGCTTCCTGTACTCTAGTGCAGTCATAGGAGAGGAGACCTCCCACTCCCAGACTATCCCTCCACAACACCTCATGCTATGAGGTGCAATGTAACCCCAGGGAAAGTCAGAAAGACTTCACCTGGCTTCAGTCTTGGCACATATCCGCCAGTTCAGCACCAAAGCTGCAGCATTACATAGCTTCTAGCTGAAAGAACCAGAGGGCACAGTATACAATGACAATAATCAGACCCCTAGCTCTTAGCAAAAGAAATGTGGGATAGAATCCCCTATGCCCCAGATGCAGAGAGCCAATTGAAAAGTAAGGAAAAAGGCAATCACTGTGAGTAAGAAGCAAATTAGAAAATCAAAGACCATAGAATCTTACTGCAGTGACAGGAAGATTAAAATACAAATTCAGAAGAGGATAGCACAGACACTGTACCCATATCTGAAACTTCAAAAGGGAATATGAACTGGTGTCAAGCACAAAGAGCATTCTTGGAAGAGCTCAAAAAGGATTTTAAAAGACAAATTAGAGAGATAGAAGGAAAATTGACCAATGATTTTAAATCAGTTCCTTAAAAAAGTAAAATTGGCCAAATGGTTAAGGAGGTACAGAACCTAACTGAAGAAAATAACTCATTAAAAGGAACAATTGAACAAATGGAAAAGGAAGTTCAAAAGCTAACTGAAGAAAACAATTTATTAAAAATTACAGTTGGGTAAGTAGAAGGTAATGATTTTATGAGGTAACAAGAATCAAACAAAATCTAAAGAATGAAAAAATAAAGAAAATGTAAAATATCTCATTGGAAAAACAACTGAACTGGAAAGTAGATTCAGGAGAGAAAATCTGAAAGGTACTGATCTAATGCCTTCCACATCTCAAGAAAGAACTATGGAATTTGATTGCAGAATGAAGCAGATCATTTTCTTTTGTATTATGTGTTGTTTTGTTTTATAATTTCTCCCATTCATTTTAATTCCTCCATGCAACATGATTAAGGTGCAAATGTATTTTGTAGGGATGTATGTGTAGAAGCTATATAAAATTGTATGCCATCTCAGGGAGGGATTGAGGAAGGAGGGGTTGGGTGGTGAAAAAAACCTAAGATATATGGAAGTGATTGTAGAACACTAAGAACAAATAAAATAATTTAACTTTAAAAAAACAAAAAGTACTGATCTACCAGAAAGCCATGATGAAAAAACAAAACAAAACAAAACCTGGACAATATCTTCTAAGAAATCATCAAAGAAAACTGTCCTGAGGACCTAGATTCAGAGGGAAAAATTATCATCCAAAGAATCCACTGGTCACCTCCTGAAAGAGATCTCAAATTGAAAGCACCAAGGAAAATTGTCTCCAAATTACAGAATTATCAGGTAAAGGAGAAAATACTGCAAGCAGTCAAAAAGAAATAATTCAAATATTGGGAACTTTGGACAGGATCACACAGAACCTTGCAGCTTCTACATTAAAAGGTCAGAGGGACTGGAATATGATATTCTGTAAGGCAAAGGAAGTTGGACTACAACTAAGGATCAACTACCCAGCAAAACTGAGCATAAACTTTCAGGTAGGGAGATGGACATTTAATGAAATAAGGGATTTCCAGACCTTCCTGATGTAAAGGTTAGAGATCAGTAGAAAATTTATTCTTCAAATACAAAACTGAAAAGAGGTATAAAAAGGTAAACAGAAAAAAAAAGAAAAAAATGTTATTCAATATGGAGAAATTGTTTATATCCCTACATGAGAGGATGATAATCTTGAGAATTGTGTATGTGAGTGTGTGTGTGTGTCTATGATACACATAGAGTGTAGGTATAAATTAACTTATATGATGACAAAAGAACTAATTAAAAAGCACAAAGGGAGAAGACGAAAGGAAGAGGCAGAAAAGCATAAATTACATTACATGAAGAGGCACAAAAACATATTATAGTAGAGGAGAAAAAGGGAGGGGAATGAGCACTGTTTGAGCTTTACTCTCATCCAATTTGGTTCAAGGAGGAAATCACATACTCATTTAAGTATAGAAATCTAACCTGACCTACAGGCAGATTGAGGGGAAAGGGGAAAGAAAAAGGCAGGGGTTCATTACAAGAGAGGGAAGAATAGTAAGGGAAAAAGGAAATAAAAGGGAGAGGGATTAATAGAAGGGAGGAAAGAATGAGGGAGGTGGAGGTCTTAAGTAAATTCTTTTGAGGAGGGAAAGAGAGAAGGGAGAAATAAAAGCATGAATGGGGGCGGGGCATAGAATGGAGAGAAAGACAGAGACAGTAATCATAACTGTGAATGTGAATAGGATGAACTATCCCTTAAAATGGAGGCAGATAGAATGGATTAAAAAACATAATCCTACCATATGTTGTTTACAAGAAACACATTTCAAACAGGGTGATACACACAGGGTAAAGGAAAAAGGCTGGAACAGAATATATTATTCTGCAACTGAAGTAAAAAGAAAAGAAGCAGGGAAAGCAATACTAATCTTAGACAAAGTAAAAGAAGAAAGAGATCTAATAAAAAGAGATAAGGAAGGAAACTATATCCTGCTAAAAGGCACCATAGACAATGAAATAATATCATTACTAAACACATATGCACCAAGAGGCGTAGCATCCAAATACTTAAAAGGAGAAGTTTTATAGGAGATTTACAGGAAAAAATAGACAGCAAAAATACACTAGTGGGGGACCTCAAACTCCCCCACTCTGAATTAGATAAATCTAACCTCAAAATAAATAAGAAAGAAGTTAAAGAGGCAAATGGAATTCTGGAAAAGCTACATATGATAGAACTGTGGAGAAAACTGAATGAGGAAGGAAACAAAGATACCTTTTGTTTGGTGGTACATGTCACATACACAAAAATTCATCATGTACAAGGGTATAAAAACCTTACAGTCCAGTGTAGAAACGCAGGAACAGTCAATACATCCTTTTCAGAAAATGATGCAATAAAATTTATATGCAATAAATGTCCATAGAAAGATAAAAAAAAAAAAAACTACATCATCTAATCCTAAAGAATAGGTGGGTCAAGCAACAAATAATAGAAACAACCAATAACTTCATACAAGAAAATGACAATAATGAAATAACCTACCAAAACTAATGAGATGAAGTGAAATCAGTTCTTAGGATAAATTTTATGTCTTTGAATGCTTACATGAATAAAATAGAGAAAGGGGAGTTCAGTGAATTGGGGGCGCAGCTGAAAAAGCTAGAAAAAGCACAAATTCCACAATTAAATACCAAATTAAAACCAAAGGAGAGATGAATGAAATGGAAATTAAGAAAACTATTGAACTAATAAAACTAAAAGCTGGTTTTATGAAAAAAACAATAATAAAATTGATTAACTTTTGGTCAATTTCATTTTTAAAAAAGAAAGATGAAGAACAAATTACCAGTATCAAAAATAAAAAAAGGAGAACTCACTTCCAATGAAGAAGAAATTAAGACAACAATTAGAAATTTATTTTGCCCAACTGTATGTTCATGAATTTGACAATCTAAGTGAAATGGATGAATATATTAAAAAAAAAACCATAAACTGTCCAGATTAACAGAAGATCAATTAAAATACCCTATCTTAGACAAATGAAATTGAACAAGCCATCAATTAACTCCCTAAGAAAAAACTCCAGGGCCAGATGGATTTGCAAGTGAATTCTATCAAACATTTCAATTCCAATACTACATAGAAAATTTGGGAAAATTTCCAAAAGAGTCCTACCAAATTCTTTTTATGATATAAATATGGTTCTGATACCTAAATCAGGAAAAGCCAAAACAGAGAAAGAAAATTATAGACCAATTTCCCTAATGAATATAGATGCAAAAATTCTAAGTAAGACAATAGCAAAAAGATTATAGCAACTTATGATGAGAATAATACACTTTGATCAGGTGGGATTTATACCAAGAATGCAAGGCCAGTTTACAAGGAAAACAATCAGCAAAATTGATCATATCAACAACAAAACTAACAGAAACCATATGATCATCTCAAGATGCATAAAAAGCTTTTGACACAATATACACCCATTCCTATTGAAAAAACTGGAAATCATAAGAATAAACAGAGCCTTCCTTAAAATGGATAAGTACTAGCTACCTAAAACCATCAGCAAGCATTATATACAATGAAGATAAGCTAAATGTATTTCTAATAAGATCAGGGGTTAAACAAGGATGTCCATTATCACCACTGTTATTCAATACGTTACTAGAAATATTAACTATAGCAACAAAAGAAGAAAAAGAAATTGAAGGAATTAGAATAGGTCAAAAAGAAATTGTCCCTCTTTGCAGATGATATGATGATATACTTAGAGAATCCCAGAGAATCAAACAAAAATCTACTTGAAATAATAAACAGCTTTGGCAGAGTTGCAAGATACAAAATAAACCCACATAAATTATCTGCATTTCCATATATTACTAACAGCAAGAGAGAGAAAGAGAAATCCCATTTAAAGTTAGTGTAAACACTAAAAATACTTGGGAGTCTACCTGTCAAAACAAACCCAGGGACTATATGAACACCATTACAGAACACTTTTCTCACAAATAAAGTCATATCTAAATAATTAGAAACATATCATTTGCTCATGGGTATGCTGAGATAAAACAATAAAAATGACAATTCTACTTAAGTTAATTTATTTATTCAGTGCCATACCAATCAAACTACCAAAAAAACTATTTTATAGAGCTAGAAAAAATGATATCAAAATTCATCTGGAAGAACAAAAGGTCCAGAATATCAAGGGAATTAATGAAAAGAAATGCTAGGGATGGTGGCATAGCTATACCAGATCTTAAATTGTATTATAAAAGAGCAATCATCAAAACCACTTGGTACTGGCTAAGAAATAGAGGGGTAGGTCAGTGAAATAGGTTAGGTACACAAGACACAGTAGTCAATGACTAAAGAAGTCTACTTTGATAGACCTGAGCACCTCAGCTGCTGGGATTAGAACTCACTGACAAAAACAACTGGGAAACTGGAAAACAGTGTGACAGAAACTTCACATAGACCAACGACTGACACCCATATACCAGAATAAAGTCCAAATGGGTACAAGATCTAAGTGTAAAGATTGATACTATAAATAATTTAGGGGAGCAAGGAAGAGTTTATTTGTCAGAATTACGGGGAAAGGAGGAATTTATGACCAAACAAAAGATAGAGAGCATTATGAAATGCAAAATGGATAATTTTGGTTACATTAAATTGAAAAGGTTTTTTGCACAAAGTCAATACAACCAAAATTATGAGGGAAACAGAAAACTGGGAAAGAATTTTTACTAGTCTATGATAAAGACCTCATTTGTAAAATATGTAGAGAACTGAGTCAAATTTACAAGAATACAAGCCATTCCTCAATTGATAAATGATCAAAGCATATGAACAAGCAGTTTTCAGAAGAAGAAATTAAAGCTATCTATGGTCACATGAAAAAATGCTCTAAATTACAATTGATTAGAGAGATGCAAATCAAAGTGACTCTGAAGTACCACATCACATCTATCAGCTTGGCTAACATGACAAAATAGGAAATTGATAAATGTTGGAGAAAATGTGGGAGTGTTGGAACACTAATTTATTGTTGGTGCAGCTATGAGATAGTTCAACCATTTGGAAAAGCAATTTAGAACCATGCCAAAAGGGCTATAAAAATGTGCAAATCATTTGACTCAGCAAAACTTCTTCTAGGGCTGTATCCCAAAGTGATCATAAAAATATAAAAAGGACCCATATAAATACTTATAGCAACTCTCTTTATGGTGGTCAAGAACTGGAAATTGAGGGGATGCCCATCAGTTGGGGAATGGCTGAACATGTTGTGGTATATGAATGCATTGGAATACTATTGTGCTATAAGAAATAATAACCATGGACTTCAGAAAAACCTGGAAAGTCTTATATGAACTCATGCTAAGTGAAATGAACAGAACCAGGGGAACATTATACACAGTAACAATCACAGTGTACTAGGACTGCTTTTTGATAGATTTAGCCCTTTATAGCAATGCAAGGACCTAAAACATTTCCAAAAGACTCATGATGCAAAATGCCACCTACAACCAGAGAAAAAAATACGGAGTCAGAATGTAGAATGAAGCAGACTATTTTCTCTTTTGTTATGTTTTGTTATATTTTTCCATTGTTTCTCCTATTTGTTTTAATTTTTCTGTGCAACATAACTAATGTTAAAAATGTGTTCAATAGGAAGAATCCATATCATGTGCAGAGCCCATATAAGAATTCATGTCATCTTGGGGAGGGAGAGAAAAAATTGGAACTTATGGAAGTGATTGTGGAAAACTGAAAACAAATTAATAAATCTGACAAAATTAAAAGAATTGAAGGGCTTGAAATATGACATTCCAGAGGGTAAAAGAACCAAGAATCACCTGCCCAGAAAAATGTATTTAATAAATATTGTATATTTTAATAGCAATAGCTGACATTTATACAGGCCCTCTAAACTCACAAAGTGATAGATAGATAGATAGATAGATAGATAGATAGATAGATAGATAGATAGATAGATAGATATACATATATACATATATACGTATATATGTATATACATATATACGTATATATATATATATATGTACTTATTCTGAGTTAATTCTCAGAAGTACCCTATGAGGTAGGTACTATATGTGTTAATTGCATTTCAGAGAAGGAAAAACTAAGATTCAGGGAAGCTACCAACTTGCTTGTGATAACACCACTAGTGTCAGAGGCAGGGTTCAACCCACACAACTCCTGACTCCAAGTTTGTTTGTCTATGCAGGTCTAGTTTCCTTTTGGTCAACTACCCATCTCAATTAATTTGTGAGGAAAGTCATAAAATTTGGCGAAAGTTGCTTTATATTGTCTAGAGCATGTACTAAAACTTCATACAATGCTTAGAACATAGTGCTTAATAAATGCTTGTTAGTTAGATATATTTGATGGTGTAGACCATAAAAATAGATCTTACTTCTAATGACTTCAGATATTTTATAATTAATAGATTTCAGAAAGATATATCAAAAGTTTCATAGAAAGCAAGCTTTGATTGCATAATTGGATTTGTGAATAAATATATCTTATTAAACTTTAATATGTTATTAATGAATATTGATATAGGAATTCTCTTTAATGCCTTATTAACATACACATGCAAGCTACATTTCCCATAAAAACATTCTTTTATATATTGCTTGTTCTCTTTTCTTTGGAGAATATGAGAGTTTCACTGTTGTTAATTATGAATTATATGGCTCTATGACATATATGCATTAAGAATTTGCAGCAGTGAGCACAATAGTAGTAATCTGTGTATCGAATTCATAACTTTCATTCACTGCTCACAAGGCCCTTGAACTTTCATCCAATAATCCACAATATCCACTAAACTACAGCAGTTCCTGATTTTCATACTGGGCAACATTTCCATTCATGGATAGTATGTGATAATTGGAAATTCCAGTCATCAAATCAACTTGAGATCTGTCAGGAAAATTCCTTGGTCAAATCTCTCCACATGAGTGAAAGGATAAGTCTACACAATCTACCAAGACATTTCGATCTTATACGTATATCCACCAAAAAGAATTGTGATGTGATCCTTATATTCCTGGAGAGAAGCGTCCAGTAATGTGCACTGAAAAGAGAGCACAGTCTGAGTAATCTAGAAAATATGGACAAGCCAGAGATGACCAGAAAACATGCTCACATCTAGGAATGGTGGCAGCAAGAATAAATTTCATTCAATACCTTCACTTGACTAGGGGTTGTTGGGAACACTTGGCAGTGCTAAAACCAGAATATCCAAGGGAAATGAATAGTGAGAATGGATTATGTTATAGAGAAAAGACATGGTATGAGGAGGCCTGGGTCTGAATCTTTCTTTAGCTATTGAGCTTTGGCTAAGTAATTTAACCTGAGCCATAGTTTCCTTATATGTAAAATGAGAGGATTATAATAATGGGAAGAAATTTCAGGAGTCATCTAGTCCATACCATACAATTTGCAAATAAAGAAACTGAGGCCTACAAGATCACAGTTATTAAGTGTCAGAGAAAGGATTTGAACCCTACACTTCTCACACTAGAGTGAATTATCTTCTTTTATTATGTTGCCTCTAAGAAATGACCTTCCTATGCAAATATTATTGTGCTTTCTGAGGAACCAGCCATAATAACTGTGATCTACAGAGGCAAGGCAGCTAGGTGTCATAGTGGATAAAGTGCTGCGCCTGAAGTCAGAAAGACTCATCATCCTGAGTTGAAATCTGGCATTTACTAGTTGTGTGATCCTAGGCAAGTTACTAAACCCTGTTTGCCTTGGTTTTGTCATCTGTAAAATTAGAGAAGAAAATGGCACTCCAGTATCATTGTGAAGAAAACCCCAGATGGGGTCACAAACTGTCAGACACAACTAAAAAATGACTGAACAGAGACTTCAAGTATAACCATAGAAGAAAGTAAGAATTAACTCTGCAGCACAGAATAGGAAACCAGGGCCACCTATATAGGGTTTATGTGCTCTTTTGAATTGCTTTTCCTTAGGGTACAGTTTTAATATCATCTATAGTATAATTGTTGCTGAGGGGCTATCTGTGTTTTTTCATTATCCTGATGTTAAATAACCCAAAGCCAGGCTATCTATGTTTAGGGGCTCTAGGAAACACCATACCTCAGGTCATAGAATACAGCATTATCCAGAACATTCTTTCTGATCCAGTCCCCTTCCCTAAAGGCATATCTATGCCCATAGTTGAGAAACTCCAGTTACAGAGATCCTAGACATCCTAATAATACCTAAACAATAGATATGGAATAGGCATAGAAGCTTAGAATACCCTCAGGAAGAGGTTTAGTCTAGCTGAGAGAAGATCAGATCATGGATTTAATCTGCAGCTGCCATGTTAAAAAAAAAGGAATAAAACACTGAAGACACAAAAGGAATAAGCAACACAATTCATTTTTAATATGTATATGCCAATGGAAAGCAGTAGCAAGTCAGGTTGTGTTCATCTTTCATTTTTGAAGAGGACCATGACATCAGAGAAACAAATGACATGACTTGCCCTTGACTTTGTTTTGCGTGAGGGAGGGCTGTGAAGGTCACCAGCCTCACTTTCTCCTCCTAAGCCATCTGGATTCAGTGACCATATATTCATCAGAAGGACTAGAAACATCTCAGGATTCAGTGGGAGACCTTGGCCTTTTAGGGGAAGGCCTTTTCAGGTACTCACTTAAAGTGAGGTAATGTCCATTCAGTGAATACGCCTCTTTAAAAAGTAGTCAGGGGATGGCTTCTTTCTTAGTAAGTCAACATTACTCTCCAATGACCCACTTGAGAGGGTCCTGGTAGACTACCATGGCATGTTGTACTATGGAAGTAGGAGATGGATTGTCTACCTAGAGAAAAGTTGAGCCACTGAGATTTTACCAAGTTTGACTAGCATTGTTAACAAGATATGCAATTTCAAT
Source organism: Bettongia penicillata ogilbyi (assembly GCA_023548195.1). Classification (NCBI taxonomy): domain Eukaryota; kingdom Metazoa; phylum Chordata; class Mammalia; order Diprotodontia; family Potoroidae; genus Bettongia; species Bettongia penicillata. Next base: position 1,245,681 of record JAJHZJ010000366.1, read on the forward strand.
TGTCCCAGAGATGACTAAGACTAAAAGAGCGGGCAAAAATGCAGGTAGGACAGGACAGTCAGATTTATACATCATCTGCATAGAGGTGGCAGTTGGTATGGCTTAGAACTATAGGAGGATATTTTTTCCCCATAAAAGCTTTGAGACAGGATGGCATAATCCCACATTTAAATGTAGCTCCAAAGTTAGGAAATGAAAGATGCAAGTTGGTAGAGAGAATGAGATAATTTATGCACAAGTTATCTCAAGAGCAATGAATAAGAAGCAATTAGTGCTGCCAAAATCATATGGGGATCAGGAGGTTGGGATGTTGGCAAGTCAAGGTCCTTTGGCTGTGTGGTAATTGCACTTATTGATTGGAACCAAGATAGATCCCCCAAGCTGGCAAACTCACCAGCTAATCCTGCTATGACATCAAAGGCTGTATTCTTTGGTGAGCAATGAACAAAGTCATGGTGTTATGCTGATCCCTTCTGTAGGGCCTTAGATTAAAATGAATTTTAATCAAACAGTGAATGTGCAAATTGCAAACTTTTTGATTTTCTCCATGAAGTGCCACAAGGAATAGAACTGATAGTGAGGTAATTCAAAAACAATTTTGGCACTTGAAATAAAAAGAAAATGAACCCAAACAGACTTTTTAAAAAAAATTCAAAGTGAGTGTACACTGATAATATTTAAGGTAGAACTTTAGAACTCTGTGTGGGACAGGGAAGTATAAGCGATGGAGAAACAAGCAGGCTTCACCTACGCTTAAATGTAGGAGAATCGGGTTTGAGGGGTGGCAAGAGAACAGTGAGAGAGACTAGAAAAACAGTGTGATGGGACTCTATACTTTTTAATATAGTATACATTCATATAGAAATAGTATATATAAATATATATATATTTAATATAGTATGTATTAATACAACCAAACTGAATGGATTTTATCCCATTTGATGGAATAATAATTTCATTTATGTGGGTCCTTCCTCCATTGATGCACATCAAAATCTGTCCACACCTCATTCTATTCAATAAAATCCAGAGGTTCTCTATTACCTTAAGTTCAGAGATAAGCCCCTCTATTTATTATTCCTATATCTTCACAAGTTGGCTTTTTGTACTTTCTACACTTCTTATATATTACTCCCCTCTATGCATTCTATGGAAAAGGAAGGGGATAAGCATTTATATAATACTACTATGTGCCAGTCACAATACTAAGTGCTTTATAACTATTCCCTCATTTGATCCTCGGAGTTAGATGCTATTATCCCCATTTATGGATGGGAAATTGAGGTAAAGAGAGGTTAAGTGATTTGCCCAGGATCACGTACCTAGCAAGCGTCTGAGATCAGATTTGAACTCAAGTCTTCCTGATGCCGAGGTCTAGCACACTATCTTACTGGGCCACCAGCTACCTCTAGAACCCAGATGTCATGGTTCGTGCTATTCCTCACACAGGATTCTCCATCTGGAGTTGCTCTGCCTTACAATTGGTTGTCCCCTATCCCTGAAATGCTTTCCTTCCTCTTCTCTAAGGAATCTTTGGCTTCCTTCAAGACTACTCAGTCAGTCATTAGGAAGCCTTTTCTCATCAATCTAGCTGCTAGTGACTTTCCTTCTAAGGTTACCTCCCATATACTTATGTGTACCTATATGAGTACATACTAAACTCCCCAATAAGAACATAAGCTCCTTGAGGGCAGGGACTTCTTGTTTTTCCTTTTAATCCCTAGAGGTTGACACAGTGCCTGGCACATGAGGACTTAAAAAGTGCATATTGCTTAATTATTAATTGATTATCTCATCCACATACTCCTTTAAATCTTATATCAGTGATCGATTCAATATGCCAGGTTCTCTTGATATTTTGTACATATCATTGGAACATGCTGGGGGTGCATCAGTTATCCCTCATTTTTACCTCATGGTCAGGCAAAAATAGGACATAAGGTAAGAGCTATTATAAACTTTAGGTACTGAGGAAGAACATTCACTCATTTACCATTCAGCAAATATTCATTTAACACTTACTATGAGCAAATCTGTAAAACTAGACACTTTTAAAAGGAATGAGACACAGAATGAAAATAAAGTAAATAAGAATATGCAAAGTGATTTAAGGTTAGCTAGACTTTAGAGGAAATATATCCCCAGTTATCAATAATCTAAAAACTGTGTCCAGGAATTACAGAATATTCTCTATATTTTCATTGCCATATAGTTTATCAGCTCCACATAACACACTGGCATTTTTCTGTACCTCTAATTCTTCTCCCTCTTTATTTTTTCTTTTACCTATTTTGCATTACCAATTAATGATCTCCTTTTAAATTATTGTCATTCCAAGACTGTAGAATTATTCAATTGTCCCAATATCCCTGGCTTATCCTGGCTTATGGTTATTTATGTTCATTATAAGCAGGGGACTACTTTTATCAGTCCTTTTATGTTTATTAACTTATATCAAATTCCTAATGTTTTGAATTCTACTGAACAAGACTGTGCAGCATTTGCGTTCTAATTCCTTCAAATCAGTTTTAGTGACAGGGTATCAGGAATGCTATAATTGAAGGTAAATTCCAAGAAATTGCAGGTTTCAATTTACTTTTTTCTTGCACAGTGTTTCAGACTGACAATTTACCTTCATAGTATAAGAACTTAAATCAATGATGGGGAGAAAAAATATGTATTATCTACTTTTCCATACAGATAGATATACATATACATATATATGTATATGTACACATTATATATATATATATATATATATATATACTTTATCAAGTGATGCTGCAAGCAATAAATACATAAGTATAAAAATCATATGAATAATAATGTATATTTATCTAGTGCTTTGAGATTCATACAATATTGTTCTAGGAGCATTAGGAGATGAAACTGAAAATAGTATAAAATCAGCAATGAAGTGTAGCTGCTGATTGCTGATGCTTTTAAAGAGAACTAGTCTCATATATTGGAGTGAGTAGAAAGTTCACACTTGGCCTCTATACTTCTGGTACCTAACTATGTGAAACAGTAGCAGTAATTTATGTAATTTTAATTAAAATTGACATTTAGAACATGAATTTGGAAAGAGCAGCTGAACCTAATCAAATGTATAACAGAAGAAATATGTGTTAAGGTGACATGATTTTAAGGGCATTTGAGTTCTTTTTCTCAAGATATCTCTAAATGAGAATGAGTCCACATTATCTGAAAAGAGGACAGAGAGAAATATTGTTCAAAGAAGACAGGGCTAACTGAGAAGGCACTGGCAATTGCTAACACATATGGCTACTCCCTCAATTCATTACAACATTTTTGTAATATAGTTCTATGCATACAACAAGGACATATTAATGAAAATAGAAGAAGGAAACAGGCAGCATTCCATGGGCATTTATTGATTTTTTGCCATCTGTTGTTGCTGTCGAGTTATTTCAATTATGTCCAAATTTTCATGACCCCATTGGGAGTTTCGTTACCAAAGATGTGGAAATGGTTTGCCATTTTCTTCTCCAGCTCATTTTAAGATGAGGAAACTGAGTCTAACAGGATCAAGTGATTTCAGTGTCCAGGGTCACACAAGTAGTAAGTGTCTGAGACAACATTTGAACTCAGGGCTTCCTGACTCCAGGCCTAGCGTTTATCCTCCGTGCCACCTAGTGGTCCATTGTCATCACATTTGGCTGAAAATTGAGGCTAACATAAAATCCTATAATGTTCAAAGTTTATTGATCTTTTTTTAAATAATGCTTTACTCAGTAGGACAAAGTATCATCTTTATGGCTTCTCTAATACAAAATAACTCCTTCAAATATCGCATATCACTGTATAAGCATTGAAAATTTTAAGCCAAAATTTTTTGAAAAAATGTGGGTTGCAATCATTATGTGAAGCTTTTTTTTTTTTAAATTGTGCTGGTATTACTTCAAAGTCATTTATTACTAAATTGTTTTTGTTGTAAAAATTAGGATGCATGGGATACTTGTGAATATATGTTAAAATGGTGAAAATGCAAGTCTTACCATATCACAAATTACTCATGGCAACTTCACCTGTCCACCTGCTCTCCTTGCCCATAGGGCTCTTCCTTATGTTGAGTGACAATACCCTTACTATTTCACTGCTCTAAACAAACCACTCAAGTTGCTTTTGGAAATATACTGACAATATGGGTGCATTGAGAATTCTAGGCTCATGACTCATAACTCACAATGCACTAGAGATAAATGTGTAGCCATATGCCGCTGGTGAATACATTCCCGCTCTGTTTACCTTTGAAGTGGCATGAAGAATAGGATTACACCATGTAACAATTATGCAATGAAACATTATAAACCAATGTGGGGATTGAAAAAAAACAGGGTGTAGAGATTATGTGGCCGTGATGATCATGCAGTAAAATACAACAGATAAAAATTGGGTAAAATTCCAGGGTGGATGAGATTGTTTAGATTGTTTGCAAACCAAGCAACTAAGTCTCACAGAATCTGAGAGCTGAAAGAGCTCTCAGAGATCACATAATATAGGCCATGCTCATATAAAAATTCTTTCTACAGCATCCCTAACAAGTGGTCATCCACCCACCTCTTGAAGCTTTCCAGAAATGGGCACTCAGTATGCCCAGAGGCAATACACTGTACTTTTGGACAGTTCTAACTCTTAGGAAGATTTTATCCATATCAAATGAAAAATTGTCTCCCTGAAACTTCCACCTGGTTTTTAGTTCTTCCTTGTGAGACCCAGAAACAATTTTAATAAACCGTTTTTATTAGGGATTCCTTTAGATACCTGATGATAACTATTAAGCCTTCTTCCCTCCATGCTAAACTCTCCCTAATCCATTCAACTAATCCCTGCATACCATGATATCCAGTCTTTGCAGCAGCCTGGCAAACTTATTTTAGATATATACAATATTGTCAATGTCTTTACTCAATGTAGTGACTATTAATGAAGAAAATGTTCATAATATGGAAAATCTATTCCTGAGAACAATCTGGAATTATGTCCAAAGAATTATTAAATTGCCAATGCCCTTTGGTCCAGCAATACTACTACTATATCTATTTCCAAGGATGATTAAGGGAAAAGGAAAAGAATCTATATATTTTAAAATGTTTATAGCAGCTCTCTTTGTGGTGGCAAAGAAGTGGCAATTTCAGGGATATACCCATCAATCAGGGAATGGCTAACCAAGTTGTAGTATCTGGTTGTGAGAGAATACTCACAATAATGAGCTCAATGATCTTAGAAAAATATGCAAAGACTTACATGAAATAATGAAGGGAAAAATGAGCAGCACCAAGAGAACACTGTATACAGTAAGAGCAATATTGCTTTAAGAATTTTCAGTGAATAAGTTATTTGGACTATTATAAATATCCAAATTAACCATAAATGGAATATTAAAAAAGATTATAGACAAATAGATATAAATATAGATGTGTGTGTCTCTGATGGTAGCTATCTCTAGGGCAGGGTGGAAGGTAGAAAAAAGAAATATACATGACAATTTTGTTGTATATTTGAAAGGAATAACAAGTCATGCATAGTAGATTTGAAGTTTCTTGCAGAATAATTTTTTATTGTTCTATGTTATAGAAAAGTTTGTCTTATTACATCAATATGTATTAAAGTTAAAAAAAAAAGAAAAGAAAAAAGAAAGACTATTCCATTTCTCATTCTGTACACTGTACTACTATTACTGTAGACCAAGTTCACCATAACATTTTAACTTCCAAGTTGAATTACTGGATCTTATTTAACTTATATTCTAGAAGAGTTCACATGTTTCCAGAGGTTTATATTTAGAGCTAAATGAGACCTTACAAGTCATGAAGTCCAACGTGAGCCTCTATCTCACTTCATTTTATAGATGAAGAAAATAAAGCGAAGAAGTTAAATTACTTGCCCAAGGTCATGCAACTTTTGTCAAAGGTGAGGTATGAATTCAAATCTTCCTGAGGCCAAATTTAGTGCCCTGTTCTCGACTCAATATTGTTTTTCCCTTTCACATCTTTTTTTTTTTTTTTACATAAGCCCACATATGCTGTATTTTATACGGTCAGTTGGTCTTTGGTTATATGACTTTACCTTTGTTTAATTTTCTTTTTAGATTTGAATCATTTTTTCATACTTTCAATGTCTTCATAGCACCACAGAATTTAAAATTTCCAAAAAGGTAGCAGAGGTCAAATAACCCAGGAATCCTCTCCTCAATACCACTGGCAAGTGATCATTTAATTATATGAGCAAAGGCCTCCTAGCAACAGCAACACTTCCTAAAATGAGCTCTTCTACTTTGAAGCAGATCTAATTTTTAGGAAGTTCTCCTTTGCTTAGATTGAACCTAAATATAACTTTCTGAAGCTTCATTCCATTGCTCTTTCTTTTGCCCTCAGGAGTAAAACAGAACAAGTATGATAAATCAGCAGCAGCTTATATAATATACAATAAGTTCCAAATGGGGGAATTATGAAAATGTAAAAAGTTACACTATAAAAAATAAAGCAGAATGAGAGACTATATATTTTATAATTATTGATAAAGATTTTGTATTTAGCCTTGAGAAAACAAGAAATAATAAAAGATGAGAGAAAAATCTTTCAATACTCAAACATACCTGTGGTATCCCAAATTTGGTGGTCCCATCCAATGAAGTAGATCACAACTCCTCGTACATTCCTGCTTATCTTGTGAAACTCATTATCTATGTCTTATCAAAAGTTTTCAATAGACGGTTTCCCCAATGTTCAAAAGGTTTTTGTCATTTCTTCCTTCATCACAAGAGTAAAAATACAACGTTCTGATCATTTATGTCACCCCTTATGCCCACCTCATAACGAGCTCATCTTCTCCTTTTGCCATACAGTTGATAGATGATATCCTTTATTCCTGTTCTTCTTTTGAATTCTCATTATTTATATGCTATCACATTCCAAAACCTACCACGTATCTTTCCATCATTCTCTCTGATGATGATCAACTTTAATTCTTCAGAGGTAGTGGTGTTCCAGGTATCATTGCCAGGCAGACACACTTGCAAAAAGTTTGTATTGAAAAGATGAATCTTTGCTGTCATGGAAATGGCATCATTAAAAGTGCTTAGAAATTTCATGAAAGCTATCTATCTGAATCTCATCTTCCTTTTGAAGTCTGGGTGCCACCTAATTGCCCATCATTTTTGCTTGTCCCAGATATAGATACTGCTAGACAAGTTCTATCCAGTGCCAGTTCTGGTACAAGGCAGACCATGGACATTCTTCACCCATTCAGTTTTCCCTGTGCAAATAAATAAGCCAAATTCCTTCAAGTGATTACAGAGCTCTTCGATTAGCCTCTGCAATGTCTTCGGGCTAGATCCTGGATGTGATAAACATAGTATAATAATCTATAAACAAAAATGATCTTCAAAAATTAAAGAGATGAGAAAGAGAGAAGAAATGAGAAAAGAGGGAAGGGAGAAGTACAATGGGGAAATTTTTTTTCACCTAGAAGAGGTGCACAAGGAAGAACTATTATAATGGAGGGGAAATGGGGGATGGGTAATACTTGAACCTCATTCTTATGGAATTGGTTCAAAGAGGAAAAAACGCAGAGAGATATAACTGTATAGAAATGTAACTTACCCAATAGGAAAATTTGAAGGATCTTACAAGATATCCCTCTTCAGGTTTGACTTTACGCTAGATCCACTTTATCATAGTGGTGAATATTGTTGATGAATGCACATCTCTATTTTTCATGCCTCACAAAATGTTTATTATCTGAGGGTCATTGAACAGGATTATTTCTATCATTATAAAATGCCAAGAATCCTGAATAATTTTGATGTATAAATAGAAGAGTTTGTTGTAAGGCTGGGGGAGAGAAAAGTAAAGAAGTCCTTAAAAAGTAGAATTGGCCAAATGGAGAATAGAGATAAAAAATCTAACTGAACAAAATAATTCCTTAAAAAGCAGAATTGGGCAAATGGAAGCTAATGACTTCTATGAGACATCAAAAATCAATAAAAGTCAAAAGAATGAAAAATAGAAGAAAATGTAAAATATATCATCAGTAAAACAACACCTGGAAAATAGATCAAGGAGACCTAATTTAAGAAAACTATGATCAAAGAGATTCTAAATAACATATTTCAACAAATTATCCAGGAAAACTGATGGGCTTTTTTGGAAAAGACCCTGATTTTGGGATAGATGGAAAAAGTAAAATGCAACAGCATAGGATGAGATAGATGATATCATGGAAAAAATAAATATGAGTGTAGAAAGATTTTGAGACAAAGAAGAGGATAATAGGACCTGGCAATGCTTACTCCATGGGGTCATGAAGAGTCAGACAAGACTGAATGACTGAATGACAAATGATTATCAACTGTGAAAGATGTGAATACTATGATAAATACAATGATCCAAGACAAATCCAAAGAACTCATGATGAAAAAATGCTATCCACCTCCAGAGAGAGTACTGATAAACTCTGAGTGGAAATTGAAAATTTTCTCACTTTAGTTTTCTTACTTTTTTGAAACATGGTTAATATAGAAACATATTTTGCAAAATGATTTGATATGTATAATTGATACCATATTACTTGTTATCTCAATGGGTATGAGAAGGGGTAGCAGGGAAGGAGAGAATTTGGAATTCAAAATTTAAAAAAAAAGAAGGTTAAAATAAATAATGAATTTAAAACATTTGACAGTTCATTCTTTCAAGGTAGTATGAGATGACTAACACATATATGCACTGGACTTTATGACTGGATATCAAGTGTTATATATAATATATAGAGATGCAGCATGATATCATCGAAAGAATATTGAACAAGGAATCAAAAGAGATTCAGCTTCACATCTTGCTTCTATCATTAGTTTTGAAACAATGGGCAAGGGATTTAGTCTGTCTAAGCAAGTCTCCTCAACTATAAAAATATGATTAATGATACCTTCAATAGCTACTTCACAAAGTAGCTATAAAGGAAAGTTCTAAAAATGGGAGTTATTATTATCTAACTTGACCCTCACAAAACATTGTGATTTAGAATACCCATTAGGTAGAAGTAGAAATTGAAGCATTCTTTTGTGGTAATAAAAGTCAAACAGTTTAACTACTGGTGAAGAAACAGAATGATCAGCTATGCTTTATACTTGAATAAAAAATTAAATTGGGAGAGATAACATCACTAAAGGTAGACATCTACCATGACCTCTTTGATGTACAGCTGAAAATAAGGAGTCTCTAGTGAATGGAATATTCTGTATCTGTATATACTCTAACAAATTGTACATTTTCCATCGCACAAAAGAAAGGAGTTATAAGAAACCTTAAATAGTATAAATGTAATGATGCCACTGATAAAGAAAATAGTAAACCTAATGCTTCATGCCAACCCCAGAGGACTGAGTGTACACAAATACAACAGATTGTGCAAAGACAATTAAAGGATATGAAAAATGTAAACAAGTGACTGAAAATGACTGAAAAAAAGTGTTCAAAAAAACTACATTTTTCTGCAGAAGACAAATACAGGATATGCAATGTTAAAACAGTGACTCTATGTCGAATATAAGATGCACAGTGTACAATATATAGGCATTTCTTTGTAACTATTTTTCTCAGATATCTTTTTAGCAACAGTCATTAGCTTTTTAAAGATGAATCATTAATTACACTCCAACAATCATTTTTGAACCGTGAAATGTACTTGTTAAATCTTATATTATATTTTGGCCATATATTAGTATATATGTTCTTTTAAAAACACATGCGCATTTGTGACTGCTGTGTATTATTATATGTCACATCATGTGTTTGAGCATATATGTGCATATGTGTATTCTGACGTGATCACCCTGCAAGTTAGATGTCACTATTATACACACAAACAGATGAAGAACCTGAAACCTAGAGAAGTTAAGTTGTTCAGCCAACAGAATACAACCAGTAAATATCTGAGGCAGGATAGTTTCTTGTTGAAATTGCTGCAACAATTATACATGTAACTTACACTGTATTTGTTTTCTGAGGTGCTCTACATCCTTATTCTGTCTCTCTGACCTCCCGATGACTCTGTCTTCCTAAATTTCTGGGGATCCATTTCAAGAATAAGGTATAATAATTATACAATAGCAAAAAGGTACATAGTATTACTGTGCAAATATAATATGTTTATATCTTGTTGTATAGACAAGACAAATTCTCTAAAGTTTTTAGAATCAGAAAATGAATATAGAAATCTTTCAGCAAAATCTTTTCTGTAAAATTTCCTTCCTGTTTCCAAGTGGGCTAAAATAATGTTGAAACAGATCTTTGACATGGTTTTCTGTTATTTTTACCTTCAGTCCCAAAGGAAATGAAGAAGGACAAAGGCTAAAGAAACAAAGATAATGGTGAAACTTACACCCTGAAGTTCTCTGAACAATATCTGGGGTCCAAACCAAGCATTCGTTTGTGTTCTCCCTTATTTGTTTTATTTTGATCGCCCAAGATTACTTTCTCCTCCTTCCATTTTAACCCTCTTTCCCAATTGAGAACACAAGAAAAACAAAAAAAATCAAAATCCTACATTTGACATGTTCAAAAATATTTGTCTCATTTTGTATTCTGAGTCCTTCACCTCTCTATGAGGATTCAGGTAGCATGTTTCTTCTTTGGTCTTCTAGAGTCCTGGTCAGTCATAACAATGCTGAGTTCAGCACAAAAGTATCTCATGATATTTGTATACCAAAACTTGTTCATCCTTTCCCTCATTAATGGATATCCTCTCAGATTACTGTTCTTTGCCACCTCTAAAAGATGCAAATATTGCTTTACATTCTCAGAATTTGTTTTACTTAATAATTTATCATTTTAAATAAGTAACAACCTTAAAAACAATTGTTGCCTATAAACAAATAATTTGGCAAGAAGAGCAGCTAGGTGATGCACTAGATAGAGTTCAGGTGCTGGAGTCAGGAGAACATGAGTTCAAATTTGGACCCAGACACTAACTAGCTGTGTGACTCTGTGAAGTAGCAAGTATCCTGACACATCCAGCATAGGTTCTTAGATCTTCTTTTCTAAAAGCAAAGCAACTTTTAAGGGATCAACAATCTTCTTTAATCGCATATACCAACAGAGAAAGTATAGACAGAGAAATAAAGACCAACAGACAGGGCTTCCAATTGTCTGACTATAACAATACATACATCCCAAATCAATAGACAGATTTAGCTGCCTGACCATTACATATATCCATAGTTACCAGGGAGAGAAACACCAACATCTGGATTTTCAAAGCCAGGGGGCTTCTTAATGGCTACCCAGAATCTTACCTGACATGAACCTTCTTCCAAAGAGTAAGCCCCAAAGCAATACCTCATCTCAGAGTATGTATGTGTATATATATATTTATACACACACTTTTAAGAGTCAGAGGGCATCATAATCCTCGATCCCAGTGACCCAGTGCCTCAGTAGAAATTAACAAAAAGTGTGGGCCTTCCTACAAAACAAGCCTCCCCTAATCAAGCTTTCCTTAATGAGTTTCACCTGAGGTCTATTAATAGGTGAGAAGATCTTTAACTCTAATTAACATTATGCCTGGACAAGTCATTTAACCTTACTTTCCTAGATTAGTGTTCTAGTGATAGAAGATGGGGGAAGGACAGGTATTTATCACTCACTCATTCTCTATTTCTGATCTCCCTTTTCCTTCTAAAAACTGAGTGGTGGCTTCTTCTCCCAGATGCTAAAGTCTTCCCCTTTAAGGTTACCTTGCATGGATTCTGTTCACATCTTGTATATACCTACATTTGTACTTGTTGGCTCCCTTGTTAGAATGTAAGTTCCATGAAACTATGAACTTAGTATTGTACCTGATTTATAGTAGGTACTTAATAAATCTTGGGGAAAGGGGAAACAATAGCCTGCAATGCTGAGGTGAATGGCTATGGAGATTACATGCCTGCAGAACAGGAGAAAGACAACTGGCTCCACATGGGGAATTTACCATTATCCTAGTCTTAGGGTGACCACTTAATTGAGATTTTACTAAGTTAATTCATCACAGGTTGAGAATAAGAATAAGAATGAACAGTGGGTCATATAGCCCTTTAACATTTGTACAATGGTGTCCTTACATTTTCTCATTTGAGCTTCACAAAAACCCCATGACACAGGCACTATTAGGATTACTGCCCTCATTTTAAAGGTAAAGATATTTGCCCATTGTCACATCAGAGACAGGAATGGAACTTAATACCTATGTAAACTTAGACAAGTATCTCTGGGCCTCTGTTTTGTCATTTAAAAATGAAAATTTTAGAGTAGATAATCTTTCAGGTCCCCTTCTAGTTCTAAATATATGATTATATGTGATTCTACCAACCTAGGTCTTCCTTACTCTAGGTCCAGTAGCATATGTACATTTCCCCTAGAAAATCGATCCTCTTTATACATTTTATACATATATTTATATGCGGATATATGTGTATATATACATACAGAATGTATGCAATATTGTATACTTACATACAGATATATATATCATATATTTCATATACATGTCTTGATACACACACACATATATATTGAAGGTGTAACCTGAGACAAATCTGACCTCAGTAGCCATGTGACCTTGGGTAATTCACACAAGTGCTGTCTACCTATTTCCTCAACTATAAAATGAGGATGATAGCACCTATCTCGTAGGGTTGTGGTAAGGAACAAATGAGAAAATATTTGTAAAGCCCTGACTGTAAGAATTTTCACTGACTATCCACTCTCCCTTCTCATCTCTACCTACTGGCTTCCTTCAAGTCTAAGCAAAAATTCTACCTTCTGAAAGAAGTCAAATCCCAGATGTCCTTAATCTTAGTGCCCTTTCTCTGACATCTCCAATTTGCCCAGTTCATATTGTTTGCTGCCTAGTAATTTGTTTGCTGCCTCCCCCTTAGAATGTGAGCTCCTTGAGAGCAAAGATTTGGGGTTTGGATGGTTAATTGGTTTTTATAACCTTTCTTCTCATCTCCCATGTTTAACAGTGTCTGACACCTAGTAAGTGCTTAAACAAATCTGCATTGACTTGACTCGATTTTCAGTACCCCAAGCAACTCTCTAAGACCATAGACTGCAGAACAGCAGCCACTTTGCATTACTAGGGGTGCCTTTACAGAGAAAGCAATACACCAAGCAATTAACAAGTCTGGACAGCTCCTTCTCCCCCAAAAGAGGAAAAATTATAGCTAATATAAAATAGTCACATAAAATTAAGCCCAAGCTAGAAATATACCTAATTTTATGTCAGTTCAATGAACCTCCGTTCTCAATGAGAGCAATATTCCCTCCCATGATGCAGATTGCAATCTCTTTCACAGCTCTTATCATATATATCTACCTTTGTTTACTTGTAAAATAAGTCATCTATATAGTATCTACCCAAATTAAAGTCTTTCTCTAGATTCTTCCATATATATTTTGCATATTTCAGGTATAATATGTATGTACACATGACACATATAAACAAAGGGATTTTTACATAGAGTAGATGAAGAATTTTCAAGACTTGCAATAATTTCTCTGCTTGCCAAGGGGGACTCTATTAAAACTGCCGTTTCACATAGTTACATTCCAGGGAAAAAAAGGATATAATGGTCCAATAGTAATTAGAGACCATTGTACCTAGCTGCTTCCTCAATTTTCCTAATGATTCTGAGAAGAATCTTTTTAAAGTTATTCTAAAAAAACAATCTCCCCAAGGCATTTTAAAATTGACCTCACCAAGCCAGGAAAAGTTTTCACTGGTATTGTTATTTATAAATGTTCCAAAAAAATGGATGTCTTCTTCTTCGTTTACAAAGATGAAGCTACCCAGAGATTTCCATAGATGATATATATGGAGTTGCTTTCCAACCATGGTGAAGGGCTTTTTTACATCACCCAGGCACACTCCCTTTTGTTTAACCTCACTTATAACAAAAGATATATATTACCCAAGACAACTCACTGGAAATCCTGACCACTATCAGGTTTGAATGCATGACTTTCATTTCATGCAATCACTATACCAATATCTCAAACCAGAAATAAAAAGATGGAACAAATTGGAATTGGAAAGCACTCAACATGTCAGTGTCGCTTTTTAGGACAGTTTGTCAGGAAAGTACCAGCTCTGATGCATTCCTTAACCATAAGCTGACAACTGAAAGTGACTAAGAAATAGTGCAGCGGATAATTTATTATGAAGAATGGTATGCCTAACATGTCAGGGGATAGCTCCTACAAACAATATGATATGGAAAGCATAAGCATAGGCTGACCTCTTAAATCACTCCAAGCAGTTTTCCCCACCGCATTATTCCCTTTCTTTCTTTCATAATGTTTTTGATTTTTCCCTAAACTAAATGTCAACCCAAAGCTAGAAACTCTAAGAGCTGATTTAATTTCTGGTGATGATGATGACGATAATGATGATGATATCATAATAATTCCTAAGCCAGCAGTTTTTGCTTATCTAGATAGTCTAAAATCTACAAATGACTGAGCCATTCCTTCCACTTACTGAGTGGCAAAATCTCTCCTCCCCTGTGTGAAGGCTATTCAACAGCTAACATTCGGACAGCAGTTTAAGACACATGAAATACTTTATATACATTACTTTACTTGATCTTCATGATGACCTTGTGATGTAGTATTATCCTCATTTTACAGCTGAGAAAAAGAAGCTGAGGGAAGTGATTTGTCAAAAGTCACAAATCTAGTAAAGTATATAAGATTAATATCTGAATGTAGGTCTTAATGACTTTAAGTCTGCCTCTCTCTACCATACTACTTAATTGCCTTGAATCAAAAGTGGGAATAATAGGATTATATCCAATATTTCAATAGATGTGATATTATTAATATAGGTACTCCCTTCAGTGGTGAAGATCACAAGTGGTCCAAACTTTTCTCACCCTCTGTAACTCTTATCTACATCACCTATGAATTACCCAGTTGGTCCCCACAAATGAACTTAGATTACTCCTTAAAATCTCTTGACATTACATGGGTGCTAGTTTAGTTCACAGACTGTCTTTTGCTCTTCTTGTATGATTGCCCACTTTCTATTCTATTCAGACATCTCTTTAATGAATTTTTAATTTTGCTATTTTTTTCCATATTTCATCAGTAGAAGTGTTTATTATCTATCATAATAGTGAATAAGCCTGATTTACCTCCTCTCTGTACCTTCTCACTGTGGGTAACTATTAATTTTGATTTGGGGCAGATGTCATCATTCTTCAATCTAAAGTCAGATAGAATTGACAGACAAATAAAGATTTTTTAAAAATGAGTTGTATTTCATGGAGACTCTTAAGACTGAAACCTTCAAGCAAATTCCAAAATTTAATTTATCTCCCTTTGTTCTTCCGAATTAGTTCTGTGTCCAATCTATTGTCCATCTGAAATATTTGTCCAAGATATATGTTTGATGGACAAATCAATGAGCTGTCCAATTAAGTTAATATCATAGTCTGATTAAGAGTTTTTCTTCATACACTTGGTTTTTCCTGTGTTGATAGTTAAGCTGAACTCTTTGGTCATGGATCTCATTTAGGATGTTCTGCAGCACTGTAGAGTTTAATTCACTCAGACTAAAGCCATTCAGAAACAAAACAATTTTTAAGTCCCACTCCATTGTTCATTGCCCAAGTCAAGCAGAATAGATTTCATCCACATCAAATGAAATGTCAAGATTCAGTTTGAATTAATGATTTTTTTTCTTTTTGTATAGGTACCAACTGCTATAATTTAACGCTCTCATTGTCCGTAATTAGCACGAATTATCATATTGGGGTCACTTGAAAATTCTCACCATTTCAGTGAACTAAAAGCTAAAAGAGTGTTGGATTTGGTCCTGTGTTTAAATCTGGGTTCAGATATACCTGTGCAACCAAAAGCTAGTCATTTAACTTCTGAGGCTCAGTTTACCCATTTATTTATAAATTAGGATTAATAATTTGTTATGATACCTGTTCCACATAATTATAACTTTGAATAAATCTGAAGGCAGTGGCAAATGGTAATATTTATAAATAGTATGAGGTATATATTGGGAAAAAACCTTAAAATAAAGTAATAGGTAAAAAATCATAAAACCTTAAACTCTGTAAAAGGTGAAAGCCCAAACATAGTGACCTGTTCAAATTATATTTTAGACACTAAGTCAAAACTTAAGGCACTATGACTTATGAAAGCCATAATTAGAATATGTGTAACCCATATGTGACCAGTACATGCTCCATATGCAAACTTATGTCTGGGCATAACATCCACTTAACTCCCAAACTCATTGAGAAGCAGAAAACAAAAAGCATCCACCAATCAGTAGTGATGTACTCTCTAGCTCCGCCTGCCTTAGTCTGTTTTCTATAATTACCACACAGATTTTGGAGCTCTGGAACAGGGATCCACAGAACTGTCTGGCTACTGCCCCAGAGAGATGATTGCCCATGTTTGTAAGTATTCATGATGATTGATTAAACTACTATCCATAATCAATCTAGAGCTCCATGGTCTCTTCCTTTGATCTAGAAAGAAGATCCCACAGTTATGGGGGGAGGTACAGGGTTCCCTAGCCAGGGGAATTACAGATCTTACAAATATACTCATATATTTTCTTCAAAGAACTAACAACAATGATTTTGATTTTTTTATTTATAAATACATTAACATCATCCTCCAAACAAAAGGTGAGGAAACTGCAGCCCTCTATGTCCTCAAGCGTAGCCGTTACTTGAGGACCTAGAGAACCACATGCGACCTTGAGGTCATGGGTTCTCCATCCCTGCCAGAACTGCACTTGTGTACCTAGAGGGCCATACATAGCCTTGAAGTCACAGGTTCCCCACCCCTGTAAGACTCTTCCATTATGCTACGATATGAAACAAACGTGGCTAATAATAGCTCTGGAGCTGAAGACATAACACTAAGAATAAAGCACATGTGTCAGAAATCCCGAAAGCAGGAGAGAGAAAAAAAATACCTACCAGTTTCTATTATTTGTGGAGGAGGAAGGTTGTTTCCTAACTGTGAGGCTGTTTGAGCTAGAGAAGAAAATGGCAAACCAGTATCACTGCCAAGAAAATCCTACAAAGAGTCAGACAAGATTGAAGGGAGTTAATGACAACAAACAAGAATTATAATGCTGCCATCTAAACCTCTTTGAATTGTCTGTTAACCTTGATAAACCCAAGCTCTCTTTGTGGTTGAATTTGCAAACACCTTGTAATAAATAATTTTTTGCCTAGAAGCAATAAAATGACACCTCGGTTCCATGTAATTCCCTCCTCTTTTGATTTAGTTTATTTTAGAAAGAAAAAAATTTTAAAAAAAGATTAAGAATACAGATACAGTTATTCTGATCTCTAATTTAGGAGAATGCCTGAAATTTAAAGAGAAGTTTGGGTCTCTCCCAAATTTAACATTTATACCAGTCTTTTGTTAAGCACTAGCTTCTTTGTGGTTGGGGCAAAAATTAGGTTATCAGAAATGTTTGGATAATTAAAGAACCAACTATATTTCAAGGGATGTTAATAGAGAAAAACCAGGAGGGGAAGTTGAAGAAGGAGCAAACTTTTCTTGGAATTTCCTTCAGTCTTTGAGTACATGGTAGAATCAGCGTCACTTCTTCTACACTAAGATACATCAGGCCCTCCTTGGTATCTCCTTCCTAGCTAAGCGGTACAAGACTTGGCCTTGATTCAGGAAGACCTGAGCTCAATCCAGCCTCAGATATTTACTAGCTATGCAACCCTGGGCAATTTATTGTTTTCTCTCAATTTACCTCAGTTTCTTCAACTCTAAAATGAGGAAAACAGCACCTACCTTGTAGGGTTGTTGTGAAGATTAATGAATTACTATTTGCACAAAGCACTATGTAAGTCCTTATTCCCTTCTTTTTTTTGCCATAGTTCCTTCTCTTTTCACTGGTTGTTCCTGGTCTACCAATTCCTTCTGACTCAGGACTAGCTATCCTCTCTACTGCAAGACCCTTGAAATCTTTTCTCCACCAGGAATTTGAATAACCTGGTTTCTGAATTAGTCTTCTATTTTATAGATATGTATATATAAAATAAAATATCTACTTTAGAGATATACAAGACATGACCAAGTTTTCTCAGATTATTCTTCCTGTCAATATCACACTGAACAAAATATAACATAATTGACTGGTTAAGACTTGTCCTTACCCGAGAAATATATTAAGACACGTATCTTATCACAAAATTTAAGTATGGGGGAGATAATCAATGGCCTCCCTTCTTCTAAGTCATTCAATTTAATTCAATTGAACTCAACAAGCATTTATTATAAGTGCTTATCTATGTAAGATGTATGCTAGATTCTAGGGATACAAACATAAAATTACATCATCCCTAACCTCAAGAAACTTTTATTTTACTGCTGCATATATGCAGGCAGAGCTAGCTATAATTAGCTGATTCTGTAAACTAAGCAAAAGAGAAAAGCTTTGGCCTTTGTTAATTGCTTCTACAATAAAATACAAATTGTTTTGTTTATAAGCTTTTTTCTAGCAGATTACACATTATTTCCCTTTGTACATTCTACATTTCAACCAAAATGTCTTAGTTGCTCCTTTCCACATATGACATTTGCCCAACATGTCCCTCAATTTAGAATACCTTCTTGCCTCTCCTCTCCCATCTTGCTCCCCCTTGAAGGCTGAAAACCCCTTCCTTTAGTAACTTATTTCTGAGTCTCCCAGATTTAATGCTCATCCCTTCCCCAAATCACTTTCCATATATTTTCCTTTTACTTCTCTGTGTATATTTTGTACCCTACCCCAAGAAGTTTAGCCTCTTAAGGGCAAAAATTGTCATTTTTTTTTGTATTCACAGTGCTGAGCACACACTAACTGTTAAATAGGACTTATTTAAAATACATTGTTTGAAGGTCAACATTGCCCAAAGTTAGGGAAATATTTTTCTGTGATAGAGAAGAATCTACAGAAAGTGACTAAACTTTAAAGGTATTTATAAAATGTTAGATTTTGCCTTGGACATGTTCTGTATAGCATCTGCAGGAGGATGCTTATTGTCAACCTTGAACAATCCAAATATGCCTTCCATCTTCAAATCAGAGATCACATTCTCAGAAAGCATGCTCATTAGGAAATATTATTATCTGTACTCTCTAGAGTAATCTACTTAACCTAATATGAATAAGTGAAATGATGTGAGAGATGCAAGGGATATTTCTGAATCCTTTCTTCCAAGAATAAATCCTCTTGCTGGTAAATAAGATGAGCTGCTTTTTTTGGTTTTAATTTTATTTTAAAGTGAAGACAGATAATGTGTCATAGTGCAGCCTTACAAATAAGAGGAGCTACATTCCAATACCACCATTGACACATACTGATTTTATGAGGCAGCTAGGGAGAACAACTGATAGAGCACTGGACCTGGAACCATGAGCTTCAAATCTAGCCTCAGATCCTTCCTATCTGTTTGACCCTGGGCAAGTCACTTAACCACTGTTTACCTCAGTTTCTTCATTTCTATAGTATCACCTACCTCCCAAGATTATTATGAAGTTTAAATGAGATCATGATCTACAAAACACATAGTAAAACACACATAGTAAAAGCTATATAAATGTTAGATTTTTTTATTATTATTATATTATGACACATTATAAATTATAAAAATGCATATGTGAATTTTTAAAAATACTCTCCTGAACTTCATATACAAGGCTCCTGAGAGGAAAAAACTAAGTGTTACAGCAGCAAGATTCCTTTTCAAAGCAAGACTGGCCAGTTTGGGTTTCTGAATATATCACAGGGGACTGTCACTTGACTGTTGCCATTCCAAGCCTTCAAGTGATTTACTAGTTTCACCAGCTCAGTTTAAGAGGAGTTACTCAAAAGTATTGGCTTAACTATTTTTATCAAATCCATTATTTTATTCTATAAAGTCAGTTATTAAGCATATATTAAGCACCTACTATTTGCCAGGCACTGTTCTAAATACTAGGCATACTAAAAAGGTGAACTACAGCCTCATTGGGGAGATAAATGCCAACAGCTATGTACAAACAAGATACATATAGGCTAAACCAGAGATAATCAAGGAGGGAAAGCATTAGGATTGAGGGAGACCAATAAAGACTTTCTGTAAAAGGTGGGATTTTTGCCAGGGCTTGAAGGAATCTGGGAAGGAAGGAGGTAGAGAACAGGAAAGAGAGAACTGTAGGCATGAGAAACAGCCAGTGGAAATATTCAGACTCTGGAGATGGAATTTCTTGCTTAAGGAGCAACAAGGAGGCCAGTATCACTAGGTTTGCAAAGCAGTTTTTAAATATTATTTCATTTTATCCTCACAAAGACTCTGGGAGGTGAGGGCTGTTATCATCTTCATTTTACAGATGAGTTACCTAAGGTAGAAAGAAGTTAAGTGACTTGCGCAGGGTCAAATAGGCATTAAGCATCTGACGCTGGATTTGAACTCTGGTCTTCTGACTCCTGTGGGCACTAAGTGGTACTGTTGATTGAGTGCTGAGCCTAGAGTAAGAATGACTCATCTTCCTGAGTTCAAATACAGCCTCAAACACTGACTAGCTGTGTGACCCTGGGTAAGTCACTTAACTGTTTACCTTAGGTTTCTCATCTTAAAAACAAGCTGGAAAAGGAAATGTCAAATCACTCCAGTATCTTTGCCAAGAAAACTCCAAATGGAGTCACAAAGAGTCAGTCACAACTGTAAAACAACTGAATAACAACTTCCTGACTCCAAATTCAGCACTCTGAACCATCTAGATGTCAAAAATAAAGTTTTTTTGAATTAACCACATTGAAAAAGTCATCTCAGTTTTAAACATTTTAACTTTCCAGATTATCAAACAAATCTGTAAACCTTTTCCATCATTACATATGTTAAGGATGGACACTGTATGTGGTAAATTTCCCCCCTCTTCTCCCAAATTTCATAACTTCTAGAAACCCTTCATTCTGCAACAGGACATCAACTCTGAAATTCAGACCTCTTCAGTGTCCCTCTCCACTCCCCAAGGCCCTTCTCTCACTCTTATTACAAACAGAGGAAGATGGACATCTGAGAGCTATTTCCAGATCCTTAATTTAAGGAGGACACCTGGGGCTACTATTTCATAACTTCTCATCTAGCTACAGGATTTACTTTGTCATGCCCTTGTGCCAGGTACCCACCTTTCCCTACACACACACACACACACACACACACACACACACTTACACACATACATACACACACACACCATTTTTCAGGTTCTTTTTTATATGTTATCTTCTTACTTTCGAGTATGAGCTCCTTAAGGGCTGTCTTTTGCCTTTTTTTGTAATCCTAGTCTGGCACACAGTGGGGCCTTAGTAAATTGTTATTGACTGATTACAGACTATTGAAAATGAGCCCAACATATAATTAGTAGAAAGGATAAGGCTTCACAACTTTACCTTTGACTGAATATCATTATTTTATTCACACAAGGTTTCTCTCTGAACCAAATGTTCATCTTTATAACACCAGTGATACTGCTTGGCTACCTCATGAAATATCATGAATTTAAATATAAATACACGTTGATATATAAATGTATATGATTTTATGAATAATTAATATGAATATATAATTGATATGTGAACTTCATAATTGATATATGAATCATCACTGAAATTAAATATCACTCAAAGTGGATATTGGAGGTATACCAATGGAGGTATACTGAGTTAAGGTGAGCAAGATACAACACACAGTAGATTAGGAATTACAGAGGATGAGTGGCATAAAGAAAGTCATTGAAAAAATGGATGAATGGCAAAGCAGATGGACTAGTCAGATAGTGAGAGCAATAGAGAACCTGCATGACCCATGTTGGTATCTATGCCACACTAGAAAGTACTAGGGAAATTTCTAGAATACAGTGTCACTGTTCAGTGGTGAATTTATGGAAAGTCTCAGATAAGAGCATCATCCTATGGAGAGGCATTGATGGTTTTTGATCAGCACCAGGGTGAAGAAATCCCCAATCCTTCATGTAAAAGATCACAGATGCAATGTAGTGTTAGGGTATGAGGAAGAACTCTCTAAGAGAATCTGTTCTGTAAAGTTTGGATTCAGTCAAAGGGCCACACGTGATGACCTAGAGCCACATGTGGCCTCAAGACCGTAAGTTCTCCACCCCTGTAATAGTACATAAAAATGGAATGGGTTCACTACTTTTGTAGTAAGTTTCCTATCACTAAAAGTTTCCAAATAGAATGAAAATGACCACAATTAAAGGATATGAAATATATGAGCTGTCACACGGGTTTAGATGACTTCTCTGGTCCCCTTCAGATTCATCATTAAGTACACTTCTACAATTCATACACCTTCTGATGATGTTGGACCCTGGAAAACTACCTTTGTGAAGCTGGATAAAATGACATCTTTATAATGTGTTTGAGGAAAGAAAGGTACTAGAAAAAAAAAACTATCCAAGCATATTAGACATTCCTTCATGAATCCTTACAATGCTTTAATGTAGTTAAACTTTCCAGGAGTGCCCTGACCTCTGGGCAAGGAATGGTAGGCTTTTAAAATTGGAAGGGACCTGAAAAGTCACCTAATCTAATTTACAACACAATGATTGAGTGACTTCTCCAACATTTCTGCCCCATGGACATAAGTTTCAGCTTGAATACTCCTAATGTTGGCAAACTTGCTGCTTCATAAAATAACACATTCTATTGTTGGACTGCTCTATTTATTTCAAAAGTTCTCATATTAAATTGAAATCTGCCTCTTTGTCCTTTCCACTTTCATCTCATGTCTACCTTAGTGGAAAGCAAGCAATACGCAACAAATATACTCCATGTTCTTTGTGAAAATCTACCCATTAAATACTCTATGACAACCAAATACAAACTCAGTGGATCCTGGAAGGCAAAAACTATTTCCCTTTTATCTTTATATTCCCAGCACAGAGCACAGTGCCTTCAATGGAGAAGGGCTTAATAAATGATTGCTGAATTAAATTCCCTTGAAATTTCTTTCCATCCCAGTTGCTATTTTCTTCATTTACACTAGACTGTCAGTGTCCCTCCTAAAATGGGATACCCAGAATTCAACACAATACCTCTGAAGCTATCTGAATAGCAGAGGACAGGGACTATTGATTTCTTCTAGCTGGATGCCAAACAGTTCACTGTGAATTTTAGGAGTTTAATAAATCATTGCTGATGAATGAATGATCCAGGGACTCTGGCCTCCTTGTTCTTCCTTACATTCCAGTTCCCAACTAAGCATTTTCATTGACTATTACTCCATGTCCAGAACTTTCTACTTCGTCATCTCTACCTTCTAGCTTCCCTGGCTCTGTGAGCTAAAATCTAACATTTTTAAAGAATCCTTTCCAAATCCACTTTGATGAAAGTTGCCTTCCCTCTGAGATTATCTTTGATTTATCTTATATGTATTAGTTTATGCTTAGCTGTTTTCATGTTTCCCTTCTCTCCTCTCACCCTCCTCCCATGATCTCCTTGAGTACAGTGATTATCTGATACCTTTTTCTGAATCCTAGAGCTTAACACATTGTCTGGGACACAGTAGGCACTTAATAAATGCAATATGACTAATTTAATGAAGTCAAAATTTTAATTTATTAAGCACCACATGAACCTTGGAATTAAGTAGACATACCTGGAATTTCTTAATCACATGAATTTTGCCAACCCAAGTGAAAAAAATATTCTATCTGGAGACTGATTGGGGGAATGCAAGATGTTGAACTAGATGAAGAATAGACAGTGGGGGATGGAGTTTCTAAAAGACTCTCTTGCAAGGAGAGATTAGATAGATTCTAATATAATTCCATAGAGCAGAAGTAGGAGCAATGTATGGAAATTTCAGAAAGATGATCTTGACCTTGTTTTAAGGGGGAAATATAGAACTTTCTAACTATTGGATCTTTCCAAAATTGAAATGGACTGCCTTAGGAGATAATGAGTGCCACCTAATAAAATGTCTTCCAGAAGATACCAGATGTTGACTTGTTGAGTATATTGTAGATGGGATTCTTGGTAGAGTATAGATTGTTCCTGAGGGTTTATATTCTGTAATTCTATTAAAGTTGTTTCCATGCTATAATTTGTATAATTGTATAATTTGCATAATTTTGTATAATTTGTATAATTTCGTAATCTAAATGCAAGATGTTTCATTTATCCAACTTATATTTACTCTAGTTGGCCTCAACTTATAGTTATATCCCATTAAGATCAGTTTAAATTCTGATTTGATCATCTCTTGTATTAAATAGTAACATGATAATATTGCATTCATAGCGTACATAAAATAGCTTTCCTCATAACACTTCTAGGAGGTTGGTAGTACAAGTATTACTATTCTACTTTTATATATAAGGATACTTTTATTTTGTATCTAATCTGTATATTTCTTCATCTGCAAAATGAGCTGGAGAAGGAAATGGCAAACCACTCCAATGTCTTTGCCAAGAAAACCAACCCTAAATGAAATCACAAAGAGTCTGGCATGACTAAAATGACTTAACAACAACATTCTATATATATTTGTTCTGTATATACTTGTTTATACACATATATACACATATACACTTGTTTATACACAATATGTGTTTATACACATATTGTCTATCCCAATAGAATGTGAGCATCTTGGAGACAGAGTTTGTCCTCAGATTTTTTTCAAAGTGGCACAATAGATAAGGGGCTGAGACTGGAGTCAGGAAAAACTGAGCTAAAATCTAGCTTTGTACAATGACTACTTAACCTCTATCTGCCTCAGTTTCTTCAACTGTGAAATGGGGATGATAATAACTCCTACCTTCCAAGGCTGTTGTAATGATCAAATGAAAACATATTTGTAAAAGTGCTTAGCATAGTGTCTGACAAAGAGGAGGCACATAAATGTTTCTGTCCCTTCTTCTTTTTTTATCCCCAGTGGGCATAGTGCCTAGAACATAGCAGGTGTAAACTGACTGTTTTTTGATTTATCAATCAATGGATAAAAGTAAATGGGTTGCCCCAAATTAGATATAGAATATCTCTTTTTTAATATAAATTTATATATTTAACTTTTTACATTCATTTTCACAAAACGTTGGATTCCAAATTTTCTCCCCACTTATCCCCTCCCCCCACCCCAATACACCGAGCATTCTAATTTTCCCTATCATCAATCTGCTCTCTCTTCTATCATCCCTCCCTTCTCTTGTCCCCATCTTCTCTTTTGTCCTGTAGGGCCAGATGACTTTCTATTCCCCATTAACTGTATTTCTTATTTCCTAGTAGCAAGAACAATACTAAGCAGTTGTTCCTAAAACTTTGAGTTCCAAATTCTCCCCATCCCTCCCTCCCCACCCATTCCCTTTGGGAAGGCACGCAATTCAAAATAGGCCATATCTGTGTAGTTTTGCAAATAACTTCAAGAACAGTCATGTGTAAGACTAACTCTATTTCCCTCCATCCTATCCTGCCCCCCATTGTTTCTATTCTGTCTTTTGATCCTGTCCCTCCCTGAGTGTTGACTTCAAATTGCTCCCTCCTCCCATTGCCCTCCCTTCCATCATCTCCCCCACCCTGCTTATCTCCTTCTCCCCCACTTTCCTGTATTGTAAGATAGATTTTCATACCAAAATGAGTGTGCATTTTATTCCTTCCTTTAGTCAAATGTGATGAGATTAAACTTCATGGTTTTTTTCTCAGCTCTCCTCTTTTTCCCTCTACTAAAAAGTCTCCTGCTTGCCTCTTGAATGAGAGATAATTTACCCTATTCTATTTCACCCTCTCTCCTCCCACTGCATTTCTCTCTCACCGTTTACCTTAATTTCTTTTGAGATATGATCCCATCCTATTCAATTCACTCTATGCTCTCTGTCTCTGTATGTGCATACATGTGTGTATGTGTGAGCACATGTGTGTACATGTATGTGTGCATGTGCATGTGTGTATTTGTGTTTGTGGTCCCACCAACTACCCAGATACCGAAAAGTTTTAAAAGTTACAAATACTGTCTTTCCATGTACGAATGTAAATAGTTCACCTTTGGTAAGTCCCTTATGACTTCTCTTTGCTGTTTACTTTTTCATGCTTCTTCTCATTCTTGTGTTTGAAAGTCAAATTTTCTTTTCAGCTCTAGTCTTTTCATCAAGAATGCTTGAAAGTCCTCTGTTTCATTGAAAGACCATATTTTCCCCTGAAGTATTATACTCAGTTTTGTTGGGTAGGTGATTCTTGGTTTGCATCCTAGTTCCTTTGACTTCTGGAATATCCTTCGATCCCTTAATGTAGAAGCTGCTAGATCTTGTCCTTATCTTATCCTGATTGTATTTCCACAATACTAGAATTGTTCCTTTCAAGCTGCTTGCAATATTTTCTCCTTGACCTGGGAACTCTGGAATTTGGCCACAATGTTCCTAGGAGTTTCTCTTTTTGGATCTCTTTCAGGTGGTGATCAATGGATTCCTTCAATACTTATTTTGCCCTCTGGTTGTAGAATATCAGGGCAGTTTTCCTTGATAATTTCATGAAAGATGATGTCTAGGCTCTTTTTTTGATCATGGCTTTCAGGTAGTCCCATAATTTTTAAATTGTCTCTCCTGGATCTATTTTCCAGGTCAGTTGTTTTTCCAATGAGATATTTCACATTATCTTCCATTTTTTCATTCTTTTGGTTTTGTTTGGTGATTTCTTGGTTTCTCAGAAAGTCATTAGCCTCCATCTGTTCCATTCTAATTTTGAGAGAACTATTCTCTTCAGTGAGCTTTTGAACCTCTTTTTTCCATTTGGCTAATTCTGCTTTTGAAAGCATTCTTCTCCTCATTGGCTTTTTGAACCTCTTTTGCCAATTGAGTTAGCCTATTTTTCAGGGTGTTATTTTCTTCAGCAATTTTTTGGGTCTCCTTTACCAAGGTATTGACCCATTTTTCACGCTTTTCTTGCATCTCTCTCATTTCTCTTCCCAGTTTTTCCTCCACCTGTCTGCCTTGATTTTCAAAATCCTTTTTGAGCTCTTCCATGGCTTGAGTCCATTGGATATCTATTTCAGATGTTTGGGATACAGAGGCCTTGACTTCTATGTCTTTCCCTGATGGTAAACATTGTTCTTCCTCATCAGAAATGAAAGGAGGAAACATCTGTTCACCAAGAAAGTAGCCTTCTATGGTCTTATTTTTCTTCCCTTTTCTGGGCATTTTCCCAGCCAGTTCTCAGACTTCTGAGATACCTCTCCACCCCTGCCTAGATCCAACCACCTAGTGCTTGAGGTCTGAGATTCAAATGCTGCTCCCCAGCCTCAGGGCTTTCAGCAGCAGGCAGGGCTACTGTTCAGGGTAAGATTAAATTCAGGTTCTCAGGTAGGGGCAGGGCCACCTCCCAGGCTCAGTTCCCTCAGGGAGTTTATGCAGAGACCTTCAGTAATGGATCTGAGGTCCTGTCTGCCCCGGGAGCTCTTGGCCACTGCTGCCTCTGTCGCTGCCTCTGCTGCTGCCTCTGCCGCTGCCTCCCAAGGAGGCCTGAGTTATGGAGACACCCCGCTCCCCTCTCGGTCAGCCCAGAAGTCTCTCTCACTGACCTGTAGTGCCTGTGGGTGGAGGGACCTACGCGGCCACCAGCGGTTCTGTCCCTGAAGCCTGTTCAGATCTGCTCCTGTTGGGGTGGCGCGGCCAGGGCTGGGCTCCTCTGTCCAGTGAGCAATGGACCTTTGGAGTCAGTTTTTCAGGGCTCTCTGGAATGGAAATCTCCTCTCCTGCATTGCTGTGTGGCTTCCACTGCTCCAGAATTTGTGGGGAGTTCTTTTTACAGGTAATTTATGGGCTGTGGGTTTGGAGCTAGCATATGTGAGTCTTTCTACTCCGCCATCTTGGCTCCTCCCCCCCAATATAGAATATCTTTCAAAGATGGACTTTGATCCTGGACTACCTTGGCCCTCCATCCATGATCTTGCACTGTGCCACATTGGGCATTCCCAAGCTTTGCTACATCTGTTTTTATTTTTTAAATTATCATACATGTCTTCAATCAGTCAATATATTAAAATGTTAATGTTTAACATGGACCAGGGAAAGGGCATTATGGACAAGCGTATATGTGTCTCCTACTATACAGGTTGATTTTTACCTCTGTTTTCCTTTCTTCACTCTTTCTAGTGCTTTCATGGTAGTGGGATGGAGTTGGGAAGAAAGAAAAGCAAATATATTCAGCATTAAGTACTCAAGAACTAATTCCATCTAAAGACAATCCAGATTGTCTTAATTTTGTGTTCATTCTGATCCTTCAGCAGAGAAATCATTCTATTATTACACTCCAATTACTTAAATTTGTCATTCATTTGTACTGCTAATAAACATTTTGATGTATAGGATATGTTGAAGTTTTTGACAAAAAGGAGATTATTTGAATATAAGCTCATTTAGAGTAAAGGCAATTTCATTCTTTGTACTCATTTCCCCAGTGCCATGCCCAATGACTTACCCATAGTAAATAAATACTTGTTGACTGATTAAGTCCTTATAATTCTGGATAATCATTGATCAATGCTATCCTCTACGAATTCCTTGGATTGTAAAAATATGATTGTGCTGAATTATCACTTTGAAAACAGAGAAAGATACAGCCATTGTAATTGGCACAAGAAAGTAAATATAGAACCCAATGCCAGTATTTTCTCTCTTGCCTATAAGCAAAGTTTTCAAGGTTGCAAAGTAATGTTGGCATTGTATGCTCAGCTCAATTATAGGAGCCATAGAATAAAATGGGACCAGAGTGGAGAAATAGCACCTTGAACGGCTGAAGGTTCAGCCATCCAGATGATGCATATTATGTAAAAAGATATTGAACAGTAAAAGATGTTGAAAGCAAAAATTTTGTCTTAGAAATGTGTTTTATTTTGGTTAAACACCCTTTTAGAAATATATCTTTTTTGCATTTTGAAGAGACAGCAGAGAAGGGGGCTTAGCAGAAGCCAGCGACCTATAATCCAGTAGCTAAACAGCCTGAAAAGGTAGTAACCCAGGCCAAGGTAGCCAAAGCTGCTCGGGTTGGAGAAAGAGAGGAAGAGGTCTGGTCTTGGCTTGGCTGGAAGGGTTTCACCTGTGGGCATGCCCCAGCCAGTAGAAACAGGAAGATGCTTGATTATTCAGTTTCAAGAATCTGATAATATGGATGAAGATTATGGAAGAGATTCAGCCCTTGTAGCTAAGAAAATCACATCATCACCCTGACTGGCTAGATACAAGAGTCTGGGAAAAATTCCAGGATGATAGTGAGGACCCTGAAGAAAAAGAGGTGAAAACCAAGAAGGGCGATTCATACTCACTAGGAGATAGTAAAGGTGAGAAAAAAGGTCACAAAAATGTGTACCAACAACATCAGTCAGCATTCAAAGCAGCTTCTGAGTAGGGAAAGAAGCTCATGGAAGAGGTGAGCAGTAAGGAACAAGAAGGGGAAGATGAGAAATCATTCCAGAAGGATCCCAGCAGTGATGAAGACTTCCTAATGGAAGGTGATTTTGATAATGATTATGGAAGTTCAAGAAAACCAAAACTTCATGAGACCCAAGCCAGAAAGGAAAGGAAAGAAAATGCCCTAACCCAGGTTAAAGACTACAATGACACCAAATCTGCCTGTGATTATTCTTCATTGCCAAAGAAGACCATGACATTAGAGAAATGATGACATGACTTGCACCTGACTTTGTTTTGAGTGAGGGAGGGCTGTGCAGGTCACCAGCCTCACTTCTCCTCCAGAGCCATTTGGATCCATTGACCAGACATTTATAGGCCAAGGTCTCTCAGTGCATCCTGGGTCTTCTGCAATGACACTAAATGCACTAAAGTGAAAAGGAAAATTAAGCTACTCCCACAGCATCAAAGGCATCAAAGGAAAAGACTCCTTCTTCCAAAGAAGAGAAAGAAGAGTCAGAAAACCTCCAGAGAGAAAAAACCTGGCAGCCCTCTACCAGAAAAATCTGGGGATGAGAGATCTGAAGATGAAAGCCAGTCTGGAGAAGATTAAAAAGCAATAGTTTAGGAAGATTTTGTATGTGTTTTTGAAAGAGAGGGGAAACAAAGAAAACATACTTAGGGTTAGAACTTGGGCTGTGGCTTGACTTACAGACTTTGAATGTTTCACCCTCTTCCATTTTCTTCTGCCTCCCACACTGTTGAGAGATGATGCCCCCTTTTCTAAAAAGATGCCCCCTTTTCTAAAAAGAGAAAATTTCAATCTTTTAAAATTACCATTGTTTGTTGGCTAATCTACCTCTCCCAACCTCTAGTGAAAGTCATGACGAAATATTCAATGAATTTTTGTCATTGTTGTCCAGTCATATCTGACTATTCTTGACTCCATTTGGGTTTTCCTGGCAAAGATATTGGAGTGGTTTGCCATTTTCTTCTCCAGCTCATTTTGCAGATGAAGAAACAGAAGCAAACAGGATTAAGTAACTTTCCCAGGGTCACAGATAATAAATAGCTTATTCTAGATTTGAACTCAGGAAGACAAGTCTACTATATCACCTTGCTGCCCTATAAATTTACCTAATGACTATACTGCGTAACATTCCAAAAAAAAGAAAAAAATGAAAGGATTACTACTATAGGTTAAGCAATAAGATTTGAGGCAAATGGTTTTGGAATTTCAATTTTATTAAAATTTACCAAGGTGAGCAGGAATTCAAAAGACTATAAGGGTTCCAAATGAAAATTGTTGTTCTTTATTTACCTGAATTTGCAAAAGATCACTGTTAGTAAATACAAAAAATAAGTATTTTTCTTTTGAATAATTAAACTTCCATTGTCTAGGAAGAAATAGTAATAATCGTGAAAACATCCTCATGTTTTTCCTTATTTTGAACCTCATTTGGGAAGAACCAGGAAACATGACCTCTTGGTGTGGGATTTTATTAGCTTTTTTCTTTATATTGCTCTGTTTTGTCGTATTTCACTCCTGGTTATCTCAAGGAGAACAGGAGCAAGTCATCCCTTTTTCCTGGTAAAGTCTTTAGGGAGTTAAATGATGCTCAGCCTAAAAATCAGCAGAGGAGTGCACTAAAATCTGACAGACTTTGTTTCAGATTTTAATATCTATGGTTTTTAAAATAGATATGTATCTATTATTTTTCTTGGAATAAATTTTTCCAAGGATCAAGAGGAATTCAGAAAGATTGCTGTACCACATCAAAACGTGTTTCTTCTCAAATTGACCATGTTTAGATTTTAAGTCAGTAAAGAACCAGCTAATATGAAACTAAAAAAAAACTATATTTTTTCATATATCCACACATGCTCAAAGTTTTATAAACATTATATACTGCATTTGTATAAACAGTGGGTTAATTGATACCTGTCACTTTAGAAATGGATAAACCTAGAAATATTAAGGTCATTACATATTCTAAACAACTTTCAAAATAAAAATGTGTAATTTTCCCCAAGTAATTTCTTTTTGATCTTTAAATATAAAAGAGTAGTTTCTCTGTGCATACTTCATTGAATCTTTGGCTAAATCTTGTTTTCTCAGAGATATTAGAGGTCTAAGAAGCCTGTCAAGTTATTTTCATTGCTCTTTCTGATTGCTTGCAATAGCAATTCTCATTTTAAGCTGTAAATTGAATTGCAATAGATAAATATGTAGAGGTTATTGGAAACATAAAACCCTTGAGCCTTGAATTTGGAGAATGTGCAAATGCATAACCATTGATATGACACATATGCTATATTATGATCTGGTTTTTAAAAAATAGACCACTCAACTAGGAATCCAGGCGCCTACATTCTAGGCTTAGTTCTCCTAACTATGTGACCTTGAGGGAAACATTTATTTTTTATGTGGTTTTACTGAACATAAATCAAATGAGAATAATAACTCCTGTTTAACTTAAAGAGCATTTTGTTTTTAAGGATTAAAAAAAAATAAGATATTATAAGTAAATGTTTTTTAGGGATTACATATATTACATATTCATATACATATAAAATGCAAGTTAGCAATATATGCATATATATACATATACATGTGTGTATGTATATGTATGTATATAAAATTTCATCAGGATGAATGATTGATTCCATTGATTGAGGTCTCAGGCCCTTTATATCTCAGTACATAATAGTCAGAATAGTTGATAAGTTGTTGTGTTCATGATATTCATTGCCAGAAAGGCAACCTTCTGGCATTTTTTCATGTTTTGAATGCTAATAATTAGAAGAAAGCCAAACAATTGCTAATAAAGCCCATTCTCAAAACCCTTCAGCTAAGTAGGTTCTGTCTGAGCCTGTGGTCCACTAGAATAACCTATGAAAACCAGAATTTGGAGGTTTATAGTTATTATGCATGCAAAGACTAAAAATATGTTAGGTTGGATCACAACTTATCAATTACTTCCAATTATTTACCTACTAACTCATAATCTACTAAGGAGTCAAATATTTTGAAGGAAACAAGAACATTACATAGAATCTCTAATTAAATTTGTCTGTTATTTCCAATTTGACCATTGAGTTGAATGACATTTTCAAATAGCATTTTTATGGATTAATATATATATATATATGTATACCTATATTAATGAAGATAGAATACAATGCAATTATAATCATATTGGTATCTTAATGAGAAAAATAGATAGCATTAATTTATATGGTTATTTACACTCTTTATTATCTATTCACTTCTCCAGAAATAAAAATATTACTAGACAAGAATGTGTGTGTGTCTGTCGAATGTCTTGCAAAATAATAAAAGAGGTTTGAGCTAAAAAGGACAAGGATGGAGAAAACTATTATCCATCAATCTATATACCACAGAGGGTAGCTACAATGAGTAAGGAAGACTAAAAACTGAAATACTCAGAAATTTGCAGGAGACAAAATAAGAAAGGATACTATAATAAAACTGATTAAATGCCTGAAGTCAAGGCAACAATTAAGAAAAATTAAGGTCCTAATGAAAAATGTAAAGTGTAGGTATGACTGAGGGCTAGTACAGTGAAATTGATGATTATAATATGGCTCTGAATATATGTACCTCATTCAAAAGAAATGGACAGCTTAAGAGTTGGTGTTGTTGGAATTAGCACTGCATATTAAAAATGTTTACTCAAGTGAGAAAATCTAGAAAACAGAAGAGGAATGGTGGAAAGCATTTGGATTGTGGTTGTTGCTGCTGTGTGCATCCTTCATTTTCGAAGAGGACCATGACATAAGAGAATTGATGACATGACTTGTACTTGACTTCACCTTAAGTGAGGGAGGGCTGTGCAGGTCACCAGCCTCACTTTCTCCTCCTGAGCCATCTGAATCTACTTACTACTAAAGGAGTACTTGGATAAAGATCAATGGAAGTAGAAACAGAAATAATTTTGCCATCTGAGCATACTATTGACTATCTGGATAAATGATAAATAGTTCTAGTAACAGATCACAAGCTTAGCACATAGACATGATATATGAGTGATGGGAGACTTCATTTAGGAAGATATCTACTAGAGTTCTTTCTTTGTGATAAATAGGAATATTAACAAAATATATGCTTGACTAGCAGTAATTAGATCCTTTAAAAGGCAGAAATCATTTCTATACTGGATTTGACAACCACTAATGGGGAGAAACTGTTTGCTATGGCAGAAACAATAAGAACTTTGGAAAGAAGATATTCTCATTTCGAGTTTGTGATAAAAGAAAGTCAAAGATAGTTTGAGCCTAGGTACTGGGAAAGTTGGTTACAATCAGTTCAGAGGAAGGATACGTATTAAGAGAGAAGTCTAGGAGGAATGGGAAACCTTCAAGAATGAAATTCTAAAGATTGAAAACATACAAATGAGTAAGGACAATGCTGGTTTTC
The DNA here is from genome assembly GCA_023548195.1 of Bettongia penicillata ogilbyi. Taxonomy (NCBI): domain Eukaryota; kingdom Metazoa; phylum Chordata; class Mammalia; order Diprotodontia; family Potoroidae; genus Bettongia; species Bettongia penicillata. The sequence continues at coordinate 1,279,563 of JAJHZJ010000366.1, forward strand.
ATCAAAGACAAATGGCTGGGAACTCACAAGTTAACAAAAATTTTTAAAATATATGTCTAAAAGCTGGACACCAAGATTGATTTTTTAATTGTTATATAATACTGTAATATAATGCATAATGAGGTGAAAACAGCAAAAGTCCCTAAGACTAATAAAAATGTGATTTTTAAAATCATATTGAGAGAAATAGAAGCAACAAAGAAAGAATAGGAACATTACTTGAAATGAACAGAATGATAATAAAAGAGGAAGATGTGCTTGATTCTTATTTTGATTCATTTGTTTCTGCCAAGAAGAATCATCTACACTGAAAAGAACAAAGATGGTTAATAAGGAATTGATGACCAAGATAAGTAAGGGACTAGTAAGAGGGCACTTAGTTACCACTGATCAAAGGAAGTTACATAGCCAAGATAAAATGCATACTCAGGCACAGAAAAAAAAGGCAGATGTAATTGCTAAGTTATAGTCAGTGATATTTAAAAGATCTTGACAATGTCATAAATACCATAGAATCAAGGAAAGATAAATCTCTGATTTCTCTTCCCCCCAAAAAATTTAAGAGAGCAGTTTCCAAATTATAAGTAAATTTATGGTATCTTGGAAAATTTGAACATGTATTCTTAAAGTTTTAATTTAGCAAAAGATGACATGATTGTAAAGAACACTCATGGCTTCATCAATGACAGGTCATATCAGACTAACCTAATTTCCTTTACTAACAGAGATACTAAACTAAAAGATCAAAGGAATACTATACCTCTATGGAACCTCTGAATTCATACCCTAAACCCAAAAATGCACCTGCAAAGAAGCAAAGGAACCTTACAAATACACAAGGAGAAGGGATATTGCATGGAGAACAAAAATGAAGAAAATTCAAATGCCAAAAAAATACAAAGAGAAAGCTAGAGTTTCAGAAAATCCCAAGTGATTTGTCTAAATTTTTGTAACTGTACTGTTGGAAATCCTACTTGTATCATTTTATTAAAAATGCAGGAATTTGGGTTATTTTTTAAAGTCTATGCTAATGGTGGGCATGTTACTCTTGTGGGAAAAGATGGGGAGACACAAACTAGATGTACTTGAACCTGGTCAGCCATATTCAATAATATATTCAATTATATATTGACAGGAAAATTCCTATGGAGTACTCCATGGACCTATGCTTGGCCCTGTACTGTTCAAGATTTTTCCAAGTGCCCTGGGTAAAGGCATAAATGCCATGCTATATTTTCAGATCACACAAAAGTAGGAAGATTAGCAAACAGACTATCAAAAAAAATCTTGAAAGGTCAGAGCAATGGGGTGAGTCAAATAAGAGTAAATGTAATAGGAACAAATGTAAAGTCTTACTTGGATTTAAAAAAAAACTTCAAAAGTAAAATACTAGTTTGTCTAAAAAGAAATCTGAGGACTTTTATGGACTACAAGCTCAACATGAGTCAACACTGGCATGAAAAATAATTACATCTCAGAAAACACTAAGAGATATATAGAATAAGGAGAGGATGATCTCTTGGTACTCTGTTCTGCTTAGAACACATCTATGTCTATATTAGAGATCTACAATTTATTTTTTTTTCAAATCTTTTTTTTTATTTTACTTATTTATTTAATTTTTTACATTCATTTTCACAAATTTTTGGGTTTCTCCCCTTTTATCCCCTCCACCACCCCAATACCCCAAGAAATCTAATTTTCCCTATCTCCAATCTGCCCTCTCTTCTGTCATCCCTCCCTTCTCTTGTCTCCATTTTCTCTTTTCTCCTGTAGGGCCAGATGACTTTCTATTCCTCATTAACTGTATGTCTTCTTTGCTAGTTGCAACAACAATACTAAACAGTTGTTCCTAAAACTTTGAGTTCCAAATTCTCCCCATCCCTCCCTCCCCACCCATTCCCTTTGGGAAGGCAGGCAATTCAATATAAGCCATATCTGTGTAGTTTTGCAAATGACCTCCCTGATAGTCGTGTTGTGTAAGACTAACTGGATCACCATCCCTCCTAACCTGCCCCTCATCGTTTCTCTTCTGTCTCTTGATTCTGTCCCTCCCCAAGTGTTGACCTCAAATTGCTCCCTCCTCCCTTTGCCCTCCCCTCCATCATCCCCCCCCTTGCAATATCTCCTTCTCTCCCACTTTCTTATACTGTAAGATAGGTTTTCATACCAAAATGTGTGTGCATTTCACTCCTTCGTTTAGTCAAATGTGATGAGGGTAAACTTGTTTTTTGTTTTTTTTTTGCTCTCCTCTTTATCCCTCCACTAAGAAAAACTCCTACCTGCCTCTTAAATGACATATAGTTACCCCCTTCCCTTTCCCTCTCTTTCCTCCCCCTACATTTCTCTCTCACCATTTACCTTAGTTTCTTTTAAGGTATGGTCCCATTCTATTCAGTTCAATCTGTGCTCTCTATCTCTGTATGTGTGTGCATGTGTGTATGTGTGTGCATGCGTGTACATGTGTATGTGTGGTCCCACCAACTACCCAGATACTGAAAAGTTTTAAGAGTTAGAAATATTGTCTTTCCATGTAGGAATGTAAACAGTTCACTTCTGGTAAGTCCCTTAAGACTTCTCTTTGCTGTTTCCTTTTTCATGCTTCTTCTCATTCTTGTGTTTGAAAGTCAAATTTTCTTTTCAGCTCTGGTTTTTTCATCAAGAATGATTGAAAGTCCTCTGTTTCATTGAAAGACCATATTTTCCCTTGAAGTATTATACTCAGTTTAGCTGGGTAGGTGATTCTTGGTTTGAGTCCTAGTTCCTTTGCCTTCTGGAATATCCTATTCCACGCCCTTCGATCCCTTAATGTAGAAGCTGCTAGATCTTGGGTTATCCTGATTGTATTTCCACAGTACTGGAATTGTTTCTTTCTAGCTGCTTGCAAGATTTTTTCCTTGAGCTGGGAGTTCTGGAATTTGGCCACAATGTTCCTAGGAGTTTCTCTTTTTGGATCTCTTTCAGGTGGTGATCGATGGATTCCTTCAATACTTATTTTGCCCTCTGGTTCTAGAATGTCAGGGCAGTTTTCCTTGATAATTTCATGGAAGATGATGTCTAGGCTCTTTTTTTGGTCATGACTTTCAGGTAGTCCCATAATTTTTAAATTTTCTCTCCTGGATCTATTTTCCAGGTCAGTTGTTTTTCCTATGAGATATTTCACATTCTCTTCCATTTTTTCGTTCTTTTGGTTTTGTTTGGTGATTTCTTGGTTTCTCATAAAGTCATTAGACTCCATCTGTTCCATTCTAATTTTGAGAGTACTATTAAATTCAGTGCGCTTTTGAGCCTCTTTTTCCATTTGGCTCATTCTGCTTTTGAAAGCATTCTTCTCCTCATTGGCTTTTTGAACCTCCTTTGCCAATTGAGTGAGCCTCTTTTTCAAGGTGTTAATTTCCTCTGCAATTTTTTGGGTCTCCCTTACCAAGGTATTGACCCGTTTTTCATACTTTTCTTGTATCTCTCTCATTTCTCTTCCCAGTTTTTCCTCCACCTGTCTAACTTGCTTTTCAAAATCCTTTTTGAGCTCTTCCAGGGCCTGAGCCCACCTGCCACCCCCCTGGGGTGTCTGGGGTACTGAGGCCCCGCCCTCCACATCTTTCCCTGATGGCAAGGATACGTCCTCGTCATCAGATGCGAAGGTCGGGATCATTTGCATTTGTTGGGAAAAACTCTCTAAAGTCTTATTTTTCTTCCCTTTTCTAGGCATTTTCCCAGCCAGTTACTTGACTTCTGAGATTCCTTTCCACCCCCGCCTGGATCCGCCCAGCTAGTGCTTGGCCTCTGAGATTTAAATGGGCTTTCGTCCTGCTGGCTGTCAATCAGTGAACTTTAGTTCAGGTGCTGGGGTGGGGGCAGGGCCGCCTCCCAGGCTCAGTTCCCTCAGGGACTTTAAGCAGAAGCCTTCAGTAATAGAGCGGGGTGGGGGCAGGGCCATCTCCCAGGCTCAGCTCCCTCAGGTTTTATGCAGGAATCTTCCATAATGAAGATCCTGCCTGCTGTTGGGGGATTCCTGAGTCCCGGCCGCCACCCACACCTCTGCCTCCGCCGCTTCCTGCTCCCGTCTCTGCTGCCGCCGCTTCCTCCTGAGGGGGCCCGAGTCACTGGGACGCCCTGCTCCCCCTCTCCTCCAGCCCGGCCTTCTCTCTCACTGACCTGTAGCTTCTGTGGGCGGAGGGACTTTCCCGGCTGCCGGAGTTTCCGTCTCTGAAGCCTGCTCGGATCAGCTTCTCTGGGGCCGTGGCCAAGGCAGCTTTGGGGGTGGGGTCCACTTTCCGGGGTGCGACAGACCCTGGGGATGGGTCTCCAGGGCTCCCTGGAATGGAAATCTCTTCCACTCCATTTCTGCACACCTTGTATTGAGCCAGAAGTTATGGGGGACTCTTTTTACATTAATTCTATGGGCTTTGGTTTCAGAGCTCGTAAACGTGCATCTTTCTACTCCGCCATCTTGGCTCTACCCCTAGAGTTCTACAATTTAAAAAGCACAGTGATAAAATGCAGAGAGTTCAGAAGATGGCAAACAAAATGGGTAAAGGCCTCAAAATCATAGTATATGAGCATACATCGATGGACTGGGGATAAATGACAGCTATCTTCAAATACTGGGTGAACTGTCACATGGAAGAAAATTAAACTTATTCTACCAGGCCCCTAAGGGCAAAATCAATATCAGTGGGTGGAAGTTATAAAGAGAAAAATTTAGAGTTGATGTCAAAACAAATTTTCCTAACAATTAGAACACTGCAAAAGTAAAATGCATTGCCTTGAGAGTTGATAGGTTCCTACTCATTTGTTAGTATTCAGTCATTTAAGTCATGTCCAACTCTTCATGACCCCATTTGGAGTTTTCTTAACAAAGATACTGGAGAGATTTGCCATTTATTTTTCAGCTCATGTTATAGATGAGGAAACTAAGGCAAATAGGGTTAAGTGACTTGCCCATGGTCACAGAGCTAGTAAGAATCTGAAGCTGGACTTGAACTCAGGAAGATTAAGTCTTCTTGATTCCAATTCCATTGCGCTATCCACTGTGTCATCTAGCACTCTCATCTTAGTCATTGGTAGTCTTTAAAGTAAGGCTGGATGAACACTTGTCTAGTATGTCATGCTATGGATTCCTTTCAGGCATAAGTCATTCTAAATGGCCACTGAAATCCATCCTAATTTTCCACTTCTCAAATTTTGTTCTTCTGTGAAATAGAAAGGAAAATAAACAATCAGATTATTTTCAAAGTCCAAATCAATCAAAAGGTCTTATTCTTACAGCCAAGTAAAATATTAGTGAAGACTAGATTTGTGTGGGGGCAGAACCAAGACAGCAGAGAAAAAGCAATGACTTTTCTGAGCTCCCCCCCAAACCTCTTTGAACACCATTAAACAATGCCATAAAACCAATCCTGGAGCAGCATATCCCACAAACAGATGCAGTGAAATAATTTTTCCAGCCAAAGGCAACTTGGTTTTGCAGAAAAAGTCCATAACACCTGGCTAAGAATGGATCACAGTCCAGTGCAGGTCGCTCCCAGTACATTCTCAGTCACAGCAAACTGGGAGCAGGCCTTGGGAGTGACTGAATCAGCAGCAGTAGCAGCTATGGCTTCCAGAGCTCTCAGCCACAGACAGGAAAGGGGTCAAACAACAGGTCAGAAGGAGAATACAGTGGTGTGTCTTTGTTAGCACTATGGCAAAACTCTGTTACTATGCCCATACTTGGATCCAGGTTGCAGTCCTGGGGGTAGTCCCACTGTGGGGAGGAGCACTAGAACACCACAGCTTGTGACCACAGTGCAGCAGGGGAACCTCTTTATAGTTCCAGGGCAGAAAAGAGTGCTTGTAGCCACTCACAGACCAAAACATCAGCCAGAAGAGTAGTAAACACACCTCTCCTTAGATCATACCAGTTTGGAAGAATTAAAAATGTACAGGTCCCTAGAAGTATCTCTAATACTGCACAAATCCCTGAAGTCTGGGACAGTGAATCCTCCAGTCTAAAAGCAGAGATCAACCTTAACAAAGAGTTAAAACTCAAGAAATAGGCTGGGAAATGAGCAAACAACAGAAAACAAAATTCTGACCATGGAAAGTTACTATGGTGACACAAAAGATCAAAACACTCAACTGAAGATAAAGTCAAAGTTCCTACATCCAAAGCCTCTAAGAAAAAAAAAATAGAATTGAGCAAACAGAAGCTAATGACTATGAAAAATCAAGAAATAATAAAAGAAAATCAAAAGAATGCAAAAATAGAAGACAATGAGAAATATCTTATTGGAAAAACAACTAACCTGGAAAAGAGACCCATGAAAGATAATTTTAAAATGATTGGACTACCTGAAAGACATGATAAATAAATAGCCTAGACATCTTCTTTCAAGAAATTATCGCCCAGACCAGCAGAGGCAGCAGCCTGAGCAGCCGCAGCCCATATCCTCTCCTGCCTGCCCACCCCGCCCCCCCCGCTCCACCCTTCCTCCTCTGCCTATCCAGTGGGTACCCCCTCGCCTTTCTGCCCACCCCTATTGTTCTGACCCCACCTCCCACCCTATCTTTACCTTGTGCTCCCCTTTTCCCTTCACTCACCTCACACCTGAAGTTTTTGGCTTCCACTTCCACCAGTGACCAAAGACTTGACCACTTTACAAAGTCCAAATCCCCAGAACACAGCTCGACATGGACATAAGTGTGATTGAAGGTAGATTAAATGTCACTCTCACCATCTGGCTACTTATCCATGGAAAAGAAGTTACTGGAAAGAAAGGAGAATCAGTCAAGAAGATGTGTGAAGAGAGTGGTGCTTGTATCAAAATATCAGAAGGGAATTGTCCTGAGAGAATAATTACTCTGGCTGGACCCACCAATGCCATCTTTAAAGCTTTTGCAACGATTATTGGCAAGCTGGAAGAGGACATCAGCAGCTCTGTGACCAATAGCACAGCTGCCAGTAGACTCCCAGTCACCCTGAGGCTTGTGGTCCCTGCTAGCCAGTGTGGCTCTCTTATTGGAAAAGGAGGATGCAAGGTCAAGGACGTAAGAGAGAGTATAGGGGCTGAGGTCCAGGTGGCAGAGGATATGTTACCAAACTCAACTGAGCGGGCCATCACTATTGCTGGCATCCCGCAATCTATCATTGAGTGTGCCAAACAGATCTACACGGTCATGTTGGAGTCTCCCCCAAGGGGCGTGACCATCCCATACTGGCCCAAGCCATCCAGTTCTCCAGTCATCTTTGCAGGTGATCAGTCCTCTACCATTCAAGGACAGTATGCCATTCCACAGCCAGATTTGACCAAGCTACACCAGTTGGCAATGCAACAGTCTCACTTTCCCATGATACATGGCAACACCGGATTCAGTGGCATTGAATCCATCTCTCTAGAGGTGAAAGGCTATTTGGTAGGTTTGGATGCGTCTGCTCAGACTGCTTCTCATGAACTCACCATTCCAAATGACTCAATTGGCTGCACTGAGTCAAGGCACCAAAATCAATGAGATTCGTCAAATGCCTGGGGCTCAGATCAAAACTGCCAATTCAGTGGAAGGATCTACTGATAGGCAGGTTACTATGACTGGATCTGCTGCCAGCATTAGCCTGGCCCAATATCTAATCAATGTCAGGCTTTCCTTGGAAATGGGTGGCATGGGGAGCATTTACAATAATGCAGACTCACCTTTCTTTCACCCCTTTCTGCTACTCACCACCCATGATCCATCTGTGTAGTTTCTGAACAGTGAGCACTTGCAGGTTTTAAATAGTTTGTAAATTTTCAGTTTCTACACAACTTTGTCATCCATTCCTGATTTTTTTAATTGTGGCATTTTAATTCCTTTCTCTGTTCAGCCATTAATGCTGGGAACCATATTTAGTTTTATAAGCTTCTCTTTTTTTTTTTTTTGCTTTGTTTTTGGGTTTTTTTTGGGGGGGGGTTTCTTTTGTGAGGGGCTCATGAATTTTTTTTTGTTTTTGTCATTGAAATGTAAGAGTGGAATAGTAATACATTTCAGTTTAGTTCTATAATGTCAGAATTTTTCAAAAAACAGTTAAAAGATGGACTGGAGCTTTTTCCTTGTGAATAGAAAAAAAAAGAAATTATCAAGGAAAATTGCCCTGATGTTCTAGAACCAGAACCAAAATAGAAATTAAAAGAATCCAATAATCACCTCTTGAAAGAGATCATAAAATAAAAAAATGAAAAATTCTAAGAATAAAAGACAAATTTCAGAGTGCCTAGGTCAATGAGAAAATATTGCAAGCAGTCAGAAAGAAATGATTCAAGTATCATGGAGATATAGTCAGAATAGCATAAGATTTAGCAGCTTCTGCATTAAAGGATCAGCAGATTTAGAATATGGTATTCCAGAGGGCAAAAGAACTAAGATTACAACCAAGAATCATCTCAGCAAAAGTGAGTATAATTCATCAGAGGGGACACTCAATGACAAAGAGACTTTTCAAACATTCTTGATTAAAAGACCAGAGCTGAATAGAAATTCTGACTTTCAAATATAAGACTCAAGAGAGTAAAAAGGCAAACAGGAGAGGGAAATCATAAGAGATTTAATTAGGTTAAATGGTTTACATTCCTAGATGGGAACATGACACTTGTAACTCATTAGAATTTTCTCATTATTAGGACAGTTAGAAACAGTATATGCAGATAGAGGGCATAGGTGTGAATTGAATATGAAGGGACAATATCTTAAAAGAAATAAAATTTAGGGGGTGAGAGAAATGCATCAGGAGAAAGGGAGGGGTAGAATCAGGTAAACTGTCTCACATAAAAGATGTAAAAATAAAGCTTTCACAGTATTAGGGGGAAAGAGGAGAAGAAAGGGGGAGTGAACAAATCTTACCTTCTTCAGAATTGGCTCAAAAAGGAAATAACATGCACTCTGAGATGGGTATAGAAAAATATCTTACCCTACCAAAAACTAGGAGAGGGAAGGGACAAGAAAAGGGGGGGGCAGTTGATAGAAGGATGGACAGATTAGCGAAGGGGGTAGTCAGAAGGAAAACACTTTTGAGGAGGAACAGGGTGAAAGGAAAGAAAGAGACTAAACAGGGAGGGAGGAAAAGATGGAAGGAAATAAGAATTAGCAGTCATAACTGTGAAAAAAATTTGAAGCAAATTTCTCTGATAAAGACCTCATTTCTCAAACATATAGAGAATTAAGTCAAATCTATAGAAATAAAAGTCATTCCCCAACTCATAAACAATCAAAATATATGAACAGTTTTCAGATGAAGTAATCAAAGCTATCTATATCCATATGAACAATTACACTAATTCACTATTGATTAGAGGAATGCAAATTAAAACAACTCTGAAGTCCTGCTTCATATCTATTAGATTGGCTAATAGGACAGAAAAGGAAAATGATAAATGTTTGATGGGAATGTGGGGAGAATAAGATACTAATGAACTGTTGGTAGAGTTGTGAACTGATTCAACCATTCCATGGAGCAATTTAGAACTCCCTCTCCCCAAGGGCTATAAGAAGCACACAATTCCTTTTGACTTAGCAATAACACTACTAGGTCTGTATCTAAAAAAGAGATTAAAACAAAAAACAAAAATGACAAGGACCTATAGGTACACAATATTTATAGCAGCCCTTTATGATGTCAGAGAAATGGAAATTCAGGGGACACTCATCAAATGAGGAATGGATGAACAAATAATGATATGTAATTATGATGGAATACTATGGAACTATAAGAAATAAGTAAGATGCTCTCAGGAAAACCTGGCAAGATTTACATGAGCTGATGCAAAGTGAATAAGAATATTGTATACAAAGTATATAAGAATATTGTAAGATAACCACCTGTGAATGGCTTAGCTATTCTCTGCAATCCGATACAAGACAACTCTGAAGGATTTAAGATGAAAAATGCTATCCATATCCAGACAAAGAACTGATGTTCTCTGAATACAGATTGAAGCATGCTTTGCTTTTACTTTCTTTATTATTCTTGAGGAAAACTTAAAAAATCATTTTACATGTAATTGGGAAAAATAAAATATTAAATAAAGTGAAAAAAGAAAAGTCACAAAAAGACTAAATTCGCTTATCTTCATCTCAGCAGTTAAAAGAGAATTTTCAATTACTTCTCCCAGAAGCCACTACCAAGGAATTGTAAGGGTCTGTTAAGCATAAACAAAGATCCTTACAGAAGAAAAATCATATTCTTATGTATTGCACATCATATATTCCTAGGATGACCCATATATAAGCCAATGACAAGCTTTTAAGTTTCTTCTAATAACTGAGAAAACAAAGCACAAATTTGATTTTGTCCCACAAGGAAAACATCAATATAGGCCCCAGGCTTCCCAGATTCTCAGGCTGTCTCATAAAGCCTCAAAAATCACACTGCCCTGCTAATTGGCTAAACTGTTATTTTTTCAAAAGGCTTTGACTTCAGGTGATGAATGATGATAATATGCATAAAATCTTTAAACGATGCCTCTATGAATAAGTACCAATGGAGATAAATGACGACTAAGCCTATCATCCATAGACAAGGACCACACTTGGGTTCACAAGCAGCTAATGTGTTACTAGGGCACATCTTGACAAGAAGTTATAGTTAAGATTCATAATAAGAATTACAGTTATAAAAATAGACAGTTCAGATCTTTAATGAGACTAGGGAATTCTGACTGTCTTCACCCCCCTTTTTTGCAGATTAACAACTCATGCCTAATTTAAGGTCTTAGAGCACCCAGAGGTTATGTGATTTGCCCATGTTCTCAATATAGTATACATTAGTGTCAATACTCAAACCCAGGTTTTCCATATTCCAATATGATCTCCAGTTATGTGATGCCACCTCTCTATCCACTTTTAACATGTGTACAGTCTGGTGGTATTAGGTCATAATCAGTATAACCGTGTATCACTTTGGACTTAAAGACAGTTTCTATGTTCCATAACTTTTCTATTGCTTTGCCTCTTCTCCTTTGATGCTATCTATGATTGATACAAAATTCTTGCTAAACTATTCAAGAAACTACATGTCATTAGTGAGCACATTTGATAACACTGTCATTTAAGTAGTTCATCTCAATCTTAAAAGAAATAAATGTCACAAAAAAGATAAATTGTCATGGACAAAATTTACAAATAAGAAGGAGGGTGTACCAGAGAATATCAAGGTCAGAAGGGACTTTAGGGATCATCCAATTCAATCCCAGTTTGAACAGAAATTGCCCTCTGCAGTATCAGTGATAGGTGACCAAGCACACATAACCTCCAGTTAACGGGTACTTTCTAAGGCAGCCCATTCTCTTTACAAAAGCTCTTGGAATTCACACATTAAAACTATACTCTATCTCTGTGACCTCTACCTTGGATTGGATGGTTCCTGTTAGAACCTTCACTTAAGGAAGGCACCCAGGCTCACCATGTACCATTATCTAACCTGTACTCTGATCTTTTTCTACCATGCCCCTACAAAGAGTATCTTCATCACTACTCCATCTTTTCAGCTTCCTTTTATATGTCATCTTCCCCTGTCAAAATATAAGTACCTTTAGGGTAGAGACTGTCTTTCTATTTGTATTCCAAGTGCAATGCCTAATACATTATATAAAATTAATAAGTGCTTATCACTTTATTGTTCAAGGGAAGATCATCACAAGTCTTTTTTGAGCCTTTTCTTATACAACAGTGTCAATTATATGGATTTACAAAGAAAGACAAAATATCAAACATGAACTTAGCATCATCACTGTAGACACAGAAATGTTGATGGAACAAGCACTCACTCCATACCTGACTTACTGTTATATTTTCTAAGTGGCTTCTCATTCACTAATATTCTGGCATCTGCTCAGAAAAATCACAAATATTCCAATAATCCTAGGTGGTAATAATGGATGGCATCCTCTAAAAAAAAAAAAGAGGAATTACACAAGAGAAAGAAATCATTTAGTCCATTCAAAAGTCTGTCTTTTTCAATATTGTCCTAACTTGATAGCAACTGGTAAGTGGAAGTGCTTACCAGTTCTTGAAGACTATGCCAACAGCGTACGATCTCTATTATGTCCAAAAAGCTAGAAAGGCTTCAAGTAATATTGTAACATAGTATAGTTAGATCTAAAATAAGTCTCTTAGAAGTCGACTTAACCAAACTTTCTCTATCCACATCCAAATTTAACCAATAAAGAAACAGCTCCACCGAGGAGAAATCACTTGCTCAAGGTAACACGGAATAAGTGACAAAGAGCATTTGAACTCCAAATCCAGCATTCTTTACACTGTACTCACCTATTTAACTCTGGTGAACAGATTATATGTTTACCACAAGGGTGCCAAACTAATTAATTCAAAGATACTCATCACCAGATTTTTATCTGCTAAGTTATGGATTTTTCTAGTAGAATAGCTCAGAAAAACATTCTGTGTGGAAATAAGATGATTTTTATTGAAAGGGTACTAAATATGATAAAAATCATGGATCGTTGAACTAATGAAATATTATACCTCTCAACATCTATGCTTGAGGTCAGAGGTAAGAAGTCCTTTGAAAACAGGTACCAAGTCAAAGTGATACATTCTCTACAATTTCCACATATCTAATGACTATTCAAGAATATCATTTAATAGTAATAGTGATGTGAAAGTAAGCCTTGGTCAGTTGCTTATATTTGCTCCATGCTAGCATAGTATCTGTTAAAATAAATGCTACAGGAATTCAATGGTACTATGCAAGTAGAATTGTAACACAATTTACGGAACTTAGCATCTAAGGTAAAAATGGGATTCAAACTGAAAGAAAAGAGGTCAATTCCACTGCATACTAGACTTTAAATTATCTCCGATTCTGTAGTTATTGTTATCTCTGCTGACTTTATCCATGAAGTTGATTGAAATGTAAGTCATCCTAGATTATTTCTTCACTAACATGTTATTTCCTCTTACTGGCAAACGCCCAATTTCTCTACTGTGCAGCCATCCCCTCAGAGTCAAATTATACTGTGTGATAAAAGAAAACCACATCTCTCCAAGCACAGGCTCTCTGGATATTCTCTTTTGAAAACCTCCTTATATCTGTAGGATATAGGAAGCAGAGCCTAAATGCTAGGGCAAAGATCTGACATCCTGTGAGGTAAATCTCTTAACCCTTCAGTGGCCCTATTTATTCACCTGTCAAAAAGGGCCAGTTTGCTTGAAGGGGTATTTGGGGAGTGGAATCTTTTTGGCAGACAGTTTTGAATTGTGCATGCCAGGAAATGTCATTCTCATTCAGCAGTCCTCATTCTTTATCCACTGATTTCAATGCCCTTGATTAACATACAAGATTTCCAAAATTCTCTTTACAGACAACTGAATTGATTTGATAGTAAGTTGAATCATCTCTTTTTAATGAGGGTAGGGGAGATAAGAATCTGGAAAGACTAAAGCCATGCCTATATAAGACAAGCCTTTTGCAATATTTGCCATGTCTTCTCCTTAGAAAATGTTTGCTTAGATATCTAAACATCAAAGGGAAATAATTTCTGTGCAAATTATGCTTTTTTCTTTTCTGATACAAGAGGTTTTTCTAAGCAGAGTGTGCTTCGCCCTTCTGAAGGAATACTTGCCATTGTTCTAGTTAAAGAAGCAAGGGGTTAATCCATATTTACTCTTTTCTATTTGCCCAATTATTTCTTGTTACTCCCTTCTTTACCTAAGATCATCTCTTTGACTCTAGACCCCACAATGCACCTCTATTTATGGAGAAACATGAATGGGAAGCCTTATGCCCTCCATAATATAAAGTCAGAGGGTCCTCATCCCAACTCCCACTCACACCAATGATTTTCACCTCTGAGAACAAGGCTAAATTCTTTCCCAAGGGTCATAGAAGTACCCCCCAGAAGTTGGAAATGATTATCTAAAGGCATTGGTTTAACTTGCCAGTGATATACTTCTCCATTGCCCCAAGATGATCAGTTGAGACTCAGGTATACAGACTTAAGTGGCTTTCAGACAAAAAAAACATATTTACTACAGTGGAACTGTAAAGTGAGATGTAACAAATAGCTTCCTGCTACTTATTCCCCAGGATTAAAGGTTCTTAAGCCCCCAATTTAAAAGAAAAGGTAATCAGAAATATAAATAATTTTAAACACTGGCAAATTATCTTCTCTCTCTTTCTTCTCTGACATAACAGTCCTCTCTTTTTAACAAGAGGAACAACTGAAGGAAAACACATTAGAAGCTTTTAATTCCAATTAACTTTGCTTCAGATCGCTGTGTAATGCTAGATGACTCACTGGTTTTTGTAAATTGGGGTGAACATCTCAGAAATTAATAAAGGTTGATGGGAGATGCAGTGGAACAGAACCCAGATAAATATCCATTCCCACCTAGTTTGATGTTAAAAATATCAGAGGAGAGGGGAGATTATTCCAAGCCAAAAGTCTATTTTTAAATAGCCATTGTTTTGGATTATTTCAGTAGCTCACATCTTTATTAGTGCAGTTAATTGTTAACTTTTTGCAGCTTTGTTGTTAATGCATTAAGAAGGGAGACATCAAATTTCAGCAAAAGAAGTCTTTCTTTTGTCTTTTAACCATAGTTCTTCCTCAGTAAAAACATTACATAAGTTTACATGTGTCCATATATGGGTGCTCATGTATGTATGTGTGCTTACACATACATGAAGAGGTGGGGGAGAAAGTTGGGAAAAGCTTCAGGAAGGTAAGTAATTACAACTATGCCAGGATACCTACTGCATGCAAAGCGAAATGAACAAGCAAGACAATTACCTGTATAATTCAAACATCTAGACTTTATTTCAATCAAGTTAGATTAGAAAAAATAAAGAAAATAATTTTAAAAGTATAAGTTGAGTTGAATGGAAGTAGACAGCTGATAAATAAATATCTTCAAAGTAAGGAGATGATATAGGAAACAATTTCAAATCTGTTCTTAGACATTTATGACATGTGTGAGCCTGAGCAAGTCATTTAATCTCTCTCTGCCTCAATTTCCACATCTGTAAAATGGAGATAAATAATAACACTTCTCTCAAAGTTATTGTGAGGATAAGATGAGGCAATGTTTGTAAAGTATTTTGTAAAACTTTAAAATGCTTCATAAGAACAAGCTATTATTTTTGTTATTATCATGATCAATATTTAGTGAATTTATGGGAGAAGGGATGTGGTACAAGCAGGAAGAGTCAGAGGAACTAAATTCAAATCCTGATAGCACTTGCTGCCTGTATGACCTGGGACATGTCACCAGGACAAAATGAGGAAGTCTAAAATAAGATGCCTCAAGTTCTCCTCAAATAAATGATCAATATTTTTTTCAATAAATAACTGAATATATTTAGAAATGAATTGTCTGAGAAGCAAGATTTTAATTGAATCAGTGCAGATTCTGAATCTGGGGAGACAGGATGGAGAGACAGGAAGATCATTCGTGATTAAAATATTTATAGTTGTGGATTTCTTTCATTTTGATTTTGGAACATAAGCATCTTTACTCCAAGGGAGAGAAGCACAAGGTTCTTTAAGGACAGGGACTTTTGTTAAACTTCTTGGCATCCCTACCAAGTCCTACATAATACTATACACAGAGTGCATGCTCAAAATTATTTCTTCAATGAATAATTGGATGTGTGGAGGAATGAGTTGCAAGGAAAGCAGAAAAGATAGTCATTTTTTCATATTTTATTCAGCCTGTACATGCTGAAAGCAGGGTATATTGTTGAAAACCTTTAGAGGGCATATAAAAGCATCCTGCTGATTCTGAAGAATGCTTTATAGGAGGGGAAGCAAAGCACAAGAAGGTTGTCACCCTAGACAGGGATGTCTGTGTAAAAGAAACCTTTTATGTTTCCTTTATAGACCAACCTGAGCAAGGGAGACCACAGACAAGGCTGCTACATTTAGGTCTTCACCAAGCTGAGAATTTTGTATTGATTGATGCCCTGGAAAGGTCTAAGGAGAAGGAAGTTCAGTGGTGAGCAAGTTTTTTGGCACCAGATAGACAACTTTTAATCCAAAAGCAACTTTTAGAAATAGCTTATTCCCAATATCTGAGTGAAGCAGTTAAGGTTCTTAGGCTGCCTTTGGCCCAGTGGTCTTACAAGTCCCTTGTTCCAACTGCCATACGTAGTTCTTAAGTCAATACAGTTGAAGCCTTTCCCCTGTATTCTCAGTGCTCCTAAAGAGCACTGAGATCAATGTTTGATATATTGGTCAGATTCATTCATTCATTCAACAGAGCAGCTTGTCATTATATTATCTGCTGATGCCTTCATTGAATGTCTCTTATGGAAAGTTGTGAGTGTGAGTGTGTGAGTGTGTGTGTGTGTGTGTTGAACTGAACAGATTGATACCTTCTGACTATAGGTATATGTACTCATTTGGATCTCAAATTTATTGTTAAGGATACTCATAATCGGGAAAGTATATAAAGAGAGGGTTAAAATTTTGTATAATTTCTAAATCATAGGATCACAGAGTTACAGACTTGTAGCAGATTTCAGTGGCAATCTCATCTAACTCATACCAGAAAATGTAATCCTCTCTACAGTGTAGCAGACAGGTGGTCACCCAGAATTTTCCTGAAGATTTCTAATAATGGAGACCCCATTGCCATACAAGGTAACCCATTTCATTTTTGGAAAACGCTAATTCAGAGCAGGTAGATGGCATAGTAGATGGAACACTAGGCCTGGAGTCAGGAAGACTTGAGTTCAAATCTGGCCTCAGACTTTACTAGTTATATGACCCTAGGGAAGTCCCTTAACCCTATTTGCCTCAGCTTCGTCATCCAGAAAAAGAGCTGGAGAGGGAAATGGCAAACTACTCCAGTATCTCTGCCAAGCAAACCCTAAATTGTATCACAGAGAGTCAAACATGACCAAAAATGACTGAAGCACAATTTACAGCAATTTTTCCTAATATAAAACCTAGTGGAGGTAGAATGGAATATTCAAAAGGAACTTGGAGTCATATGACCTGAGTTCAAATTCTGACTCATGTGACATTATCATCTCTGGGTCAGGATTAGCTTACATCAGAGGTGTCAAAACCTGTAGCTCTGAGCCTTGCAGAATTAATTAACAAAATAAGTAAAAATATAATAAAATATTAATAACATCACATTTTAAGTCAATATGAGGCCCACAGGCATCCTTAAGCATGTACTATTAGCGTCCATTTCTATTTAAGTTTGATGCCACTGCTTTAGATGATCTCCAACATTATTTCCAAATCTAGATGCATGAATCAAAATTTCACTCTCTGTAGCTTCCACCCATTTTGGCCCTGGTTCTGTTCTCTTGACTGACACAGAACAAATCTAATCCCTCTTCTTCATAACAACCTTTAAGACACTTGTCTCCTCTCTATATACCATAGAGTCTCTCTTACCAGTCTATTTGTTGTTCCTTAATCACAGCAGTTTGACAATCTATTTCCCATCTTATGTGATGTGGAATCTTACAGATATTTCTCCCAGAGTTTCCCTTCACATCATATGCATTTAAATTTTGGTGCCAAAACTTTCATCTCTTAAGAAATAATATTTGTCTACTCCCAATCTGGTCATGTCTACCTTTCATATATTATTTGACTTGCCATCACCATTGCAGGATAAAATTGAGTGAAGTAGAATTGCAATCCATCATTTCTTGCACAATTTCAAACAGTTCCTCAGGCAATCACCCAACCAATGGACCCTAGTTTATTACAGATCAATAGTGTAGGGCTGCATAGTTTGTAGAGAAGACTGATATGAAATTTTTCCCATTTTTAAAATATCATTCCCTTGACACTAGCCAATGCTTTATCAGTCATCCACTCATCACTTAAGGACATCCCAGAATGTTCACAGAACCATATTGTTCTCTGTAAAGAAAGAAAAAGAAAGATGAGTAGATATGGTCTGTTTCCTGTGGTTGAAGAAATATACTTTAACATGGATTAAAGAACTCCAGGATAAGATTTATGAAATCAATAAAGTATTTATTTCTGTAAAGTGATTACGTATTAAGTGCTGATGGGTTATAGAGAAAAATAAAATCTCTCCTCATAGTGTTTTGGTTATGCCTTTCTATTTTGTAGTAGCAAAGAACAGAAGTTATTACACCTTCCCTGGGCCTGCACAAAATTGTATAACTCAGGTCTTGGGAATATGCTTAGTAGCTATATCCAAGGAGGATAAAAAGAAAAAAAGGAAAAGCACTCAGAATGGCAAACATCACCTGACAGAAGTTTGGCCCCAGTCAACTAAGTTCTTTGCCTAGAGACTGAGGAAGCACAAGGGAACAGATTATTCAGTCCCAATGGAAGTTCTGGTGGGTAGAGCAATTTCTTAGCACTGGCCTTGTGGAGGTATAATATGAAGAAATGGTGACTGATTGACATCACCTTGTGATCTCTTTACTCTTCAATGAAGCTTATGCCAGTAAAACAGACATAAGTATGATTCATCGTATACAATGATGAGAATCTTTCAAATTCAAGAAAAAATTCTCCAATATCACTTATCACATTAAACCACAATCTTAATATAGTTATCTGTGTACTAGCTTTATTTTATACCAGTTTATGAGCTTCTTGAAGTCAGGAGTCTTGTTATATTCATCTTTGTAGGACCCAAGAAGACCTGTTTTAGTGCCTTGCATATAAATGGATCTGTTTTTAAGAAATATCAGTTTGGCGGCTGTGTAGAAGATGGATTGCACAGGGGTGAGATATGATTCTAAGAGAAAACCTGATGAGACATTTGATTCAAAGAGACCAGTTAAGAGATTATTTGGAGAGTACAAATGAGAAGTAAAGACATGGGCATGGATAAGAGCAGTGTCAAGTGGAATAAAGACAGATGAAAGAGATGTAGCATTGTTTGCTAAATCCAGCATAAGATTGCAGATAGTTGCTAAATAATCCCTAGCCTCAAAGAGTTTATGTTCTGCTATGGAAATAGCCCTCTGAAAGCACACAGAAGTAAATCTCTTGACTCCCTATCTGGTCTAAATTCTCATTTTCTCAGCTTCTAATGGTTTTCTTTTGGCAAGCCTCCCTTCCTCCTATTATTTAGATTTACCTTTGTTGAGTCCTATGCCCTCAGAACAAGTTTCCTTTGCCCTTCAAGGTAACAATTAGCTAATGCTATAAATTAACCTGAAATAATGATTTTATTAGAGGAGACTAGAAAAGAACCCTTGGGCTCTCAATTTTAATAATGGCTTTCTGTATCTAATATACCAGGTAGAAGGGGAAAGTCAAAGCTTGGTAAACTGTTGGGGGAGATGCTCGAAGGCAATCTATATAAGATTTCTCATGACACAATTTAAAGGTAGTCACCAGCCATTATTCTTAAAGTCTCTTCCATTTCTATAGTTTGCTTTCATATTAGGTTTATCCAAATCCAAGACTCTCAGATCTCCACTATCTCCTGTTAGTCCTTTGAAAGTCAACTACCAGTATTTTAGTGCTAAAGTGTGAAAGAGGGTAGGGGAAAGGGTGTCAAAAAGACTTCCTCAATCTCCAGTCAGTTGTAAAATCACAGATCTATCATTGAACAGAGCCTTGGATCATCTAGCCAAACAGACCCATTTTTCTTCTTTTTTTTTCATTTTATTCTGAACTTAAAAAATAAAACAAGTGGGAAACTGAATTCCAAGGTAACACAAAACAAATGGGAAACTGAAGTCCAAGGTAACACAAAAAGTAAGAAGCTAAACTGGAAATTCATACCCCCAAGCCATCTAACTCTATGCCAATTGCCCTTATGTGCCCTTTTATTTAGGTTACGGCACATAATGCCAATTTCTCTATTTGTTAGTAATTATAGTCAAACTATAGATCAGAATGCCTTTCCTCCAATTTATCTATATTATATAGCTATATATTTATCTATATTACCAATTTATCTAGATTTATCTATATTACCAATGATGGAGTGCTTGGGCTTGTGCTTGGACCCCAATTTTAAAATTCATACTTCTCTCTAGCCTCAAAACACTATCCTTGACAATTTTCTCCCCAGCCCAAGGATGCTATGCCTAGCGTTAACTCATGAGTGGGCCACAGTAAGACAAACTACCTTACCCTGCAATTACTCATGAGCAGACCCCAGTAAAACAAACTATATTTCCCCATCACAACAATAAGCTGACTTCTGAAGAAATTCACTTGCAAAAATGGGAGTACCTTGTAACCACAGAATTACCATTAATTTCCAAAATTATCATATTCAATCCAGAGGTCAAGCTATAGATATCAGCTGTGAAAGTTATCTTGTTACAAACATAACAGACCAAAAATACACCACTGAGAAATCCATTCCCCTGTTTCCAGTGACCAAGGTTGTAAGTTATCACCTAATTAGAATATCTGCCAGATAATCCGTTACTTTCCAGGTATAAGCTTTAGCATGATTCCTATTAAATTGAAAGTTCAAGGAGCTCTGCTTACTGTAATAGCATAGCAATAAGCCTTTATTAACTTGACTTAAATATTGCTTGAGTTAGTGAATTCATTCCAAATGATCTGTCCCATATTCTGGTCCTTGTGAGGTCCCTGAACCTCTCATTTTACTTTGAGTTTCTCTTTGTTATTCAAAATATGTTTTGTGGTTCTTCACCATTAATCCGTGATAAAGTTTCAGTTCATAGTTCTTACAAAATAAATGTTTTATTAAAAATTAATGTAATATACACGAGCAGATATTTTCATAATATGGGAAAATTTAGACCATTATTTCTCTGCCTAAGAGCTCCATCAACTAAGATCTGTGAAATATCTCTTTGTTTCTATAGTTTCTCTAAGTATAAGCCCACCTTATCTTGGACTCTGTAAGTAATTGTGAGAAAGTATATCATATGCAGACTTTGGGGTGGATGTTTTGTGACGAATGTTAATATACTACGTCTGTAAGTACCCTTTACTAAGAACTGGTTAAGTCTATGTGACTATTCTTAACAGATAATCTGTGGGGAACACACCAGTCGGGGCTTGAGTAAGTGGCATTATTCACTCCCTCCCCAATTACAAGTGATCCCTCTAGAACACTGAGGGGAAGATGTAGGGATGTGAGACTCATGTATGAGAGTGGGAAATGGAATAAGGACCCTCAGAGCTTACATGGGTTACAAAAGGAATCGAATGGAATTGCAGTGGTAAAACCTACACCCAATGGAAGAGCAAGATTTACTCTAGTAGACAGATTGCTTATAGCTAGGAAACAATGCTGGTGTTACCCACTAGGAGCTATGTGGAATTACAGGAGAATCCATGTAAGAGAGCAAAAACTGATTTCACTGCAGGGTACCATTCAAAACTGCTAGAGTCATCATTATGGAGTTCAATGCCTGACATTTTTAGAGGCAATGGGGAACTGTGAGTGATAACACCTGCTAGGAGCAGCAGGAGAGAAATTCGTCTATTTGTGACTGTGAAGATGCATATAGATCTTTGGGAGTAGATTGCTCACTGGAGGATATCTTTCTTTTCTGAAAGCTCTCCTGTGAGTTGTAATTTGTTTTCTTTGATCTTTCAATTAGACATACCTACTGGGTGCCTGCAAAGGTTGAATATGGGGGAATGGCATTTGAACACTGGATGGTATCACACAATGACTTTTCAAAATGTGGGCATATAAGACTATGAAAAGGCATGGAGACAAGAATGGAAACTTACTTGGAAAGAACAGTAAGAAGGCCATTTTTGTTGCACCATATAGTATGTGAATGGGAGTCATGTGTATTAAGACTAGAAAAACAGGTTAGACCCAGAATTTAAAGATTCTAAGTAACAAAGAGAGGTATTTAGACTTGATTCTTAAGAAAATAAGAATCTACTGGAGTCTACTGGGAATATTACTTAGGCAGATATGTAGAGAAATACCATAACATGAGTCTGGACCAAGAGTTCCATGGGAAAATGACTAGTTTTTGTAACTCATGCACTCTATGTTCTAGATAAATTACTTTTCTTGATGTTCTCTGTACTGGACATTCTTTCATTCTTTTCCAAATTTTTGCATAGCCTACCCTCCTCGATCAAAATACATTCCTTCCTCACCTCTTCCCCTTAGAATCCCAAGTTCTTTTTGAAACAAAACTCAAGAATCTCCTACACAAAATCTTTCCCAATTCCATCAGCTTTTAATACTGTCCTACACATACATAAATACACACACACACTCCACAACTTTATAATTATTTTGCCTATATTTTTATTTATTTATCTGTATATGAGTTGTTTTTCAACCTATTTTGCAGAAACTAACCACTAGACTGGGACTAAACCCAGCCCTTGGCCTGCTTCACCAGAAGACTTAAACCCAGAGGAAATTCTTTAGACAGTACAAAGCAGAGGTGAAATATGAAATGCTGATTCTGAAAGATCAAGATGCTTCATGCTTTGATAATCAATTTTCAACCTTCTGAGAAAGCATAACAATACTCATAAATCTTTCTTAATATATACTTGTGAATCTTTTATGTTAAGCATTTCTTTCATGTGGAGGGAATAAATAGTTATGCTCTACCTAATTTACACTGAGAACCTTTTTATTCCTTCCACTTAGGAAAAACGTAGACATTAGCTAAAACTAAACTTCTCAGAGCTGTGGGGTAAGAGATGTATAGAACCATGGAGTCCAAGACAGAAAGCCAGATACCTCACTTCAAAAAGACTCTACTCTTCAGGATTCAGTGCATGACTAGGTCCAAAATATATGGTTCCCTAGTTAAACAGAGAAGGCCTAGTTCAGTGTCTGGTGCTCCATAAATGCTTGACAAATATTTGTTCCTTGAGGGTTTTATTTTAAACTAGCTCACATGATCATCCAAAACAATAGCTGTTCTGAGGGACTAGTGAGCAGGAGGGAAGAGATATTATTTGAGAGAATAGGGCACTCCTGGGTAGGAAAAAGCCAAATAAATCACCAAGAATTAAAATTACAAACAATTAAATATCATAACAATACAAAAAGAGTGCTTAGGGGCTGCTTTAGTTGTGTGTGTTGCACAGAATGGTTCCCTCTGAAGGCTGAGAAACACAGAAGGCTGAGAACACAGATTTTAGCCAATAGACAAGCTGCTTCTGTGAACAAAGTTACAATGCTCATTATCTTACATCTTCCTTCATGAGTCACAATCAGAGTGGTGGTGAAGGGAAATTCTATACCAGAGAAACTGAGTAGTGTTTTGGGAGAGGGGAACATTTTGAGAAGCCCCATCCAGTTTAGCCCATTCATAAATAATTAGAAGCAATATCTTTTTGTAACCAATCACACTGGTTCCCTTTTAGGTCATGAGAGAGTTTACACTTTGGCAAGAGGTTTGGGAAGTTGAAGAAAATGCTGCAGTGAACTTCCTTCTGGCTCCACCAGCTTCAAGATCAAGTCCCAGCTTTTCAAGACTTTCTGTTGACTCCCAAGTGTCTTGTAAACTCACTGCTCACGTCATAATGGATAAACAATGAATAAGAGAAGCAGATTTAGCACAATTCCTCTGGCTGGACTCCTGTGCCAAGGAAATGTTACACTCCTACATGAGTTATAAACTCTGTGGCACTGAGTTTGCAGAAGGAAATAAAAGAAGGAGATTTAATTTGCCTTAAGGCTCCTGTAAGCATGGTTCCCTTAAGAGTTTCTCAGAAGCCAGAAACAGTGAATATCACCTTAACCTTGAACTGTCCATATGGCATTCATCACTTCATATAATTATTCTTGATTATATAAAATGTCTGGACTTTAAAAGTGATGAGAGGCCCATAAAACTGAGATGCATATAAAATGCAAAGGGGGATGAAATAAATGTAATTTGTAAGATAAATAGAGAAATTATATTGTGGGATTTCAAAAAGATTTTGGTTTCTTTCAAGGTTCTGGAACTCAAGGACAAGTCTGTTCTAACCAGGTAATGGCTTTTTGCAGAACCTTCCAAACCAACACCCACAACAGTGCTCTTAAAATGTCAAAATGAATAAGGCACCACATTAAAAAAATCAGACTTTCACTTAATTGAAATTTTCTTTACTTCCATACTAAGAAGCTTCTAAGTCCACCCCCATTCATTTTTAGAGAACTGATTTAAAACCTAAATCTAACTGAATTTTCAGAGATTAAAGCAAATCATTATGGTTTAACCAGAATCATGCAATGCCCAGAACCCACACAGAATTACTCAGTGTCTTATCTTCTTATACAAATGACCAGAATTGGCATTCTGAAGAACAATTCAAGCTTTCAGAAAACACAAAGATTCTAATTGATCTACAGCATTATATTTGTAAGCTTGTGAACTCAGAAACATTCCGGATTTGAGATTAAACTATAAGGGCTATCATCATTCCCATGTGAATCCTACATAAATATCATCTACTCCTAAACTAGCCCCCAGAAATCAATTCAAATGCCATTGTTTATAATACCAACCACTGAGGGAATAATGGGAAATAGATAAATAAGTCTGTAGGAATATCTCCCTGAAACCTTCAAGGGTTTCAGAAACTTTGCTCTAGGGGCCTATGTGTGCAAATAGAAGTGTCTTATTCAATAATTCCTTCAGGAAACCTCAAAGTGTGTTTCTCCAAATTATTTCTAGTCTCTAGTTCAGCTTCAGGATGGAGCAACAACTGTCTTTTCTTCATCAGTGTGCCCTGTCAGAGTTTCAAAAAAAGGAATCACTCTATAATTCTATTGGTACATGTAAGTCAGAGAAACTGACCCCCCCGCAAAAAATGATGGCAGCTCAATTGAGGGTAAAATCAGAAATGAGACCAAAGAACCAAAGATATGGTGAGTCACGCTGAGATGAACCATCTCCCTATTATGCCCTCAGTTGTATCTCCTGACATAAAATTGACCTGGCCTGAACTATTATTCCCTTAACTGGTGTGTCCTCTATTCACAAGCTCCTTTGTTTTGGTGCTCTGCAGAAACCCTCTTATCAGTGTGGTCTGGCCTTTTGTTCTGTGAATGTGGTAGGAAAACATACTCCACGAGGCTTAGGGTAAGAGAACCTAGGGTTTGAAACTAGCTTTGATGCTTAGTCAACTTAATACTTGAATGTGACCTTGGGCAAGTCACTTAACTTTTCTTGGTTTCAATATCCTCATCCTCACGAAAGGGTGAGAATAGACTGAACTCAAAAGTCTCTTCTAACACTTGAATCTGAATTTCTTAGGGTTGAGGAACTTGTGGCCTCAAGGTCACATGTATTCCTCTAGGTCCTCAACTTCAGCCCTTTGAATATATCTAAACAGATTTGTTCTGTGAAGTTTGGATTTGAGAACCTAGAGGGCCACATGTAGTGTCAAGGCCACAGGTTCCCCACTCCTGATGTAAATCCTAATTCAGACCCTACCTGAGAGGTTACCACACATCATTTTTGGTGATTTCACTCACGATTAACAAATTCCCCTCCACATTGTGAGCTATGACATTATTAACTGTGTCCCTAAACAGACTACATTCCGCCAATAGTGACTAAGATGAACGTGCATGAGGATGCAGAGACAATGATTTTTTTTTCTAACAGATGGCTCATAATTCATGAGAAATGGATTGTCTTGATGCATTTGCTACTCAGGAGATAAACTGTTACCCCAGGCAGGAGAAAACAGGCATCCAGGACCAGAGACAGCACCTGGTCCCTCTCAGATTCTTTGACCAAATGAGAACAAGACATTTTGGAAATCCTGGTGTAATATCAGCTGTTTATATTCCTCTACTTCTGAGGATTCTCCATAGCCTACACAGTACTACTACACTATATCTGCTTACCTGACTACTGTGGAGCCCTTCATCCGTTACATGATCATTCAACTATCTTGACTCTGATTATTTTTAAGTTATTTATACTGCAGGGCAAATGATGATTGAAACTGAGGTTTTTGGGGGTTTTTTTGAGGGGTCTACAATCACTTTAATTAAGTACATGTATCATTCACTTAGTTCAGGGGGGAAGTCAGCACCCTGAACTTCAGAGAAAATACAAAAAAATCAAGATCAACATACATGGTTTCCAACTGTCTAAAATAAGAAATACATATATCATAAAATGATAGATGGATCCAACTGTCTGAGCATTACATACATACATAGTTAGCAGAGAGAGAAGCACCACACACACGTACATACACATATGTTTGTATGTATATATATATATATATATATATATATATATATATATTTGAGAGAGATCAATATATATGTGCCTATACTAAAGATTTAGTGTCTACTAAGCTCTAGGCACTGTGTTAGGATCTGAAAATACAAAGAGAAAAATAGTTCTTTCCCTCAAGGAGCTTAAATTCTTTTGGGACATATGACATTCATATAAATTATAAGTAAAATACATACAAAATAAATACAAGGTAATTTGGGGGAGAGAAGATAGCAGTGAGAGAATTAGTACTTTATGGAGAAGACAGTGCTTTAATTTAGCTTTGAGATAAACTAAGGATTATAAGAAGAGCACCAAGCTTCTTACAATAACACTTTGATGGAGAAAGTTATACACCTAAAAAAAGTACACATAATCTTTGTATAGTCTCATAGTTCTAGAGATGATTAAAGCCTTCCAGCAATGCTGCCCTGCCAAATGAAAATTGTATGCTCTAAGAACACATCTCAGGAAGTTGATAGTGTCATATTTGATTTGAAACACAGTTTTAGCAAACTGATCATGAAGAGATGAAAAAGGAGATGTAGGTATGTGCATTTGGTGACAAACTACAGTCAACATCATAATTATTAGTTTCTTCCTAAATTGCCACAGGAATGCCACTGGAGTCTAATATCTACACTTCCCATTTGCAATGTTTAGATATGAACAGTATAGTGTTAGTTTCTCTGGATAGTGCAAATATAGACTATAATCTACATGAGAGCAAGAAAGATGTCTTACTTGTTGGTGCATCTCCTTCAATGTTTAGCATATACTCTGCACATAGTATGTACCTCATAAATGTGTGTTGAATTGAGTATGACAAGATTTCTCTTGGGGAAGAAAGCAGGGTGTAGATTACTGGACTATTTGTTACATCACCATTCTGGGTAACATTCCCTAGCATTATTTGTAAAGAGAATTTTGAATAAAGCATAGGTGTCAACTTTCTTTACTCTTACTTCATACAGTTCTAGAAACAGAAGCAGTAAGAAAAGAGAAAAACATTAAAAGAATCACCGGCAAAGAGGGTTTAAAAAAAGTGTTCTTGCTTAATGACATGATGGTTTACTTAGAAAACTACAAATAATTAGTAGATAAAAAAACTGAAACATCAACCTCAACATAATGCAAAATAATTCATAAAAACCTGGGTTTTCATAAAGCAATAACAAAGCCCAAAAGGTGGGAAAAAAGAAAGGAAAACACCTTTCAAAAAAATTACAAAATGACTACACAAGCCATACAACATGAATGCAATGAAATATTTTTGTTGAGCAAGAAAAGAAGAATATAAAGAATTCAGAGAAACATGGCAAGACTGCTATGAAGTGAACAAGCAGATATAGGAAAACAACACACACAATGAAGATAACAACACAAATTGAAAGAAGAGTTGTAAGAATAAAACCAGCCTTGGCCATAGATAAGAAAGAAAAAATGAATCTCTGCTTTCTTCACAAAGGTGAGGAACTATCAGTGTGGAATATTGCATATACAACTTTAGTCTCCCTCTTTCAGAGCCAATAATATGTCTAAAGGTATCCTTACAACCCTTCATCGATCCAGTCTAGGACAAAAGATACTTTGCTTAATAAGGGCTTAATTTTAAGGTACTCATTGTTCCAAAGCAGAAGGAAAACATTCCTGAGGAAAAAACATTCAGAAAAAGCATTTTGGTGTGATTTTTTTTTTCTTCTTTAAATGTGTGTGTGGTAGAAGAATATATGAAGAAAATAAGATATCAAAATCTCTACTACCATTTTAGATACCAGGACTGCATTTGGATTATTCAATATGTGTCTCTGAACAGTGATCTATGAACCAATTTAGTAATATCTTAAATCTCCCTCCTTTAACAGCACCTATATTAATTTGGGCAAGTCATTGAACTTCATAGGGTCTCAGTTCCACACCTTGTAAAATGAAGTAGGCTAGGTGGTATTTGAGGTTCCATTGAATTCACTTCTTCACCCATTGTCACCTCAGCATAACTCTATTTTCGGTTACAACAAATAGAACACTGCGCTTGGAGTCAGGAAGACTGAAATTCAAATTGAGGTTTAAATATTACCCCCAAATACTTACTAGCTCTGTGACACAAGACAAGTCATTTATCCTCTCTGGCTCTATTTCTTCATCTATTAAATAAGGAGTTGGACTAAATGATCTCTAGGACAGATAAAAGTCCAAAATAATTATGTGTTCACTGATTTCAAGCAAGAAGCAGAGTAGACTTTCTTAGTATTTTCTCTGAACTAATTATTTTAACTGTTACACAAATCTAAGCATTAAAAAAAAGAAAGAGGGAAAACATACCAGTAGACTCATTATTGAATCTACTATTTTTAGTTCTGTTATGAAGAATAATCTTTTGGTTATCAATTAAAAGACTGAGATTTATTGGGCACCAAAGTGATTAACCAGTATGGATTCCACTTAGGAAACACATGAGTATACAATTTGCAAAATCTGTGAAATTCAGATGTTTTCTCTCTCCCCAATAGTGAGTAGTGATAGTTATAAACTAAAAAGCACAATTTAAACAAGAAAAAATATCATTAGAGTTTACAGGAGAACGGTAATTACTGCCCTTAACTAATGAATTTAACAAATTGTTCTCTTCTAGCAAACATTGGCCCATGTTCAGCCTGCAGTCTGTTTACTATTATGGCTCTGTCACTTGTATTTAACTGGAATATTGGGTTTATATTAACTCTTCTTCCTTCCAGTAAATTTTTATCAGAAATCTGGTTTTCTGAAGAACCAAGACTAGGTAAAAAATAGATTCCAGACAAGTCTTCCTCTATGCCACGTATGGAGATCGGCACAAAGCAAACACAGGGCATTTTGTTGACTGAGTGAACCTCCTCTTACCAGCTCCTTACTTTCTAACACAAAAGCTCTTATTTGAAATCCAACATTAAGAAACTCCTGTTTCTACCCACATGTAGCTAAATAGAACCAGTGTGTCAAGCTGCTAGTTTGATCCAGGATCCTTATCATAACTGGCATCGATGCGTTCAATTCCAGGAAATGATCATGTTCATTCACAGAGTCTGAAGACTTGACCAGATACCCTAGATATGAAATAATATAAATATATTGAGACTCTGGTCTGTTATATTCACAGCAAAGTGAAAACGTCATTATAGGGAGCATGCTATAAATCCTTCCAGAGCTCAATTTTGTACCTAACACAATAACTGCATTTTAAACATGGGAAAAACTACTTTTTTTTTCATTTTAAGCCCCTAGAATCAGTAATCATTGTAGAAAAACTGTAAAAAGAATAGTAATCCATCATACTTTTCTAAAATGCTTTCAGTGCTATCTTCTCAAGTCACAAATCTATTCTTCTGTATTTCTGACTTAATTTTAATATTTAGTAGCAAGTAAATGTTAGCGATAGAGTAAGGAAGACCTGTGTTCAAGTCTAAATGCTAGTACATATTGACTCTGTGACCCTGGGTACATCATTTTGCCTCCAGAGGCCCCTACATTACAATACCTTTGTAGATCTCTACTGGAAGAATTCCTTCTACCAAAGAAATCATAGGTCCAGACCATAAAAATATTAGCAGTAGAATAAATCACGTATTACAAAAACTATTACAATATTTTACCTACAGGTTCACAGGACTCCCTAGTTTTACTGCTAGTCTTTGTCTTACACCAGCCTAAATTTAGGTACATATTTTACTCCTGAGAAAAAAGAAGCCCAAGCGGATAGAATATAATTCTGTGTTCTGGGAGAGAAACAGAGACATACTGAATTTTAAATAATCACCAGATCATTGATATCTGTCTCTAAAATGAGTTTTAGTATCACACTCAGAAAAATAGAGCATTCTCAGTTTATGAGAATTCCTAAAATTTGTAAGAATAATAATGAGGCAATATTGAGAAGAATACAGGCAAAAAAAGAGAGAAAGAAAGAAAATTTCCAAGCTCTCATACTTCTTTATCTTGCCTCCATAGACCTCATTTCATACCTCAGGTGTAAATAAGTAACATAAATATGAGTGAAAAGTATCAGCCTAACAAGCTAATGTATTTGACTTATACTTAGCCAAGCAGATCAAATAGTCTTTTGAATTAAATTTGAGGGAACACAGGAAAAAGTTCAGAAAAACAGCAACAAGTATAAAATGGAATACTCTCAAAGGCAAGTAGTATGACACAAAAATGAGGATTACTTTGGAGGAAGGGCCCAGTAGTTCTCAGGAGAGAAAAAAAGGAAGAGGTTCAGAAACAATGCTTATAGTTTCTGGGAGCCAATATGGCAGTGTAAGGAGTAAATTGTCAACACTCTTCCATATTGACCTTGAAACAACCATTAAAAAAGTGCTCCAAAACAAATCCTAGGAGAGCAGAACCAGTAAAAAAATGGGGAAAAAATCTTTGAGCCCAAGAAACTTGTAAAATTGTCAGGAAATATCAGTCTCACTTGGGTAAAAGGAGAGTATAGTCCAAGAAAGGAAGCATCCCAGCAGGCCAGCAGCATCTCACCTCAGCAAATTAATGATAGATCCTGAGCCTCATTGCTTTGGAGTATGCAAACACCAACACCAGGAGCCCTACACACACACTCCTATGTGCCTCAGCATAGCCAGGGGAATGGGCAGACTCCTGCTCAGAGAACCTTGCTTCAATATATCCCTGGGGAAAGAGGTCACCTCCTAAGGTCAATCCTTTGTGTGCTTCAGCATAGCCCCAAGCAAACCGGTAAATACCAATCCTAGGGGTGCCTAAGCAAGCACACAGCAGTCAACACTAGGCTCCTGCCATCTGTTTCAGCATGCCCCTAGGGCAAAGAGGTAACCACCAGCAGTCAAATAGTCATTCAGTGTAGCCCCAAAGAAACACAGAAACACCTCACAGGCCTCAGCACATGTCAGACACCACTACCAAGACCCCAGGCTCAGCATAAGGTAAGTTGCAGGATGCTTTGGCCTCAAGTAGCAGCAGCCACGACTATAGCACCCCTTCAACACAGCGCACAGACACATGGGTCCCAAGTGGGTCTCATCCGTGTAGCATTATACAGTACCCTTTCCACCCTGAGAGTAGATCACAAATTTAAAAGACAGGAAAAAGACCAAAACAGATGAGCAAAACACAACACAAAAAGCATCCAACCAAAGGAAGATCCGAGAAGACCAAGACACAAATTCAAAAGAGAATAACAATGTCAAAACCCCTATGGGCAACACTCCAAAGCAAAAATGGAAAAACCCAGAAAGAACTCATGGAAGAACTCAAAAAGGAGATTAAAAAACCATACAAGAGTTGCAGAAGAAAAATTGGGGAAAGAAATGAGAATAATACAAGAGAATTAGGGGGAAAAGCAGTCAATAGCTTAGAAAAAGAAAATAACTGCTTAAAAAGTAGAATTATCCAAATGGAAAAGGAGATAGAGAAATTCACTGAAGAAATCAGTGATTTAAAGAGAGCAGGTGGTCAAGTGGAAAAGAAAGTACAAATGTTAATTTAAAAACAACTCCTTGAATGTTAGAATTGCATAAGTGGAAGTTGAGACATCAAGAGTCAACCAAACAAATTCAAAAGATGAAAATATGGAAGAAAATGTAAAATACTCCATGGGAAAAATAACTGATCTAGAAAATAGATCCTGGAGAGACAATGTCAAATTCATTGGACTAACTGAATCATTAGACTGCATGAAAACCATTAATAAAAACGTGGGCCTACACAGCATCATTCAAGAAATTATTAAGGAAAACTGTCCTGGTGTCCTGGAATCTTAGGGCAAAATACACAATTAAAAAATCCACTGATCACCTCAGAAAAGAGAGCCCAAAATAAAAACCTCAAAGAAATTTTAGAACTATCAGGTCAAAGATAAAGTATTTCAAGTAGCCAGAAATTGGGGACCCACAATCAGAATTACACAGGATTTGGGAGCTACAACATTAAAAGATTGGAAATCATGGAATATGATATTTCAGAAGGCACAGGAGGTAGGACTACAATCAAAAATCACTTAACTCACAAAATTAAACATAATACATCAAGGGGAAAAAATGGATATTTAACAAAATGAAAGGATTTTAAGCTCTCATAAGAAGACCAGAATTAAACAAAAAATGTGATCTCCAACATCAATATCCAAGAGAAGCAAAAGAAGTAAAAGGGAGGAAAAACATAAGAGATTCAACGGAGATAAACTGTTTACATCCCTACATGGGAATATGACACTTGTAATTCTTAAAATCCGTTATCACTAATAGTGCAGCTAAAAGGCATATACATAGAGGGTATGGATATAAAGTGAATCTGAAGGAATGATGAGAAAAATCAAGGGATGAGAAAGGCAAAGGAGCTTGGATTATAATCTACTTTGCTGGGGCTGGATCTGCACTGGGGCAGGATCTGCATTGGCACAGCCTATGTTGAACTGCACTTGTCTCTCAACTTGATGCACTAGACCTTTCTGGTCAAACTCTCAGGTTGTCTTGGACTGAAAATGTGTTTTACTCTGTATTTCCATGGGTTCTGCTGCTCTAAAATTTGTTCAGAGTCATTTTTTAAAGGTTTGTGAGAAGGAAGTTGAGGGAGAGCTGAGATGACTCCCTGTCTTTATTCTGCCATCTTGGGGCTCCACCCCTAAAAATGACAATTCTGCCGAAATTTATTGATTTATCCAGTGCCATACCAAACTACCAAAAAATTTTTTATAGAGTTATAAAACTTTTAAAATTGATCTACAAGAATAAAAAGTCAAGAATATCAAGGGAAATAATGAAAAAAAATACAAAGGAAATATCCTAGCAATACCAGATCTCAAACTATATTATAAAACACTAATCATCAAAACTATCTAGTAGTAAGAAATAGAGTGGTAGATCAATGGTGTAGATTAGGTACACAAGAGACATCAGTCAGTGACCATAGTAACCTAATGTTTGGTAAACCCAAAGACTCCAGCTTTGTAGGTAAGAACTCATTATTTGACAAAAACTGCTGGTAAAACTGGAAAAGAGTATGGCAGAAACCAGGTACAGACCAACATGTCACACAAAATATCAAGATAAGGTGAACATAGGTACATGATTTAGACATAAAGAGTGACATCCTAAGCAAATCAGGAGAACAAGGAATAGTCTCCCTAACAGATCTATGGAAAAAAGAAGAATTCATGAACAAACAAGTCAAAAAGATCATTACAAAATGTAAAACAGATAATTTTGATTATATTAAATTGAAAAGCTTTTGTACAAACAAAATCAATGCAACCAAAATTAGGAGGAAAGCAGAAAGCTAAAAAACAATTTTTACTGCCAGTGTCTCTGATAAAGCCTTCATTTCTCAAATACATAGAGAATGACTTAAACTTATAAGAAAACAAGCCATTCCACAACTGATAAATGGCCAAAGGATATGAATAGGCAGTTTTCAGATGAAGAAATCAAAGTTATATAGAGGCATATGAGAAATAATCTAAATCACTTTTGATTAGAGAAATGCTGAGATATCACTTTCCATCTCTCAGCTAGACTGACATGACAAAAAAAGGAGAATGATGAATGTTGAAGGGTATGTGGGAAAGCTTGGACTCTAATGCATTGTTGGTGGAGTTGTGAATTGATCCAACCATTCTGAAGAGCAATTTGGAACTATGCTCAAAGGACTACCAAACTGTGCTTGCCCTTTGATCCAGCAATACCACTACTAGCTCTGTATCCAAAAGAGATAACAAAAAAGGGAAAGGAACCTACATGTGCAGCAATATTTATAGCAACTCTTTTTGTGATGATAAAATATACAAAATTGAGGGGATGGCTGATTAAGGAATGGCCGAATGAGTTGTGGTATATGAATGTAATGGAATACTGTCGTGCAACAAGAAATGATGAACAGGCAGATTTCAAAAAACTTGGGAAGACTTAAACAAACTGATGCTAAAGAAATGAGCAGAACCAGGAAAACATTGTACACAGTATCAGCAACATTGTGTGATAATCAACTATGAATGTCTCAGCTCTTCTCAGCAAGACAATTATCCAAGACAAGTTCAAAGAACTCACAAAGGAAAATTCTATCCCCACCCAGATAAATAACTGATGTGCTCTGAATACAGATTAAAACATATTTTTTCACTTTATAATTTTTCATGTTTTATCCCTTTTGATCTTTTTCTTCTTTCACAACTGTGACTAATAAGGAAATACTTTACATGATAGCGCATGTGTAACCTACATCAAACTGACTACCATTTTCAGAATAGGAGAGGGGAAGGAGAAAGGGAAAATATTTGGAACTCAAAATCTTTGAAAAACGAATGCTAAAAATTGTCTGGACTTGTAATTGGGGGAAAACATTATTTTTTTTAAAATGCCCATAATAGCTGGTAACTATAACAATCAATGATATATGATAATAAAGCAAACTTTACAAACCTTAAAATACTATAGAAACATCAGCTGCCATCATCATCATTATTGACACAAGTTAACAAATATATTACTTTACATATTGTATAGTATATTATTTTTAATTAATTTTTCAAGGAACAAACATTTATTTTCTCCCTCCACCTGTCACCCACTTCCTCCCCCTCAAAAAAAGGGGAAAAACCCAAGCCCTTTTTAACAAATATGTATAGTCAATCAAAACAAATTCTCATATTTGTCATGTCCAAAAATGTGCATCTTATTCTGAATATTTAGTCCATCACTGCTTCATCAGTAGGTGGGAAGCAAGCTTCATCACAAGCTTCAAAGAAAACTGGGAAGACCAGATCATTTCTGAATGCCCTTTAAGAGATGTCTATAATGTGTTCAATTAACATTTCAAAGCAGCTGGTGAAAATTTTTTTTAAGTGACAAATCTTTGTACTATTCTGAAAAATGCATGACACATTATTCAAAGAAGATGCATTTATACGTTCTAGTTTAAAATGGTGTGTTACACGTGGTACATATCTGGCAAATTTGTTTTTCTAAAGAATCATTCCTTGTAGTCCATTGTATATTTGTGTTATGTTTCTTGCATTTCCAGTGCTTTGGTCAATTGCATTTTCACATTAATACCATCCAATAATGTATGTATAAATAATGTGAACTGTCCATTTACTATAAATCTTTTCTTTAGAATGAATAAGATACATAAAATCTATTTTTATTGAAACTCTTCCATCAGCAAAATTAATGCACAGATCTGTAACTACTGGTTCACTATGCTTGAAGGAAATTCAGTTGGAATTGGGAGAGTTAAGACCAGCCCAGCATTGATAGAAGAAAAAACATTGCAAGCACTGATCTAGTAAGGGCATAACATGGGGCAGCCTATTTCCTAGAGAGTGAGATCATTTCCTCCATGGGGATTGGGAAAGAAAATAGCCCTAGGAAATGTGATGTGTGTCTGGACACTGGTCTAGCAGCCTCAATTTGTGCCATAGCATTCCCCAAGCAATATAATGAATACAAAGAAGGAAGTATACTCCTCCCCACCTTCCACCCCCAAAATAATTCAAAACTCTGTTTGCCCTAAGTCACTATGACTTTGTTACCATGACTAATTGTTTAACACATCTGTTCTTAATTGACACTATTGGGGTACAGTAGAACAACAATGGAGAATATTTTGCTTTTTAAATTTCTAAAATTCTTTTGCCTTAGACTGTATTGACCAGTAAGTCAATAAATCAATCTTTTATTGGGTTTTTTTCTGAACAAATAATTTAATTTGTTGCTCTTTGGAATTTGTTTTACATTATTGAATGGTTAACTAGTTTCATTTATAACATTAAGAACTATTGTAATATTCAGAGATTCAATTTTATCATGGAAAATCCCACGTTAAGGAAGGAAGGCAACGGGTTTGACCTGCAGATAGAAAAAACTGGTTTCAAATCTTACATCTTTTTTAAAAAAATATCATCTCTTTTAGCAACATTTTCCTTATCTATAAGACAGAAATTATAAGATATCCATTTCACAGGGTTATTGTGAGGTTCAGATTAGATCACATATAAAGGACACTACTTTGCAAACACTAAAGGACTACATAATGCCCTCTATTATCATTGAACACCAGATTAAATTTTCATACAAAAAGGGAAAAGACTGAAAAATATATTTGGGAATCCTTACCATTTTCTTTGATAATCTAATAATTAAATTTCATCATGAATAATATGGTCTACTCTCCCACAAGTGATATCCAAAAGAATTACTGATTCCATGCATAAACATTTTCCATACACTTAAAGGATCTGATATTACTTTTATTTTCCCCAACAGAATAAAACTAAGCAAAATTAAGATTCAGTTACACCACTCAATCCTAGCAAATGATGACTGTCATCTATTAGCATGTTTTATGATAAGCTAATAACCTTTAAACAGCAATAAATATCAAGAAATACTATTATATAATAACAAAGAACTAAAGCAATCAAACTATGAAGATCTCTATGAACTGAGAGGGAAATCAACAGAGCCAGGGAGGAAAAAAATTTATAATGTAACATTGTTAAAATGAACAGCTTTGAAAGGCTTAAGAATTCTGATCAACATAATGACTGACAATGATTTCAGAGAAATATTGATGAAGAATGCGATTTCCTGATAGAGATGTAACTGTAGCTCTCTGCATAAGGAAACAAGGACTTTTGGAAATGGGTTTTGAGACTATACATAACTGTTATAAATGTTTTGGGTCTGTATGGTCCACCCTCCCCTCTCAGCAGAGGATGAGCAAGGAGAGTGCATAAGTGGGGAGGGTGGAGAAGAGAAAATATAAATGCTTGAAAAAAAATGTAATTTATTTTTAAAGTAAAGCTCTTTGACCTAGTTTGCTGTGAATTCAGCATCTATGCCCAATTCAAGACCAGGCTGTTCCACTGAAGAAGAATTAACTTGGTTAATAAGATTTTGGCCAAGATTGAATGTTACAAATTTACAGACCTTTTGAATTTTGAACTTGAAACAGACTGAAGATACTTACTAGGTATGCAACCCTGGGCAAGTCACTTACCCTATTTGCCTTAGTTTCCTCATCTGTAAAAATGAGCTAGAGAAGGAAATGGCAAACCACTTCTGTACGTTTGCCAAGAAAATTTCAAGTGACATCACAAAGAGTCAGACACCACAGAAAAAACTGTTGAACAGCAATAACAAACTTACCAGTTGTTAACTCAGTATTTTCAATCAAAGGAAGTTGTATTCATTTTAATTAAGGACACGTTGTGTTATAAATAAAACTTCAAAATGGGCATATAAATTTTTGTTATAAAAAATGGATTCTGGTTTTAGTAGAGAAAAAATTTTACAACCATATTTAAACATTACTGCCAATGACTCTAAGACCTATGAATGCCTTTTCTAGCATCACATTTCACTCTAAATTCAAATTTTGGTAGTCATTTTGATGTCATTTTAAACATAGTACAAATAGTTATATGAAATACAAAAGAAAAACAACATTTCTTCTCTCTTGGTCTATTTTATAAATAATTCAGAAGTCAACAATTTATCAAGAACTCAATGTATCGTGATTTAGCACACCGCCCCCGCCCCCAACTCCCATCAGAATCTATGAACAGAGACGCTGTTCATCATCTGATAGTGAGAAGCAAGTATTTGGACTCATTTTCACCTCTGGATAACTTTCACTCAATCTTACTGAACAAAGAGTGTCATTAAATCAAGTATAAATTTAGAACAGGACTTCGTTTCTTAATTATTTGATACTCACTGATGGCCAGTGCTTTAAGATAGTAGATACAAGTATCTTCCGTGTTCGATATCAATATCTGCAGACAGCAGAAGATAGCTTAACACAGAGATAAAATTATGAAAGCTTGCTCATTTAATTATAGTAAGGCAGAGTCTCGCTTCACTATACTCTACTGCAGAAGTGTCAAATACCTGGTGCAATGTGAACTGCGTATTCTACAGTGCTTCCACACCCAGATTAAAATATAATTGTGAAACATTTAACAAAGTAAATAAATACAATATGATGTAGATAATGTTAATATGTAGTTTCTAAGTCAATCTGCAGTCCAGAAAAATCCCTTTCTATTTCAGCTTGACACCATTGTTCTACTGAACTATAAGAAGCATAATTTCATGATATATAATTTTATATATTATAATTATAATTTACATATTTAATTATAGATGATTTAATTTATGTACAACTTTAATTTATCAAAGTTTTTGCATTAATTTACTTGTATCAAGACCCTTTATGTATAGACAAAGAAACTTCTCAATAAATTCTGTTTCATTATCACATACCTGAAATAAAGTATATTGCCCATCAGAGGGTTTGACTTTTCGTCCTTACTTATATACCTTATTGTACCACAAAGTCATGAAAAATCATATATCATGTGTCACAAAGTCATGTCATGAAGAACAGAATTTTCTGCCATGAAAATATACATGTTCATTTTTATAAGTAGCTTTTAAGTCTTTTACTGTAACCCCACTGTCTTGAAACTTAGCTGCCGTCTTCTGTGCCTAGCCTAGTTATAGCACTTCTCTGATGCATCCAAACAGCACATGCTAAATGACAAGTGAAGATAGAAATGACAGGATTTAGCAACTGTCTGAATGGATGGAAGAGAGTGAGGGTGGAAGAATGATATTGACTTGGGGGACTGGGAGAATGGTGATACCCTAGAAAACGACAGCCACATTTGGATGAAGGGTGAGTTTGAGGCAGGGAGAGAGGGAAGGTAGTAAGTTCTGATTTGGATAAGTTGAGTTTGAGCTATCTGTAGTACTTTCAATTCAAAATATGGGCAGAAGCTAAAGAAAGAGGGAAAAGCCAGATTTTTTTGGATCTGGGAATCATCTACACAGAGATAATAATTGAAAGCCTGTGGGAGCTAATGAGATCACCAAGAGAGATAATGGAGAGAGAGAGTGAGGGGATAGAAAGAAAGGAAAGGGGGAGGGAGAGGAAGAGAAGGAGAAAGGAATGGGGAAGATGGAGAGAGGGGGGAGAGAGAGAGAGAGAGAAAGAGAGAAGAGAGGGAGAGAGACAGAGAGAGGGGAGAGAGAGGAAGGAAGGGAAGGAGAGGAGGGGAAGCCAGAGGGTAGGGCAGGACAGAGGGGAGGGGAGACTTAGGGGACAACCAGAGGGCAATCCAGGAAATTTAACACCTTTAACCTTTTCTAGATATGGTA
Source organism: Bettongia penicillata ogilbyi (assembly GCA_023548195.1). NCBI lineage: Eukaryota > Metazoa > Chordata > Mammalia > Diprotodontia > Potoroidae > Bettongia > Bettongia penicillata. The sequence continues at coordinate 1,318,872 of JAJHZJ010000366.1, forward strand.
GAACATTCAATATACACTAGCTGTGGAATTGTTCCAAGTAGATTTTCATGGTTTTTTTAGATTTCAGCAGAATGAAAGTCGTGTAAGGTCATGGGTGGTTTCGTTTTCATCGTTGTGTCTCCAGCACCTATCATAGTGACTGGCATTTAGTAGATGCTTCATATAAGTATAAAAAGTGAAAAGGAATTTAGCCAAATAAAACAAGCAATATTAAAATGAGGAAAGTATTTAAAGAAGTCAAGGGAAGTGGATTTGTTAAATATTCTCTCTCTCTCTCTCTCTCTCTCTCTCTCTCTCTCTCTCTCTCTCTCTCTCTCTCTCTCTCTCTCTCTCTCTCGTATGTTGCCTGGGACTCAGGTAACCTCTCCATCAAAGTAGGAGAGTGGGTGGAGAGTGGAAAAGAGCTGCCCCCGCCCTTAACACTGCCAGCAATATCAAATGCTCATTCATTTGCCAGATCAGATTTCTCACTTTCTGTGGGCATGATCATTTCCTGTACCTTCCTATGTACTACACAAAGCCTTGGGCTGTAATATCATAACTCCATCAAAATTTATTTAAAGTCTTCTTTAGTAGATTAAATCTGCATGTTCCCATTTCCTGTTAATTTTTCTTCTTGGCTAAACTCCTTGAAAATTCAATCTATATTGTGTTGTTCAGTTGTTTTCAATCATGTCTGACTGTGTATCCCTATTCGGAGTTTTCTCGGCCAAGATATTGGAGTGGTTTGCCATTCTCCAGTTTATCTTACAGTTGGGGAAACTGAGGCGAACAGGATCAAGTGACTTTTCCAGGGTTATACAGCTAGTAAGCTGTGTGTAAGAAAGAAGAGTTCCTGATTCTCCAGGCCTCGTACTTTATCCACTGCACCACCTAGTTGCTCCCCATTCTATATTAAATGTCCCCATTTTCTCTCTCCTCACTCTGTTCTAAATCTGCAATTTGATTTCTAACTTCTACGTCAAACAGAAACAGCTCTCTCTAAAGATACTAAAGAGCGCTTAATTGTGAAACCTAATGGCCTTTTCTCCTTTCTCATCCCTCTTGACTTCTCTGTAGTATTTGACACTATTTTTAACACATTCTTCTTCTGGGTACTCTCTGCTTTTTAGATTTTCAGGGCTGTTCATTTTTGTTTTTTTCCCCCCTACCTATATGATGGTACCTTCTGGGTCTCCTTTGCTTGATCTTCATCCAAATCACCCCTAGTAACTATGGGTGTCCTCCATGGCTCTATACGGGGCCCTCTTCTCCTTCTTGACACTGTCTTACTTGGTGACTTCATCAGCATACTTGGGCTCAAGTATTTCTCTGCTTATAATTCCTAGATCTATACACTCCATATAGCCACCCCTGAGCTCAAGTCTTCCATTATAATTACCTAATAGACAATTCAAACTGGGATTCAATAAGCATATTAAACTCAATATGTCTAAAACAAAACTCAGTATCTTACATTACAAGTCTGTGCCATTAAACTTCTGTTATCACTGGACACATCCTTACCTACAGTATACACACCTGAGACAGCTAGAGTATTCAGGTCTACAACATAATAAGCAGAGTCAGAGACTCCCAGCAGAGGTAGAAGCAATCAATGAAATTAAAGAAAGGCTAAGAACTTCATGTCAAAGTACAAGCATTCAGCTAAAAATAACAGGACTTCTCTACTAGAATTTATGGCCCTAAAGTCCCTGGCTGCCACTTTTCCTTTGTGTCTTTTCCTTAAGCACAGGTGACTGACCAAACAGTAATTGTGAAATGACTGCTTCTGGCCTTGAAACCCGTCTCATTTAAGAGTTTGGGAGCTTCTAAGTGCAAACTGGCAATAGAAGGTGCTTTCTGGAACTTTACTCCTTCTCAGATGAAAAGGTAAGCATTTTATGGGACAATAAACCAGCATTTCTGGCTAGCTAAAAGATATGAACCTTGAATGACATACTCAGTATAGATCTGAGGTGAATGTGAGTGTTTGTTCAACAGTCCCATAAATCTCCTGGAAGACTTTCCCATCTCCTCAGAGAATGGCGTAGGAGTGATGAATTGCCATCTTATATTTTGAGAATTAGTCAATGCACATTTATGAGCCTTTCCTGTTTAGTCATTTCTTTTGTGGTAAAAGAAATAAATGGCTGTATTATACGGGGAGGCAGGGGGTGGGGGAGATTGAAACTATGGACCAGATACTAATGGGAGGGTCATCATTAGTTTTTAAAACTTTACCATTTGTCATTAGAGTGACTTAAAGGGAGCAATTGCTGGACTTACCCTATAAACACAACACTATTTCCCCTATGTTATAGGGAGTAATTTTTATTTCTGTGTCTTCTTTCCCTCAGAAAACTGTGGAGTTAATATCCATGAGACAGCTGCAGTGTTCTGGCCTACAAGATAATAGAGCCAGAGAATCCAAGCAGGGGCAGAAGCAATCAATGCAATTAAAGAAAGGCTAAGAATTTGTGTCAAAGTAGAGAGCAACAAGCCTTCAGCTAAAAATAACAGGACTTCTCTACTAGTATTTATGGCCCTAAGTTCCCTAAATGAGCCTTGTTATTTCTAGAAAGTATCCTGTAATTAAAGTCAATTGAAAATTTGGAACTGGGAAAGACTTGGGTAATAAGAGGCTAAGAGAGTCATAGCGGATATGAAAGGAATGGTACTACAAATAGAAAATGAAGGCTAGGAAGAATCTCTTTGTTTCTCTAGATAGCACATCATCCTTATGGTAGAAAACCTGCTCCCAAATTAAGCCACACTGATTTTTGAGTCTTTTCCTACTCTTGATTCTCCCAAAATAATAATTTATCATTTTTATAGTATTTCTCTTCAACGTGCCACTTTATACTGCCTGGATTTTATCCTTGATAGGGAGAAACAGGTCAAGTCATGGTGTCTTACAATTATCTCTTTTTATGTTCTTATTTTCAATTACTTCAATTTTGCAAAGCAAAATAGTTTATATTGATTTTCATATTTGAATGGATTATCTAGCAGAGCAATCATATTTATTTTTTATGTCCAGCGTTTTTGCTAATTCTTTGCCAGGGCTTCCTTTGAAGTGATTTTAACTAACCAGTATTATACTTATATTGCTTCACTCCTAACACTAATACTACTCTTTCTTGCATTTATTATAATTCTCTGATATCCCCACCCTTTCTCCATCATGATGGACCAGAGCTTTTACATTCTCTTTTAGAGTAATCTAACCAAGTGGACCAGGCTTGGTGACATGAAAGATATGCTGATAAATATGGAGCTGGTCTTAGATTCCAGGGTAACATGCTTGTCTGTGATTCTGTAGTTGTAGGTTTTTACTAAAGACCCTGACCTGAGGCAAACAGAATAATATGAATTGTTAGCTTATATATGTCCAGGCTTCATCTAGAGCAATAGTCTTCAGGACAAAGTGGTCCCCAATGGTTCAGGTTAACCATATTAAGGGGATGACGTCCTACTACTGAGCAAAGCAAGGACTTCCCTGGAGAAGGGGATCATACCTATGCTGACCATGGCAGAGTTTGGAATGTAGAAGACACAATTTTACTTCAGGCTCTCAAGAAAGCTGATTTGGAAGGAAGGCTCTCATAAGAAATATGATGAGGAACAGATGTCCTGGCTGCAATGGAAATACTTGACAGGGATCCAAGAGCAGGTTTTCTGTAATCTTTCTCTCAAATTTGCTCTCTTTCATTCTGGTTGAACAGAAGAGCAAAAGTCTACCTCCACTCTCACACTAACTTTTCTCTACCTGGATGACAAAACAGGGATCCTCTTTGTTTCTCTTCTGTCTTTCCTTCTCTCCTTGGAGACAACAAATTAAAGAGCTCTGTGGAAGTTCAGTCTCTCTCTGTACAGTAGAAATTCTCATGACAAAAGAAAAAACATCTTTCTTTTTTTTCTCTTTTCCTATGTCAGGATTTGGAAAGTTCACATGACCTCATGAGAAGCTATGCCCAGCTGTGGCTGAGTTATTCACTGCCATCCTCCTTTCAAAATTCAATGAATGCCTTATATTTATTTGGAATTCTACACTTATTATATAGGACTTATTTTTAATAGACTTGAATCTTTCAATCAATCAATCAAAAAGCACTTATTATGCACTAGCTTGTGCTAGGTACTGTGCTAAGTGCGAGGGATACCAAAAAAAAAAATAAGGAAAAATGCAAAGAAATATATTTTTCAAAAAGCCTAGAGATTTCCCTCTATAGTTTAAATATTTAACAGTTTGCCTAATTGTGGGATCATTGAGTTAGAGTTGAAGAATACTTCAGAGGCCATCTACTACAACTTTATAGATAGGAAAAGTGAGGGACAGGGAGGATAATTAACATTCCTGTGGTGAATATAAACCCCTCCCTCAAAAGAAAATTTGTTCATGTATATTTAGTAGGTTATAGACAACCAGGTACTCTTTGCCAGTACAGTGGCTAACAAAGATCCCTGGGCAAAAAGGAGCATTGGATGCGACATTGGTATTGCCAAGGCATTTAAAGAAAAATAAAAAGACCACTAGCATATTGTATATAGTTCCTTTATGTTGAATATGTAAAAAGACCCAGTCAAGTATCGTGCAGAATTAAAAAATTGAGGAAGGACTGCATTGTGTCGATGTATGGAATATAAACCCTGTGGAAAACAGCAAAATAATTTGCATTTATGATATATGGCTTATTTGTTTGCTACTCTAAAAATAAATATTATTTCTTTCATTGGATTAGTTTTTAAAGGTTATTGATTTAAAAGCACAATTTTACTATGCTATAGTTGAATCCCCCTCCCCATCCCAATCAAGGAATCTTCCACTTCATTACAGGATTTAGGACTGAAAGGAACCTTAAAGAGTTAGAACCAACTCACTTTACACACACACACACACACACACACACTAAAACAATTCCTAAAGATAAGTGAATTGCCCAGGATCACCCAGTTAGCAAGTAATAGGGTTGTGCTTTGAAATCAAGTCTCACAACATGAAATCGAGTGGTTTTGCCACTTCACGATAGTAGCTTACCATGTTAGTAGTTGTGCATGGGTTTGGCCTCCAGAAAAAACAAAAAGCTTTCCCTTTAACTTTTCAGGAATAGTTCTATTTTAGAGTATTTAGAATAAAAACACTCATTAATTTGTACTCCAAGGCTGAATAATAGAATCTGCATTTTTGCTCAAACATGATTTGGTTTTGGGCCAGACTGAAGTTCTGTATCTGGAAGCACTTACATTATGCCTTTGCAGGGACAATAAGATATCTCATACATAGTCTTTTAATGAAGTAGGAGGTGGATTCTAACAGAGGACTCATTTAATCATGGACAGGTTTCTTTGATCATTGGAATACCACAGAAACAGCATGGTACTTTGGGCTCCCACAGGTATTGCTAACCTGGGCCTTTCTCTTATCCGCTTCTTCCAGAGTTATTTCAAAAATGGGGGTATGCTACAGCTTGACAATTTGAGCATGCCTGATACCCATCTAATGAGTATCCTTTCCAAGAGAATGTAAACTTTAAATTCATAGCCAGAGTCTGAAAGAACTTCATCTCCACAGTTCCCTTTAATAGAAAATGGCAGAACCTAAACCTTTGGTAATGAGGTTCTGGATTGCCATTACTGCCTAAGTATAAAGGACATGGTTATTGTCGTTCAGCGGCAGTGCGCTACATATGTGCTAAGAATTGATAAGACCCAAATACGAAAACTACTGTCAGGGCAAATTGAAAGAGGATAATCAGACACAAGGCAGCAAAGAGAAATGGTTTAAGAACACATGGTAGCACAATTTAGACCAAGGTGACCCGAACATCAATAATGGGGAAAATCAGAGGGCCGTGCACTCAATGCTCACAACGCAATCAGAGCCGAAGGGACTTATTTAGAGTCAAAAGGCTTTGCTCCACATGAGGCGAAGACACAGTGACTAAATAGCAAAAGCCTCAGAATTTCAGTGCCCAAAATGACTAGCTCATGGGCAGAGGAAAAAACAAAACCCTTATCATTACAGGAAACCTTTGGGACTGCAGAGGACAAGGTTTCTGTGTTTTTTTGGTGGTGGGGAGGTTTTTTTGTAAGCTTCATAACACCCCAGTGAGCAAGATAAGTATAATTTTACAGATGGATAAACTCAAACTCAGCTGGATAAACCACCCATCTTAATGCTTAGGGTGAGTCACTGGTTGGATTGAGGATAAAACTCTGGGAATAGAGCTGAGAGCTCATTTACATTTTGCAGCTTCATCTACCAAATAGTGCTCCTCTTTTTCCCCTGATTGCCACCTTGATCTCAAACAGGGAGACATTTTCTGAGAAGATTAAAGATCCAGGCCCAATCTCCCCTCCTGGTTTTCTGTTAAGGGTTGTGCTCACAGAGCCTTTCCCTGGTGAAAGGGACAAACCTCTGGAATTGTCCCAATGGTCCCTGGTGTCCAAGATAGACAACCATCTCTATGTCCTTCCTCACCCTCTATTTCGGACTGAAGCATCTTTGAGTATCATTGGACCTTCATCACCATTAAATGGATAGCATCTGAATCTGGATTCATTGATCACTTTGTATGAATTTGTCACCTCTTTCTGTCCTTTAAAATTCCAAATGTTTGTATTGTTGTTTCTCTGTTTTCTTAAGGTGAATAAGTCCCATAGGTAGTAAGAGCAAAAACACATTGTAAACCAAAAAGGAGATTTTATTTTTCTCCATCACTCAGTTTTCTCATAATGGCAGAGCTACTATAACATAGGCTAGGGACAGACCCACTCATTCCTATGGAAAACAGACCTGTGAGTTTTATCAATATAGAGAATAACCAGAAAAGAAACTTCCTCTACCAATGCAAGCCAGCATATTTATCATCTTAAAGAGAATGGCTTATAGCTCAGAGAGGTTAAGTCATTTACCCAGGATCACACAGACAATATATGTCAGAGGGGAGACATTAATATGGGTTTTCTTGGATCTGAGGCCAATTCTCTACACCTTACTTCCTCACTAATTTAATGTGTGTACATATCTGTGTATATATGTACATCTACATAGATACATATTTACCATTACATATGTATATATGTATTTCATATACATGCATGATAAATTAATATGTATATGTGTGTAAATACATATATATACACATATGGATGTTTATATACCCATACCACATGATGCAAACAGTAAGTGTGTATGTGTATATATATATATGTATATGTATGTATACAAAATATTATATTGCCTATACCATACAGTTACATTATGTTATCATATTATATTGTGACATGTTATCTGGACTTATGATTTCATCAGTTCATCTGTACTGGTAACTCTTTCCATTCCTGTAGATCAGCAAATGTCTGTAACTTGTAGCCCTCCATAGCAGCCTGGGGGCACCCAAAGAATAAGGGACTTTCTTGTGGACACCAAGTTAATATGCGTCAGAGGCACCAGGACTTTCACACTTGTCTTCTTGATGCCAAGGAAAGACCCATCTAGGTTACTATGTTGCCTTGCTAGTTTCCCTGTCAAGTTTTTGTTTTCATTTATAGGGATATTTAAAGTCACTTTTAGGAATTCATTATTTTATGACTTCCTTTTACAGTGTCAACAATGGAAATTAGCACCCTGGCCTTATTGGACATCGATTCTTGCTGTTTCTCTGTTATCCCTATCATCTTTCTAATTTAAAATGGAAAACAAAACAACTGCATGTCATTTGACTATGTCTGTCATTTATATGCTTTTTAAAGAAAGGTGAACAAACCTTATTTAAACTTAAACCCCATGATTTAAATGAACAATTCAGTTTCTTAAGCAACTAGAAATACAAACTTCAGAAACAGGTGTTAAAATAGATCAGTGAAGTGGTTAAACTTGCAGCTCACTGACCTGGAAATAACACTCAATTCATTTTAGAAAGCTATGTTCAACTCCAAATAATCATTTTGGATGTCCAAGAGTTGAAATAATGGAATGAATCACATTTATTAGAAGCCAAGTTGCTTAAATCACATACAGCAGAAGGAAATGTCCTTATATATTTTGCCTATCTTGTATTATTTAATTTCTTAAACACTGATTAATCACCTACTATGTGGACAGCATAGTATTAATTTCTAGAGATGCAAAGATAAAACATGACATGATCATTATACTGAAGGAATTTACATTTTAATGGGGAAGATGATATCTTAATAAATAAGTATGATACAAAGAATATGATAAAAATAAAAGAGGAATTAAGATAAAATTTTCTGGGAAAATTTGAAGAGAAAGAGATCACTTTCAGTAAGTGAAGAAAGAGAAGGATTCATAGAGATGGTATATGAAATGAACTGTGAAGAAAGAGAAGGATTTTAACAGACAGATGAGAAGAGAGTGTGTTTCAGGCAAAGGAGATGATCTGCACAAATATAGAAGGCAAAAAAAAGGCAGAACCAGGTTGCAAAATAGCTAGTTAAGCAGTTTAATTTGGCTGAAATATGGTGTTAAAAAGGGAATATATAAAATAAGACCCAGAAAGTAGATGGGAGACAGATGACAAAATGCATTAAATGTCAAGCTAGGGAAATTATATTTGATCTTATTTAAAAGAGGGGACAGTGAAGGGCTGCTGAAGTTATGCATGTGAGCATGCATATATGCGTGTTAGAAGGGTAGCAACACAATCAGAGTTTTATATTTTTGAGATTATTTGTGCAAGTACACCAATGATGAAATATAAATGAGTAAATAGTACAGGCAGTAGATAATTAGAGCCTAAGCTGGGGTAGTAGCAATGCTAGTGAAGGACAGGGGATAAGTGTAGGAGATATGCCTATGTAAGGGAAATGGCAGTTGGAGGCTAATTGGATGTGGAGGGAAATGAAGAGAAAAGTACAAAATGACCAAGATTTAAAGCTTGGATGACTGGGAGGACAAGTAAGATTTGCACAAGATGCTCAGTTTTAGGCATACTTTTCCCCTCCATATTAGCAAATGACCTCATCTCATAATTTATTGAAAAAATGAGACTATCCATTATGAGTTTACTCCTCTTCACATTGCCTAAAATCCCCTCAACATTATCCTCATTCAGTGTCTCACCCTTAGCTCCAATTTCAGAAGTGATAGCCTTTCTCCTTACTCAGATTAACCCTTCTGTTTTGGCCTCATCTTCTCCTATACCACCTGAGAACCTGCTCTTTCAATTATGCCTTCTCCTCATATTTTAAAATCTCTCCTTATCTAGTAGGCTTTTTTGCTGCTGCTAATATGTCCAGAACTCTTTGAAACTTAAAAAAAATAACTTCACATGATTCCACCGTCCCTTCAAGCTATCATCCAAGAGCAGAGGTCGTTTCATTTTGCCTTTGTATCTTCAGTGCCTGGGAAATAACAGATGTCTAATAAATTCTTGTTGGATTGCATGCAGAGTTCAGTATGCTGGTGGGATATGCAAATGGTGCTATGAAACAAACAGGTGAAAGGAGAGACTGGAGCTCAGGGGGGAGAGATCAGAGCTCAATGTGAATAGGTTAAGTCATTTGCATAGAACACAATAATCACAGATGACAATAGAATTATTGATTGGGTGATTAATTAAAATCAACAAGCATTTATTGAATACTTACTATGTGCTAGGTTCTGTGCTAAGCATTGATGAAATAAAGGTAAAAAAAGAATTATAAAAAAAACACAAAAGTGGATAAAATTACCAAAGAAAAAGGTACAGGGACATAAAAGGTAAGACCACAAGCAATGGAATATCCACTAGACTTAATAGGGATAGCCAGTAAGAGGAACATGAACCAGAGTGGGCCTGAGAGTTCAGATATTATGAGGAAACTTATGGAAAGCAATGGTCACTGAGAAGATGCCAGTGTCATAGATACACGACATTTCAAATCAATGATTTGTAAAATAAGCAATAAAAGAAAATGAGGAATTTTGAATACCTGTCTGGTATGTTTTTAGATCTTCCATCTTCTTTTATACCAACTCATCTCTGTCACAAAATTCATTAGTAAATAGTGTTCCTAGCTATCAAAGACTTTGGTTGCTAGGTGAATGTTGCTCTTTGAAGCTTTGCCACAGCTTTATATCTATGTCTAATAACCTTCCCAACATGATTTAAACTCCGAGCACAAGCACAAAGAGAAGTTGGTAATTTGCTTTCTGGGATGTGTAAATGGAAGCCAAGACCTCCCAACTGAACAGATTTCAAATACCAACTTCTATTCATGTTCAATATCTTTAGAGATTCCACTTTTTATGGGCTGGTCACAAAAATTCATTTCCTTGAGTAAGTTAACCTGAAGCACAGAGAATCAAAGCTAATGATATAAGTATGCTTGAACTGGTCTCTAACTAAATCTGGTAGAGATAAAACTGTAACACATGCATAACTACCTAAAGTAAAACCATTAATGAGAGTGACCCCTCACACAATGGAATTCATTCTCAGAGAAATTTTAATCTTTCATATTCTCATCTTATCAGAGAAAAAGAATCTCTGCTGCTCCCACAATTTCCCAGCAACTTATTTTTTTACCGTTTAAATGTTTCTTTTGTTATTATGAACTTAGCAAACACATGCATTCAATATGCAAAGAACAAGAAAGAGGACTGTATAAGAAACGTTCAACTTTTGTTGCAAAGTGCAAATTTACAACAAACCTAATCTACTTATCTTCCTCTTGTGAACCAAAAGGGCTTCAGCTATTACTGTGGCAAAGAGGACCACACATCACAAGGTGTTAATAAGCAGTTTGTCCCTTTTCTAAGCAAATTCAATGTAAAAGTTGCCATTACAACAATTATTAAACATAAATATATATATATATATATATATTTGCTATAAATTTACTTAGCCATCATAGTTATGGGTTTTGCAACTTCTCATAGTGCCAATTTACCCTTACTGACTGCTAATTAAAAACAGGCTTTTGAATTGTCTTAAGAAGACTTTAAAAAAAAATCCCCAAATGGAATGTTAGGGGGAATAATCATACTCTGCAAATATAGTTTAACAGAGTATAGATTTAACTGAATCTCATCTTACTTCATCTCTTAAATTTTTCAGCATTTTTAAAGGGATAAGGGAGAATCCTTTTTGTTCATAAGAGTTCATCTGCTACTTTACTTTTAAAATCTAGTATGCAAAATTCTGGTTGGTAACCACTTTTAAAAAAAAGAAAAGCATCTATTTGCCTATTAATGAGTGATTGAAATTATTAAGACAACTACTGAGCATCCAGCTTCATATCAATAACCTTTAACAATAATTATATTATACTCAGATTGCCTTTGCTATTCTTACACGACACTAGAATTAAAAATATAAGAATGTCCAATAAATTGGACATTTTTCTATAAATGGAAAGAAAGGAAAGAAGACAGCTTAAAGAAAACTGTCCAAAACGTAGGCAGCATCTAAGTTAAAAATAATTTCTATTAGAAAATTATATTTATTAATTGTGGATGAATTGTTAATAATGAAATTGTTAATTCATATGCAATATGAAATAATATAATTAGGATCTCTAGTGAACCCACTATGTAGGAACCACCCTGAAACCCAGTATGTACTTTGGAGTAGATTATTTATTTTGCCATTTCAATGGCACATGGGAATAGGAGTGGGCATGTGATTTCCATTGACACAGGGAACTCCTCAAAAAGGAAAGTCCCTCTGGCAATGAAGATTGGTACCTTCTCTCCTTCTAAGAAGAGTAAACATTGTGGAGGAAAAGTCTACCAATTCGGCCTTTCACTAACATGTCTAAGAAAGGCTAGGTAGACTGGTTGCAACAATAAACCATCCTAAGAAAGAGACAGGAGTTATATGCCAGGCAGGTCAAACTACCACCACCACTACCTCTCTTCAGACCTCAGTGGAGACAGACTGGAACTCAAAGCCTAAGAGTCTTGGAAATAATAGTGACTCCCTATCTTGTTCCTTTCTAGACAACTGTAGGAACAGCCCACTCCAGATAATTAGTCTTATTTGCAGGGGCTTTTTTGTAAGTTAGATGCTTATAATTCTGCCTTAATATATATCCTGCTCCTCTCTAGCTAAATATATAGTATTTAATAGAATAATTTAATTTATCCATATTAAATTTTATTTTATAGTTTCAAATGGTTACTCTAATCAGTCAAGGTCTTTCCATTTAACATGCTACCTATATCTCTCAACTTTATGGGATAAGCAAAGTTGATAAGCATGTGAGCTATGCTTTTATTCAAGTCGCTGATTAAAAAAAATATTAAGTATTATTGGACCAAACAGAAATTTCTAATACACTTCACTAGAAAACTCCCTCTGAGTGGACCTTGATTTATTAAACACTACTTTTGGAAACTGTCATTCGACAAATTCCAAATCCATATAACCATACTCACATCCTGAGAAAAATACAGAACTCTTAAAGAACTTTCTGTGAGACTAAAAGATACATTAAAACAAAATCAAATACTGAAAAAATAGAAGAATTTGAAATGTGCTTATTGTCAAAAATAACCTATGTGAACTGATCCAACCATTCTGGAGAGCAATTTGAAACAATATCCAAAAAGCTATAAAATTGTAAATACTCTTTGATCTAGTAATACCACCACTAGGTCTGTATCTCGAAACAGATTTTTAAAAGGTCAGGTGGGAGAGGGGAACCTATTTGTATGAAAGTATTTACAACAGCTCTTTTTGTGGCAATAAAGAATTTGAAATTGAAGGGGATGTTTGTTCATCAGTTGGGAAATGACTGAACAAGCTGTGGTATACAATCATAATGGAATATTATGGTATAAGAAATAACTAGCAGGATGCTTTCAGAAAAACCTGAAAAGATTTACATGAATTGATGCAAAGTGAAGTCAGCAGAACCAAGAGAACAATGTATACAGTAACAATAATATTTTATGATGATCAATTGTGAATGCCTTAGCTATTCTGAATATTGCAAAGATCTATGACAATACCAAAGGACGCATCATGACAAGTGATATCTATCTCCAGAGAAAGAACTGAAGGAATCTGAATAAGGATTGAAGTATACCATTTTTCACTTCATTTTTTTATGTCTTCTTTCACAACATGAATAATATGCATATATAGATTTTGCATGATTGAACATGTATAATCTATACCAAACTATTTACTATCTCAGGCTGAAGGAAGGAGAAAGAGGGAAATAATTTGGAACTTGAATTTTTTTAAATAAACATTAAAATTGTTTTTACATGTAATTGGGGAAAATATCCAAAAAAATAACTACCCTGGAAAATGGATGGAATAAAGATAATTTAAGAATCAACACTTTCCCTTAAACTATGATCAAAATCACCTCAAACAAACCTTGGATACCATATATCAAAAAATCATAAAAGAAAATTGCCCAGATATCTTCGAACTAGAGGTAAAAGAAAATATACCAAGAATCTACCAAATGTATGACAAGAAAAATGAAAATACCCAGAAAGTCACAATCAAAATTCAGAGTTTCTAGGCCAAAGGAAAAAAAAAAACTGCAAACCAAAATGAAACTGTTCAAATAACAGGGAACTATGGTCAGGATCATGTAAGACTATATGCTATAACTACTATAAAGGAGAAAACATCTTGGAATAAAACATATCAAAATATGAAAGATAAAAATTCACAATCAAGGATAATTTACCCTAGCAACCTTATAATATTCCAAAGGGGAAAAAACACCTTTAAAAAGAGTAAAGACTTTCAAGCATTATTAATAAGAAGAGAAGAACTGAGAAGAGTCTTTGAAATGCAAACCCAAGAAACAAGAGAAACCTAGAAAGGTAAATTTACATGAGCAACTGGAAGGGGCTAAATGATGAAGTGCTTACATTTTAATAAGGCGAAAAGGGAGAGACAAGTGTCCCTTCAGAAACTCTTTTGGTTTTAGAGTCACAAAGGGAGAAAAGAAACATAAACAGAACTTATGGATTTCATCCCTCACCCCTATTATGTCAGTTTAAGAAAGAGGAGGAGAAAGGAAGTAGACTAGGAAAAGTGAAAAAGAAAGAGGAACTTTTTAAAACCATTGTTGGGGTATATTATATTAAAAGTATAAAACATGAAAGGTTTAAGGATATGGGCATTCATGAATCTCACTCATATGACCAAGCAAAGCATGACTAAATGTACACACTTGAAGGGCTTGGTTTAGGAATATATAAAATTCAATAGGGAAATAGAAGGTGCTGCTTCAGCTGCTACTGTCACTGAGGGGGAGGGACAGAAGGAGGGTGAGGAGGAGGAGGGAGTGGTGGTGGTGGTAGAGAAGGAAAAGGGGGAAAAAGAGTTATCTATATTTTTTGTCTCTATTATCTCTACTTTTGCTCATTCCTCATCCCTTTGCAATCTTGCTTCTGACTTCATAACTCAGCTGCAATTTTTCCCTCCAATGTTACCAATGACCTCTTAGTTGTAAAATGTAATAGTCTTTTCCTCAACCTTCATGACGTCTCAGCTGCATTTGACATTACTGACCCACTCATTCCTCCTGGATATTTGTTTTGTGGCCCCACTCTTTGTTGGTTCCCCTACTTGTGCTACCATTCCTTCACTGTCCTCCTTAGGTTCATTATCCATATCCTGTCCCTAACTGTAGATGTCTCCCCCAGGTTCTGTCCTGAGCCTTCTTCTTTTCTCTATACTCTCTGGGTTACTTAATCTGTTCCCACGGACGTAATTACCATATCTCTGCAGACTACTCAGAAGTCTATATATCCAGTCCCAGTTTCTCTCTCAAGCTTTAGGTCCCCATTACCAGTTCTCTAATGGACATTTCAAAGTGGATGTCTTAGAGCCCTCTCAAAATAAGCATGACCAAAATAGATCTTTTTTATTTTTTCTCCCAAACCTACCCCTCTTCCAAATGTCCTTATTTCTGACAAAGAAACTACCATTCTTCCAGCTTCAAAGCCTCAGCATTATCTACTTTTTACTTTCCCCCTACACATACAATCAGTTGCCAGTTCTCTCTCCTTGTACCTGAAGCACCTAACACAGTGCCTGGAACATAGTAGGTCCTTCACAATGCTTGTTTAATAATGAATAATCCATTTTAGAGAACCATGACACTAAATTTTGTTTCCATGATGCCCAGAAGCTGAGTTAAATCTGTGACCAGATTTAATGAACCAGTTTGATTTTAACATTCAGAATGCATCAAGTTTAGACACTAACTAAGTCTGGCTGCTAAGCTTGAAAAGCCAATTAGAGATATAATGCTCATTTCAATCACATATCAGTCTTCCAAGAGCCTGAGGCAAAAGACCTTCATGCAAAGCATTTGATCATTTGTACTTTAGCATCATTGCCAAACTCAGCTTTTATTTAATAGTGCAATAAAAATATCAAATGTTTAGTGACCCCCATTGTTATTTAACAATGATTAACATGTGTTCTTCCACTAAAGTCCTACTCCATTGCCTCATCTACATATGGTGATGAGCCTGGGTCCTTCAGTGCTAGACCACTGGAAAAATGAGAGCTCTGTTAGGCCTTCCCTCACCAGAAAGTCTTCAAGTGTAAACCCAAGGAGGGATTGTGTTGTTACGGTCTCTACTGCTCAGAGAGGACCTTAAACAAAAAGTGGTCTACTTTTTTTCCCATCATAGCAATTAATAAACTTTGCATGCTAAGACATACAAAGGGTTTTGGTCTGAATAAATGGGTTAAATAAAAACACCAATAAGAAAAAGGATATTGCATGAAATAGAAATAACTCATCTTATTACTGCTATTTCTCTTGTCATCTTATTTGATTAACTGAGAAGAAAAGGAAAAGTGATTTAAAGAACAATGCCCACTTTTATAACTTCAAGCTTCTCATTCAGTATTTAATATCTATAATAGCTAGCATTTATATGCCACTTATACATATGCCAAAGAGGGGTATAGATAGGGTTAAGCACTTCACAATTTTCTCATTTGACCCTCACAACAACTCAGGGAGGTAGATGCTGCTATTATCCTCATTTTACAGATAAAAAAACTAAGGTGGGCAGAGGTTATATGACCTGCCCAGAGTGACAAAGCTAGAGAATTTCACCTCAGGGTAAAATTTGAACTCAGGTCTTTCTGACTCCATGCTTAATGCTATAGCTGCTGTATAACAGTCAAAGTTTTTCCATTTGTGCGTGCGCGCACATGTGTGTGTGTGTATGTGTGTGTGTAGAAAGAGACATATTTTATGCATATATATACACACATATGTGTATACATATATATATATGTACATCTCATCTATATCTATATATGCGTATATATAGATGTGCAACAGTTTCTAAGAATTAATCTCATTGAGGTATTTCTGGGGGTTAATTGGAAGAACTTTCCAACTAATTTGACAGTTTTTAGAATGGTTGGATAAAAAATAATGCTAAGGACAAAATGGAAATACTACCTAGAATTAAGACAAGGTTAATCTGGTCAACAAGAAAAAATAGAAACTGAGGCAAGATGTAATTGCAATGTAAATGTGTTGAAATATTCAACTATATTATGTTTAGAAGATGAATGTATATGGAAAAGAGGGACTAGAGAATGTAAGTGCTGAGTGGTTGCCTGAATAACTGATACATATATATTTGAAGGGGAAATCACTTTGTAATTCTTGAAAAAATTTTTGGAGCAGAAACTGAGAACAGTGTTCTGGTCTTTTTGGCAATTTTAGTTACTGCTCCTTACTTCAACCTTCAACAAAAGTATAAACTGATAGACGCTCCCCCTCCTTTCTCCTTTTATCGACCCTCCCCTCCCTTTTTTTACACATAGTACAGAAAACAGGACAATTTATCTCTGGACTAGGAAGATAGCAGCTGGTTCCAGTAACCTTTACAAGGGCACAATGTCTCTTCCCCTCTGAGGATGCCTATAACCAGACAATGAAACCAAAGCTAAACTATACTTTTGAGTTTGTGTTTCTGAACTATCCCTAAGTTCAGAACTAAACAAAACTAACTGTGCTATTGTGACAAAGATTAAGAGATAAAGAGAATCATATGGGACATCTATGTGGCAGAGCAAGGCTGTTCTGGGAAGTCTCTTGAGCCTGGTGACCTTTCCCTTTGTTTTGCTATGTGTGTTTTCTGTATTATTTATTTCCCTGGGGAGTCTTGGGTAGTGATGTTTAGTAATGATTCTGTCCTTGAAAATACCATCTGTATCCTTTTTTTGTTCTCTAGGGAATGCTTGAGTTAGAGAATCCAAGGTTACAGAACCTTCACAATGTTCATCAGCCTTTTCTCCTTCCATACCTCAAAGTCTAACAAGCTGGATTGTGAGAAAAAAAATGGGAGGAAGGTGTGGCTGACCCTGTTCCAGTTTTGTAGATTTTTTTTGTTACCTCTTTAAACATTGACAAGATTCTGTAATGTTAAAAAATGATCCATAATTCTGCTCAAGATTATGTGACGACAAGAGTTGGCATACTATCATGGCATATATAATCTTTGGCCTTGTTATATAATTAATAGATAAAAAAGTTGTGAATAGGAAATTCATATGAGAGAGTTATAGAAATCAAACTGTAGAGATTTTGAAGAGGTTAACTAGCCATAATGATAATCATGGTTCTAAACACATAGGTGTGATTGAAGTAAAATATAATATTTTAGATTCATGTTCCCCATTAGATAATAATTGGTTCAATAGAAAAGGCACCAGATTTGAAGATGAAGTTTAACTCATTGCCTGACCTAAAAATTCTAACACTTCTAGTTACTTACTACCTATGCAAGGTTGGGCAACTCATGTACCTTCTCTGGGCCTTGAAGATTTCATATGTAAAGTGAGAGGGTCAAACTAGTTGACCTCTGAAATCCCTTCCTGCTGTAAATTTGTCACATAGATGTTATCTTTTCAATTTACCGAAATGAATTTTGATTGCCCATAAGGGCAGACATCAATATGTTTAATATATTTCTAGCTGAGACTATCACTTGTTAAACAATTAGCCAAATATAAAATCCTGAACCTCTCCATTAGATACATATATTTTTTCCCTTAATGATAGCATTTATGTAATGAAGAATAATATTAGTACCCATAACTTGTAAAATAAAATGTTTTGATAAGTCAAGTAGCCTGATATTGTATTCTTTGCCCATGAAATGTGACACGTGATAGACTAATTCAACAAATAATTATACAGGGAAATGATCATGAATAACTGCTAGGTTTGTTTTCAGAAGATGAATTTTGCTTTTTATTACAATTGTAGGGAGAAAAATAATAGAACTCATTCCTTGATTTGTTTTTCTTATTCCATTTGTCAAACCTGATTGGCTTAATTAGGACATTTCTAATTATACACATCAACATCTGTCTACCTCTCCCCCTTCCCCAATTTCCCATGCCAGTTTAAAAGACTATGTAAGTAAGGATTAATTAGGCTAGGGATTCATTAGATTTTGGATGAAGTACATTTGCTACTTAATAATGATGAGAAAGTAATGAGGCATCAAAAAAACAACAAAGGAATCCACACAGATCACTGCGTGTTTATTATCATGGAACATTTCCCATAGCTTTGGTTCATTTTCCAGTGAAATCTCACCCTTGGAATATTCCAACTTTATCTTTGCTCTTTACAAGTTCTCAGAGTTATATAAATCTATATTAAAAGATCAGTGAGTCAATCAAAGAATCAAAGTTCATGATGGCCCTAATCTAATTTATTTCAAAAAGCATTTATTATACTATACCACCCATACAATGGGCTAATATTTAAACTACCATATAAATATGAGGTGATACATTATGTTGTAGCCTAGACTTGTCCAAAATACTTTTGCTTAGTTCCAGGAACTCAGATCTCTGTTTCTGAGTAGTTAATGCATAGAGTCATATATGGATTTTTTAAAAATTATTAATTTATTTGTTTTCAGTTTCCTACAATCATTTCCATGTCTTTAAATTTTCTCCCCCTCCCCCATTCCTTCCCAAGAGAGCATGCAATCTTATATGGGCTCTATACATACATTTTTATTAAACAAATTTTCACATTAGTAATATTGCATAGAAGAAATAAAACAAATGGGAGAAACCATGAGAAAAACCAAAACAAAACAAAATATAACATAAGAGATAATATTCTGCTTCATTCTGTGTTCCAGTACCATAGTTCTTTCTCTGGAGGTGGATGGCATTTTGCCTCAAGAGTGCTTTGGGAATGTTTTAGGTCCTTGTATTTCTGTGAAGGGCTAAGTCTATGAGAAAAATTGTCACTTTATACAATGTTCTTCTGGTTCTGCTCTTTTCACTCAGCATCAGTTCATTGAAGTCCTTTTAGGCCTCCCTGAAGTCTTCCTGTTCATCATTTCTCAAAGCACAACAGTGTTCCATTACATTCGTATACCACAACTTGTTCTGCCATTCTCCAATTTTTTGGGCATCCCCTCAATTTCCAGTTCTTGGTCACCACAAAGAGAGCTGCTATAAATATTTTTGTACATGTGGGCCCTTTCCAATTTTTATGATATCTTGGAGAATACAGTCCTAGAAATGATATTGCTGGGTCAAAGAATATGCACATTTTTGTAGCCCTTTGGGCATAGTTCCAAATTGCTCTCCAGAATGGTTGGATGAGCTCACAGCTCCAGCAACAATGAATTAGTGTTTCAGCTCTCCCACATCTTCTCTTACATTTATCATCTTCCTGTTTTGTCATGTTAGACAGTGATGCAGTACCTCAGAGTTGTTTTGATTTTTATCTCTCTAATCAATAGTGATTTAGAGCATTTTTTCATATGACCATAGACAGCTTTAATTTCTTCCTCTGAAAATTGCCTGTTCATATCTTTTGACCATTTATGAATTGGGGAATACTCTTGTAAGTTTGACTCAGTTCTCTATATATTTTAGAAATGAGACCCTTATCACAGATACTAGTTGCAAAAATTCTTTCCCAATTTTCTGCTTACCTCCTAATCTTGGTCACATTGGCTTTGTGCAAAAATTTTTCAATTTAATATAATCAAAATCATCCGTGTTGTACTTCATAATGTTCTCTATCTCTTGCTTGTTGTCATATGTGGATTTTGAGCTGTATTGCCATCTAGTCCATACCCCTCCTTTACAGATAACCAGCCTGGGTCCCATGATATAAAGTGACTTGCCCATGTTCACAGAGATGGGAACAGAGATAGGATTTGAATTCAAGTCCTCTGACTCCAAAGCCAATGTTTCTTCCATTGTACTGGACTGACTCTAATTCAATTGAATTGAACCATCTGCTATACCTTCAGACCATAGACCATGTCCTAGAGCAGAAGTGACAAGCTCAAGGTAGGCCATAAGCTTCTGGACTACAAAAACACAAGTGAAAATGCTTAACAAAATAATTGAAAATGCAAGACAACAAAGACAAAGCTAATTTTTAGTTTTCTGAGTTGATATGCTGCTACAGAGATTTGTTTCTATTTGAACTTGACCTCATTTCCTTAGAGGACTCAATCCTTTTAGGCCTAGACTTCTTGGTTTGGAACCAATCATGTCCAAACTGGTAAATTTCTCATATGCCTCTTTATATCTAAGCAGCCCCAGCCATTCTTCACTCTACTTCCTGTCCACAAGCTCTCCAAACACTTTATTTCTTTTGCCATTCATATGAACACCCAGATTTCCATTTCCAAAAATTTTATCACATTAGTATCACCTACTGCTTTTCTAGTACTCCTAGAAAAAGTATTCGAATCTGTTCCCATATGACATCACTGTTCCCGTATGACATCACACATTATTAAAACCCCCAAAACCTAAAATACTCCTTAAAGATACTATTCCCCTACACATGCTATTTCTCCCATTAGAATGCAAGATCTTTGGAGGCAAGGCTGCCTCTGCTTTCGCATTTGTATCTCTAGGACTGAGCAAATAGCTTGGTATATAGTAAACATTTGACTAATCTTTTTTCATTCAATCAATCATTCACTTACTCAAACATTCATTGATTCATGCTATATATAAGGCACTCTGCCAAGACTGGGGTTACAAAGACAAAAATGAAACAGGCCATGCTTTCCAGGAGCTTATAGTGTACCTTATCTCATCAATAAACAAAGATAAGGATATGATGTTATTTTCTCAGCAACATTGAGCCCTTTTTCTATAAATCCCTTCCTTTTGTCGTCCCTTATAGGCTAAGTTATAATTCTTATTCATATCTATGTTGAGTTGACAGTTGATATCCTTTCCAACTCAGATTTTGTGCTTCTCTAATACAGAGAGACAGAAACCAATATAAGAGTAGGTATGTGAAAAATGTTTGGTCCAACTAAAAGCAGACTCTCTCTTTACAGCCCATAAAAGTACAAAACTACCAAGACTGAATTTCTTTTTTCTAAAAGTAATTTGGAATATAAGCTGCTTTGTTCTTTATGAAGTACTGATTGATAAACTTTCCATATAATCCTCTGTTGTATTTATAATCTTTTCTTTATTACTTCAAAAACTAATTAAAAATAGCTCAGAAGCAAACTAGCATAGATTTCCTATTAGTTTATTATAAACCATAGTACTTTTAAAGAAAATCTCTAAAGCCTGGGCATCATTTGGTGGAAATGTTGACATTTCTTAAGCGCTCTGGAAAACATCTTACTGGTTATTCCCAATGGGCAAAAATGCAAAATGAAAATTCCATAGCCACGTAACTTCTGGCTTTTCCTCTCGGCACTCTTGAATTTCATATTACAGAGCTTAAAAGCAGCTTTCTTTATTCACTGGCTTAGTAGTAAATAACCTGTCTTACTAATTCCTCTACCTTTCTGACAAGTCAAGTCAATAAGCATTTACTAAGTGCCTCCAATATATTAGACACCATGCAAAGACCTAGGGATAGATAGAAAGGAAAACAAGGAAAAGAAAACAATCCTTGTATACATGTCTATTTTTAGTCTGATACTGTATCTGTTACACTGGAGTTGTGACATTCAATTCCAATGATTTCTGATGCCAATTGCAACTTTTAGTTAGAAGAGTTTCTGAAGAGCCTCCAGAGTTTTCATTACAACTTTTTGGATTAGATTGGTCCTAGGTCTTCCTGGAAACCAGAAATTACACCTTGGTTGCACAAGATATGTGTTGACTAGATTTTACAAATGGGAAATAGTGTGATACACACTAGAGAGAATTAGTTTGGGTTACCTCTTGTACTTATATAAATTTAGTGTTCAGAAGTCCCAATTTCCTTATATTTAAAAAGAAAGTGTTGGACTAGATGATCTCTTGAGTTTCCTTCCAACTTCTAGATTTGGAATCCAAATCAGAAAATGGGATAATATGTCAAACAGAGATTAATCAATGAGTAAAATATTGATAAAAATATACTCATTTTCCTGAAATCAGTATCATCTTGAAGAATCCAGGACTCTGATGTGTATACAAAGCAATCTTTCACATTATCTTTTCAGTGTTTTGTCTGTTTAACTATCCTTGGAAACATTAAATCTATTAGAACTTATCACAGAAGCAAAAAATGACAAAGTCAAAATTGGAGAGGTCCTCAATGACCATCAGTTCCAACACATTCCTGAAAAGGAGCACTTTCTACCATTCATGATGGCCAGTGAGGAGAAAATCACTATATCTTGAGACAGCCCATTGAATATGTGTGTTGATATCATATTAGAGCATTGATATATAGAAAGTATTAGGAAAGGTTTTGTTTTATCATGAAATCAAGCCTAAATATGTTTCTTTGGAGCTTCAAACCATTATTTCTACTTATATTCTCTGGAATCAAATAGAATGATTCTAATATCTCTTCTAAATGACAGCCCTTCCAATATTTGAAGACAGCTACTATGCACCCCGCCGAGGAAACTAAAAATAGGATAGCAAGTTGTTAATGGTAGGAATTGAATGAACTACATTGACTTCATCTTGGGACTCAAATCTGGAGCTGGCTCAGTTCCCTTTCTATTGCACTATGGGTCTAGACAAAATTCTATCTTGTGAGAAGGATTTATTCAATTGTAGAAATTGGGGTGGGGGGGAAATATGTCACATTATTTGAACCTAGTCCTAAATGACTGGAGAAATGGACCACTTCTACCTACTGCTTAGAGAACCTTAACCCAGGATCTAGGTTATGCCAATCAGAAACCTGGTCAGATCCAAAGACTGTTGTAAGGAGTTTTCTCATAATTGTCCATCTCCAGCAATCCTTAAGTCTTACCTGAAAACTGACCTATACCAATCAGTTTTTTTTTCCTTGTACTTTTGATTGTTCACAAACACTTTGGGGAGTAGGACATCTCTTTTTCTAAATTCAAAAAAGGGAACTTGTTCCCTCTCTCCTTCTCCCAAACTTGGAAAGACCCTAATCTTTCATCCAATTAGAAATCAGATTACTTGATGGTACATATTGTTTCCTTTTAATAATTATTTTAATGTATAAAAGTTTGTCTCCCCTAGGCTTAATAAATCCTTATACTTGGGAGACTGAACCTTTGTTTCCTAAATCATTTCATCTTTTACCTGCCATACCCCCAAGTCCTCTCCTTTCCAGGATACTTTCCATTCCTTCAACAAACCACAATAAGTCATCTTGAATGACCTACTCTGAAACAAAAGCTTTATCAGTGTCTTTCCTAAAATAACTATTTCGAGTGAGGCCCTAATAATGTGGCTATGCAAATACACACACACGTATACCCTTTACTTTGATGGATCTCTTATCTAGTCAAAGTGATCAATCCTTTCAACAGTGAAAATGACAATCCATTCTCATCTTTTCATATCTTTTGATCCTATATGACTGTCTATATTTTATCACACACACATCCTCTACTTATTGCTTACTCAACATGATGAGGTCTGTCCTTTAGATCACAGATTTAGAATTAGAAGGGACCTCAGAGGCCTGCTAGTCCAACCCTCTGGTCACATGCATGCATGGGCATACACTGACAATTTTATGGATGAGAAAATGGAGACTCAAAGAAGTTGTGACTTCTTTAGTGAGTAAAATCAGTGCAAGGATTTTAACCTAGGTCTTCGGACTCCAGAGCCATTGTTCCTTATAATGCCATATTCGTCTTGACTTTGTACATATACCAGAGAAACATATGGGCTGTTCATTAGTTATCCATTGTGCTCAATAAATCACTAGCTTGTGCCAGTCACATATGTTTCTGATAAAATCTTTTATGTCACTTTTCCTGCAAAATTCATTGTTGGTAATAAGTTATAGCCTATGTATGCTCAATTTCCACCTCTCTATTGCATTATTGAAAAGCTATGGATATGTTCAAACAAGTGTTTTCGGTAAAAGCTTAAGGTCATAACTCTGTGATTGTGTAGTCCTGATGCAGTCCTTCTTATGGTCTTACTTTTATTCAATAGTAGTCTCTTTCTCTTGTTATCATCGTCATCATCATAGCCAGCACTTACAGAATGCTCTTACAAAGAGCTCTATAAATGTTCTCATCGTCATCATCGTAGCCAGCACTTACAGAGTGCTCTTACAAAGAGCTCTATAAATGTTATTTCATTTGATCGTTAAAACAACCTTAGAAGATAATTTTTTTTAATTTCCATTTCATAGATAAGGAAACAATCTCAGAGAGGTTAAGTGACTAGCCCAGGGTCATATGGAAAACGTGTGAGAGGCAGGATTTGAACCTATATTCCTGACTGGTGTTCAGTCATTTCAGACATGTCTAATTCTTCGTGACTCCGTTTAGGGTTTTCTTGGCAAAGCTTCTAGAATCCATTGCCATTTCCTTTTCCAGCTCATTTTACAAATGAGGGTTCTGAGACAAACAAGGTTAGGTGACTTGCCCAGGGTCCCATAGTTAGTAAGAGTCTGGGGCTGAATTTGAACTCAGGTACATGGGCCTTCCTGACCCAGCCCTCTATCCACCGTACCACTAAGCTGCCCCTCTTCCTGACTACAAGTCCAGAATCTAGCACTCTATCCAGTATATCACATATCTACAATATCTGTTCAACTATATATGCTTATGGACCAGATCAAAAAGGTAAAAGACCAAAACCATACAAGACAACAAGCCTTCCTCATCTATTTGATTCTTCCTCTGTGGGTACTTCAGGTCAAACTTTTTTTAAGTAACTGTGGATCTCATTTAGAAGTCTTTGTAGTATTTTAAAATTTAATATAGCTACCACAGTGTCATCCACAAACAGTACAATCTGAAAGATCTCTTCATCTATAAGGAATGTGTCTCTCATTTAGACTGTAGCAAACATCCTCCATGACAGCAGCAAACTCCTTTACTGAAATTATAACTCTGTATTTCATTTCTACCTCACTGAGACAAGGGATCCAATAATGAAAAGCAAAAGTTGAGAATTAAATCTAAAGATGAAAATGACTGGATGACTATTTTGAAGCTATTAATATCATTCTTGGTTTTGAAGGCTTTATATTATATTTATGTCTTACTGCGTTTTCTCTCCTATCTCAGTTTTGAGAAATTGTCCATGCAGCTATCCTGTTTCCATACAACTAAATTTTTAGTTAAATCTAGGTGGGCATCTTCTCATTTATTTAAGTCTTATGGAAGTAGTGGCAAACATTCAAATTCTTATTTCCCAAATTAAAAAAAATAACTCCCTGAGTAGCAGAGGGAAACTCACTAATTCTTCTGTGGCTTCTAATTGCCATATAAAATGGTTTGAGTAGAATTTATGCTGTTTAATGGAGACATTTTCTGAGATTTCATCTTGGGCAGACTAAAAATGTCACCACATCAAACTTAACAATCTGGACATTTTTCCCTATATTAATTTTAATTGTCAAAATTTCATAGAAAAGAAGTACTCTTGTATTGGATGGTTTTTTTTAATACCTAGAAACATTTTTAAATGAGATCTATATTATGATATAGAAAGGGAAAGTCAAACTGCCTTTCAAAATGTAAATGAATTGTGTTACTTTTAAAAATACCCCTGCCTTTGTTACATGCTAAATAGATTAACTGAAGTTTCATTTGAACGTTCACTGATGTGTGTGTATACAGATATATTTTTTGATGACCTAACAAGAAAATACAACTGGAGAAGCTTTGTACAAGATGAGCTTCTGGGGGAAAAGGGGAAGGGAGTGTGGGGAGAGTATTTGTAATAGCAGCAAAAGGATAACAATGCTAATGTTATTAAGACTATAATCTTACCTTTTAGGATTCAGAGTTTTTCTCCTTACAACCGTATGATTTAGCCTTCTCATCAACTTTTTCCCCTTCTTTCTTACAGTACGTCTCAAGAAAAAGTCAGAGTCTCCTAATAATTCAAAAGAATTAGTTTCTGGGGAAATCTCTGAGTGAATAAGGATTTCTTAAGATCTGATTCAGATCTTAGTTTGAATTAAAGAATCCAAAGGTTTGACATGTGTATTTGATGTAGGCTTCGTGATTGAAAGCAAGTCCAGATAGACCATTAATGGCTCTTTATCCTATTCCTACTACTAAAAACTAACACTGGTCAAACATCAGATCATAGCGGTGGGTTCAGAAAAAAAAAAAAGATACCAAAGTTTGTAGAAGCATTTACTAACCATCTGGGAAATGGCATGGCAACCAAATCAGGAACATCTCTATCTAGTATAGCCTTGTATACTACAGGAAAATAATTGGTTGAGAAGTCAGAACAAAAGCATACTAATTTGTATGTATATATTCCATGGACTGGTCCCATTGGCCTTCCCTCCTATCCTATTACATTTTTAATGTATACCTATGGCTTTGTAGATTCATTCACAAACTTTCCATTTGAGACACGAGTCCATTGGAGAGGGTTAACAAATATGCACGATCAACCTTGAAATCAACTGTTTAAGTTAGACAAAAGAGGATGCTATAGATATGCCTGATGAATGAAATGTGAATTCTGCTTTCTAGCTACATATACAATTTATGTGGAGACAGTAAAACAAACAGAGCTCAGTTTTGATTTATGTGCACATTACTTTCTAAAATTGCCATATAGATGGATGACAATTGGACCCTGAATCATACATAAGTCACAACTTTCAATAAAAGCACTTTTGGTTGACTTCACAAATGGAATATGAATCTGAAAAGATGTTCTAGAGATGTCCTATGGATGGCTTAGATTGGTATCTCAGTGAATAAGGTTGAGTTAAGTGACAGCAAGAAATAAACTGTGGAAACTTGGGTTTTAATGTATTCTTTATTATGCAAAGGAAGCTGTTTTGATGAAAAAAATTCAAATTATTCCAGCCGCAGGGCATAATAAAGAGAAAAGTTTTCTCTCTCTTAAAAAACGTGCTTATATAAATTATTTTCAAGAGTTGCTTAAATTAGGTTCCAAAGAGACATTCTACTGTTTTTACAAATACTGCTATTAACAGTCTTTATGTGGTCCACTCTAATCTCATAAATTACTAGCAACTATAATGATATAATAAAAACACTGTATAATTGCTTTCTCAACCTTTATAGCTGAAATCCAAGCAATTATAATTATATGATAATATAATTAAAATTGAATGATTGACTAGTGAACAATGATGTTAATTCTCTCCACCATTCCCGAATCGTTCAATTGAAGTGTTATTATTAAGTCTCAGAAATGATAATTATCTCAATGTCTTTGTAGGGGCTTTACCCCACACTTGAAATGAATTCCTTTCTTACCTTCATCTCTTGGAATCCCTAGATCCTTCCAAATCTACCTCAAGCATCACCTTCTACACAATGATCATCACCACCACCCTCAATGCTACTGTCTTCCTTCTCTAGCCCCAAAATTGCCTTGTATTTATTATTTTATTTGTTCTGATATTTGTACATGTTGTCTAAACAGAGGGAATGGAAGCATTTATATTCCAAGTACATAACACAGTATCTGGTACAGAACAGGTGCTTAATAAATGTTCTTTTAAGAATTAATGATTGACAACTACAGAGGAGTCTTTTTCCTCTGTTCCTTCAAACAGTCCAGACAAACATTAGAAAAAATAGAACTCTAACGAAGTTATTCTCCTGAACTAATGGCAACTAATTCCAGTGATCAACAACTCTTATTATCAGGAAATGTTTCTTTGTAACTTAATTGCTTTCTTTAGACAGCAGATCATCCACTTTTAATGTTTCCAATTAAAATGCATACGCACTGGCCATCATTCCTTGCATAAATATATTTTCTGTACTTAAGGACCACTATCACATCAATAGGGCAGCTAGGTGGTAGAGTGGATACAGCACCAGGCCTGAAGTCAGAAAAACTCATCTTTCTGAGTTCAAACCTGACTTCCGTTACTTGCTAGCTACGTGGCCTTGGGCAAGTCACTGAACCGTGTTTGCCTCACTTCCTCATCTGTAAAATGATCTGGAGAAGGAAATGGCAAACCACTCAGTATCTTGCCATGAAAATCCCCGATATGATCACAAAGTGTCAGATATAACTGAAATGAGTGAACAACATATTATATCAGCATTAACTCTTATATTTTCATGAATAACAATGTCCTTTATTTTACCTTTTCCTCACTCACAGTGTATATGGTAAGTCTGCTTTCCCACTGGAGTCACTGAGGAAAATAAAAGCATAAAACCCAAGAGATATCCCTGATCTTCTGAGTGGCCAGTAATCAAGACTGAAGGATACAAGGAAAAGAGAAAGCACTGGCCACCCAGAAAGGAGAGGACAATGATATGCAATTCTTGCATCTTACCCTAGGGAAGCCCCACCTAGACCCAGAAAACAAAGATTTGGTAACCAACCATAGAGGAACAATAGGAAGAAGGAAAGATAAAAAGAGAGGAAGACCACCAAGGCCCACCTTCTCACTATGAGTAGCAGAAAACAGCCTGGGAGCAACAGGCCAAACCGGGGAACATGAGGAAAAGTCTGTGCCAGAGAAGCCCTCATAAATGACCCTAGAGGCATATATTTCATATGTCTTTGAGATGATTGATTGCTTGTTCTTTGTAGAGTGGGCCAACTCTAAATCTAGTACTCTTCCAACACACCCTTAGCAGATGAGCAGAAATTTAAATAAGATGACCAGTTTTCTAACCTGAAAAATTAGTGGAATATAGAAATGATAGAAATTAGAATGGAATGCCCAATTGAGAAAGGAAGCAACTTCGATATTAGTTTTCGCATTCCTTTCCATTCCTCTCATCATATACTCTCATACACTCTTTACAGGATCACAGGGTCATGGCGTTAGAACTGGAAGGGGCCTTAGAAGATCAGGTATCAAGTATAACACTCTCCCTTTACAGATGAGGAACCTAGGGCACGGAGAAATAAAGTAACTTGTCCAGGGCCACGAAGGAAGGAAGGAAGAAAGAAATTAAGGAATTCTATAATTACCATGTCTAAAAAATGTATCTCATTTTGTACAGTTAACTCATCATGCTCTGTCGCTAGGTAGGCAGCATTTTTCATCAGTCCTTTGGAATTACGGTTCATCACTGCATTAAAACGTTGTTGCTATGGCACAAACTGCTCTCCTGGTTATGTTTTGTTTCAATCTGAAGCAATTCATGCAAGTCTTCCCAGGTTACTGTTTTCATTGCACTAATATATCATAATTTCTTTAGCAATTACCTAAATATTGGACACTCTTCTGTTCCCAGCTCTTTGCCACCACCAAAAAAACTGCCATAGTTTTTCCCTTTTATTTGTCCCTTTTCTTTGGTCTCTTTGGACCATAGTCTTCACAATAGTATTGCTGGTTCAAAGGATTTGAACAATGTAGTAACTTGGTACTGTGAACTATTACAGATGTTCTAGAAGACAATTCAGAACGGTCATGATGATTTTCAATGTTCAGCAGTTGTTTAGGTGAGAGTTTGTTAAAGAGAACATGACTGAGTAAAGATCCTAAAAATTAAAATTATCAAACATTGTCAAACAAGACTCCAACAATTAGTTATGAATTACCTATCAGAGGTCTCCAAGGAAAGGCTATGTGACATTTTCATAAGGATAAATATTGGATTATATACTGGATTCCTCAAAGATCCTACCCATTTTGACATTTTGTGTTTCTTGGAACTATTCAAAATTATCATTCACTATTCCCTTATATGTATTTTCCACTCTTTTTAGGAAAGTATTGTCACTTTCCCTAAGTTCCCACAGCAATGGTACGCATGGTTCTAACATACTCCTAGTAACATGCTTAGTAGGCACAGCATGTTCTTAGTCAGGATGGCAGCCAGTCCAATATCGCAAGAGAACAATGTTATAACCCAATGTCAGGGACCATGTATTATTCATCTTTGTTTCCTCCAAGACAGAGAAGAAATTTGATAAATGTCACTGAATTTTATTGAGTTAAATTGAATAATGGCCAAGTCAGTTTTATCCAAACAGAAAGAAAATTATTCTATTGAAGTGAGATACTCTGAACATAGAAGAAGACAAAGCAAAGAGGAAAGGAAGGTATTGGAAGCAGTAAGAGTAGTAGTAGTAGTAGTAGTAGTAGTAGTAGTAGTCATATAAAGTCATATAACAGTAATATTTATAAAGCATTCTAAGATCTGCAAACATTTTTGTATAAATTATTTCAGCTGATCCTCACAACAGCCCTGTAAGACAGGTGCTACTATTATCTGCAAACTAGCTTTGGACCTCATCATTCAACTCGCAGAGTACTTTCTGAAGTTCCCAGTGATCTTTTTATTATCAAATCTAATAGCTTCTTCTCAGTCCATATTCTTCTTGACCTGTCTACATTACAGCACTGTTTTCTTTCTAGATACTCTCCCCTCTCTGAGTTTTGTTGACTGCACTCTCTTGGTTTTCCTCCTATCCATCTGACCTCTTTGTATTTTTTTAGTATCTTCACTCATGTTATTCTCACCAACTGGATTTCCCACAAATTTCTATCCAGACCTTTCTTCTCCTTTCTCTATATGCTCCATCATTCAATACCTCACCAGATCCCATGGGCTTAAATATCATCTCTATATAGATCATTCCTAGATCTATATGTCTAGCCCTAACCTCTCTCCAGAGCTTCACATCCACGGCAGCTTCACTGCCTTTCAGACATTTCAAACTGGATATTGCATTAGCATCTTTAAGTTAACAGGCCCAAGTCAGCATTAATTGTTTTCTATCCCTAACCTCTCCTCTCTTCTGAACTTGCCTATAATGATTAATGAAACCATTATCTCTCCAATCACACAGGTTTGCAACTTTTCTGTCATCCTCACTCCTCCCTCCTGTTCACCTCTTATAAGAAATCAGTTGTTAAATCTTTTCATTCCTTTCTATATAAAGTCTTTCACGTATGTCCCTCTCTCTACTCATGCAGTAACCACCCAAGTATTACAAATGCTTTATAATTTTTCTCCCTGACTCTAAATTTCTCTCCACTAAGCTATCTTCCAGTTGATTGCCAAAGGGGTTTTCCTTATAATCCCCTGCTTACTTAATTTCAGTGAGTTCCGACTCTGAAGTTACTACTCTGAAGCACATAGATTGAACCACAACAGGTCCACTAAATGGCTGTGTTTTGGGCCCTCCTGGCTTCCAGTGAATGTTAGTGTTACTGTTTCTCTTTAGAACAGCAACCCTGAGGGTCATCCCCTCAAAGCTTGATTTTTTTTTCTTTTTCTAATTAAAGGGCCTATCCCTTGACTCACTTCTTAAAGAGGCCTATTCCCTGAATGGGCATTACCTCACTCTAAGTGAGTACTTGTAAAGGCCTTAGCCTAAAAGGGCTCCAGTGTCAAATAAAAAATACTTTGGCATTTAAAGCTTTTTACTATGCGATACTTCTTACTTTTCCAATTTTCATGCATTCTACTCCCCTCCACACAATCTAGCTATATCAGTCTACTTGTTGTTCCTTGAATATAACACTTTTCTTAAATATATCTCTTTTCACTAGCTGCTTCCAATGACTAGAAGGCTCTCCCACCCAAATTCTGACTCATACAATCCTTAGTTTACTTCAATGTGAGGCTTGAGATCCACATCCTCCAGGAATACTGGTACCTCAGCTTCTAAGGCCATCCCCTGAAAGATTACCTTCACTTGATACTCATATGTTGTCTCACCTGTGAAAATGTAAGCCTCTTGGGAGCAGGGGCTACTTTTGCATTTTCTGTTATCTCTAGTACTTAGCCCAATTCTTGCCATATAGTAGTTGTTTAATAAATACTGGGTGATTATTATTTCAATTTAAGATATGAGGAAATTGAATCACAGAGAGGTTAAGTGACTTGTCCAGGGTGATACAGGTAGTAATTTCCTGAGGTAGGATCTGAACTCAGGTTGTTTTGGTGTTAAGTCCAATATTCTATTCACAATTCTGACCCGTCCTGCAGGCCAAACAGACGTGGGTGACCGAAACCGGAGAGTGCCGGGGGAGCAGGGCTCGAGGAAGGTCTAAGAGACCTGGGAACAGGATCACGAAGAGGAAGGAGACTAAAGCATAGTTGGTGTCAAGCAGTCTCTCTTTATTGCACCAGGGGAGGGTTTATATAAGCAATTACTACAAAGTCATATCCTGGGGGTGGAGTTTTTCATCTCATTGGTGCGAGCCCCTCCAGACCAAACCAAAAAAGGGCACGATTCCCTATCCCGGGTCGTATCCCCTTCTGGTTGGTTGGTGGCTGCTTAGTCTCAGACCAGGAAGTCTTTCTAGCGCTGAGCTGGCAGAGCCACGTCAGCAGGTCAGGACTTCCTAGTACTCTCTTCCCCCCAGGAAGGGCATTGGTCCATTGTGCCCCTGACAACTAAGAAGAAGGAGAAGATAGTAGCTGACAATTCAGTCTCCAGTCTCCGGCATGTCCCCCGTTTTTATTTAAAAAGGGGAGGTGGCTGGCCTGTCTTAGGCTATGTGGCCTGACTCCATGCCTGGTACCGAAAGTGGGCAGGGCCCCTGTCTTAGGCTATGTGGGTGGCCCCCACCTCCAGCATTTCGGGTAGGTGGACCCACAATAATCCCGTCATTGGGTACCTCTGCAGCCAATGGCATGATTATCCAGGTCATGGGGCCACAATATTCCCGTCATTGGCGCAGTCCACAGCTTCTCTGTCGGGAGCATAGTGGAGGAGACTCATAGAAATCAGAGTAAGGGTAAAGTATCAATAACACACGCAAAGGATAATGGGAGCTAGGATGCTCAAGGATGGGGAAAGCAGGGGAGGGGTTGGTGGGCTGTTCAGCAAGGGGAGTAGAGTCTCTTCTTCCACCTCCGGTACCAGGGTTCTTTAAGGAGATCTTCGGTAAACTGAAGCCGGTTATCTGGGGGCTCAGGGGCGTCATGTTCCTGCAGCCTGCTGTAAAATATATGTCTCTTCCGGTCAATAGCTGAATCTACCTGAGATTTAACAAAGGTGGTTAGTTTGTTAAAGGCCCAAGGGCCGAAAGAAATGAGTAGGAGAAGGCCTAGGAGTGGTCCAAGAAGGCTAGGAAGGAGTGTAGAAAGCCATGGGGAGGTGGAGAACCAATTCTTATACCAGGATTCTTGTTGTTCCCTCTCTTTTTTCCTTTTTTCTAAGCTCTCTCTGACCTTACTCAAGCTGTTTTCCACAAGTCCTAGCCTATCTGAGTAAAAGCAGCACTCTTCTTTCAGGGCTGCGCACAGACCTCCTTGTTGTAAGAAGAGGAGGTCCAAACCTCTTCTGTTTTGTAATACAACTTCCGCCAGAGATGCTACTGAGTCTTTGAGGTGCTGTAATCCTGTCTGTAATTCCTCTAAATCTTTGTCTATAGCTGCACTAAGTTGTGATATCTGTCTATCATTTTGAACGAGGGCGGCAATACCGGTACCCGTCCCTGCAGCTCCTAGACCTAAAAGGACGGTTAACGTTAGTGCAGCCAGTGGTTCTCTTTTTGCCCTATGGGCGCTTTCTCTCCCTCGTTGCCAGATATTTAGGAAGTCATCATTTGGGTAAAAAGTGACATGAGGGAACAAAACTACCAATACACAGTAATCACGGGAGCTGATGAACTTGGAGATAACTAGAAAGGTGGTAAGGCCGGAGGAACAGGCAAAATAGGAGCCAGTAGGTGCGGAAGCATAAGTATGGTTATCAGAGACGATTACAGTTTGATTGCATATAGCTTCAAGCTGAAAAGGAGGGAGCATATTGGGGCCCAGAATGCAGGTGCCAATGCCAGTAATTAAGCTAAGTGTCAGGCCTTGTTTTTTGTCGGTACCCCATCTAAGTTGTGAGATCTCTGATGTATAGTTGGGTGCACCGAACTGAGCCATGCCTTCATAAAAGGGGGGGGCGGAGGAGTAGCAGACCCAGCATCCTTCAATGAATGATACGTTTAGGGTGTGTAGGGTTTGTATGGAGGCATTAACTAGACTTAGAATCATGGAGGTAGGTGGTGATGGTCCGTGGAGTATAGTAGGGCGAAAAAGAGTGGTGTTAGAGAGAGGGAGGATTGCAGTAGAGGGATGGGGTTTATTTTTCAACGCTGAGTTGTGAAGCGAATAGTTGGGTCTCATTTCTCTATTCGGGCCTACGGCTACGGGAGGAGAAACAATAGGAGAAGTCTTCAGAAGTTTGAGGGAGAAGGTGAGGCCCCAGTCAGGGCCAGTTTTGTACAACCTCAGTCCCCAAGAGACACCTTTTGCCCAATCAGAATATTTTTTGCCAGGTTCAGTAAAGTCAATCTTGAGTGGGTTGCACCAAGTGGAACATTCATGCAAGGGGGAGAGGCCCAACTCATAGGGGTCCTGGTGTGTATAGTCTGCTGTAACAGTTATCAGGTCCCAGGAGGAACTGGGAGACCAGTAAGTATCCCCTGATGTTTCACATCCCCATGATTTACAGAAATAATCAGTGGAGGAACCACACCAATCAGACAAGCTTCGGGATCGGTGTTTTGGGCCAGGGCAGACGTATAGTGGATGTTGTCTTAAAAGGCTTCTGCGAAAACGCGATGAACAGCCTCCTAAATCAGATTTTCTGGTCTGCCAAGTCTCATAAGGATCTCTGTTAGGGGCACTAGGGCTAAAATACTCAGCAAGGTCCCACCCTTCCTGACCTTGCGTCATTCTGCAGAGATCCGGGCTTAAAGTAGGCCAAGGAATGTCATGGGTGATTTGTGACTTACTCCAAACCACATCTCCCCACGAATTCTGAACTATCCAGGTATAGTTAAAAAGTTGATATTGGGAGGAGAATGCAGGGGAGATCAACAGGGGGAGGATAAAGTGGGCGAGTCTCATGGTGGGTGTCTCCCGTGGAGAGGGGAATACGTTGCCACGCGTTCCTCTTCGCGGTATCTGTTGCGAGCACCTGAAAAAGAGCAGAGGGATTCTTTCTCAGGGTTTTTCCCTGGGCTGGTTGATAATTTTAACCAGGCGTTCAGGCAACCATCTGGCATTTTGTGCACTAAGGTCATAAATGCATGCATGCCCTTTGCCCCAGATTAGGACAGGATCAGGACCGTGCCATTGATTTGTAAGTGGGTCCTTCCATTTTACTTGGGCATAATTATTGGCTGTAGAAGGATGCCAGAGGCGATCTGCTGGTGACTTACCGCTCTTGTCTAATGTTAAAAAATTTAGTACAAACAGAGCATGATTTAAAAGGGTTCTGTGGTTATTGGCCCGTGAATAAAGTTTCTCAGATCCTGATTGTAGTTTTGACAACATTCTCTTCAGAGTTTGATGGGCACGTTCAACTATCCCTTGCCCCTGAGGGTTATATGGGATACCAGTAATGTGCTTAATGTGTAGGTAAGCACAAAACTGCTTGAAGGATAGGCTGGTATAGCCTGGTCCATTGTCAGTTTTTAGAACTTTTGGTCTAGGGCCAATTGTCAAGGAGGCCATAATGTGATTAATGACATGTTTGGTGGCCTCCCCTGTTTGTAGGGTGGCAATGAGAAAGCCACTGAAGGTATCAATAGAAACATGGATGTATTTTAGTTTACCAAAGGGTGTGAAATGTGTGACATCCATTTGCCATAATTCTCCAGGGATCAGGCCTCGGGGATTAACTCCAAGGTGTGGTTCAGGAAGGTGAACGAGACATCCAGGACACTGTTTCACAATTTGTCTAGCTTGTTCTCTGGTGATTTTATAAAGTTGGGCTAGGCTGTGTGCATTAAGGTGATGTAATTCATGGGCTTTAGTGGCAGCCTCAAAAGGAGTGGATCGCAGCATTGTGGAAAACAAGGCATATTTAGTGGCTGCATCTACAGTGCTATTTCCTTCAGCTAGAGGGCCAGGAAGGTCAGAATGCGCCCTAATGTGGCAAATGAAGAAAGGATGGCTTCTATTTCGTATCAGTTTTTGGATTTCAAAGAACATTGAGAAGGCATTAGTAGAAGGCTTAATATAGGGGACAGTCTCAAGTTCAGGAACCGAATTGGCTATGTAAGCGCTGTCAGTGTATATGTTCATTGGGTCAGAGATGTGTTCAAAAACCCAAAGTATGGCCGCAAGCTCTACCAATTGTGCAGATTTATAAGGAGTGTGAAAAGACGTTACTACAGAGTCTACAGATATAGCGGCAGTGCCTGAGGATGAGCCATCAGTGAAAACTAGTCGAGCTTCTTGTATGGGCTCTATTTTTGTGATTCTGGGGAAGGTTACCGGATTATCCTTGAGAAACTGGATTAGTTTATCATTTGGGTAATGGTTATCCAAAGTTCCCTGAAAAGATATGGAAGAAACAGCCCAGGTGTCATCATTCTGTTGTAGCCATGATATTTGTGTGGAGGTATAAGGGCAAACAATATGATCAGGTTCCTTTCCAAATAGTTTAATAGAGAGTGATCTGCCTTCCTGAAGAAGAGATGCGGTTAGAGAGATATAGGTGGATAGTACCTTAGTGGGTGTTGCAGGGCCATGAATCCAATATAAGGGCAATTCTTGCCAAAGCAGACCCGTGGGGGAAAATGTTGTTGAGAAAATTAGAAACCAGAGTTTCTTTTGGGGGTTGTAGTATCCTATTTCTTGAACGGAAATGGCATGATTTATCTTTTGTAGTGCTAACTCCCCCTCTTTCGATAAGACACGCGGAGAAGCTGGATTAGAATCACCTCTAAGGGTGTCAAAGAGAGGCTTCAGATCACCAGTGGTGATTTTTAAGTAGGGTCTGAGCCAATTAATATCTCCCAGGAGCTTCTGAAAATCATTGAGGGTTTGCAAATGACTTGTCCTAATCTGTGCCTTTTGAGTAATGATCTGGGAAGAATGAAGTTCAAAACCAAGAAAAAAGAAGGGGGAGGCTAGCTGGACTTTATCAGGGGAAACATGTAATCCTCTTTCTTGTAATGCATCAACAAGAAGAGAAGTCACCTGTAAGAGCTCTGGTTCTGAGGGGCCAGCAAGCAAAACATCATCCATGTAATGAATGATATAAAGATGTGGGTATTGCACGCGAAAAGGGTCAATTGTTTGAGCAACGTATTTTTGGCAAAGTGTAGGACTATTGGCCATACCCTGAGGGAGGACTTTCCAATGGAAACGTGGGGAGGGTCCTACACAATTAGTTATGGGAATGGAAAAGGCAAACCTTTTAGCATCATCGGGATGAAGGGGAATGGAGAAAAAGCAATCTTTAAGGTCAATCACTACCTTTTGAAACTTCGCAGGAATAGCAACAGGTGCAGGAAGGCCGGGCTGCAGGGGAGCCCATTGGAACCATTGTTCTATTGACTGCTCGGAGGTCGTGGAGTAGTCTCCAAGCTCCGGATTTCTTCTTTATTACAAAAATAGGAGTGTTCCAAGGTGAGTTTGAAGGCTCTATATGGCCAGCATCCAACTGTTGTTGTACTAACATTATGGCAGCCTCTAATTTTTCTCTAGGGAGGGGCCACTGGTCGGTCCAGACGGGTGTATCAGATTTCCAGGTGATTTTGTCCGCCTGTAGGCTGGGAGGACCAGTGGCCCTCAGAAAAAATGCTTATAACTATTGTTTGGAAGGCCAAGGCCTGAACGGCCAGGGTGTGGCTGTAGCTGCGGCGGTTGGGTGATACCTTGTTTGTTTTTTCCTAGTCCCTGACGAGGTAGGAAGCCTTGGTTCAACATCTGTTCTGTAACAATTGAGCTGGGACTGCACATAATGATCCCCATTTGAGCTAGAATGTCTCTTCCCCATAAGTTAACGGGTAAATTAGGGACAACAAAAGGCCTAACAGTTCCCTTATTACCTTCCTGATCTTCCCATTGTAAAAGTTGGGAGGACTGCATAGTGTTGGAACTCTGTCCAATGCCTTGTAGGTGGGTTAATGAAGGTTGCAGCAGCCAAGAAGACGGCCAATGGGCTTCTGAGATAACAGTGGAATCAGCCCCAGAGTCAAGGAGGCCGAGAAAGGTTTTTCCCTGTATTTTAAGGGATAGAGTAGGCCTCTCTTGGGAGAGAGCTTGTGCCCAGTAAATGTCCGAGGAGCCAGGTGTTGATCGGCCTCTGTTACGATGAAGAGCTGGGAAGGAAGTGTCCATAGGGAGGGGTAAAGCCCGTGCAATGCGTTGATTGGGTTGAACCCGAACAACGTCCCCGGAAGCAGAAGCAATTATTTTAATTTCCCCTGTGTAGTCATTATCAACGAGAGCAGGGTGTATAGTAATACCCCTGAGGGTTGTGGAGGCACGGCCAATGATAAGAAAAAAGAAACCAGGGGGTGGTGGACCACAAACGCCTGTTGGAATGGATTGTGGGCCCTCCTCTGGCCTCAGTACTGTATAGGTGGTGGCACACAGGTCCACTCCTGCGCTACTTGCTGTTGCCCTGGAGAGTTGGTGGCAGGGCATGTCCCCGTGGCCAGCTGGGCCGGGCCTTGAGGGGTCCGGGGCGGACCCCGCCAGCCGTTTCCCGGCAAGGGGGGAAGAGGTTTGCCCTCCAAATCATGAGTGGCTCTGCAAGTATTGCTCCAGTGAAAACCTTTTCTACAGCGGGGACAAGGAGTGGCGGGTGTGGTACGTTTCCGTGGGGCAGAGGGATTATTTTGCCCCATGGGGCACTGCTTGGCGAAGTGGCCCTCAGTTCCGCACCTAAAACAAGGTCTAGGGCCGCTGGTTGTGGCTGCCCCAATAGTCAAGAATGCCTCAGACATAGTTTTTACAGGGTTTTGCAGTGCTAGCACAGCTTGGGACATTTTTTCGATTTTAGAGGTAGTGGGGGTCCTGAACATCACGACACAACTTTATCATTTCATTTAAGGTTTTGTCTTGCCATTGTCCATTAAGTATGTTTCTACATGGGCCACTGGCGTTCTCAAAGGCCAACCTTTTAATAATCAGATCATCAGAGGCCGCATTACCTAGGGTCCTTTCGGCCGTTTCTAACAAGCGGCTCACAAATTCAGAATATTCCTCATCCTTTTTCTGGGTAATCTTGTTCAGGGGAGTGAAAGGGGAACCAGTCATGGGCAGGGCTCTCCAGGCGCGGTTAGCTGCCTGGTTAGTTTGCTCTAACAGTCCTGCCGGGTAACTTCTTTTGTTTCTGTTCAAGGGCAAATTTCCCCCTTCCTGCCAATTTGTCAAAGGTCCAATCTTTATTACTTTTAGATTTCAAATTCCTTTTTTCAGTAATTTGACAATTGTATTCAAATTCCGCCTTCCATGTCAGAAATTGGCCCCGAGTTAGGGCTGCTTGGGCTATTCTAATCCACTCTCCTGGCAATAAGTAACCTCCTTGCCCTAGCGCTTCAAGGGCGGACAATGTAAAAGGTGCATTGGGGCCATATTTATTCACTGCTACATGTAGATCTTTTATATTTTTAAATTTTGGAGCTTTATATCTAGGAGAAGCGGAAGATTTCGTGTCTTCCTCCGAGTCCGAGTCTCGTTCCCCATTATCACCCTCTTCCTCCTGACTGTCTTCCTCAGAATCTTCATTCCCCCCACCATCACCTCGTGAGCCCTGTCGATCCTCATCTGAATCCCCGGGGTCCTTGGGCATAGTTTTGGTTTTGCTTCGGAGAATCGGGAAGAGGAGGGCTTTAGACTTTTTCAGTGGGCGGGAAGTATTAGGAGGAGGAGTGGTCATGGAGCTGGTCGTCATGGGGGTGGA
Source organism: Bettongia penicillata ogilbyi (assembly GCA_023548195.1). Lineage (NCBI taxonomy): Eukaryota > Metazoa > Chordata > Mammalia > Diprotodontia > Potoroidae > Bettongia > Bettongia penicillata. Next base: position 1,358,813 of record JAJHZJ010000366.1, read on the forward strand.
CAGAAGGGATTTTTGTAAAGACGCTTGAAGCGCGGAGAACTCCTTGATCATCTGCTGGTACTGGTTTTGAATATCTAAGGTCTTTCTTAGCTCTGTCATACGATCGGTCAAGTCCTTTTGAATAAGGGAAAGATCCATCGCGGGAGGGAACACATAGGGAGGTGGCGTGCAGGGCTGTGTTATGAAGGCTTCTTGGGGATTGTATGCCGCGGCTTCTGCCTCTAAATCAGCGGCTTCATCATCAGGGAGCACACCATCCTCATTAGGGGGATTAGCTTTTAGGGGATTTTTTGTGCTCCGTGGGAAACACGGGGAAGGTAAGGGTATTGTTAGGAAGTGGTGGGTAAATGGACTTCACAGGGGGCATCTCCTCAGTAGAGGCTGTTGTTCTGGCATTTTCCTGCTCATGGGGGCCATCTATCTGAAGGGAGGACACAGAGGCGGCACGTGAAGGAGGAGCAAGGCAAGTTTCCGCCTGAGTAAGTAACTGGCGGATTACCTTGTCTCCGGCGGCCTCATCTACAATGTCATTGATCAGGTTCCAAAACGAGAAGGCGGTAACCGGGACCGAATCAGGGCCTTCCTGTTTTAATTTTTCATCGAGATCTCTACCAACCTTCTGCCATTTTCCTGAGTGAATTTCAGGGCCATTAATAGTGAACCAAGGGCAGACCTTATCTATAAAAATAAAAAACTTCAAGAGATCTTTCTTTTTAACCCTTATTCCTCTTTCTCTAAGGTGTCGTTTCAAATTTTGTACAAAAAATTTGCTCTTTAGAGAGTTGTGATCCCATGGTTGCGATAGGCGCGAACACTAACCTTAATGGAGTCCGGACGAGTTGGAGCGTCTATCGCGGCAGCTAACCAGCATTCGGGGGTCGCCCCCACGTTTGGGCGCCAATTGACCCGTCCTGCAGGCCAAACAGACGTGGGTGACCGAAACCGGAGAGTGCCGGGGGGAGCAGGGCCTCGAGGAAGGTCTAAGAGACCTGGGAACAGATCACGAAGAGGAAGGAGACTAAAGCATAGTTGGTGTCAAGCAGTCTCTCTTTATTGCACCAGGGGAGGGTTTATATAAGCAATTACTACAAAGTCATATCCTGGGGGTGGAGTTTTTCATCTCATTGGTGCGAGTCCCTCCAGACCAAACCAAAAAAGGGCACAATTCCCTATCCCGGGTCGTATCCCCTTCTGGTTGGTTGGTGGCTGCTTAGTCTCAGACCAGGAAGTCTTTCTAGCGCTGAGCTGGCAGAGCCACGTCAGCAGGTCAGGACTTCCTAGTACTCTCTTCCCCCCAGGAAGGGCATTGGTCCATTGTGCCCCTGACAACTAAGAAGAAGGAGAAGATAGTAGCTGACAATTCAGTCTCCAGTCTCCGGCACAATTCTACTTAGTTATTCAGGAAGCTAGTTGTTTTATGTATCACAACAGATAACATAGGGCTATGTAGATAGTACTAAGTAAGGATCTATAGTTTTCATAGTGAGAAAGAATGACCACTGAATACTAACTGTATAGGATTTTGTCAAAATCTTGATGTTGCAGAAAATGGTCATATCATTTTTAAAAGATAATGATTCATATTTACAAAATGTATAGATTAATTTATTCTTATAGTTTCAAGCATCAAAGGATTCCTTTGAACAGAAGCTCCTTTATGTTTGAAATGCTTGAAGATTGTAATGGTAAGAGAACTCCACACACTGACAAAGGTAACAATTTTTTTGTGCCTTTTATCCTTCATGGCTCTTGTTAATCTTTTATCATAAGTCTTCTATACTAGCTTTACTGAGGTAACCCATGACCCTGTTTTGCATTTTGTTAATTCCAAAGGTAGCAGTATAACATCCAAATTGTCCATATCTTGTCTCTCATTTTTATTATGGAAGATTACCTCATTTACAGTCATATATTTCCTCTAAGAAGTCTTTAGCACCAGTTCTTGAATTCCAGTTTTCCTTGGTACTTGTGTTTATCCATTTCTGAAGAGGACCAAGAGCAAAATAATGACATCACTTGCAAGTGACTTTGATTTGAGTGAGGGAGAGCTATGCAAGGTCAAAGCCTCACTTTCTCCTCCAGATTCATCTGGATCCAGTGACCAGGTATTCATGAAGATAACTGGAGATGGCCCAGTATGCATTGGGAGACCATGGCCCTTTTAGGCTAAGGCCTTTAAGGAACTCACTTAGAGTGAGGTAATGGTCATTAAGTGAATAGACCTCTTTAAGAAGTGAGTCAAGGGATGGACCCTTTAATTAGAAAAAGAAAAAAAAAATCAAGGTGTGAGGGAAGACCCTCAGAATTGCTGTTCCAAAGAGAAACAGTAACACTAACATTCACTGGAAGCCAGGAGGGCTCAAAACACAGCCATTTAAGTGGAGCTTGAGCAATGACCCTGTTGTGGTTCAATCTATGTGCTTCAGAGTGAACTGAGTTAAAGGTTTGTGGAGGAGAGGGGAGGGGAGGGGAGGGAAGGGAAAGGGAGGAGAGAGGAGAGGAGGGAAGGAAAGGGAAGGGAAGGGGAGGAGAGGGGAGAGGAGGGAAGGAGAGGGGAGAGGAATCACAGACTCTCAGAGTTGGGAGGGAACTTAGAGGACATCTGGTCAAAACAACATGTCAACAAGTTTCTCTATAATATACCTGAGAGATTGGCATTCATTCTTTTTTAGATTGACCTCTAATGGGGAGAAACCCATCACTGGTCAAAACAGTCCATTCTTCTTTCAGATATTTCTGTTAGGAAGTGTACCTTACTCTAAGACTAAATTTGCCTCTATACATTTGAAGACAGTTCGCATGCTTCCACCTTACCACCCGTCTCTTCTGCAGGCACAAAAACCTTACAATTCAATCAGTTGTTATTATGAAATTGTCTGCAATCTGATCTCATTGAATAGAGACCCCAGTTCAAATATGCCCTTTTAAAAATATGAACACAAAACTCCATATGTTATATGACCAGGGCAAAGCATAATGGTACTTTCACCTTAATTACAAAAAGTATTTCTCAATGTATCTCAAGACTATATTACCTTTTTGAGCTACCAAGTCAAACAGTTGATTCATGTTGATCTCACTATTGACCAAAATGATCAGATCATTTTCAGATAAGCTGCTGTCTATCTTGTACAGGCTAAGAAAGCATCATTTCCAGCTTTTAAAACCTGATAGATTGAGGTTGTGTCAGTGCTGACCTCACCATAGCAAAGCTGAACAGAAAGCCCTGGACAATCTAAAGCAACAGCAGTACTGCGAATTCTCAAACATATCAGCCCACAGTGGGAGTCCCGTGGAACTGAGAGAGAGAGAACTGCAGAACTTCAGGTAACAGGAACAACCACTCCTAAGACTATCACCCTGCAGATTAAATGTCTATAAATCACCTACTTGAACTTTCAGGGAGCAGGATGGTGGAGTACTCTATGAATGCTCTACCCCTTCCCTTGTTGACCTTAAAAAATCAAGAAAATATTTCCCCAGGAAAAATCCTGGACCAGTGGAATCAGCCAAAGGGGTAAACAGTCTCTTAGCCCATGAGGCTAGGAAAGTCTCAAAGCTGGGGGCAGGAGAGAGCGGGGGGTTGACTTCTTGCTGTGGCTGAAGGGTACAAGTATAAGACTGGAGCTATCCCAGACAGCCCTGCCTCAGCAAACCAGGGGGGAGATCCTGACCCCCAGGGATCTGGAGCCTGTAATTGCCAACACCAGGACTCCAGGCATGCCTCAGCACAGCCAGGGGAATTGGAAAGACACCAGCCCAGAGAGGGTTCACCAACCACTGAGCTTGCCTATAGTGTAGTTCAGGAGAGGACACTTCCTGTGGCCTCCTGTGGGGGAGGCCCCTCCCTCACACTTAACACAGTAAGCTCTAGAGTAACTCCTGGGAAAGTCAGAAAGACTTCACCTGGCCTCTGCTTAGGCACACCAGCCAGCTCAGCACCAGGTAAGTTGCAGCATTTTAGATTCTAGCTGAAAGAACCAGAGTCCACAATATACAAAGGCTCAAGTTCTAAGCACAAGAACCGTGGGACAGAGCCCCTGTGTCCCAGAAGCAGAGATCCAATTTAAAAGCCAGGAAAGGAGTGATCATCATGAACAAGAAGCACATCAGAAAAGAACAAACCATAGAAGCTTTCTGTGGGGACAAGGATCAAAACAAGAATACCAAAGAGGTCAGCACTTAGACTATATTCCCATCTGAAAGTGTAGGAGGGAATATGAATTTGTCTCAAGCCAAAAGAGCATTCTTAGAAGAGCTCAAGAAGAATCTTAAAAGCCAAATTAGGGAAGTATAAAAAAAAAGGTTCAATGATTTTTAAAATATGAAGAAAGGAATCATGGAAGAAATTAAAAGGAAAATCGGACAAAATGGAAAAGGAAGAAAAAGTAACTGGAGAAAATAACTCCTGAAAAAGGAAAAATTGGACAGATGTAAAAGGAGATGCAAAAGTAAACTGAAGAAAATCTATTAAAAATGAGAATTGGGCAAGTAGAAGCTCATCACTATGAGACATCAAGAATCTGTCAAACAGAATGTAAAGAATAAAAAAAAATGAAAGAAAATATAAAATATCTCATTGGAAAAACAACTAACCTGGAAAAATAGATCTAGGAGAGAAAATCTAAGAATTATTGGTCTACTAGAAGGCCTAAATGAAAAAAAAGAGCCTGAAATATCTTCCAAGAAATCATCAAGGAAAACTGCCCAGAAGGCTTAGAACCAGAGGGCAAAATAGTCACTGAAAGAATTCACCATTCACCTCCTGAAAGGTATCTCAAACTGAAAACAATAAGGAATACTATTAGCAAATTCCAGAACGATGAAGTGAAGGAGAAAACACTGCAGGCAGCCAAAAAGAAATAATTCATATATCAAGGAACTACAGTCAGGATCACACAGGACCTTGCAGCTTCTACATTAAAGACTGAAGGGATTGGAATATGATATTCCATAAGGCAAAGGACCTTGGACCACAACTAAGGATCAGTTACCCAGCAAAATGGAGCATACTATTTCAGGCAAGGAGATGGACATTTAATGAAATAAGGGATTTCCAGACCTTCCAATGAAAAGTCCAGAGCTCTATAGAAAATTTGACCTTCAAACACAAGTCTCAAGAGATGAATAAAAAGGTAAACGGGGTGAAAAATTGTATTATCCAATAAGGGCAAACTGTTTACATCCCTATGAGGGAAGATGATACTTGCCAATCTTGAGAATTGTACATTTATTATGATATTTAAAAGGAATATAAATAAATAGAGGAAGTGGGTATAAATTAAATGATGTGATGATAAAATGTGATTTAAGGATACATAGGGCTTGTAACATGAGATGTGAAAAAAAGGAGTCTGAAAAAGGCAAATTACTGCTCAGAAAGAGGCACAAGAATGTATTACAGAAGAGGGAAAGGGGGAGGGAGACATGAGCATTTTTTGATCTCATCTGATTGGGTTCAAGGAGGGACAACAATCTCATTTAGTACGGAAATATAACTAACTCTATAGGCAGTAGGAGGGGAAAGGGGAAAAAATGGGAGGGGAGGATAAAAGGGAGGAAAGAAGTAGTGAGGTGAAAGGACAGTAAAAGGGAGGGGGGCTGAAAGGAGGGAGGGAAGACTGAGGGAGGTGGTGGTCAAAAATTAAAACTCTATTGTGGAGGGCAAGGGAGAATTAAAAGAATAAACAAGGGGAAAGGGGATGGAGGGAAAACACAGCTAGTAATCATAATTGTGAATGTGAATGGAATGAACTCTCCCATAAAATGGAGGTAGATAGTAGAATGGATTAAAAACCGTAATTCAACAATATGTTGTTTACAGGAAACACATTTGAAATGGGGATACACACAGGGTAAAGGTAAAAGGTTGGAGCAGAATATGTTATGCATCAGTTAATGCTAAAAAAAAAAAAGCAGGGTAGCAATCCCAATCTCAGACAAAGCAAAAACAGAAATAGATCTAATCAAAAGAGAAAAGGAAGGAAACTACATCCTGCTAAAGGCACCATAGATAATGAAGCAATATCATGATTAAACATATATGCTTCAAGTGGCATAGCATTCAAATTCTTAGAGAAGTTAAGGGAGTTACAGGAAGAAATAGACAGCAAAACTATACTATGAGGAACCTCAGCTACCCCCTTTCTGAACTTGATAAATTTAACCTCAAACAAGAAGGAAATTAAAGAGCTGAATAAAACTCTGGATAAGGTAGATGTGTTAGATCTCTGGAGAAAGTAGGGATAAAAAGGAATATACCTTTTTCTCAGTGGTACATGGCGCATATACAAAAATCAACCACGTATTAGGCATAAAAACCTCACAATCCAGTACAGAAAGAGATATGAAATGTGTACTTCTCAGATCATAATGCAAGAAAAATTATATGTAATAAAAGGCCATGGAAAGATAGATCAAAGATTAACTGGAAACTAAATAACCTAATTCTAAGAATGAGTGGGTTAAACAACAAATCTTAGAAACAATCAACAACTTCATTCAAGAGAATGACAATAATGAGACAACCTGCCAAAACTTACAGGATACTGCAAAAGCAGTTCTTGGGGGAAGTTTTATGTCATTGAACACCTACATGAATAAAATAGAGAAAGAGGAGATCAATGAATTGGTCATGCAGCTTAAAAAAAACTAGAAAAAGAACAAACTGAAAATCCCCAAGTAAATACCCATTAGAAATACTGAAAACCAACGGAGAGATTAATAAAACTGAAATTAAGAAAACTATTGAACTAATAAGTAAATCTAAGAGTTGATTTCATGAAAAACCAATAAAATTGATAATACTTTGATCAATTTGATTAAAAAAACAGATAGTTCTGCTTTTCATTATGTTTTCATACCTGTTTTGGAATCTATGCAGCCCACTTGCAAGTTATGATGTATTCAATTTGGGATTTGCTTAATGGATTTTTTAAAAATTCTATTTATATTTTTAAGGACAAGGTTTTTTAGTTTGTATTTGCAAAATTAATGAAAGTTGATTCTGCCTTGACTTGTTCTTTTTTAAGCCATTCTTTTATTCTTACATTTACTAATTCTTTTTTCTAAATATTCACATTTTCTTTACAATGTGTTCTAGAATACTACCAGGAAGCTAAAGTTAAGTTCACTGATCCATAATTTGCACTCTATTCTCTTTTCTTTTTTGAAAATTGGGAGACACTCACTCTCCTACAACATTCTGGATCTCTATGGCTTCAAAATTCATTGACACATTGACAGTGTTAAATTATCATATCTACCAATTCTTTCAATACCCAAGGATATACTTCCTCTGTGTCTGGTGACTTTAAGTCATCATGAAAAACTAAGTGTTCCATTACTGATTCTTACTTATTAACTCCCTACTTACCATTTTGCTCTGTTCTGTCTAGTCTAAAGACACTACTGCTTAGTAGAGAAAACAGAAGCAAAAATTAATTAAGAATCTCTAGCTTCTATTTTCTACAAGTATTAGTATCTTTCCATCCATCTAAGCAATGGGTGGTGCAGGAAAATGATAGACATGGAGTCAGAAACATGTGGGTTCAAATCTAGCCTCAGATATTTACTAGCTGTGTAACACTGTAAAAGTCATTTAACTTCTTTCTGTCTCAGTTTCCTTACCTATAAAATGGAGATAAATAATATTACCACCACCACCCAGATCTGTATGTATAAATGAGTATAAATGAGACAATATTTGTAAATCACTCTGCAATCTTAACATATTGAAAGATGTTGGCAATGTTTTGATCTCCTTCTGTTCATTGATAATAGCTAAACATCAAAACAAAGTATTTTAATAATCTGTAGCTTTCTTCAGCTCATTTTGAGATTTAGCATTTCTAATGTGATTCTTATAGAACTATGATATGCCCTGCCTTTCCATCCTCAGTACATGTCCTTATTTTTTTTTAAATTGAAGTCAGTTGATAAACTCCCTATAAGTTCACATCCAACTATTTATACCATTCCCCTTTTCCTCTTAGACAGCAAAACTTCTCTTGGTACCTTCATAATGTCTGCAAACATTCATGAGTTAACTTTCCACTACAGAATTTCAGGCCCTGGAAACCTATCTGTCATTTCTATGAACCCTCTGAAATCTTCTGGCTCCAAATCTAGGGTAAATATCAAACAATCCCTGGCTTTTCACTCTTCTAATATAAATTTTACATGGAGTGATTGTTTCCCTCCAAAGGCACTGACACATATCAAGATTCCCTTCTGTCAGCTCCAATTCATCTTCCTTCTTTTGTTTCTACAATGAAACCAATGTTCCTTCTCTCACCAATGCCAGAATTAATGTGAAAGATTTCAATTAAAATATTCAATTTATATGCAACTTTTAAGAAACTTATCAATTGCCCTATTCAAGCTATATCTGTAAGAATTTTGTTTTTGTTTTTTGTAAAATTTTACTCAAATTTTACAAAGTAACTTTGGACAAAACACTCAATTCTGTTTTTCCATACAGAAACAGTTTATTAATGCCTATCATTCAACTGTCAAATAGCAAGCAACTCCGTATTTTTTTTCTAATAAAAACACTAGTCACTTGAAGCTTATTTTTGCATTATAATTACAAGAACATATTTATTTGACAACAATCTGATTTTTCAATTTAATTTGTCACCTTTAATATAATTAGGTAATGATAGTGGTCTTCTCAGTACTTCTGTGAATTGTCTGATCATTTCCCATAAAACTTTTAACTCCATTAAAGTACAAAATTATAACTAATTTTATAATACAAAATGTGCTGATTTCTACCATTTGATTGACTGATTCAATGTTTTATGAGTTGTTTTGTGACTTTTTAAAATCAAGAATAAACTAACTCACTCTTTTGGCCATATGTTTCAATCAGTTCATTCTTGCTTTTCCTCTAGATTTCAATGAAATTCTCTAGATTTTAGGAAAAGGAATGAAGTCAGTTAGGAAAAACCTAAATTAAGATAATTTATTCCCTCATTCAACCTCTATCTCTGATTTCTGGATTTTTCTCTTCACCAAATGTCTTATTTAATTCCATCACTATGACTATCATTGTATTTCCTTCCAGATTACTAATTTAGAAAATTTCATCTATATGCCTGCCTCTGTCTGTCTGTCTGTCTGTCTGTCTCTCTCTCTCTCTCTCTCTCTCTCTCTCTCTCTCTCTCTCTCTCTCTCTCTCTCCTCTTCATGTTAATTTTGGTTTCATTGCTCTTTCTCCTTCTTAATTCCACAGGGCTTATAAATTTAGGTGGCAGATCTTTGGGACTCAGGAGTAATTCTTTCTCCTATTTCAAACAAATTACATATAATTTGTTGACTTTAATAAAGGTAAGATCTATGATAACAGAATTACATTAATAAGAACAAAAATTATTCCCCGATCATGAATGATGACTCATTATTTCAAGCATTTGTTAGCATAGGTTATTAGTATGTCAAGTTCTTGCCATAAAAATAAATAATAATAGTACAGATAAAACTGTTGCATACAACCCTTTGACATTTATTTTAAGTACTTTGATTTAGGGTTAAGTAACAATTGATTGGGTGAAGGAACTGGGAATATTTTGCCTAGAAGAGAGAAGACTTAAGGGGATGATGTTAGTTGATCTCAAGTGTTTGAAGAGATGACATATAGGAAAAGGACAGCATGTGTCCTGCTAGATTTTATAAGACAAAACTTAGAGTAATTGATAGTTGTGGAAGCAAGGAATATTTTAATTCAATGTAAACAAAAACTTCCCAATATTTAGAGTTATGCAAAAGGAAAATCATTTTGATAAGTAGTGAACATTCTCTGACTGGAAGTTTTCAAGTGAAGTTGCAAAGCCACTTACTAAAGATGCTGTAGAAAGGGATTCTTTTTCAGGTATGGGCTGGACTAAATAACTTCTGAGATATCTTCCAGATCTGTAATTCTTTTAACTGATCCTTCTTTTTTGTTTCTTTTTCCCCATCCAAATCAATACCAATACTCTATCACTTTATTAAACAAGAGTTTTGCACAATTTCACCTTTTCATCACTGTTGCTTATACTTTGTTCGAGAACTAAATAATTCAAGACTGGAAAATGATATCTTAAAGTCCATCAGTAGTGCTTATTTGCTCATCTTATCAAATACCAATAGCTGCCTCTTGGTCATTCCAGCGATGATTAAGCCAACCGTCTAAATCTCAGGGATAACAATGATACTATCTTTACCATGCTGTTTTAAAATCCCAAATGTTGTAAGGATTTGCATTTGGAAAATGAATTGGTTTATTCTGTGTAACTCTGGAGGGCACAAAAAATGTAAAATTCCATGATAATATATATTGATTCAATATAAAAATATTTTAAAGACTAGAGCCTTCTAGAAATGAAACAAACAATCTCATAGATAAATTCTCATCCCTTAACTTGTTCAACTACTTGTCATGGATGGTAATTATGAATTAGGCAGATTAAAGCCTCCAAAGGCCATTCAAAATATAAAATTTTATGACTCCAAAACTTCCAATTACTTCACTACTGCACTATGTACAAAATTCCACTTTCTCATTACATTTTCACAGGATGCAGGATTTTGCCCTTTGTTTACTGTGCTCTGACAGATGAACTTAGTTATTTTATCTTTCCTCATACCAGGCATCTCTATCATTTCTTGGTCATTTCCAAATCATACTATTGTATAACCACACATACCATTCTCTGCTGAGAAGTGGGTATAGAATGTGTGAGAAATATAAAATATATTCTGATAGGGAACTTATAATGACTGAAATAGTGTTGTGATACTTTATAAGTTGACATTATTTAATTTCTATATAAATGTCCCTAATTTTATTCTTCTGATATTCAATGTTGAGTTTTTAAGAAAGTATTTTCTAAAAATCTTAAACATTTTTTTTAAATTTTGAGCTCCAAATTCTCTCCTCTCTTATCCCAATCCCCTGCTTGAGAAAGCAAGCAATTTGATTGTAATTATACATGTGAAGTCTTGTAAAACATATTTCCATATTAACTATATTGTAAAATAAAACTGACAAAAATATCAAGTAAAATAAACTTTTAAAAGTATGTTTCCATCTGATTCAAAGTTCTTCAGCTCTCTCTCTCTCTCTCTCTCTCTCTCTCTCTCTCTCTCTCTCTGAAGATTGACAGCATTTTTTGTCATAGATCCTTTGGAGTTGTCTTACATCACTGTCTTGTTCAGAGTAACTAAGCTGACATCTTTACAATACTACTGTTAGTTTATATAATGTTCTCCTGATTCTGTTCACTTCAACTTGCATGATTTCATATGTCTTCCCATGTTTTTCTGAAACCACTCTACTCATCATTTTTAAAGCACAATAATATTCCTTCACAATTACATACTAAACTTGTTCAGCCATTCCCCAATTGATGGGCATCCCCATGATTTCTATTTCTTTGCTACCACAAAAAGAGCTGCTATAAATGTTTCTGTACAAATAGGTCCTTTCCTCTTTTCTTTGATCTCTTTGAGATATAGACCTAGTAGTAGTGCTGCTAGATCAAAGGATATGCAGTTTTACACTCTTTTGGGTATAGTTCCAAATTATTCTCCAGAATGGTGGTAATAGCTCACAACTCCACCAGCAGTGCATTAATGCCCTGGTTTTTCGACATTACTTCTAGTGCTTTTCATTTTCCTTTTCTGTCATGTTAGCCAATATGAGTAATATGAGAAAATAAACTCAGAGTTATTTTAATTTTCATTTCTCTAATCAGTAGTGATTTAAGCATTTTTATGTGATTATAAATAGCTTTGATTTCATCTGAAAATCACCTCTTCCTGTTGAGCATTTATCAGTTAGGGAATGGCTTTTTTTTTTTTTACAAATTCATCTCAGTTCCCTATATATTTGAGTAATAAAGTCTTTATGAAACCAAATTAGTATAAAGCAAATTTACCAGTTTCCTATTTTCCTTCTAATTTTGGATGTATTTTTTTGTGCAAAAGCTTTTTAATTTCATGTAATCACAATGAATCGTTTTATTTCCCATTGTCCTCTCTGTCTCTTGTTTGGTCATAAGCTCTTTCCCCTATCCATACATCTGACAGGTATATTTTTTCATGCTCTCTTAATTTACTAACTTATTTTCAGACTTCTGATTTCCCTTCATAAAAACCTCAGAATTGTAAACACTGTTATATAGTGATACATCACCAAAAAGCCCCCAATTTGCTCTCTTTTCGACAGTCACTTCATTTTCTTTTTGCAGCTAAGAATTTCTATTTAGGAAAGCACTTCAGTAGGGTTACTCTGGGACCACTAGTGTGAAAAGTGTCCAATCCCTTTTCCCTCTTCTGATTAACACCTAATAATAACCACATCCTTATTTTGAATTCTTCCATGAAAAAGTCCACTTGAAAATTTAACTCATTTGCTTATGAAAATATTGCCTGAAGTTCCCTGAATTGGAAATTTCAATTCTGTAGAGGAAGGGGGCTCAGAGAACAGATGAAAATCCAAAAATTTTTATGGGAAGATGATACCTCTTTTTTGCACTACTAAAGGAAATTCAAGTAATTCTCTCCAGTGAAATCTCACAATAGAATATTGTATACTTCCTTCTTAGAGGGATATGGGCTGTCATTTATTCTTTTAGTAGGAAAGCTAGGATGGGCATCCTTATTTCCAAGCTCTGAAAATGATACCAATGAGAAAACAGAGCAGATTGAGTGTGCCGACAACCATTCAACTATCCATTTACCACACCCAATCTCTTTGTTTGATGTCATGTAAATCAGTGCCAAACATCTGCCTATGATTAAAACTTACTATTCATTCTGTTTTGATAGCATCATATAGATAGATAGAACTAAGACAAATGATAAAAATGTATTCTGGAAAAAAAATTTTCAACCATATTGACAAGTGTCTCTCATCATTGTTCAGGCCCAGATCAATCATAGGGGATTGCTCCTGTGTAAGTACACTCCATGAGAATCTTAAGAAAACCCTAGGGCTAACTTTCGCAACAATTAATATCTTATGGGTTCCTCTTCCTTGCCTAGCACATTGGTGTCAAAGTTAAACACAAATAGGGACCACCAGTCTATGCACAAAAATTTCAGCAGGCTCCAAATTGATTTAATTTTAAAGCCATATGATCCATATTTTATTTCATTTTCATTTATTTTGTTAAATATTTCCCAACTGCATTTTAATATGGTTCAGGTTATACTTGAGCATATTGCGAGGCATGTGTTTGATATCTCTAGCCTGGTACAGACCTTGAATAAAGGTGTTTAGTGAATATTTTTAAAATATTTCCCAAATACCTAAGGAATTCTGGAGCAATAGAAAGTATGGTTAGCCCTTGGTTCGTTGATTTGCCATCAAAGATATCTCCTAAGAGATCCCTGAGCTGGTAGCAATCATACTGATGCCAAGTATCATGCATGGTGTCCCTCCCTTGCTGTCTCAAGGTTTAAGTGATGCCAGCTATGAACAATGTGAAGCATGAGTGAAAGAAAAAAAAATTACTCCCCGCTCTATTCAGAGAACCTCAAGTGATATATCCGATAAATGTTAGACAATGATTTTAAGTGATTTTCATTTTAAAGAGGAATTGATATTTGTGTGAAGATTAGAGAAGACTGCTAACTTCTGAAATAACAATATTTGACTTACAATTTAAAATTTCTTTAAACTGTAGAATAGGATATAGGATAATAACAACACAAGTTTGGAGCTGGAATGGAATTTAGCAGCCATCCAATCCAACACTCATTTTAAAGCTCAGAAATCTGAGGAACAAGGAGGTTACAGGAGTAACTTGGAGCGACACACCTAATCTCATCATTGAGATGTAACCATATTAAAGACTTAGCCCTTCACATCAATGCAAGGACCCAAAACTTTTCCAAAGGACTCTTGATGCAAAATGCCATCCACATTCAGAGAAATAAGTGTGGAGTCTGAACACAGAATGAAGTAGACTACTTTCTCTTTTGTTATGTTTCTTGTTTTTCTCATGGTTTCTCCCATTCATTTTAATTCTTCTATGAAACATGACTAATGTGAAAATGTGTTTAATAAGAATGTATGTGTAGAGTCCATATAAGACTGTATGCCATCTCAGTGAGGGAGGAGGAGAAAATGTAAAACTCGGGGAAGTGATTGTCGAAAACTGAAAACAAATAAATTAATAAACTTTGGGGAAAAAAAGAAAAAAAGATGTACCCTATTAGCATTTTGGTCTAATCTCTTAATTTTTACCCATTCTAAAATCTCAACAAAATGTTTTATGGTTTCCTTTAAGAAGTCATGGACAACTAAGAAGCATTGTCTTTGTGAGTTCAAATCTTGCTTCAGACGTTTACTAGCTGTGTGACCCTAAACCAGTCTTTTAAACCCTGTTTTCTCACCTGTAAAATAAACTGGAGAAGGAAATGGCAAACCACTCCAATATCTCTACCAAGAAAACCCCAAATGAGGTCACCAAGGGTCAGACAGGACTGAAAGAACTGAACAGCTAGGAAGTCACATACAACAGAGGTAAAAGCTAACTTAAGTCATTTCATTAATTGCTATCTTTTCTCCCTATCAACTGTCTCCCTCTAAATGCACATTTCCACCCTCAGTAAAGTACTCCAGGTACAGTTTTACCAGTTGGACTAGATACAAGATTAAAGAAAGTCTTGCCACAGATTCTTAGATTCCTCTAATAGTTCATTATGCCTTTTGGCCATTAATTCCTTCTTGAACCTATACATCTATGCCTCTTTAGAAATCTTTTTCTGGGCAACCTTTTCCTCTAAGTTTACTCCATCCATTAGGGATGTAGCAATCAGGTCTGTCCCCCGCAGTTGTTTCTTAAGCCTCCCCAACTGTGTTGCTTTGCTCAAGGCTGTTCAGGTGGATCCCTCAAGCATTTCCTCCAGACTGTAATTACCTGACTTTAGCTCATTATATATAATAGCTGCTGTGCTATCCAGCATTCATCCATTCTTTATCTGTGTCCACCCAAAAGAGTTGTGTTATAACAAGCATTACTGATGCTGACTGATTAAGTTCCAGGACTTCATACTTGGTGATATTGTCCTTTCAGTCAATAAATAGGCAATCAAATATTTATTGCACGCTTATTATTTGCCAGATATGGTGCCAGTTGCTGTACCACTTTAGGTCTGAGCTTTGGAATGGCCCTTTGATCCTCTGCTAAGAGTCTCGTTTTAATCACCTTCTAAAAGAATAACTAAAAAGCGCAGTTAATTATTTGAAAAATAGGAAATCTCATAAATGGTGCATGCAGACCTTGGACTTCTACTAAGCCACTGTAATAAATTTCATTTTAATATCTTAGAAGACTTGGGGACTGGGAGTTGGGGGTAGGGGCAGCCCGGTGCTGCCATTTATAAAGAAGAAAGAAAAGTTCTTGTGAATTTCTTGCTGCTATAGGAGGAAATGAGAAGGGGGGCTGCTGATCACATTTCCAATGTAAAATTTAGAGTGCCAGGCAGGAGGAATGATGTTGATATGAAAATGGTTTGTGGATACTGATTCAAGTCACAGTCCAAGATCAGGGTTAGTCCATAAATACAGGGGTATAGATATAGGAGGTTAGGATTGAGAATGAAGTAGAGGCAGAGAGCAAGGTCAGTTTATTACATCAAGAAATGTGGATAGAACAGGGAAATGGGAGGTAAATAATACAATTTGAAAATAGAGTCCAAGTCTGAACTATGGTTTTTGTGCTTCTACCAGATGCATCGAAGTGATTTTGCATTACGTACCCATCTACCCACAATAGCTAAAGTACATGTTTTGTGTGTGCTTATTTTATATATTTTGTCTCCTCTCAGGGAATATAAGCACTTTGAAGGCATGAACTGCTTCACTTTGTAATGCTAGTGGTTATCGTGCAGTCGTTTCTCAGTTTCGTCTGACTTCATGACCTCACACAGCATTTTCTTGACAAAGATAATGGAGTAGTTTGCATTTCCTTATCCAGCTCATTTTATAGATGAGGAAACTGAGGTAAACAGGATTGAGTAATTTGCCCAGGGTCAAATAACTAGTGCATGTCTGAGGACGGATTTGAACTCCTGACTCCAGGCCCAGAACTCTGTCCTCTGTGCCACCCAGCTCTTCGTATCTCCAGTGCTTGGCACATAATAAATTTTTATTTATTAATTACTTTGCCAACAATGTGAAGGATGGATATGAAAAGTGATAGGGAGTCAAATGAGTTTATTGAGTAGGGTACTGACATGGTTAAATCTGCAGTGTAGAATAAGTAACTGGACAGCTGAGTAGAGGATGACCTAGAATGAGAAGAGTCTTGAGGGAAGGAGACCAGTCAGCAAAATATTACAATAGTTCAGGTATGAGGTGAGGAAGGACTGAAAGAAGGTGGTGGCAATATCAAAGAAGAGAATGGAGCATATACAAGAAATTTTATGGAGGTAAAATCTGTAGGACTCAGCAAAGCATTGGCTACAGGAGGGAATAGGTGGAAATGGAATTGTGAAAGCAACCCCGAATCTTTGATAAAAAAGTCCCAAATGGGGTCAGAAAAAGAGTCAGACACAACTGATCAGCAACTATAGAAGTTTAGGTGAAGAGAATAGGGTAATAATTGTGACACACATGGATGAAGCAGGTAGGAGGATTGGAGATAAACTGGGAGAAAAACATTAGTTTTTGGAAATGAGAGGATGGCATGAGCAGTGTTGAATAGACCGAGTTTTACAATTGATAGGTATGAGATATAGAACAAATCAACCGTACAAGTCCCGCTTGGAATTCTTGGGTTTTTTGGAGTGGGTTGACTCAAAACTTTAAATCCAGGTGGTATTGTGAATGAAGTAGTGATTTCTTTTGCAAAAGAATAACTAACCATATCTCCCCCAGATGGCTCACACCTCTTTGTCCCAATTCAACAAGCAATCAAATAATTAAAAATGTCCTTCTAAAGGAAGTTGTCATTTTAAGTTTTAATTGAAAAAATATAGCACCTGGAGAATAAGGACAAGTGTGGTTTACTTTCTAGCTAGATTCTTCACATTATCAAGGAAAGAGGGGAGCTGGAGGAAGAGTTGAATGAAACAATTAAATCCTTGTGAGGAGGTCAAGGAAAGGGTGTGGACAGTACAATGATCACTATACATACTAAGGAAGCCAAGACTACTTCTGAAGTAGGGCAGAAACAAATAGCTTAGTGAAGCATTAGGAAAGCCCTGTATCAGGAAATTATGATAAGCTGGTTAGAAACTGCACTAAATCAGTATGTATGTTCTGACCACTCAACATGAATTATTTTTCTTTTTTCTACCAAGGAAAACGACCTTAGACCTCAGATGGATCTAAGGAAAATACTATTGAAAACTCATTAAAGTAAACGAAGAGGTGGGAAGAGCGTTCCTAGCTCTCCTCACCAGGGCTGGAGGAAATACATTCTAGGATAATGGCAAAATGCAACTATTTGATTGCCACGGTACTGTTAATGATTGTTGAGAAATGATGGCTAATGGGTATGGGACAGAGCATAAGGGGATACAGGTTAAAGGGATATAGGATAAAAAAATACATACTATCCCAAAAACAGGTTAAAGGGATATAGGATAAAAAACTATGTATCTCAAACAAGATAGTATATGTGAAAAGACTAGCACAGTTCTTGGTACAGAGTAGGCATTACATAAATGCTTATTCCCTTCTTTTTCCTATCCTCTTCCTGTAAAGAGCACTAAATTGGGCGTCTGAGAACCTGAGTTAAAATGCCAACTCTCTCACTTGGCATAATAATTCATTCCCTTATATGAATGGTTAGCAGATGTATAGATTGGGGGAAAGACATAAATATTATATACTTATATTTTGGCAATGTATCATGCAAAATTTCTCATGATACTCTTGTGGACAAGATGAAAAATCAATGTTTTTAAACAAAGGCTTTTGCTGAAAAGAAGCAAGAGAGGAAGTAGTATAGAATATCTGAGGAGAGAAAGAAGACTTGAAATAACCACTGTGTCAGACAATCAAGGAACAACAAAAGGATTATGATATGATGACGGTGGTGATAGTGGTGATGGTGCTGATGGTGATGGCAATAACGATGATAATATTTATATAGGATTTTAAGGTTAAGAAAGTGCTTTAAAATATTTTTTCATTTTGCCTTCACAATAATCCTGGGAGGTAGATGATATGATCATATTGATTTTCCACTTGAGGAAACTGAAACAGACAGAGGTCACACAACTAATAAGTATTTGAGGTCAAATTTGAACTCATGTTTTCCTGACTCTAGGACCAGTAGTATATGGATATGGAACTGGCTGATGATTAGACTAAAAGAATAATAAGTAATAGATTAATATTAACCTGGAAGGATGATTCTATCTGAATAGTCAATGGATCTTTTCTTTGGTCAGCATTATGAGTAGCAATATGAAAGAAAATATCTGGAAATCTTTTCAAATTTATCAATTCAACATTTATTGAGCATCTGGGCTAGGTGCTGGATAAAATGCAGAAACAAAACTTTTGCTGTCACAGGACTTACATTCTAATGGAGAGGTAAACAATTGGAGAAGAAAAGGAGATACAACTTATACAGAAGTAAGCAAGAGTAAAAAGAAATTTTTGGAGGGAGAAGGATCTGATAACTAGGAGGTTTAGAAAAGGCTTGAGGTATGATGTGAGGGAAGGTAGAGATTCTATTATTTGGAGGTAAAGAGAAAATACATTCCTGACAAGGGAATCACTTAAGCAAGATACAGATTTTGTCTTTGGGGGATAGTTACCAGACCTACTCAACCAGAACAGAGTGGAAGAAATATAATCACATAAGAAACAAAACTAGAAATAGAAGAGGGAGCCAAATTACGAAAGTCTTTAAATGACAGGCTGAGGATTTTGTATTTTCTTATGAAAACAATACGGAGCAACTGAAGGATGTTTTAGTAAGTGACGTTCTAGTTGTATTGTAGGAATATCAATTCAGAACCTATGTGAAAGACTGAGTGCAAAAGAAAGAAACCTGTAGGAAGGGAGACTAAATAAGAGGTTATAGCAATACTCAAAATAAGAGATGATGAGAAAACAGAAGAGGAAGGATACTTCAAAACATATAGAAATAAGATTGACAAACCTTAGCAGATGATTAGATGCTGCTATAAAGGGAAAGTAAAGAGCCAAGAATATATCCAAATATGAATGGTAAAGGGAAGTCATCAAAAAAATGGGGAATTCTGAAGGAGGAACGAGTTTGGGGAAAACCATGAGTTTAATTTTAGATACGTTGAATTTAAGATGCTTACACCCTATACAAGGGGAGATGTTCATGTGGCAGTTGATAATGAGGAAATGAATTTAAGGAGTGTATTAATTCCGAATAGGAAGATCAGAAAGTCATCTTCATAAATATAATAATGGAACTCAAAAGAACTGATCAGATCACCAAGGAATAAGTTGTAGAGAGAGAGGGGAAGAGGGTTCAGAACAGAAACATTTGTAAAATTCCTTATAAAGAATTACATAAAGAATCAATCGAAGAATAAAAGGATTTTCCTGCAGTAGTGATGGACCAACTGGAATTACATAAGATACACTTTTTTCTAATATAGTTGGCATGGTTACATAAGAAAATCATGCAAAGCTGGGGTGAAATAACTAGCACAATGAACAACAAATCATAATTCAAAAAATAGTTTGGTAGGTTAAAATAATAGGCCAAATCTAATTATTTGAAATATAATAGTATTAAGAGGATAGACAAAAACTAAACAGTAGGGGTTCAATAGGAGTAAACAGTGTGACACAGGACAGAAATAGGGACTAGATTTGTGATTTCACCAGGAATTCCTTCCTGAGGAAAACCAATTCCACCAATGTGCTAATGTCTTCTCTGAAATTTAGATACATATGGAGATCCCTAGAGCAATAATGTCAAATTCAAATAGAAATTGACTACGAATATTAACTTAGAAAACCAAATAGCATGTATATGTTCTATTGTATTCTATTTATTTTGATCAACATTTCCCAATTACATTTTAATCTACTTCTACCAGCCACCTCCTTCAAACGTTAAGAGGTTAAGTGACTCAAAGGGTTATACTTAGAATCTCCTAGAGTTCCCTAGAGCACTGAGTGATTTGCCTGGTATATCATACACCAAAGAAAGGAGTTAAACCCAGGTCTTACTGGGTTTAAGGCGACCTCACCATCTTTTGCATCACAGTGCCTCAGGGTGACAAGATACAGCAAAATGCTAATCAAAATGCTCATCAAATTCTGGACTACTATAGTCAGTTTCAGGCTTGATGTTTTAGAAAGAACACCAAAAAACAGAAAGTTTATTTAGAGCGCAATCATAATGGCAAGAAGACTGATAACACCATGCAAGGATCCATTGATGTATTTCCTGGAGCAGAGAAGATTGTTAGTGGATAATGATGCCTGGGCTCACGTATTTGAAGAGGTACATGTGGAAGGGTTTATATTGCTCTAATATAGGAGGCAGAACTAATAGTGATGGGTAGAAATTATAAAGGAGATTTAGATCCAATATAAAGAAAGAAAAAACTTCTTAGCAATTAAAGCTATTCAGTCATCTACCTCAGTGAACCTCTGCAGAGTTTGGATCAGATTATCTTAAAGGTGTCTTCAGGTGGTGCAATAAAGACAGAGTTGAAGCTGGAGACAGAAAGAATTGTGTTCAAATTTAGACTCGGATACTTAATTGCTGTATAACCCTAGATCTCTCATTTAATCCTCAACCTGCCTCAGTTTTCTTATCTGTAAAATATGGATGATAATAATAGACTGACTCTCTCTCTCTCTCTCTCTCTCTCTCTCTCTCTCTCTCTCTCTCTCTCTCTCTCCTCCCCCCCCCTCTCATTTGCAGAGAGGATAAATGAGATAATATTTGTAAAGCTCTTTGCAAAACTTAAAGCACTATATAAATGTTAGGTACTAGTTATTCCAAGTCTGATATTCTGAGATTCTGCAAATGACATTATAATGCATGAATCATGCTTTGACTTATTTTAGTTTTCTTGGCAGAGTAGTCCCATTTAAATACAAGTTGTCTCATTTAAACACAGATAGAAGATGCTTGGCTGTTAGAATATTTAGAATCACACTGACCAAAACTAAATACATTCTCAAGTATACTCAGTCACTCCTTAATGAGTTAATATGATAAGAGATTTAATTCGCTTGCTCCATGCTGTGTTTCCTGAATTGGGAAAATGGTTCCTATTGTCAAGTGCTCCTTGGTTTGTGCTCTGCATACAACCAGTTTGGCTATCTAATTGTGACAATACCCATTTCTTACTTATATGACCTTAAGGTTTTGAGTGATTTGAATGGTTGGAAGGAAACAAACTCAACTGTCTACAATCCAAACTAAATGAAAGTGGAGTTATTAGGATAGAGTTCATTAATAATATATGAAATTTGTCTTGGTCCAAATTAGGAAGAGAATTTAGAGTTATAAAAAATCTTAGAGATAATCTAGCCAGACACCATCATTTGACATGTGGGGAAATTGTGAACCCTGAGAATGAAGAGAATTGCCCAAAGCATAACATTAGTTAGGTCATAGGTTCATAAATGGAAAGTTGGATGGAACATTTACCTTGTTTAACTCCCTACTTTTCTAGAGGAAGAAACTGAGACTCAAAAATGTTAAGCAGTTTACCTGAAGTCACAGCAGTGAATATGTAGCAGAGCACAAAAGTGGATATAGCCAGACACCATCATTTGACATGTGGGGAAATTGTGAACCCTGAGAATGAAGAGAATTGCCCAAAGCATAACATTAGTTAGGTCATAGGTTCATAAATGGAAAGTTGGATGGAATATTTACCTTAACTCCCTACTTTTCTAGAGGAAGAAACTGAGACTCAAAAATGTTAAGCAGTTTACCTGAAGTCACAGCAGTGAATATGTAGCAGAGCACAAAAGTGGATATAGATGCTCTGAGAACTCAGGGCCCCAAGCTGGCACATTACATAGAGTACTGGGCCTGGGGTCAGAAAGGTTGATTCTGGGAAAGTCCTTTAAGCCTATTTACCTCAGTTTCCTTATCTGTAAAAGATAATGGAAAATGATCCCTACTATCTTTGCCAAGCAAACCTCAAATGGGGTCACAAAACCTCGGACATGACTGGAAAATAACTAAACAGCTTCTGATGAACTTTAAATCTGGCATTCTTTCCACTACAACAAACTGGTTGAGAACCCAATCTTCCTGATTTGCAATCCGCTGATTTTTCCATGACACCCAACTGCCTCCTTCCTATAGCATCCTTCCATCAGAAGTCCCAAAAATTAAATCAAATTTACAGATTTTCCTTCCTCTGAAGTGCTTTGATGGAAATGCAAGGTGGCAGTAGAATAACCAATATGGTAGAAACAATGAGAACTGCACCAAGGGACAGGAAAAATAAATAACTGAATAACTGACCAATGAATCAAGAGGTCTAACATCAGAGGAAAGGTGAGAGGAAGCAAATTCCATAATATGCAAAATGTTTAATCAGTTATTCTACAAATTAAAAAAAAAACAGATCCTAATAATGCCCGCCATTCTCATTTACAAATATAGAAATTATTTCTGGCTGACTTATCCAACAGATAGGAAAGCAAAGAGAAAAAATAGTGTTTTTATTATTAAATACATGTTTAGGGTGACTAAGAAGCAAGGAAATATGATTCTCCAAGGAGATGACAGAGAAAACTTGGGCCTTAATTTCCTTATCTATTAAAAAAATGAGGATTGTAATTTTCCCTGTCCTACTAAAACACTTCAAAAGCCTTGTAGTTTCATTGAGGTAGATACTCCTTTCCTTGAAAATTAAAGCAGTTCCTTTCTATCTTAGTAGATGATAAAGGGTTTCAGTACATTAAAAAAAATTCAATAATTGATAAATGGTAAAAGGATATGAACAGGCAGTTTTCAGATAAAGAAATCAAAGCCATCTGTAGGCATATGAAAAGTGCTTTAAATCACTTTTGATTAGAGGAATGCAAATTAAAACACCTCTGAGATACCACCTCACATCTATCATTGAATTGGCTAATGTGACAAAAAAAGGAAAATGCTAAATGTTGGAGAGGTTGTGGAAAAATTGGGACACTAAATATATTGTTGGTTGAGTTTTGAACTGATTCAACCATTCTGGAGAGCAATTTGGAACTATGCCAAAGGGCACCCAAACCATGCATATCCTTTGATCCATCAATATCACGGCTGGATCTGTATCCCAAAGAACTCATAAAAAGGGGGAAGTACCTACATGTGCAAAAATACTTATAACTATCCCTTTTCATGGTGGCAGAAATTGAGGGAATGCCCATCAGTTGAGGAATGACTGAACAAGCTGCAATATATAGATGTAATGAAATACAGTTGTGCAATAAAAAATGTTGAAAAGGCAGATTTCAGAAAAACCTGAAAAGACTTAAACAAAATGATGCAAAGTGAAATGAGGAGAACCAGGAAACATTGTACATAATGTCAGCAACATTACATGATGATTAACTACAAATGACTCAGCTCTTCTCAGCACCACAATGATCTAAGATAAATAATGGGAATCACAAAGGAAAATGCTATAATAAAGAACAGATGGACCTTGAATACAGATTGAAATATATTTTTTTTTACTTTATTCATTTTTGTGGCTTTTTTTCCTTGTGATCTGTTTTTTTTTTTCTTTCACAACTGTGACTAATATGGAAATATGTTTTACACTATGGCACACGTACAACCTATTTCAAGTTATGTACCATCTTTGGAAGAGGGGAGGGGCTGGAGGGGGGAGAAAATTTGAAAATTTGAAATCTTGTAAAAATGAAAGCTAAAAATTGTTTGGACATGTGATTGGGGAAAAATGAAATACTGTTAAAAAGATAAAGACAAAATAGAAACAATTATCATCCAATAGACAGTCGGTCTGATCTTGGATGACAGTCTTCACTGGAAGTGAAAAAGGAGATATTTGTTATATAAAGTGTATTGACCTTGGAACACGAATGCAAATGTTCTTATTCAAGCTTTGACACTTAATAAATATATAACCCGAGCAAGAAAATTTAAGTCCTCTGAACCCTAGTTCCCAGATCTGCTAAAAATATGGATAATAATATTTGTATGGCATTACTCTTACATGGTATTGATTTAAGGCAAGTGCCTTGTAAACTATACTGTACAATGGTAATACGAGCTGAGTTATAAACTATCATACTTGAAGCCTTTCTGATTTGGTAGCCATTAATTCAGTCACTGTTTGTGTTCCTGTGGGAATGGATGGTTCAAGCACTGGAGCCTGTCAGAGACAGCCTTAGGCAAAACAATGAAATAGGTCAAGCTTACTGTCTGATCTTCCCAAATTCCCATCTCTGGCTCTTATCTTCAATCTCCATGATACATCAAGTCACCTTAGGATCATGCTCTCACTATCAGACAACAAGTTAGCAGTTACTTAATGTTAAAGTTTAACTTAAAGTTAAAGTTGCGGAAGAAGACCCTGCCATCAGAGAAATGATGACATGACTTGCACTTGACTTTGTTGTGAGTGAGGCCTGTGCAGGTCACCAGTCTCACTTTTCCTCCAGAGCCATCTGAATCCAGTGACCAGATATTCATCAGGATGACTGGAGATGGCCCAGGATGAGGCAATTGGGGTTAAGTGACTTGCCCAAGGTCACACAGCTAGTGAGTGTCAAGTATCTGTAGTGAGATTTGAACTCAGGTCCTCCTGACTCCTGCACTGGTGCTCTATCCCATGTACCACCTAGCTGCCCAATGTTAAAGTATAATTTCATACAGAAGGCGTTAGTTTGTTGGGAAAAGTAACCCATGAGTCCTTCAAAAGGTCACAGGGAAAAAAGTTACATGAGGGTAATGCCAAGTTATTTTGTTGGTGACACCAAGCTATTTTTTGACATCTTCTTTTCCATTAGTTTCCTAGTAAATTTTACTCTGTAAATGTAAAAGCATAAGTAATTAGGAGGAAGGAGCTGGATGTAGCTGGGGCAATAGCTCTAATCATGCCAGAATAGTTAGCACAGACTCATGGGTCAGGCAGGGGAAGAATATAAGAAAAAGAGGTCATTGTGCTCTAATGGCCAGTCTGTAGGAGTGGCAAAGGAAGACCATGTCCCAAAACTAGAGAGGGAACTGGGAAGGGCAGAAAAGAGTATAAAAAGGAGCCCAAGGAAGAGATTTATTCCTAAATATGGATACTAGCAGCTCGTTGGTTCAGGAAATGCCATCACAAAACTAGTCATTAATTTATAAGGATTTAACAAATTAAAAGAGCTTTTGAATATAGAAGAATCATCAAAACTGAAAAGAATGTAACAGTAGAAAGATACGCCTGAGATTGACACCTCCTAAGTATTCTTACTTCCAAATTAACATACAAAAGACCTAGGCTGACCTAATGATTGGTACACACAAGGTTTTTAATGAAAATGTATAAAATCGTTGAGCTTGAAAACACTTTAAAAGACCATCTAGTTGACTTTCTGCCTTCAGACAGGTTAATGTGAGAATAGTGCCAGCAGTTCTAAGTATCTTTTCAGTGTTTTGGATTGGATTATATTCAACAAAACAGACAGAAACATTAAGACAAAAAGAATAAGGTATTTAATGGGGACTAGTAAGAGCACTGTCTTTTAAACAAAGTTCTAGCTCAATATAAACAGGCAAATCAATTAAAGGTAATCTTAGAAATAATCCTAACACCATAGAGGCATAAGCATTCTTGAACATATGGTGAAAGCAAATTACTTTTCCTCTATCTACTCGAGTTTTCTTACTTAATGCAAGGACATTGGCCTACTAGCTTCAAACTGTGGAGAAGAAGCGGTCAAAGAAAGCTACTATAACCATGTGTTTTTCCAAGAAAGATGAGAACTACTGAAAGGGAATTCTTCCCAAAAGATCAATGGCCCCCAAAGAAAGTTGTGGCCTTTTGTATGGAGAAGAAAGGAAGGAAGGAAGGAAGGAAGGAAGGAAGGAAGGAAGGAAGGAAGGAAGGAAGGAAGGAAGGAAGGAAGGAAGGAAGGAAGGAAGGAAGGGAGGGAGGGAGGGAGGGAGGGAGGGAGGGAGGGAGGGAGGGAGGGAGGGAGGGAGGGAGGGAAAGGAAGTAGGAAGCATTGATCTGCCAGTCAAAAAATATTTGACCAGAGCAGTCTTTGTATGTTTCCTCTCTACTTGGTGTCCCAAATGTCATAGTGCAGCCTGACGCTGTTAAACTGCCCTGAGGCAGGCTTTTTGTACAGCCTGTGTTTTCTGTGTAGGTAGGCCATATGAAAAGTTCAATCTCTGTAATTAGCTCCTTGGCACCCCCTGATGATTGAACGTAAAAATTAAGCGTGCTGCATTGTAAGCTCTATGCTATCTTTAACCAATCATTAGGGATGTTGCCCCTTTTTAAAAGTCACAGATTTTTGCAAAGAAGAAAACGTTCAACCCTATAAACAATAAAGATTCATCTTCTCAATCCAGTCACAAAATCCATTTTTCTACTCCCTTTGTCAAATTGAAGAGAACAGGTACAGGTAAAGAGATATCAATCCACAGTAAAAATGTACCCAAGTATAAATAAGCAAAAGCAGGAACCTGACTATATCTAAAGCATCTATGTCAGATAAATGTTGATTTACTTCTTAAGTATCTCCTGACCTCACTCATCCTATCAGTGTCACCACCATTAACTTCATCTCCTATGTTCAAAACATTGTTATGTTTGACTCTTCCCTTTTTGTCACCTATCAATCAATTGCTAAAGTCTAGTCAATGATACACAAACAATATTTCTTAAATCTGTTCCCTGGTCTTCTTGCTATTTTTTGAATATGACACTCTATCCAATTACTCTGAACAGTTTCACTGGCTATTTACCACACCTGGAATGCTCTCTCCACATCTCTGCTTCCTGGCTTCCATCAAGTCTCATTTAAAGTCTCACCTTCTACAAGAATAATTTCCAGTCCTCCTTCATCTTAATGTCTACCCTCTAAAACTATACCTAATTTATCCTGATCCTGTCTATATTTTGTTTGTATATAGCTGTTCACATGTTAACTACTCCAATTAACCTGCGAGCTCCTTAATGGCAGAAACTTTTTTTTTTTTGCCATTCTTTATATCCTCAGTTCTTAGCACATAACTAGTGTTTAATAAATGTTAATTGACTCACTTACTGACAACTACCCCGATACAGACTTGGGGGATGTTGGCAATGGGATTCACACTTGAATAGGAGTTCAACTGCATAGCCTTGTTTCTTTTCCATCTAAATATGTAATTCATTAAACTCTCAATAAACATCCCAAACCCTAGCCATCTTTCACTGTCCACTTCAAAATTTGGCTCTTCCTTGAGGCCATCCTAGATTTATTAGTCCACATGAGTCAACTTGCTGTCAACTCAGAGCACTTACCTTGAATGAAAGTTCTCAAACTGTTCCATAAACTTTTGCCATCCTGGACAATGTTAGTAGGAGTTCTGTGACAAAAATTAGACACAAGTAATATTCGCCCCTTTAAAATGTTACCAATGTTGTGTATTTATCAAAATAATTATCCTATATGACCATGTTCAGTATTAAAAGTAGGCACAATTTTCTCTATATTCATTCAAAATTTCCACTAGCCTTCTCTTTATTTCTAAGGTCTTCATACTCTTAGATACCACAGATGAGCATGTCTGGGTTCCTCATATTTTCTAACCTAAAAAGTCTTTTGCAGCCAAATTAATGCAGGAAACATAAATAGGTACCATTTATTTGATAATAAACCAAATACTGCCTTGTGATATCTTAAACATTACTGTCCTTATTGTTATTAGTAAATTCTTCCTGTGTCTATTGTGGCAATTGGTGGTGCAGCGGACAGAGCACTGACCTTGGAATTAGGAAGGTGCATTTTCATGAGTTCATATCCAGCCTCAGACACTTATTATCTGTGTAAGCCTGGGCAAATCATTTGTTTGCCTTAATTTTCTCACCTGTAAAATGAACTGGAGAAGGAAATGGCAAACCACTCTAGTGTCTCTACTAAAAAAACACCAAATAGGGTCAGAAAAAGTTAGACATGACTGAAACGACTCAACAACCCAATTGGATAGCAGCTTTCTTCAAGGAACTATCTATAATAAATCTCATATCTGTTCCATATCATCAAGAGTAATTCCTCACATGTAGTCACCTCATGAAACATATCTTCTGAGTAACCTTAATTAGTGAAGGATTAATTTCCTAGAAAATTCACTTCTCAAGGCCCTTTTTTTTCCTTCATTTTCTGAACTATTCTGAGAGTCTGAGTACCTTGATTATAAAGGCAGTAAGAAGAATTTTAATTTTTCTGGGCTACAAGAGAAAAAAACCTTGAAGTTTGTGGAAAATTCTTTTCAAAGAACAAATAAATATGTCATTCCTATTCCTGTCCACCTACTTCTTCTCCCTTAGAAAGTTCCTAAAGAATTGCAAAGGATAAGAATTTGCTTACACAGATACTTTTTTCAAAATTTTCCATAAAAGGGTGGTAGCTAAATATAGTTAATGAAGTCATTCTTTTTTGTCAAAATACATACAGGCTTCCTACGGTACTCCCTTGTCAGTAAAAATGCCACAAAGCAATTAAACTTACCCCATATTAATTTTGATGTCAAATGATGTATAGCAAAATCATTCTGATTCTCAAAAATTAATAAAGGAAAAAGAAAAACTAGCAAAATGTGCGATCATTCCTCCAAGTATTTTCATTGATCCAGTCTGTGTAGAGCTGACTTGTTTAGGGAGCAAAAAGAGCTTGTTGAAATGGGAGGAACTGAATTTTTGACCTTAATCACCACTTGTCTATTCTCCTCACTAGAGAAAACAAATTGTATTGTCAAATTATTTTCTTCTGATGCTGGCAACATTCTCAAAAGACCCAAATTGGACATTTTTTAAAATTTCCTATTAAAGGTGTATTGCTGCTGAATAGAACTGAGTTTCATATTAGCACATCTGTGCTATTATCTAAAGCTATAATCAAAGCCACACCTAGACTGGAGGCATCAGGGCTCTGTTCCAGGGCACGTAAATTTAGAGAATGCTGACACCATTTTAAGTACAGCAAAAAGTCCATTCTAAGTTACCAGCAACAGAAACAGAGCCTAACGTGTAATTGGGAAGAAAAATTACTTAAAATAGGAAGCCATAGTAGTTTTAGAATGTATAGTCTGAGTATAGATTTGTTCCACTTCTGTCTTTGTAGCCCCACAATCTTCCACAGTATCTGGCACATAAAAGATATATGCTTCCTTGCTTGACTGAATAACTGACTGGTTGATAGCCCACACTACAGGTGAATTCCCCTTCCCATGGGGAACACTCCCCAGCATCATTTGAGAACAGATTCTCAAATATGTTCTGAACTATGCATCCAGGCACAAAATTGACTCTGACTGTAACAGAACTCACTATTCCCTACCCTCTCCCTAGCCTTTCCTTCTTTCTAACTTTCCTACTAATGTTAAGGACCTGTAACTTCAATATCATCATGAAATCCTCATTCAAATTCACCTCACATATTTGATCTGTTGTCAAATTTTGTCATTCCTACCTTCAAAACATTTTTCAAGTACATTCCCTTCTCTCCATTCAAACAGTCACCACCCTTGTACAAGACGTCATCATCTTTCTCCTAGCCTATTGAAAGGGTCAACTCATTGGTCTTTCTGCCCTCTTCCCCCTATCCCAATCCATCCTTCACTCAGTTGCCAAAATGATTTTCCTAAATGAACTTGATCATGTCACTTCTCCGCACATTCAATAAATTCAAGTTTGAGGACAGAAGGTACCAGTAAGGAGATATTGATTTGCAATGATAATTCTCCCAGAGATAAAGAAGCAGAGTCAGGATCCCCCAATCAGGTTGGATGAATGTCATTTATCTTTTTAAATATCTCATTACTTCATCCATCCACTCAGAGTCATCACCATATCCCATGCTCAAAATTTTGTCGTGGCTAATTCTTCGCTTTTCCTAATCTATTATAGTCAATCAATTACTAAAGTCCTGTCAATGATTTATCGATATTCTGTTGGTCAGTCATTTCAGTTGTGTCTTGATTCTTTGTGGATTTTCTTGGTAGAGATACGGGAGTGGTTTGTCATTTTCTTCTCCAATTCATTTTACAGATGAGGAAACTGAGGCAAACAGAATCAAGTAACTTGCTCAGAGTCACACAGCTAGTAAGTATCTGAGGCTGGATTTGAAAACTCATGAAGAGTTTTCATAGAGCCACCTAGCTGGCCCTTGTCAATGATATATAGAAATATTTATGATATTGTCCACTAACTTCCTTGCTGTTCCTGAAACACACCACTCCATCCCCTGACTGTGAGCATTTTCTCTGACTGCTTCCCACACTTGGAATGCTCTTTCTCCCCTTCACCCACAAGAATTCTATTATGCCCAGGAACAAATATAAAGTCCTGTTTATCATTTGAAGACCTTCATGATCTGGTCCCTTCGTAACGTTGGAGTCACCTTCCACTTTGCTACCCTCAATGCATTCCACTTACACTGACTTACCTGCTAATTCTCCCACTCAATACTCCATCTCCTGATTCTTTTGTGCTTTTACACTGCCTAAGCTGCATGCCTGGGATGCTCTCCATCTTCATCACCATCTCTTTATTCCCTGACTCCCTTCAAGCCCTCCTTCCCACCTCAAATTCCACATTCCAAAGGAGGCCTTTCCTTTTCTCCTTTACTTCTGAGGCATGCCCTCTGAGGAAACCTTTCAGTTACTCTGACCATATCTTATGTGTACATCATTATTTCCATGTCTTCTTCCTTTTCTAATGAGCTACTCTAGGGTAGGGGGCATATTCTTTTGCCCTTTATATCTCTAGTGCTCAGCTCAGTTCCAGTTACATGGTAAGTGCTTAAATAATTCTTTGGATTGATTGTTTTTATTATTATAGAATTACAGAGATAGAAGGGTACTCAGAAGTCACCTTGTCCCCTCCCAATCTAAAGCCTGATTCCTGTCTACAATATTCACAATATTTGATTCCCCAGAGCCAACTGAAAGACTTGTAGGGACGGGGAACACATTACCCCTGAGGTGTGCCATTTCATTTTTAGGCAGTTCTCATTCTATACTCAATGTTGGGCTAATTCTCAAAGCCCATGCTGATTTCCAAGTTGAATTAGTCAAAACACATTCTCCCATGGAGCTAGAAACAATGGAACTCTCCTTTGTTTTACTATTAAATGACTCCATTCTGGAAAATCAGCATGTTCTTTAGGAAGCATAAATTAAGCTACTTGACATTAGCATCCTATATTTTCTCTGCAACAGTTGCAGTGAGGATAATAATGGACAGGGTTCAACACAACTAATGACTTTCTCTGAAAGTACTGTCTTTCTCCAGTAAATACATGAATCATGTATTTCTTATAAAAACTAGACTCAAAAGACTAAGTAAGTTCCTTTTCCAGGAGGCCTTTGCTAACCATCATCTTTCCTTTTCCCAAGTTGGTAATGACTTTGGGAATAGATAAAGAGATTCAGAATTGTATAGCAAAGTTTGGGCTTGGAGTCAGAAAGATCTGTGCTCCAATCCTACCGTCATATGTAGTAGCTGTGTAGTCCTGGGCAAGTCACTTCATCTCTCTCAGCTTCAGTTTTTTTATCAGTTAAATGGGGATACTAATCTCACAAAGACTTACCCAAGGTTATACAGATAATTAACATTAGAGCATGAATATAAAAGTACTCTATAAAACTCAGCACTTTGCTGACATCCTTCCAACGAGCTTATTATTGGCCAATTTGGGGGTTATGCTTTATATCATACATTATATTTAGGCATTTAGGATTCTCAGTGGACAGAGTGTTTGAGCTGGTGTCAGGAAGATCTAGGATCAAATCTAGCCTTAGATATACACTTGTGTGGCCCTGAGTAAGTCACTTAACTTCTCCAGTCTGTTTCCACATCTATAAAATGAAAATTATAGTAGCACTTATCTCAGAGATGTGTGCAAATTAAATAATACATTTGTTAAGTGGTTTGCAAAAATTTAAAGGGCCATATAAATTCTAGGTTTTATTAAGATTATTATCATCATAGCACACGCCTATACTCTAATCAGTGTGAAAATGACATCATTCAAACTAGTACAATTGCTGAACATACAGTAGGTCCTAAACTAATGTTCATTGAATTGAACTGCTCTTAAACTAAGCTTTATTTGAACAAGGCAAATGACTGGATTAACAGTACTTTCCATTGGGTAGTCAGGAGTTCTTTAAGGTGATCTCAATATTTAAATTATACCAGCATTGCATGGTAAAGAAGAAAGGGCTCCCAATTCAGTATCAGAGAACTAGGTTTAAATCCTCTGGCTGCCACTTACTGTCTATACGTCACCAGGAAGTTAGTTTTTTCTCTACAGAACTCAATTTCTTCATCTTTAAAATGAGGAATGAAAAGATAAGCTATCTGACCTCTAAGTTTTTTTTCCAAGATCTAAATATTATTAGGAAAGAAATAAATATTTATTAAGCACCAACTAAATGCCAAAGCAGGTAGGTGGCACAGTGGAT
Source organism: Bettongia penicillata ogilbyi (assembly GCA_023548195.1). Taxonomy (NCBI): domain Eukaryota; kingdom Metazoa; phylum Chordata; class Mammalia; order Diprotodontia; family Potoroidae; genus Bettongia; species Bettongia penicillata. The sequence goes on from JAJHZJ010000366.1 coordinate 1,391,410, forward strand.
AGAATGCTGAGTTCAAATTTGGCATAAAATACTTACTGGCTCTGTAACCTTGGATAAGTCACTTAACCCTCTTTGCTTCAGTTTACTCCTCTGTGAAATGAACTGGAGAAGAAAAGGGTAAACTGCTCCAGGATTTTTGCCAAAGAAACCCCAAATTTATATTATTATATTATTATTATCTCATTTGAGTTTCATAACAGTTGCTCTTATTAGCCCCATTTTACAGTTGAGGGGAATAAAGTCAGAGGTTGTGATTTACCAAGAGTCACATAGGTAGCAAGTATGAAAAGTGGGTTTGAACTCATCTAACTCCAGGCCCAGTGTTTTATCCACTGGCCATCTTGGTACATCTCTACCTGACTTGTCTTATACTGTCCAAGCAAGGTATCCTAAGGAGTTGATATTGATTTATAGAAATTAGTTAATGGAATAATGACGGAGGTATGAGTATATACAGATGCACAATGAATACTGTGGATAGGAGAAGGCAAGGGGGTGTGATGCTTATGACTGCTGCCAACTGACCTGTCCTCCTTGCTAAATTTCTAGCCACTCCCCAACAAAGGAAAAATAATATAGTAACTAGGACACTTCTCCACATACCAGGAATCCCTGTGAGCCACTAGAAAAGGGTATAGTAGTCTGTTTCAACATTGATTTAGTAAGGCTCCAAAATCTTTTGGTCCATGGCAACTGACCTGCTGGACAGAGTCCTGTCCTAATATTTCCTGGATTTATGACTGTTTCCCATGTGATGACTTCTTATATGTGGTCTTAAAAGGTCTTAGGACTAGATGCTCAGGGACAAACTGACATGGCCAGCAATAAACTACAGAGAGCAAGAAGTAGTTCTAGCATATCAGAGAAAGGCAGTGTGGTGTCATGAGTAGAATTAGAAATGGACTTGCAGTTGAAATCAAATGGTATGTCGGTTCCTGACTGCTGCTTTGTGACTTAAAGGGAAAGAAGCAAAATTTTTGTATTCAGCAAGAAATGTTTAAATTTTCATGGAGCTGTGAAAAGGACATGCATTTAAAAGATAAGATGCCACAGGGCATATCTTTCACACCCTACCCTTCCTTAACCTCTGGAAGCCTCTGATTGCTCAAAATAGAAATAATTCATGTCCTATCTACCTCTCAGGGTTGCTAAGACAATCAAATGAGATATATTCATGACTGAATTTTGTTACCATATATGTAAGCTATTATTATATGAGCTATAAACAGGGCAAAACAGAGGGCAGGCTCACATTAGATTCCAAAGACCCTGTGGAAAAAAAAACTGAATTAGGAACAAATCAAGAATTATAGGAAATCTCTACCAACCACTCAATTCATCCTGGTTCTGTTTCATCACCACACCTTAATTTTCCACTGTCTCTGCTGTCCCAAAACCCAAATATTTAGTACCTTGAAATTCAAATTTTGGGGTATCATGGGATTTTCTTTTCAATAAGACAATATGAAATGCAGCTATTTTTCATCTTTATTTTCAATCTTCATAACAATAATAATAGTTATCATTTATACAGCACTTTAAGGTTTACAAATCACTTTATAAATGTTATCTTATTTGAGATTCAAGATAATCCTCTGATGTAAGCCCTATTATTATCCTCATTCCATAGAAGAAGAAACCAAAATTAATGGAAATTAAGTGGCAGAGGTAGCATTTGAATTTGAACTCTATTCTTGCTATTTCCAAGTCCAGTATTCTATCCTCTGAATCACATACCCTCCTACCTTTGAAAAAAACCAGACTTACATACAGGAAAGATAGACAGAGAACCATATCAAATGGAGGTAAAGTGATACATAGAACAATGGATTTGGAAATTCACGACTTGGATTCCAATCCCACCTTTGCAATTTACTAATCTTATGATCCTCAATTACCTCTCTGTGCTTTAGTTTCATCTGTAAAATGAGAGGAATGGGCTAGATAGCCTCCAAAATCTCCCACAGTTCTAAATCTGTGATCATTTGATTTGAGGTGGCTGAAGAAGGTTTGCTGGTGGCCACCATCTTCCTGACCTTGGTGCCTTAAAGACCTCAGAGGTCATCAAGTCTATTTGGATGCCCATTTGTCGGGGAATGAGGATGATTTTTGTGCCTGGTTTGGCCCCTCCATCTCTCAAACTCTGAGATTCTGTGATCTGTGTGCCACAGTATCCAAATTCCACCACTGAAGGTATGTGCCTTTTCCCTTTCAAAAAGTTGGATCCTGTTTCTAAACTTATATTTTAATAGAGTTGTGTGGGTCATGATTTTAGAGTAGGGCCTCAGATTTGGTTGCAATATTTTGCTCAGTTTGGAGAGCAGAGATGTGCAGTCCTTGTTAGGGAAGAAACTGGAATATTTTAATTAAATGATAACATCATACTTCTTTGGGCTAAGCATTATCTTCTCCCTGAGGTCTGCTTTTAAAATGCAAATTTCTTAGGAGGAGCACTACTCTGGCAAAGAGATTGCACGTGCTATAGAAAGACTAACTTCTTTAACTAATCTCCAGATTTCTGTCCCTGTCGATTCAAAACTGTCTGGATGACCTTGAAGTAGTGACTTACCTATTTTGAATCCAAATATCATAGCTACTTGGCTGGATTATTGAGGATCAAAAGAAATAGTGAAAAAGCATTCTTTAACTGTAAAGTGATAATGAATATGATTGGGGAAGGACCTGTGATTTCTTCAGAGTGGAAAACCCTTCTGGGCAATCAACAATATTTTTTGTGACTTACTGGATGAATGCATGCATAAATAAACCATAAAAATAATAAAAAAATAAAAAATGGCCCTTATCCTCAAGGAGCTTAGATTCTAAAAGAGGGAGATAACCCATAACAGGGATGGTAGCCAATGAGGGATATTTTGATTCAGAAAGGTACTGGGGAATATGTTGACATAACCGTTCCAGAAACAATGGCTGATCACCATTGTCCCAGAATTTCTCAACCAGGAAGGTCTCTGGGAGGATCTCACCCACCAGCACATCAGCAGACTAGAGGTCAAAAAAACTAAGAAGTTATACTAAAGAGAAAAGATTTATTAGTGTACTAAAGATGAAAAGAAGCATTAGCTACCTTAGCAAATGCTAATGGGATCTATAGCTGTAGATCTGGCAAGTTTTATATTATACAACCAGTAAATAGCTTCTCTCTCAACCTAAGAAAGCTAATTATTAGACCCAGTTTAGGTTCCTGCAATGGGAGGTACAACACTTTGCTTTATCATAATGTTTTGAAGATGAAATGATGAAATACTTAAAATACTAGACAGTCAACTAAAAAAAACTAGTTGACACAATTAATAACTTTCACAAAGTTACAGGATATAAAATAAACACATTCATCATTAGCATTTCTATATATTAACAACAAAGCCCAATTGAAGAGACAAAAATGAAATTCCATTTAAAATAACTGTAGGAAAGAGTCAAGAAGTAGAGAAAAGGTAGGGACTTGACCAAGTTCTTCCCAAAACTCCTCTGAAAACTTTAAATGATGCCTCAAAACAAATTCTATAACAGGAAAATTCACAAAATAACAGTGCCAAATAATTTTCCAGCCGAAGACAACATAGAGAGTCAGCAAAAAAAGGTCTATGGAACCAGAATAAGAGTGCAACGCAGTCCAGCACAGGCTGCACCAGAACACACTAGGCCCCCAAAATCCAGCGGTGGGCCTTGGAAAATATTGAATCGATGCAGGCAGTGAGTGGTTTCAGGACCTCTCAGCCCACAGATGATAAAGGAATCAGACAGCTGGTCAGAAGGAGATTATAGCGGTCCCTTTGCTGGCACTGGGAGAAGGACCCTGTTGCATTGTCCATATTTGGATATAGGTTATAATCTTGGGTTTTCAGTTCCAGGGCAAGGAGTAGCACTAGCACACTAGACCTTGTGACTACGATGGAGCTATGATCTTTGTCAGAGTTCCAGTAAGGAAAAAGTGCTTTTGGTCACTCACGGACTAGAGCACAGGAGAGGAGAATAATAAACACCTCTCCTTAGATCATACCACCTTGGAAAAACCAAAAGAACTATAGGTCTTCAGAATTATCTCTAAAAACAGTGTCACAAAACTCCTGAAGATTGGGACAGCGTGCCCTCCACTCTAGAAACAAAGCTGCAGTTTAGCATAGTTAAAAGTAAAACAAACAAACAAACAAAACAAAACAAAAACTGGAAAAAAGATTCTGATTATAGAAAGTTACTATGGTGATACAGAAAAATCAAAACACAAATTCAGAAGACAACAAAGTAAAAATTGCTACATCAAAAGCCTCAAAATTATTTGAATTGGTCTCAGGCCATGGAAGAGTTCAAAAAGGATTTTTTAAATGAAGAGAGATAGAGGAAAAATTGGAGAAAGAAATTAGATTGATGTAAGAAAATCATGAAAAAAGTGTCAAAAACGTTGTAAAGCAGGCAGAAAAAATACTGAAGAAAATTAAACCTTAAAAAACAAAATGGGCCAAATGGTAAAACATGTGCAAAAACCCAATGCAGAGAAGAATGCTTTGAAAGCAAAATTAGTCAAATGGAAAAAAGATATACAAAATTTAACTTACGAGAAGAATTCCTTATAAAGCAGAATTGATCAAGTGGGAAAATCTCACTGAAGAAAATAATTCCATAATAATTAGAACTATGCAAGAGGAAACTAATGACATATCAAAAAAATAATAACAAATAAGAAAGATGAACAATAGAATAAAATGTAAAATATCTCATTGGAAAAACAAGTGACCTGGAAATAGATCCAAGAGAGATAGTTTAAAAATTATTGGACTACCTGAAAGTCATAATCAGAAAAAGAGCCTAGACCTCATTTTCTTGTTTTCCATTCTGAACTTAAGAATTAAAACAACCATTTCTATAACATAGTAAAATAGAAAAAAGATGATTGTATGTGAAACTGCAAATTTGTTATGTACAACTTGCTATTCCTTTTAAATATATAAAAAAGTTATCATGTAACTTTCCTTCATTTACATTTTTCCATTAGTCCCTTTAATATTCTTGATTTTTTGTTCTTCCAAATGAATTTTGTTATTTTTTCGAATACAATAAAAAAAAATGGTAATTTAAATGAGATGTCATTGAGTATATAAATTAATTTAGGCAAAATTTTCATTTTTATTTTATTGGCCCTACCTACCCATGAATAATTAATATATGTGGAATTATTTAAATTTTATTTTATTTGTATAAAAAGTTTTTTTTTTTTTTTTTTAATAATTATGTTCATTTAGTTCCTGGGTTTGTTTTGGTAGGTTTACTCCCAGGCATTTTATACTGTCAAGAGTTATTTTAAATGGGATATCTCTTACTCTCTCTTCTTTCAAGGTTTTGCTTGTGATATATAGGAATTTGAATCAAACATCATCTTTCAAGAAATTATCAAGGAGAATAACCCTGATATTCTAGAACAGGAGATAAAATAGAAATTGAAAAAATTCACCTATCACCTCCTGAAAGAGATCCTAAAGTGAAAACTCCCAGGAATATTATAGCCAAATTTCAGAACTCCTAGCTTAAGGAGAAAATATTATAAACAGTCAAAAAGAAACAATTCAAATATTGTGAGGCTACAATAAGAATAACACAAGATTTAGTAGTCTACATTAAAGGATAGGAAGGATTGGAATATGATACTCTAGGGGCAAAAGAACTAGTATTACAGCCAAGAATTACCTACCCATCAAAACTGAGTATAATGCTTCAGAAGGGGAAAGAATTGACATTCAATGAAATTAAAGTTTTCTAAACATAACGAAAAGTCCAGAGATGAATAGAAAATTTGATTTTCAAATACAAGACTCAAGCAAAGCAGAAAAAGGTAAACAAGAAGGAGAAATCAAAAGGGATTCAAAAACATTAAACTGTTTACATTCCTATATGGGAAAATATCATGTGTAACTCTTAAAAACTTTCTCATTGTTATGGCAGTTGATAATATACAGAGACAGAGTGCACATGTGTATGTTGAATATGATGGGATAATTATCTAAAAAAATAAAATTAAGATATGAGAAAGAGGAATGTATTTGGAGAAGGGGAAAGGAGAAGACTGGTGTAAATTATCTGACATAAAAGAGGTGCAAAAGTGTTTTCAGTGGAGGGCAAGGGGAAGGAGTGTGTGAGCCTTACTCTCATTGGAAATGACTCAAAGAAGAAATATCACACATACTCAGTTGGGTATAGAAATCTATCTTACCCTACCAAAAAATAGGAGAGGAAGGGCATAAGAGAAGAGGACAGGACTGATAAAAGGGACAATGGATTGGAGGAGGCAAAAGTGAGAAGAAAAATATTTTTGAGGATAAGCAGTGTGAAATTTGAAAAGGGATAGGATAAATGGGGAAAATCAGTTGGAATAAAATACATAGTAATCATAACTGTGTAAAAACCTTACAGTAATCTCTCTGATAAAGATCTTATTTCTCAAATATATAGAGAACTGTGTCAATTTATAGAAATAAGAATTATTACTCGATTAATAAATGGTCAAAGGATATGAACAGGTAGTTTTCAGATTAAGTGCTCAAAGCTATCTATAGTCATATGAAAAAGTGCTCTAAATCACTATTGATTAAAGAAATGCCAATTAAAACAACTCGGAGCTACCTCCCCATAGCTACCAGATTCAAAGAAAATGAAATTGACCAATGTTGGAGGGGATGTGGGGAAAACTGATATATTAATGTACTGTTGGTGAAATTGCATACAGATTCAACCATTTTGGAGAGCAATTCTGAATTAAGCCCAAAGGGCTATAAAACTATGCATATCCTTTGATCAAACAATACCATGACCAAGTCTGTATCCAAAAGAGGTTAAAAAAAAAAAAGGAAAAATATTTATATGTATAAAAGCAGAACCAGGAGAACATTGTATATAGTAACAGCAATATTTTATAATTAATAGGGGTGAATAACTTAGCTATTCACAGCAATACAATGATCCAAGACAATTCTAAACAACTTGTGATGAAAATGTTATCTATCTCAACAGAGCTCTTGACACTATCACATTCACTGTTCTGCATGACACCTGCTTTCCTAGATAGACAAAAAATGAATGAATAACTAACATTTATATAACACTTATTAGGTGTTAAGTACATTACAATTATTATCTCATCTGACCCTTACAACAGTCCTGGGAGGTACGTATTATTATTTTCCCCATTTTTATAGGTGAAGAAACTGAGACAGAAGTTACATGATTTACCCAGGTTGACAGATCTAGGAAATGTTTAAAGTTGGCTCTGTACTCAGGTCTTTCTGACTCCAGGTCCAGTGATTTATCAACTAGGACACACAGTTACATGAGTTTCCTCATTTATAAAAAGGGGATAATAACACACGTAGGGCCAACCCCAAAGAGTTGTTGTGCAGATCAAATGAGGTAATCTATGTAAAGAACCTGGCATTTTTCTTCAATTTTTAACATTTTTATTTAAAGTTTTTAACTCCAAATTCTATCCATCCCTCTCCTCCTGCCTTCCTCCCTTCCTGAGAAGGTGAGCAATCAAATATAGGTTATAGATGTGCAATTATGTAAAACATTTACATATTAGCCATTTTGTACAAAAAGACTCGAATTTAAAAAAAAAGTGGAAAAACAGCATGCTTCAGTTTGTATTCAATCAATACCAGTTCTTTCTCTGGGGGACAGACAGTATGTTTCATTATTAGGCCTTTAATATTGTCTTGGCTTATTGTATCGCTGAGAAGAGCTAAATCATTCACAGTTCTTTATCAAACAGTATTGCTGTTGCTGTGTACAATGTTCTCCTGGTTCCGCTCATTTCATTATGTATCAGTTCATATAAGTCTTTTCAGGTTTTTCTGAAACCATTCTGCTTGTCATTGTTTATAAAACAATAATATTCCATTACAATCATGTATCACAGTTTGTTTAGCCATTCTCTAATTGATGAGCATGCCTTCAATTTCAATTCTTAGCTGTCACAAAAAAAGAGGTGCTATAAATATTTTTGTACAAATATGTCTTTCCCCCCTTTTTTGGGGGGAGGAACATAGACCTAATAGTCATCAGGGATATAGACCTTTGGTATATAGACCTAATAGTCAAATTGCTGGATCTAAGTTTTTGCATGGTTTTATAGCCCTTTGGGAGGTGTCAACTCTTAATAAGCAGACAAAGAACTGTGTTGTCTGAAAACTTTTATTCAAAAAACAATACATACCTTCTCTGTTTTCAAAAATTTGTGATGAATGTTGAGATATTTCCCCTTTCCTTACTCTCCCTTGAAAAGACTTGGGAAAATGAATGGTGTCTGCCAGAAAGCACAGCTGGCTGATGAGATAGTTAACTGGGACAGATTAAAGAGAGAGAACAAAACCTAAAAGGAAAGAGCCAGAGGGAATAAAATGGGGACATTAGGACAGAAAGAAAATTCTACAGGTGTTGTCCTTCCCTTGCCCAGGGGATAATGGCATTAAGCACTGAAGCATGTTAGAGATAGGCACTTCAGTTACCGAAGAAGCTGTGTGGAAAGAGAGGCATTGTGAGACAATGACAAGAAACACCAAGAATCTAAAGAAAAAGAATGAGAAAAAGAAAAAATGCCATCACCTTACCTCTCACTCCCCAAAATTAGCAGGTAACGACAGAACTTTAAAGTTCTGTGGGAGGTGAGGGGTGGGAGAAGGGAAAGGATTCAGCCAGAGCAGCTCTTATATTTAGGACTAAAGGACTTATATTTAGGACTAAACTAAGAATTTTCATTGATCTTTGGGACTGTTGGTTGCTCAATTATCTCTAGTGTGTTTCACTTCATTTAATAAAACTTTTTTTTTTTTTTTGGTAACAGCATAAGCTACATGCTTACAAATGGGAACTAGGTTGTACTACAAGGGGGAGTTACTATGCGTAGAATTTGCTACATTTTTTTTTCTCCTCTATGGGCTATTGGCCAAAGAAGTGAGAATATTCCCAAAGTATAGGGCTGGATTTAAGAAAATCCAGTTTCAAATTCCAGCTATATTACCTACAAACCTGAGCAAGCCTCTTAACCTATCTGGGTCTCAGTTTTGTCTTCTGTAAAACTGGAGGGGGTGACCTAGATGACCTCTAGAATCATGTCAGCTTGAAACCTAAGATCTTAAGCTATTTTTAAATGTGGATGTATGGTGTAACAGGCTGATTGCTTTTATAGTAAAGAAGGGCTGAGCTTATCAGAGTTCAGAGAACAGAATTACAGTACATAAACTCTATTGTTAGCTATACACATGTAATACTTTACTTAAATTCTCTAACTTGGTAACTAGTAGTCCAAATTTAGAAGATAGTTTATAAATGAGAACAATGGTAACTCTTCTATGCAACAATTATTAAAAAACTCAATCTAATTCCTGACTTAAGAAACAACAAGGGGTGATTTAGTAGACATTAATAAAATGAAGGAGTTCTCAAATTTAGATTCAGGGGACTGCATTGTGGAGCTTGTTCATGCTATAAAGCATGAATCAGAACAGGACATGAAACAATTTCTTATGCATTTTCCAACCCTTCTGGTTGGACCTCCCAAATGCCATTAGAACTTCTCCAGCTGCTCAAAAGTCACTGAAAACATTTGGTGGTAGGATATCTGAACACTTAAACAGCATCATTTGAACAAATCTCCCTGAATAGACAAGATGGCCCAGAAAGCAAACTGACAATTTCCAGGAGGCACCAATCACAGAGCTCGCCCTCAGTCCTTATGGCAATAAATCCACAAAGTAAGGAAGTATTTTCCAAAGCTGACTTAAAAACAAAGATGTTATGAGACTTTGGAGTGACATAATAACCTGGGAAAAGAGGAGGTAGAATTGTCTAATCCCTTTATATAACTTCAGTAAGCAAATAAAATGTCTTACTTAAAAATGGCAATAGATGAAATGATGCAATGACTTGACATGGATGGCTAAGGAAATAATATGGTTTATGGATAATATAGACCTTTTTTGTTTTCTTTGTTGCTGTTTTCACTGTAAGCAATGTTTTATTTTATAGGTAACATATAGCGTTCTCTTAACTTTTATCTCTGTGTTGATAACTCCACACAAAGTGGAAGACTGATAGAACCATTTATAATGATAATGGAACAGGTAAAGAATTAGGCATTTCATGCCCATCTGGGGTCATGATAAACCTCTTGATAGGATAGATAGAATAGGATAAAGGTATGATGTCAGCACTCTTCACTCATTTACCCCCTCCCATTCAGACTACTGACCCAGAGAGAGATGAGAGAGTGGTTACGGGAAGTAGAAACCATATGGAACAGTACAGATATCACTACCAACTCCATTCAGAAGCAAAGTCTGTCAACTAACATGACTCATGTACCTGCCAGTGCCATGAGCTACTGAGGATATCAGTCTAGTCAAAAGGTTCCTCCAAGCAAATAAGAAGGCAGGAAAATAGAGCCTATGAAAACTACAGAATGGCAAGAACCATTTCTATCCACTGGGAGCAGGAAAACTGTAGTCTCTTTTTGACTCATGAAACAGAAATAGCAAAAGCTCCTTCTGCTTTTTATGAGTTTTCCACACACTTAAAAAAATCTAAGAAGAAAATAAGAAGAGTAGGCCTGCAGAGAATGTTAAGCCTAATTTTCTTTTCACTATATTCTATATAAGTCTTTACACTGTTGAATTCAAGGGAAAGTAGCCTGAGAGAGTGAAATATTTCATGGGGTGGGGGCTCATTCAAATTTCATGCAACAGATTTCACATTTTTAAATTTTTAGCAATATTCCATTGCGTTTCTCAGATTAAGTTCGAACCTAAACAAGAGTTTGATACCACTTTCAGCTGGCTATTTTGTGGAGAACAATCTTTTCCTTTGCAGACTGGCTGCACTCTGGTGGTCATCAGGAACACTACAATCCATTATAAGTGGTCACTCCCTTAATCAAGCATATGACAGAGAGTAATTGACAGAGATCTGGCTGGTAGTCCAAGTAGGTGCCACCACTGGTAAGTAACGCAGATGTTCCATCCATTTAATTAAACTCTCACAGCATGTGAATAGGATCATAGATCTAAATCTTGAAACATCTTCAGAGGGCATCTAGGATGAATTTTCCTGATGCCAAGTCCAACTTTCTTTCAATTATACCACTACCCTATTCATTCCAAGTCCTCTTTCATCCTTCATATGTTTATTCTTTATCAATGGCATTTGTCTAAAAGTCTGTTAATATTATATTTTTTTTACATCACCAGTCAATATATTTGTATTCATCTTTTAGCTTTCTTCATTTTGCCTGAAATACTTCCCATATCTTTATATATGTATCAAATTTGCCACTTCTAAGGATACAGAGACATACCATTATACTGTTATAGCACAGCTTTTTCAGTCATTCCTCGACTGTTAGATATGTAGATATTTTTCCAGTTTTTCATTATTGTCAGTGGGAAAGTTATAAATATACTTTCATACAAATTGGTCTTTTAAAAAATGCATCTGTAGGGTAAGATCCCCATATAGCACAAGAAGGGTTAGTCATTTTTTTTTTCACTTGACATATACTGCCAGATTCCTCACCAAAAAATTGCACCAATTTTCAGTTCTAGAAAGATACTAGCATACCACCAAAATTAAATTACACTTTTAATTTGTCTTGCCAGTTTTTTGGGTATGTAGTAGTATAATAGGTTATTTTAATTTGTTTTTTTGGTTATTAAAAACAGAATAATTTTCCAATTATATACAATTTCTGCTTCTCCTACCATAAACTGTCTTTTTAGAAAAAAGGCAGCAGCAAGCATTTATTATGTACTAACTGTAGATGTTGTGTTATGGTACATTAGAGAGACAAATACAAGCAAAAAGAAAAATAGTCCCTTCCTTCCAAAACCTTAAGTTATAATAGAGGAAGACAATGTGTAGAAAGGAGTAAAACAATAGAAGAGTTATGTCATATAAAAACATAGTGGCAAAGCCCAGAGACTCTGAAGCACAGGTGAGAGGAGAATGAAGTCAGATTAGCCCATGGCCCTCCACAGAATGGTGTCCCCAGAAATCCAGAAGGATTTCACCAGTGAGGAAAGGAAAATCAGCATGGCAGAAGGTTGTTCTAGAAGGCCCCAGGGGATGAGGGAATTCCCTAAGGAAGGAGGCAATTGAGTCAAGGTGGCAAAGTCTTTAGACTCAAAAGCAAACCTGGGAGGAGAATGAAACTTGTCTTGTCTGGGCCTGTCTATAAATTAAAACTTCAGAAAGAATTAACCTGTGGGAGAAGACTGGTCTACTCATATTCTTAGACTAGAGAGTGTATGTTAACCTTGTAAATTTATATTAACTCCTTACAACAAATTTGTGGGAAATTTAGAGGCATGCTGCTTCTCATGCCCTTCCCCCACTGAGATATGAAATACTGTGATAGGAGGAGGAGGGGGAGGAGACGGAGGATAAAGTATGTTTGCAAGCAAATGAAGTCCTTCTGGCTTACTTTCCCCAATCTCACACTTTCACTTGTACTTTGGGATCCTCCAGAGGAGGCTGATTACTATTCCAGCTCCTTTGAGAGCAAGGGGTAATCTTGCAGGGCTATGCTTCCATCACTGTGGCTCCAAAGTCTCTACCGGTATGATCTGCACCAAAATCAGCTGGCTATTGATTTAGCAAATAGTAGCTAAATCAATTAACTTTTAGCAAAAAGCATTTACTCAGATGATAGAGGGTCCTCTGCCCAAAAGAAGGTAAAGCTTGATGACTGAAACCTATCCTGAAATCCTAAGCTTACTGGCTACACTTCTTTCTTAAGGAAAATGCCTTAGACCCAATTCATTGGACAACAATCTGTGCAAGTATCTCTTAATGGTTATTCTTTGAGCCCAGATAGTTCAGGGTGAATGTAAAGAGGTACTGTTTCTCCTCTGTCCAGAAACCCTGAGGATTTTCCTCTCCCAGTTTGATTTATTTTAATTAAAGAGGTCATCCCTTGGTTCACTTCTTAATCAGCCCTAATCACTGAATGGGCATTGCCTCAGTCAAAGTGAGAACTCAGAAAGAACTTAGTTTATTATTTTTTTAATATAAATTGATTTATTTAAGTTTTTACATTCATTTTCACAAAATTGTGGGTTCCAAATTTTCTCCCCACTTGTCCCCTCCCCCCACCTCTATACACCAAGCATTCTAATTTTTCCTATCACCAATCTGCCCTCTCTTCTATCATCCCTCCCTTCTCTTGTCCCCATCTTCTCTTTTATCCTGTAGGGCCAGATGACTTTCTATTCCTCCTTAACTGTATGTCTTCTTTCCTAGTAGCAACAACAATACTAAACAGTTGTTCCTAAAACTTTGAGTTCTAAATTCTCCCCATCCCTCCCTCCCCACCTATTCCCTTTGGGAAGGCAGGCAATTCAGTATGGGCCATATCTGTGTAGTTTTGCAAATGACTTCGATAATAGTCATGTTGTGTAAGACTAACTGTATTTCCCTCCATCCTATCCTGCCCCCCCATTGTTTCTATTCTCTCTTTTGATCCTGTCCCTCCCCGAGTGTTGACTTCAAATTGCTCCCTCCTCCCATTGCCCTCTCTTCCATTGCCCCCCCTCCCTGCTTATCTCCTTCTCCCCCACTTTCCTGTATTGTAAGATAGGTTTTCATACCAAAATGAATGAGCATTTTATTCCTTCCTTTAGTCGAATGTGATGAGAGTAAACTTCATGTTTTTTTTCTCAGCTGTCCTCTTTTTCCCTCCACTAAAATGTCTCCTGCTTGCCTCTTGAATGAGAGTTAATTTACCCCATTCCATTTCACCCTCTCTCCTCCCACTACATTTCTCTCTCACTGTTTACCTTAATTTCTTTTAAGATATGGTCCCATCCTATTCAATTAACTCTGTGCTCTCTGTCTCTGTATGTGTGTGCATGTGTGTATGTGTGTGTGCGTGCATGCATGTACATGTGTGTGTGTGGTCCCACCAACTACCCAGATACTGAAAAGTTTTAAGAGTTACAAATATTGTCTATAAACAGTTCACCTTTGGTAAGTCCCTTATGATTTCTCTTTGCTGTTTACTTTTTCATGCTTCTTCTCATTCTTGTGTTTGAAAGTCAAATTTTCTTTTCATGTCTGGTCTTTTCATCAAGAATGCTTGAAACTCCTCTGTTTCATTGAAAGACCATATTTTCCCCTGAAGTATTATACTCAGTTTTGCTGAGTAGGTGATTCTTGGTTTGAGTCCTAGTTCCTTTGACTTCTGGAATATCCTATTCCATGCCCTTCGATCCCTTAATGTAGAAGCTGCTAGATCTTGAGTTATCCTAATTGTATTTCCACAATACTGAAATTGTTTCTTTCAAGCTGCTTGCAATATTTTCTCCTTGACCTGGGAACTCTGGAATTTGGCCACAATGTTCCTAGGAGTTTCTCTTTTTGGATCTCTTTCAGGTGGTGATCAATGGATTCCTTCAATACTTATTTTGCCCTCTGGTTGTAGAATATAAGGGCAGTTTTCCTTGATAATTTCATGAAAGATGATGTCTAGGCTGTTTTTTTGATCATGGCTTTCAGGTAGTCCCATAATTTTTAAATTGTCTCTCCTGGATCTATTTTCCAGGTCAGTTGTTTTTCCAATGAGATATTTCACATTCTCTTCCATTTTTTCATTCTTTTGCTTGTGTTTTATGATTTCTTGGTTTCTCAGAAAGTCATTAGCCTCTATCTGTTCCATTCTAATTTTGAGAGAACTATTTTCTTCAGTGAGCTTTTGAACCTCTTTTTCCATTTGGCTAATTCTGCTTTTGAAAGCATTCTTCTCCTCATTGGCTTTTTGAACCTCTTTTGCCAATTGAGTGAACCTATTTGTCAGGGTGTTATTTTCTTCAGCATTTTTTTGGGTCTCCTTTACCAAGGTATTGACATCTTGCATCTCTCTCATTTCTCTTCCCAGTTTTTCCTCCACCTGTCTAACTTGATTTTCAAAATCCTTTCTGAGGTCTTCCATGGCCTGAGCCCACCAGACATCCACCTGGGATGTCTGGGATACAGAGGCCCTGACCTCCACATCTTTCCCTGATGGTAAGCATTGTTCCTCATCATCAGAAATGAAAGGCAAGAACATCTGTTCCCCAAGAAAGTAGCTTTCTATGGTCTTATTTTTCTTCCCTTTTCTGAGCATTTTCCCAGCCAGTTACTTGACTTCTGAGATTCCTCTCCACCCCCACCTAGATCTGCCCAGCTAGTGCTTGGGGTCTGAGATTCAAATGCTGCTCCCCAGCCTCAGGGCTTTCAGCGGTGGGCTTGGCTGCTGTTCAGGATAAGATTAAATCAGGTTCTCAGGTGGGGGCAGGGCCGCCTCCCAGGTTCAGGTCTCTCAGGGGGTTTATGCAGAGAACTTCAGTAATGGAGTAGAGCTCCTGTCTGCTCCAGGAGTGCCGGGCCACCACTGCCTCCCGAGGGGGCCCAATTCACGGAGACACCCTGCTCCCCTCTCAGCCAGCCCAGAAGTCTCTCCACTGACCCGTAGTGCCTGTGGGTGGAGGGACCTTCGCGGCCACCAGAGATTCCATCCCTGAAGCCTGCTCGGATCTGCTCCTCTGGGGCCATGCGGTCAGGGCAGTGTAGGGCTGGGCTCTGCTGTCCCATGTGCGATGGACCTTTGGGGTTGGTTTTTCAGGCCTCTCTGGAACGGAAATCTCCTCCGCTGAATTGCTGCATGGCTTGCACTGCTCCAGAATTTGTGGGGAGTTCTTTTTACAGAAAATTTACAGGCTGTGGATTCAGAGCTAGCATACGTGAGTCTTTCTACTCTGCCATCTTGGCTTCTCCTCAAGGCCTTAGTTTAAAAAGGCAAAGTCTCCCACTGCATCCTGGGCCATCTCTCCAGTCATCCTGATTTGTATCTGACTCCTGGACCCAGATGCTGCTAGAAGAGAAAGTGAGACTGTTGACTTTGCACAGCCCTCTTTTACTTAAAACCAATTCATTTGCAAGTCATGACATCATCTTCCTGATCTCATGGTCCTCTTTGAGAAAGGACCAACCACAAAAGAATAAGAAATAGTTAATAGAAAATTCCACATTTCACCACATAGTCATCACAGATTTTATACCAATTTTTTTTCAGAAAAGTGGGGTACAACCATTAGGTAAAGTTTTGTTTGTTTGTAAAATTGTGCCAGTATTACTTAAATATCATTTATTACTTAACTGTTTTGCTGGCAGATGAACTGTACAGGTTTGCTAACACAGGAAGATGCAAGTCTCATCATATCATGTGACTTACTCATGGCATCTTCATTGGGTTGAGGGACAATACCATTAATATAGCAGCACTCTAAATAAACCATGCAAGTTGGCTTTCAAAAATATACTGACAATGTGCATGCACTGAGAATTATAGGCTCACAGCTCATAATGCATAAGAGATAAATACATACCATATGCCATTGGTGAATACATTGTTGCCTTGTTTACCTTTTAAGGAACATGATGAACAGAATTATACCATGTGATGATTATGTGATGAAAGGTTATAAATTAAATTTTGGACTGGAAAAAAAAGACCAGGGTGTGACATAATTTGGTGAAATTTGGTATTCTCTCCAAAAGTCTGGAGAACACTGTCAAAAATATACCCAGGCAAGGGGAGAAGATAAATGAGAACAAATTTAGAAGACAAAAGCAATGATGTACACATACATAGAAAATGTGTAATAAAGAAGCAACTTAAAACCTTTGGCACTGAAAGTCCTTTCTGCCTTCATAGGGTCTTTATACTGTAGTTTTCTGGTAGGTTCTGAAGGTCTGTCTTTCTAGCATCTATAACCAGCCCCTTCCCTTTCAAGAAGTCATATCCTTTGAAGCCCTGTGTTCAATATGTGTCTCTGCTTCTGGTTCCTCAGCCATCAGACTCTACTGTGTCAGAGAACATATTACTACTAGCAGCATAAACTTAGACTTCCAGATTTTTTGAAACTCATAAGATTACCACCTGAATACTTGATGCCCTCAGTTCTCCCACTCAATTCTTGGGCCACTTCAAGTCATCCTGGTCTAATCACTGATAACTGTCTGATCACTGGACCCAGATGGCTCAGGAGGAGAAAGTGAGGTTGGTGACCCTGCACAGCCCTCCCTCACTCAAAACCAAGTTGAGTGCAAAGTCATGTCATAATTTCTCTAATGTCATGGTCTTCTTTGAAAATGAAGGATGAACACATAGGTAATAATTGTTTCAACTTCACAGGGTTACTGTGAGGATAATATATGTTGTGTTCTGTAGATTTTTTTTTTAATTATTATTTATTTATTTAACTTTTTACATTCATTTTCACAAAATTTTGGGTTCCAAATTTTCTCCCCTTTTATCCCCTCCCCCCACTCCAATACCCCAAGCAATCTAATTTTCCCTATCTCCAATCTGCCCTCTCTTCTGTCATCCCTCCCTTCTCTTGTCTCCATCTTCTCTTTTCTCCTGTAGGGCCAGATGACTTTCTATTCCTCATTAACAGTATGTCTTCTTTCCTAGTAGCAACAACAATACTAAACAGTTGTTCTTAAAACTTTGAGTTCCAAATTCTCCCCATCCCTCCCTCCCCACCCATTCCCTTTGGGAAGACAGGCAATTCAATATAGGCCATATCTGTGTAGTTTTTCAAATGACTTCCCTGATAGTCGTGTTGTGTAAGACTAACTGAATTACCCTCCATCCTAACCTGCCCCTCATTGTTTCTCTTCTGTCTTTTGATCCTGTCCCTCCCCAAGTGTTGACTTCCAATTGCTCCCTCTTCCCTTTGCCCCCCCTTCCATCATCTCCCCCCTTGCTTATCTCCTTCTCCCCCACTTTCCTGTACTGTAAGATAGGTTTTCATGCCAAAATGAGTGTGCATTTTATTCCTTCCTTTAGTCAAATGTGATGAGGGTAAACTTCTTGTTTTTTTTTTTTTATCAGCTCTCCTCTTTTTCCCTCCACTAAAAAGTCTCCTACTTGCCTCTTAAATGACATATAATTACCCCATTCCATTTCACCCTCTTTCCTCCCACTATATTTCTCTCTCACCATTTACCTTAATTTCTTTTAAGATATGGTCCCATCCTATTCAATTCACTCTGTGCTCTCTGTCTCTGTATGTGTGTGCATGTGTGTATGTGTGTGCGTGCATGCGTGTACATGTGTGTATATGGACCCACCAACTACCCAGATACTGAAAAGTTTTAAGAGTTACAAATATTGTCTTTCTATGTAGGAATGTAAACAGTTCACTTCTGGTGAGTCCCTCAAGATTTCTCTTTGCTATTTACTTTTTCATGCTTCTTCTCATTCTTGTGTTTGAAAGTCAAATTTTCTTTTCAGCTCTGGTCTTTTCATCAAGAATGCTTGAAAGTCCTCTGTTTCATTGAAAGACCATATTTTCCCCTGAAGTATTATACTCAGTTTAGCTGGGTAGGTGATTCTTGGTTTGAGTCCTAGTTCCTTTGACTTCTGGAATATCCTATTCCACGCCCTTCGATCCCTTAATGTAGAAGCTACTAGATCTTGAGTTATCCTGATTTTACTTCCACAATACTGGAATTGTTTCTTTCTAGCTGCTTGTAAGATTTTCTCCTTGACCTGGGAGTTCTGAAATTTGGCCACAATGTTCCTAGGAGTTTCTCTTTTTGGATCTCTTTCAGGTGGTGATCGATGGATTCTTTCAATACTTATTTTGCCCTCTGGTTGTAGAATGTCAGGGCAGTTTTCCAAAGCACAAAATAAATGTTACCTATCCTCATTGTTATCCATGAGGACTTGTGGAATATAGCAAAATTCTAGGCTAGATCACAGAAGGAGTGAACCTCAAAAGAAAAGATGTTGAGTTGGAGCAGCAAAGTGTGGGACTGGAAGTGGTTGGAGAAGCAAAAAAATAGGTCTGCTTTTCCTCTTGGCCTTGTGCTCTGGGGGATATGAAAGGAGTGTCCACTATTGACTGGAGAGAGTAGAGGCAATGTGTGGTCAGGGGCAATTCCAGTTTTCTTATAGGACAACCAGATGGAAAGAATGTAAGGGGAACAGCTATAGTTCCAATAAAGGAGAGTGAGTTGATGAGGCAGTTCTTTGATGGTCACAAAATCTTATTGATATCAGGAATATAGCCAGGTAAAGGGAAACTGAGGAACTTCTTCCTGGGGCTTAGTTTTGTTTTTATGTGATTTTCTCACTTGGAAGAGAAATGTGTTTCTCTGAAACCGATATGCCTTCTTCCATGTTCTATTCTCTGGAACAATGAAGAATATGCCTAGCTCATCTCCTATATAACAACCTTCAAATATTGGAAGGCAACTTTTCTCCCCTCTTCTCCATTCCCAACATCCCATGAATCTTTTATTCTCCTAGCTTAATATCCCCAGTTCTTCAATAGATGAATTGCTGATATGATTCCAAATCCTATGACTGTTCTAGCCACCTTCCAGGCTGTCCATGTCCTTCTTATGTGGTGCCTAAAAATTAATACAATTGGTTTCTCTAGTTATAATGACCACCACTAACCCAGTCACTTTTTCTATATTTCCATGTGTCTAAGTGAAAAGGTTCAAAATCATGAATAATAAATGACCAGCACTTGTATATTGTTTTGATTTGTAAAAAATATTAAATGTTATTTCACTTGATCCTCACAAACTTAAAAGGTTGGTGCTGTTATAGATGAGGAAATTGAGAATCAGGTTAAATAATTTGTCCAATCATCCATGGAAATGTGCCTGAAGCAAGATCTGAACCTCAGATCTTCCTACACTAAGTCCACTGCACTACCTATTAGAAATGGAGGAGAAAGTGAGGTTGGTGACCTTGCACAGCCCTCCCTCACTCAAAACAAAGTCGAGTGTAAGTCATCATTTCTCTGATGTCATGGTCCTCTTTGAAAACAAAGGATGAACACAACCTGTTGAGTAGACTGAACTGCCTGAGTGGGGACCCAGTTAGCTGGTTAACCCAGCTTATACTTTCCATTCTGTCTCTCCTTCCCCCTCCTTTGGGGTTTACTGGCTAGATGTCCCTTCTCCCTTCTTTCCTTCCTTCTCATTCCCAAACCTTAAGCCCAGCACACTCTGAAGCCCATAGGCTGGACAACAATAGGTCCCTGCCCAGGCTCCACTTAATGGCTGTCTTAGAATGATTATCAGTAGTGACAGTTTCTGTTTCCCTCCTAGCTTGATTTTGTTATTTTTTCTTTTGTTCATTACAAGGACCATTCCAAGACTACTTCTTAAAGGGGTCTATTCACTCAATGGGCGTTACCTTCCTCTAAGTGAGTACCTGAAAAGATCAGCCTAAAAAGGCCAAGGTCTCCCATTGCATCCTGGACTGTCTCCACTCATTGTGATGAATATCTGGTCACTGAGTTCAGGTGACTCAGGAGGAGAAAGTGAGGCTGGTGACTTTGCACAGCCCTCCCTCACTCAAAACAAAGTTGAGTGAAAGTCATGTCTTTATTTCTCTGATGTCATGGTCTTCTTCAAAAACGAAGGATGAACACAATAATAACCTATTAGAGTAGACTGAATATTTTTTCCCAATTCATGATAATGCCATATTTTACTGGCCAGTTTTATTCTCTCCTCCCTTTCCTGTTATCTTCTCCCTATCTCTTACTATCCCCCCTTCTTTATCCCAGTCCATATAATGGCAGAGACTTTTTAGTAAGTTGGTTCATCTACACTCTTAATTTGGAGCACCCCTTTCAATGAAGTTTAATTTATTCTCTTCTTTGCTCCTTCTTCCTTCTGGAACAATCTAAAATCTAATCTCTTATTTATAGGCTTTACACATATATACATATAATTTCTTTATTCTATGATCCTTATACGAGTGGGTTTTCTGAAAGATAAAAAAGCCTTACTCTCTCTCAAAAACAAAATCCAGCCCTGATGTACACAAATAGGCATATATATATATATATATATATAATATATATATATATATATATATATAGTATGTATACACATATGTGTATTATATGTGTGGTTTCATATTACACTCACAACAATCCCAACCCTTTAAAGTCTATTGGACAGGAATTAGTCCCATTTTACAGGTGAGGAAAGTGAAAGTCAGAAAGGTTTATTGTCTTGAAAATGGTCTCACATACAGTAAATAGTGGAAGTAGGATTTGAATTCAGGTGCCTGACAACAGACCTAGCTAGCATTTCATCCACTCCATAGCTTGTTATCTACTTCTCTGTTCTATCCAGTCCATCTGATTAAGGACTTATTACAGTTCTTTCCCATGCTTCTTCATATTTTGCTTGATGGACCCTCTGAGAAAGCTCATTCCCAGAAATATTAGATCAATGTGGCATTATTCAAGGAGTTCCACTTGCCTAATCAGGAAGACTGGGTTGAAGCCAGGCCCTTTCATTTTCTACATGTCCATCCTAAGGCCTACATACATCATCCTTCTGGACCTATATCCCTATCTGTCTTCCCTGTCTAGAACTCCCCAAGAACTAAGACCTCTGGTAGAGTGGAACTGATCTTGACATCTCTGCCAAAAGAAGAGGGCCTCCTGGATCCCAGCACTCTCTTTCCATTTCCCTTCCAAACCCATATCCATTCTGAGACTCCCTGGCATATTCCTATCTCTAGAAAAAATGTGACAGACAAACTAAAGTATTCCCTTTGAGTTGGTAGGACCCACTAGTCTCTTCTCCCATTGGTCAGCCTCCAGTACTCTTTCTCTGCTCTCTCAAAGCCCTTTAGGCAAAAGAAATACGTAAAAGATCACACAAGTCTCCTCTTCAGAAACCGAGGTCAGTCAGGACCAAATTTCCAGATCATCATATCCTACCCTTCCTCTATACAAAAAAGATTTCCTTCTATGCTTTCCCACTTTCCAAAATGTCATTTCTCTAATGAGGGAACATTGGTTCAAGCCCAAGAAATATTAATTCGATTTTTTTCCCCCTATTTTGTCTCATCTGAGTCACTCTCTGGTTCACCTTCAGTTTCAGTGGAGATTGAAGACCAGGAATCGTTTTCAAAGATCTTTTCAGTTGTCTGTACATTCCTTGCTTGTTGGAGAGAATGCTGTGATGGAGGGTTATTTTGATTTTGGGAATGAGATATAAGTTCACTTTGGGACTCAGACAATGGAGGCATACATTCATTTGGGAGCTTCATACTCTGGACTCCATGATGGTCACCAGTACTTGCTTTCTTGCTTGAGGCAATCAGAGCATTCAGAGTCTCAATGGGAACTGCACACAATTCATTATCCTTGAAGAGTTTTAAAAGAGTCCTAAGACTCCTGGTGCAGTAGATCATTTGAGCCCCAGAAGATTCAGGAAAGGAAGATTTAGGTGAGACAGATTTGCCAAACAAAGATGGATTTGACCTTTGGAGTTTCTGAATTGCAAAGAGTCCCAATGAAATAAAGTTTATGTTAAACACGAAGATGGTGAAAGAGGCTACAGTGCCATAGATAGATACAGCACAGAAAATAGCCAACGTGGTGACCTCCAATGGAAGAGGCAAAGGCTTCCATATAACTAAAAAGTAACTGACACTTATTATTTCCATGAGAAGAGTCAAAAGCACCAGGACTTTATTTACATCAGTGTCTAATATGATGAAGAAGATATTGATGATGAGGAAGGTCAAAGTCCCTAGTGTGATCCCTTTTGTGTTCCCAGTATCACTGAGGGATGCTGAAAATTGAAGCCAGGTCCAGGTTGCCCAGATAGCAGCATAGCAGAATGGCAAGAGTGATGAAAACTTTCTCCCTTTGTGGGATTGGATACTGCACACATATAACTGAAACACTGCTCCAGGAGTCATAACAGAAGGGATTCTGACAGAATGTTTAGTGGAATGAATCAATGAACCCTGAATAGATGAGAGGGCAGCCAGGCCATTGCAGACATACAATGAGGTATTCAAAATATGGGAGCTGGTGGTTTCTGGGAATCCATTTGATTGGATAGACTGAATGATGAGATTTTGAAAAGGCTTAAGGATCTCCTGAACTTTGGATGTCATTTGGGCCCCAGTGGGCATTAAATCCTCTTCCCTGTCTGAGTTTACTATACTAGTACAAGCAGCATAGAGGGAAATAAGAGCATAAAGGAAACAGATAATCCCAAAGAAAAAGTAATCTTCCTTGCTGGATAATTGGTGAATAGTGGTGAAAGTAAGAATAACAAAGAAAATGTTTTGTATCAGTTCTAAGAGACTCATACTGAGGGATATCAGGACCAGAATACAGGCAATAATGCAGCAAAACAACTTCCCAATCATTCCTTCCCTGGTCTTATTCACATTTTCTGATCCGATGATTATTTTCATCACGAACTGTTCCCAAGCTTGTATCTGCCAAAAGAGGCTATGGAAGCCAAATTTGGTGGTACGATAAGTATCATTATTCAGATAGTCAAAAAAGGAGGAGAAGAGCTGGCCAATGGAACAAGTAATGACCCACAAGGTGCCCCAATAGAATATATCCATGAAGCCAAAGACATAGAAGGCCATAACCATAGATGAAATGGTGTCAAACAAATTGGCCAGATCCATTGGTTCGGCATACTTTATTTCTTCATCCCTTTTATTTTGTTTCTTAGAAGAGTTGTTGTTACTAGATCTAAAGACTAAGGTGTTAAACAGGGGATTTCTGAAGCCTGGGAGTAACACCCTTCATTACAAGAAGTTGTCTCATACATCAGGTAGATATCCAACTCTGGATCCCAGACATAATTAGAACCCCAACGGGCCAACCAATCCCATGGCTTCAAACAAAAAGGGAATTATGATGGTAACAAACACAAAGGGGATGACATAATTCACAATGACAGGGCACAAGGTCAAAACTACTCAAATAAAGATATGGGCAGTCAAGGCTGGTATCCATCATGAGCTAGAGGAATAATAGGGGAGTTAACTAAAAGAAATACATGTCTTCATTGCCATTAGCAAGAGGAGAATAGGTTCTTGAAATCAAGTGGTCTCTCCATAGTTACTCTATACAGTGGCAAAAGTTAAAAAGGTCATTCTTCCTGGGTGATCACACCTCCAAAATGGAACAAGCTTTGTCAGTCTTTGGTCAGAATAAAATGAACTCTTCTTTGTTACTTTAAACTTCTGATTATTTCCTTCATCTAGGTGGTATCTGCTCCACCAAACATTAAGCCTTGATAGGTGGCCAGGACTCTGGCTACCCTGTCACAGTAGATCCTAAGACATTCAGAAAGCTGGAGAAAGATACTCTAGGATCTATCTCCTCACAAAAAGATTTCCCTTAAATATGCCTAAGCTTGTTTCTTCTGCTTTTGGTGGTGGTCAACTGTTCAGTCACGTCCTATTCTCTGTGACTCTACAGATCATACTATCCTTGGAGTTTTCTTGGCAAGGATACTGAAGTAGCTTACCATTTCCTTCTCCAGTAGATTAAGGCAATAGAGGTTAAGTGACATACCCATGGTCAAACAGCACGTAAGTGTCTGAGGTCAGGTTTGAACTCAGACCTTTCTGATTCCAGCACTCTATCCACTCTGTCCACTGAGCCACCCAGCTGCCTCCTTTTTTCTACTATAGGTGCAGTGACTTAAGTTCTTTGTGTGTTGGTTCTTTGCGTGTTTTTTGCTCATTATTTTATCCCATAAGTTCCTTGTATCCAGCTATTCCTTTAGTCCTCTCATGAATTTTGAGTTGAATTCATTTTTTTATTTGAATTTTTAAACTTCCACCATTTTTAAATAATTTTTTTTTCATTTTAAAAATCGTTGTCAGTGTTGCTTATATAATAGTTTTCTTTCAGGATTCCTTGCATGGGTCTCAGCATTGCTTTCTGAGTTTACTTTTACTGGTTGCTTTTCAGAGTCAGCTAGGTGATAACAGTAGATACAATGCTGGACCTGGAGTTAGGAAGACCTGAGTGTAAAACTAACCTCGAAACTTACTATCCATATGAAACTGGGCAAATAATTTAATCTCTTAGCTTCAGTTTTCTAAAAAATTAGAGATCATAATAACACTTAGTTTATCAGATTTAAAGTGGAGACCTGAGTTCAAACCCTGCCCCAAGCATTGATTTAGCTGTGTGACCCTGAGGTCTATTTGCATTAAAATCAGAATGAAAATAATAATAATACCTAGTTCCCAAAAATGTTGTATCAAATGAGAGAGTAATTATAAAGTGCTTAGCACAGTGCTACTGAAGTGGACATTATTCCTCCTTGGGCCCCTAGGCTGAGAGATATCTGTTAGGTTACTGGGCAGGGTTGGATAATCTGCCTAGTAACAGGTTTTTGTTGGGCCCCTGTCAAAATATCATTCCCCTTTGGGTTGTGAAATATCTGATGAATTGTTAACAGTCATTTTTGTTTAGTCCATTTGCATGGTAACCACATGTGCCCCCCTAATGTTAGATCCCCATTGCCAGGTAACCACTTTCTGCTGAGCCCCCTCCCCTCCTGACAACTACTCTATGTTGAATGACAACCAGTCTGTGATTGGCTACCTCTCCTGACACCTCTCCACTGTTGGGGTCCTTTGCCTAGTAGCACCCTGACAACCACCTTCTGTTTGGGGGTTCTTGCCTAGCAGTAAGCCCCCTTCTTGCTCTGTCAGAACTCTGTTTGTTGTGGAAACCTCAAGGTTGTACCGAGTAGTGCCGAAATGCTTAAAATGCACTCACCCACCTCAGTTCAGGGCTGTCTCCTCTGGGTCTCTACATGAGGCAGCCGCCAGCCTGGCTAATAAATGATGCTCTCGAAATTCCCAATTAATTTTGCCTGACTTATTAACTCCGTCCATTTCACTATTATAATAGTATATAAGAGGTGCTATATAAATATTAGCTTTTTTCCATGATTATTATGTAGCATATAATATATCACCTGGAACATATGAGTACCTGGAACATACTAAGGATTTAATAAAAGCTTGTTCCCTGCCCTGCTGGGCATTTTTCCTGCTATTTTTCCCCTCTTTCTCTTAAATCATAATTTTTCAAAATTATATTTTCCTTATTTTGCTCATTGACTTTGGACTGAATTTTATGTTTCTTGTTTAATTTTCTATGCATCTTGGGGTTTGGGGGGCCATTTCTATTGCTATTTTGAAAGGGGAGAATGGGAGAAAACCCAAATGGGATCACAAGAAGTTGAATATGACTGAAAAAACTACTGAACAGAAAAACCCTCTAATCAGAGGGACTGAAGATGGTAATGATGGTAATAGAGAGTCCCAAGGCTTATAGAATCTTGCACGAGGATGATATGGTTTTCCCAATACGCTTTCTGGGGTAGTGTAGCCAGGTCATAAATGAGATGTCTCAGCTCCTTAAATGGAGTTTCTGTTCTCGAGGTGTTTACATTCTCATGTCAGCTTGAAAATATACCCTGAGAAGAACTAGAAGTAACGTGCCCAACCGAGATTGGTAGCAGCTGCCCAGTGGCAGAGTCCCAGATTGACCCCATTCAGTAAGCCCTGCTTTGTAACACAGTTCCAATCAAGCCCTCTTCAGCAATGACCATAAAGCATAGCCTGCCTGGTACTGTCTGGCATCAGCTGCCCAACCCAATACAGCAGCAGTGGAAACTGGGATGGAGTCGGTAGAAGTATCAAGATTCCTACTCCCTACTCGATTCAGACCAGCAACAGATCAGCCCTTCTCTATGAGAATGCCCCTGGAATGAAAAACTCAGCCACGATACAAGTCCAGTCCGATGAAGACCCTGTATTTGAGAAGAGCAAACTTTGTGAGGAGTCAGACCATTTAAACAGTGTACCTACTCACAGTGAGATGTGTGAGAACCATCTAAAAAGAGCAAGGATCTTGATGACAGGTAGTTAAATAGGCATGTGGCACCTTGGCCACCTATGTTCCCTACATGTATCTGATTGCCATTGTACTTTTAGTTCAGGCTCTCTTTGCCCTGTACTCTGGGTATGCTTGTGAGAGTGTGCCCCAGATATTTGGGGAATATCCTTAATAACTACAGTCCTTGCTATGCTGTTTTAGTAAATGCCTCTCCTAAAGAATTAAGTTTACTATTCTATTAAGGGAAAGTATACAAAGCAGGGCAGTCAGGTGGCTCAGTGGATAGAGTGCTAAGCCTATAGTCAGGAAGATTCATTTTCCTGAGTTCAAATCTGGCCTCAGACACTTATAACTGTGTGACCATGGGCAAGTCACTTAATCTTGTTTATCTCAGTCTTTCTTCTGCAAAATGAACTGGAAAAAGAAATAGCAAACCACTCCAGTATCTTTGCCAAGGAAACCCCAAATGGGGTCACAAAAAGAGTCAAAAACAACTGAAAATACACTGGGGAGGCCAGGGCGAGCTTGTGACTGCTGTTAAGGAAGACTGACACCCACAGAACTACTTCTCCTAAAACTACAGAAGTAGTTAACAGCCACCCCTCTGGGGACTCAATCTACCAATGGAAGTATGACGTCAGCTAGTGATCCCTAGTGGTCATTACAAAAAGATGAAGTGAGATCATTTATTTTAAGCACTATATAAATGCCAGTTAATACAGATTCTTTCATAATGTGATACTGACAGATTCTAGAAAATCACCACAGATAAGATGCCTGTCTCAGGAATAGGGACATGCTATCTTTTAAAGGTTCTAGCTATATTTCTGAGTGCACATTTTAGAGAGAAAGGACAAAGACATTGAATCAGAGGGATCATAAAAAGGAATGGTGAAAATCTTGGGAAATATAACATCTAGATCACATTCAAGGTGAGTTTATCAGATTGTCAGAAAAGCACATAGAATAGTTGTTTTCATCCTATAAAAAGTCAATCCAAGTGAAAGAGAAAAAAATAACACAAAAAAGAAACTCAGTCTATTGAACTGATTTATAGTCTAGATTCCGGCGCCGTAACCTGAATGTTATCTTCGACAGGTCTCAAAATCTTTATCTACACCAATATCACTGTTCTGCCCTTCTGCAGTCTTTTTAGCTTTGAATCAGAAAATAAACACTTTTCAGTGCCTTCTTGCATTCTCTCACAGCTAAACTATTTTCCTGTGACCGGGTCCATAGAAGACATAAAAATTCAGATTTGCTTTGTAATTTTAAAAAACCCTCCACAAATGAATAGCATGGAGTACGGTAATTATTTACAGGTGTTGTTTATTCTTCATTTTCAAAGGTAACCCATACTATCACAATGTTAATAGTAAAATAGTGGATAGTGGGGGTTGTCTAGACTTGCACATGAATTGGATTGAAGCGAGGCAGAGTTTTACAAAGTCATCAGACTCTCTCTTCCAGAGTCATCAAAGTCCAGTGGCGAGACAAAAGTCAGGACAACTGCCCATGGCCCAGAATGCAGTGGATGATTCTGGTGTCTTCAATGTCTGACCAAGCTCTAAGCGCTCCACAGTGTCTGCTTCAGCTACCTTCATGGCATTGGAACAAACTATTCCCTTTCACGCATTTTGCCAGGGAAAGTCTTTCCATACTTGAGGTAAACATCTCCCTATCTCACCAAAGGGGTTGAAACCTGTTGGTTAATCATATTCAGCCCATCAGCTGAAATGGTTTTACCCTGGGGAGTGGCTGCTATATGTGCTCCAGTTTCTTGGAGCCATAGGTGAGAGTTGGGGAACCAACGGATACCAAAGGTGGATGAGCAGCCCTGAAAAGAATTTGGCAAGTCCTCACTCCAGAGGTACTAGTCCAGACCACTTCTAAATAACATAAGGGTTATCTTATTCACCAGATGCCTGACCAAACCATTCAAGTGAATACAAATGCTTTTTCATTTTACGAGTAAATTTGAATCATAATTATGTTTCCCTTCCAAGTAAAAATTGGCAAAGGGAAATAAAATCAATGCTTCCTAGAAAAATGTCACAACAACTAGAATTCAAAATGTATTGCCATTTTTTGTCATTTATAAATGGTCACGTAGTTATTATTGCCCAAATCATTGAATATTGCAGTAAAGAGATACATATATATGTTTATTCCAATTATTCTGTCATTAATTCCTTATCTCTAATGGAAACTTACATCAACTGAAAGATTCTAGGAAATCAACCCAGAATATATTACTGTAAAAGGCTACAGGATATAGCTGTTTTCAAAGGTTGGTCTGTGACTCCTGGGAATGACCAAATGTGACCAGAATCACCTCTGCATGGAACATCTGTTGTTTGCTTCATAGTGCTATTTCAGTCTGTTCTGTCTACCAGACTTTTGTCCATTTGCCCATGGAGGCAACTGGCATATGCAAACAGAAGACACAAGAAAAGGAAATGACTCAAATGAGGTTGGGCAGCAGAACTGAGGAGGTGGAGGGACAGAGCAGAGAAGTGCTGATTTTTCATCCATGAATTGTATGCCTCTCCTAATTCTTGGGGCAGTAAGGTGGTATAGTGAATAGAGCACTACACTTGGAGTCAGGAAGACCTGAGTTTAAATTCAACCTCAGACACTTATTAGCTGCATAATCCTGGGCAAGGTACTTAATCTCTACTTGCCTCAGTTTCCTCAATTGTAAAATGAAAATAATGGCAGCACTTAATTCACATGGTTGTTATAAGGATCAAATGAGATAATATTTGTAAAGCACTTGGCACAGTACCTGGCACATAACTGGTATTATAAAAATGCCAGTTCCCTTCCTTTCCCCTTACTGTCCCCCTGACTGGACAGGAGGTTCATGCCCAAGAATTACAGAAACATGCTGAAACATTCCTCTCCAATCCCCTTTGCCTTACTATCAAAGACTCACATGGATAAGATGAGACAATTTTCTAAAGGAAAGTCTTTATTTTCTAATGAGAGATGATGTCTCCCATCCATTGCCACTTGGAAAGAAAAGAGAGTAGTTATTTTACTTACAAAAATAATTTATCATTTATTTATTTACAAATTATTATTTACAAATCTGCTTTCTGCTTCTCAGGATCAATGTACCCTCATTCTGCTTCTGACTACTTAATATTCCTCTTTTCCATTATTTCCACCCTTCAAGGGATCCCACCCTCCAAAATTACATTGTCCCCTCCATCAAAATGCCCATTCTCTCAGTGTATGTCAGGTTGCGGAATTTTCCCTAATGGCTAGGAGACACAGGTGGAGCCTCAGACTCACAATTTCCAGCTCAAATTAAAGAAGACTAAGTTGGGGCCAGTTCTTAGCAGTGGGTAAATTGACCAGCTGTGGCCCTACTCCTACACTGAGACTGGGAATTTGCTTCTCAATGTCTCTGAGATCACACACTAAATGACATTTGGATTATGGCCCTTAACCACACTTCCCCAAGAAGCAATACCAATTAGCATTTGAAAACTCATGAAGGACATGATATGTAGTAAGTACTCGATAACAAGGTAGTCTTTACATTATACAAAGTCATGGTAAAGGGGGAAAAAGATTAAGGAGTAGAAAACTCATTATAAAATACATATAATCTACTGGTTTCTTACCCATGACAAGCCATGCCTTTATCTTCTTGATATCATCTAGTCTGCTTAAACCCTTTGTTCGCATTATTTAATGATTCACTGGAACCTTGAGGATAGAAGATTTTTTTATGTATGAACATAGCACTTAACACAATGCTTAATAATAACAATAGCTTGCATTTATGTAGCTAGCTTTAAGGTTCGCAAGCACCTTTCAAGTATTCACTGACACAGGTGGTGGTTAAGTGACCTACCCAGAGCTATACAGTTTGTAAGTGTCTGAGGTGGGATTTGAACTTGAGTCTTCCAGACTTCAAGTCCAATGCTCTATCCACTACACCACTATGAATGAGATAAACGTTTTTCAAGTGGATGACTCCTCTCCTCTCTTTGTACACACAACCCGGTCACCTGTGCTCTTTACAAGACAAAGTATGATGCCAGTCCATTTCTAAAATGTTGCCATGGGGCAGGGTAGGTTACACACACATCACAAAAAAGCAGTCTAGTCATTAGACATAAAATATTAGAATTCTTCAGCAGAACAACATAAATGTGTTTACTAGTGTTATTTCTCTTAGAGACATTGCTCTGTAACTTGCTAGGAGAGGAAGCATGGTATGTAGGGCTATACTTAGAGTCAAGAAGACCTGGATTCCAATCCAGCCTCATACACTTACAAGTTGTGTGATCCTGGGCAAGTCACTTAACCCCTATCCATCTCAGTTCCTCAGCTGTAAATTGAGATGATTGAATTTAATGATCCCTGAGGTACCTTCTTGTTCTCAACCCATGATCCTATAATAATTCCCGGCAAAGCCAGTAAATGGCCAAGTCAAGAATCATTACAGAGGCAAAGGCTGCTCAATTTTACAGCCAGGCAGCTTAGCCACCTCTGCATGAGAGGAGTAGTTACAGCTACAGGCAATAGATAATTGCTCATAAGCTTTGATTCTTTGGTCCTAGAATATGACTTTTCCTACCACTGGGCAACCTGCTTGAAACTATGACATTCCCACATCACTATCATTCCTTTTGGATTATAAGGAAAGCAAAGTATGATTCTAATTATTCACATTCAGGGATAACTGCTGATGCTCCATTGATTCCTGCTGGAAAGAGATGAATTTCTGAAGAAGATGGGGACAGGAGGGGAAGGGGGCAGGGAAGGCAAGGAGGAACTTAAAATATTCTAGTTAAAGGGAACATCTATAATCTAATCTTCTCATTTTACATTGGATAGTGTTGTATCACAGAAGTGGCATGGTTAACCAAGGTCATGTAATTGTAATATATTGTGTGTATATATGTATATGTATGTGAATGTACATATATAGCATATGAGTATATATCCATATGTACATGTGTGCATATGCATGTGTGAAGGTGTGGGTGTGAGATGTGTATATGTGTATTTTGTGTCAGAATGCTCAGACCATGCAGAACTAGTGCTTGCTAAGACAGTTCCATCCATCCTTCTTAAGTCTCCTCATTTTGCTACCAGATTTACAAATTAAACTTCCCTCCCACCTATGCTCCAGGCTGCAATAAGAATTGTCCCCTCCCCTTTTTTTCTCCTCTCCTCAACTCATCTCTACATTCAGGGTTATGAAATTTTTCAGTGTGGAAATTGACCTTTTCCTCTTCCTTCTCATCCTGGTACTGAGGCACATGTGGGAGAAATGGATTCCCCCAATATTTCTTATCAGTCCAAAAGCCCTAAATCTCCTCTTTTATTATTTAGGAAACTGAAAGAAAAACCTAAAGCAAAAGCATTGTGAATATGAATAACATTATCAGAATCCTAATACCACAGTGAAGTAGACCATGAATTTGGCTTGCCTATGCTTTATAGGTATAGGTTGTCTCACTTATAAGAATACAAGCTCCTAGCAGACGGTTACTGTTCTACCTCTGTCTTGTTATTCTCTGTAGAGAGCACTTACTATCTAGTGACATACAGTGATCCTTAATGAATGCTTGTTCATTGATCTGGGGTTATAGCTATTAAATAGACAAGGAAACTGAAGCCCAGAGAGGTTGTTACTTGTCTAAGACAATACAGCTAGTAATTTCAGAGGTAAGTCTAGAAAAGTAGTATGGCGTCTGGGATAGAATACCAGACATGGAGTCAGGAAGACCTGGGTTTGGTTCTTGCCTCAGAAATTTACTAGCTATGTAACCCTGGACACAGGACCCGTTTCCTTATTTGTTGGACTCAGTGACTGTCAAGTTCCATTTCACCATTAAACTATGATGCTATGTTCTTCCCTTTGCCTAACACTAAGATAAAATTATCATCTGCTCACAACCTAATAGTAACAGTGGTGGTGGTGGTGGTGGTGGTGGCGGCAGTAGGAACAGTAACATCGGTTTCAAATTACAGAAAAAGCATCATCCCTTCCCCTTTGGGATATTCCTTTTTATTTAAGAAAATTAGATTCACTGAATTATCTATAAAATATAGCGTTTTACGGAAAAATAATCATGTCATAAAGAATGAAAGAAGAAAATCATTCCATAGTCTCCTCCCTAATGATGGACTTGAAACAGGTTTCCATCATGATATTCTCTTATATTAAATGATTGCAAATGGAAAACCAGGTTTCCTCTTTCCTAAAATGCTACAGTTTCTTAAAGATGATATTAATAAGGTAAGGGAATTGATTTTCTATATTTCAAAACATCATATTATTTGTTTGGTGGTGACTGAAATACTTCTTTGCTTAAGTAAGATGTTATTAGGCAAGGATTAAGCCCAAACTTTCTCTCCTTATCTTATTTTACTGTTCACCTCCTAGAAAAAGAAGGCCTAATTAGTAGACAAACTATGCATGTGATAGCTAGGCCAGCTGGGAAGATGGCTCTTGAGTGATAACCATAAAGGGGCGTGTGTGGGGATCAAGGAGAAAGCTGTGTGAAACGTGGGACTGTAGTCTAGATTCTATCTTTCCTGCTGCTTCATAATGCTCAAGTTATTAATTAGATACTGAACTCTTGAGAGCACTGGAAATAAACCTAGCATCCGCAGAGCTGTTTGACCTCTACTGCCCAAGAAGATCATGGTTATATCCATTTATCCATATTTTAGCCAATCCTTTATCACTTGGCTGAGTCAGAATGATATCATAGCAAAAGCTCTACACCAGGCATTTGGAGAAGTAAGGAGACCATGCACAGGTTTGAGCAAATCACTCCCTTGCTCAAGAATTACCAATGGTTCCCTATTATATCTAGGGCAAAATATAACCTCCCTTGCATTTAAAGCCTTTCACAACCTTGACTCTACAGAACAGCCAGAAGGTCATTCTTCTTGTTTACACAGGACACTCCTGCTCCCAATTCTGGCTTTTTGCCAACTTTCCTTCATGCCTGGAGTGTATTTCCTCCTCAACTTTCTGTCAAGATGTAGCTCAAGTTATACTTTCTACGTGGAGTCTTTCCTGAAAATATTTTCATCACTTCTACGTTAGGTGATCAAACGTGAGCTCCCATGACTTTATGACAGCTTTTTTCTCCTCAGTGGGAAGTGGGTTTGAGCAAATTAAACTGAGAATTTTCTGAATGGAAGATATTACATGGGTGGGCTTGTCTGCCAAGAAAACTGTAATTTAGGGCTCAATTGCTTTCTTTTTCTTTTTTATGTTTGTTTTTGAGACTAAATCTCCCAATCTCGCCCAAGGTAGAAGTGCACCATATAACAGTTCCGATCTCTTACTGATTGGCACTGGAGTTTTAACCAATTCCTTCTTTCTATCCTAAACTGGTTTGTGTCCCCTTAGACAGCCTGGACCCCTTCCTCCCACTCCCCTCTGGGGTGAAGACAGTAGTAGAGGGCTGACCTATTAGAGATAACTCAGAAATCCTCAGCTTAAGTGTTCTACCATCTTTAGTAACTCTCAGAATTACAGGTGTGCATCACCATGCCTAACTAGGAGTGAAATTTCAAGGAGTAAATATGGGAGTCCTTAGGTATGGTCTTCCTTAGAATACGGAGCTAGATGCCCAGAGAACTGGATTCCAATCTTGGCATTGCATAACTCAATCTTGTGTGACCTTAGGTAAGCTGTATTCTATAGTGCTTCAATTTACTGACCTATGAACTGACTACGAACAGCTACCACAGTCCGTTTTAGAATTTTTGTATCAGACAACTGCACTTTGAAAAAAGCTATGTAACTATAAGATAACAATTCTTTTTATAAATGTCACTTAAAAACACCTTAGTTGATTATTACTGAAAATAATTACTGACTTAGAGGTTTTGAAAGAGTTAAATCTTTAATACACTTCCATGTTTTTAGCTGAATGCAAAATGTTAATTTCTCTTAGAATGGAAACTGATGATTTTCTGAGCTCTCCTAATTATTTACATTTAGGAGTATTAAAATAGATATTTGAGTCTTTTGGGGGAAGAAAGAAAAGGTCAATCTTCCACCTCAGTGAGAAAACACAATGAATTAGCTCTAAGTATTGTGATCTGAATCTATTCTCACTTATACCATTAACCTTATCTTTTATCCATAAAGGACAAGGATAAGGAGGAAGGGGGAAAAGTTCAATAAAGAAACAAAATTGTGAGAGTGAATGGCTCATTGGTGTGACCTCAATACTTCTGAGCTTCCAATTATTTCAAGAAAATGGATATTTGTCCATTTCTTTGTCCCCCAAAAGGCTCATATGTTGCTAATAAGAGAATGTGCCTCAAAACAGAAGTCTCCAAGGAAATAAAACAGAAAGAGATTTCATCAAGGTGATTTGAAACCAAAAGAATACAATTAAAACTCATCTACTTCTAGAAGATCTTATTTTAAAATTAGGTATCTTTATCATGCATGCTATTAGTCTAGGGAATTCACTTTGATATAAACATGCCACTGAGCAGATTCAACAGCTAATTTAAATACACTGATTAAATCAAAAGAATTTTTTTAAAACAAATTGTGATTTCATCTATGTAGGGAGCTCTGGGTTAAGAGTTTAACTTACCAATTCCAATCAATACCTTCAGTGGGACTTAAGTCTTAGAAAGGTGCTTTGGACACAGAAGAATACGGAGTGGGGGGTCAGAGGTCATGTAGCCAGCCTGAAACAAAGGTAAGACTGGCACAAGAGTCCTTTTGATTTGCAGACCTGCTCTCTTTCTATGGAGCCTCTCAAGATTAAAAGTGTCAAAAGACACATTTGCTTATTCAAAGTTTTCAGTCCAACTGCTGCCAGAAGAGATCAATCATAAATCTACACTTTTCTATCAAGTGCTTGGTAGGCAAGTAGCTAACTCAGTGGATAAAGTGCTAGACCTGGGGTCAAGAAGATCTGAGTTCAAATTTGGCCTCAGATACTTACTGTGTGACCCTGTGCAAGTCACTTAATCCCTCTTTGCCTTAATACACTGGAGAAGGAAACGGCAAACCACTTCATTATCTTTGCCACGTCAAGAAAATGATACAGACAGTATGACCCATGGGGTCACAAAGAGCCAGAAATAACTAAAGACCAAATGACAATTATATTCTTTTTTTAAATTAATTTTATTTATTTTCAGTGTTCTACAATCACTACTATATAACTTAGATTTTTTTTTTCCCCTTCCCTCTCCCCACCTTCACCCTCCATCCTCGAGACGGCATACAATTTTATATAGCTTCTACACATACATTCTTATTAAATACATTTTCACTGTAGTCATGCTATGTAGAAGAATTAAAATGCATGAGAGAAATCACATAGCAAACCAAAATGTAATACAAAAGAAAATGATCTGTTACATTCTGTGATTGAATTCCGTAGTTCTTTCTCTATATGTGGAAGGCACTTTGCCTTGAAAGACTATTAGGGATTTTTTTAAGTCCTTGCATTGCAATGAAGTTCCAAGTCTACCAGAAAAAACTTGCACACTGTGGTCATTGCTGTGTATAAAGTTTTCCTGGTTCTGCTCCTTTCACTCAGCATCAAATCATATAAGTCTTCCCAGGCCTCTCTGAAGTCTTCCTGTTCATCATTTATTATAGACAATAGTATTCCATTACATTCATATACCATAATTTATTTAGCCATTCCCCAATTGATGGTCATCCCCTTAATTTCCAGTTTTTGACCACCACAAAGAGTGCTGCTATAAATATTTTTGTACATGTGGGATCCTTTCCCATTTTTATGATCTTTTGGGGATACAATCCTAGAAGCAACATTGCTGCATCAAAGAGTATGCATATTTTTGTAGCCCTTTGGGCATAGATCCAAATTGCTGTATAGAATAGTTGGATCAGCTCACAGCTCCACCAACGATGAATTAGTGTGCCAACTCTCCCACATCCTCTCCAACATTTATCATCTTCCTGTTCTGTCATGTTTACCAATCTTATAGGTGTGATGTGGTACCTCAGAGTTGTTTTGATTTGCATCTCTCTAATCAATAGTGATTTGGAGCATTTTTTTTCACATGTCTGTATATAGCTTTAATTTCTTCCTCTGAAAACTGCCTGTTCATATCCTTTGACCATTTATCAACTGGGGAATGACTTGTATTTTTGCACATTTGACTCAGTTCCCTATATATTTTAGAAATGAGACCTTTATCACAGATACTAGTTCTTTCCCAGTTTTTGAATCCTTCTGAGTCTTGGTTGCATTGGGTTTGGTTGTGCAAAACTGAAATTAAACTGAAAAGTTTTATGCAATCAAAATTATCCATCTTGAACTTCATAATGCTTTCTATCTCTTCTTTAGTCAAAAATTTTTTCCTTCTCCATAAATCTGATAAATACACTACTCCTTGCTCCACCAATTTGTCCATAGTATCAATCTCTATACCTAAATCATGTACCCATTTGGACTTTATTCTTGTGCATGGTGTCAGGCATGGGTCTATGCCTACTTTCCGCCACACTATTATCCAGTTTTCCCAGCAATTTTTGTCGAACAGTGAGTTCTTATCCCAGAAGCTGGGGTCCTTGAGTTTAAACAATTATATTCTTGGAGCTCCTGCATATCATATATTTAGGTTTCACAGCACGTCTTACAACCAGTGTGTTACTAGAGGAAGAATATAGGTAACAAAGAAAAAAGACAACCAGTGGGTGGGAGAGGACCTTATTTTTCTTTTCCAAGTATATATTTAACATTAAAATTTGTTTAAAAAAAGATAATCACTTCTCCTCATCACCATTTCAATGGATTTATGTCTTAAGGGAAGAGCTAATGTAGATTTAATCAGACATCTCTGTAATTTAGGCATATTAATTAAGAACTCCAAATACAAATTTTCATTGAGTTGCAAAGTTGGAAATAACTTTTTCTCCAAAGAATTTTTAGTATACTTGTTCACAAGTAACAGTAATCTAGTTTCAAAAATAAATTACCTCCTCAACTTAAGGGCTCAAGAAATCAAGGATTTCTTCAACTCTTTGGTCTAGTAATAAATTCATTCTTGTTTCAGATGAGTTATATTTATTATACATTATTGTGAAGCCTTGTTTGATTATTCAAAGCCTCTGTCTCCGAGTAGAACCAAGAAAAATGTTTATTTTCACTATTGTTACTTAGGCACAGTGTTACCACTCCACTCAGTAACTTCTGCTTTGCCTGGTTCCAATTCTGCAGAATAAGATGCCTCATCACCATTCTGCTAAGTCTAGCCTTCACTAATACAGCCTCCCTCAGCCTCCTCTCCCCTCTGACTGGAGGACTAGAGGGTTTATTACCAAACTCCTTCCAATGTCTTCCTCAATAAAAGATCTAAATTGATGTTTTCAGCTCATTCCACTGTGTATATGCTGCTCTGCTTGGTTTCAACTACTCCTCCCTCCTCCCACTCATTCCTGCCTCTTTGCAATTGTCTCTCCCCACCCTCCCATCAGACTGTAACTTCTCTGAGGTCAGGGACTATTTTCCTTTTTATTATATCTCTATCTATTTAGTATGGTGCTTGGCAGTTAGTAGGAGTTCTTATATATTTCTTGGATTTATTGGACTTAATGCAGACGAGCAGCATTACTCAGCTGTCTCTTAATTACTCAATTGTAGGAGGCACTGAATTCTTTTTTTTTTAATTAATTTATTTGTTCTCAGTTTTGAAGCACTGAATTCTTTAGTCTCTTTCTCATAAATGGGAATGACTGGATATCAAGTTCTAGAAGAAAGAGGTAAGGTAACTAGGATGATGAAAATACTCAAATTTTTGTCATATAAGAACTCATTAAAAGAACTACAAAAGTTTAATCTGCAGAAGAGAAGAGTGTTAGGGGGTGCCTCAATATTTGTGAAGATTTGTTCTATGAAGACAACTTAGACATGAAATAACAAAGGCAAAGACATTAGTGAAGTATAAATAGATCAGACTAAAATGAAAAATTTGGATTGGA
The DNA here is from genome assembly GCA_023548195.1 of Bettongia penicillata ogilbyi. NCBI lineage: Eukaryota > Metazoa > Chordata > Mammalia > Diprotodontia > Potoroidae > Bettongia > Bettongia penicillata. Next base: position 1,430,164 of record JAJHZJ010000366.1, read on the forward strand.
GGAAAGGGGAGTATAAGGGTAGAAACATCCTTGGAACAAGACAATGCATATCCTCTGCTGCCAGACTAAGGCATTTGTACTGCAGGTGATGAAAAGACATTGAGATCCATAGGAAGGCAATAGAGAAGAACATTCATTCAACAAAATTTATTAAGCTTCTAGGTTATCAGTGAAATGAGTTATGTACAAAGAAAGTTATAGATATCTAATGAGCTAATCACCTTCACCTACTTCTTCTCCATTGTTCTCCAATCTTGTACTACATCCTGCAAAATCTTTCTTCACATTATCTATAACATCTATCCCTTCTTTTTCAGTCTCACTGCTACTACAACTTACTACCTCATGCTTGAATAATTCCAGAAGTCTCTTCATTGATGTCTGTAGGTCAAATTTCCATCTCCAATTCCATCATCATCATGGTGATTTTCTTTACTTAGACCTTTACCAGATTTTAAGTTCCTTCAGGGAAGAAACTGTGAGTACTAATGTTGTCCTTTCTCATTGTTCTTTTCCTCCTCCTCCTCTTCCTCCTATTTTTCTGTTTCTCTCTCTTTCAATACAGATTTATCTCTTTATATCTGAATATATAATCTCTACACATTAACTGTGTCACCTATATATTTAGATACACATCTATATATTGCTCTGCCTAGATCCTTCCTCCCTTCTTTCCTCCCCTACTTTCTTCCTTCCTTTTTTCCTTTCTTTTCCTTTCTGAAAGCAAGAATTCCCTTCCTTTTACCTCACATTCTGAAAATTGGCAAAGGTGACAAAAAGTGGAGACAGTCCATGTTGGATAGACTCTGAGTAGTCAGGCATACAGAATAGGGGAACAATACATACACACTAAGAAATTATATATATATATATGTATATATATATATACACATATAAATGTATGTATATATTAAAGGAGCATAATTTTTTTTTTATGTTTAAGGGGAGAACACTAACAATGAATAGTAGGGGTAGGGGGTTGAGGAAGTAAGTCTTGATACAAGCCGGGATCCCAAGAGCCAAAATCACAGGATCATTTTGAAAGTAATAAGTATATAATTAATTATTTTGAAAGTAATATTTAAATTCACAGTTTGGTTTTTGGGATATTTTTGTTTTTGTTTTTTTAACTTCTTGATTAATCTCTTGGTCACTTTTGCTGAATTAAAAATGTGTTATGGAAAATAGCTCTTTTTTTTTTTTTTCCCACTACACCATCAAGCAGTCAGTGACGATTAAAATCCTGGTGCTACCTATGGACCTGTGATACTTCACATGTCTAGACTAACTTTTACATTCTAAGATGGTCAAGGGGGTGGATCCTCAAACCTCTAAAGCCTCTATGTATGGGTTAAAATAGAAGCTACCAATCAAGAAGTTACCACCACTGATTCTCTTTTGGATCCCCAGAGTTGCTTCTATTTCTCACCACCCCTGCACAGGGTGAAGAAAACCAACACAGAAGTCCTGCTGTGACATTTTAAAATTTCAAGATACAGAGTTTCTGGGTAATTAGCTATTTTATTAATAAAACTGGCATATTACCAATAGAATGGGTCAGTGACACTCTCAGATGCCAAAGATAAATCATGGTAGTGGGCTCACAGTTTATATGGCCTTGGAAGAATGGACATTCCTGAGGGTGGCAATCAACCCTAATGGGTTAACAATTAATGAAAGAATATTATAATAAGAGGTGGGCTTATTCCAATGAGGGCCTTAATGTATATGAAACTGAGCAACTAAATCTTTGTCAAAGAGATTTATCAATTTCCATATCATTCTTATGACAAAAGGAAGAACCCACATTTTCCCAGACCTAAGTAAACACAATCAGCAGGAATCTACCCATTCACCAAAACTTAGAGTTTCTTAACTATCTTTGATTAGATCTTAGATTTGCAGGCTGAGTAAATCTTTGTGCAAGATTTCCCATGCTGGTTTATTTCTGGATGAGGAAGTAGAAAGGAGGGGTGGGAGTGCAATAATTAGTTATTAAATACAAAAGAGAAATAATCATTTCTCTCTCTGGGCTACAGAGAATTTATGAATGTTTACAATGAGTAGTACAAACACATATGTATACATGTGCATGCATACGTGTGCACACACACTGCATGAATGGTTATCAAACAAGACAAGGTGACAACTCTTTTAAAGTTTGACCCCATCAGTAGCTTGCTTTTAATAAAGACACTTAGAATCTTCCATAAGAAACCTGTTAAGAAGAACCAGCAGCGTCCCCTAATTCTCACAAGTTTTCATAGCACTGGATATGTGAGGCAGCTTCTGCAGTGTAGCCTCAACCAATTAATTTCAAATGTAAAGTTCCTGTCTGCAATGCCTATGTGATTTCAATTGCTGGATAGCTCCTAGTTTCCTGATCAGCTTCCAGTTTGTTTTACCTGCCTAATTCTCCCCATTCTTCTACTAGAAAACTTGTATAGCCTTCTACTGTCTGATGTATAAAGTTCAACTCTTGCAGCATGTCAGTCAAGAATCTCTACAGACTAGCACTTCTTACTTTTGAAGTCATATCTCAGTAATGCACATTTCAAGATATGAACTGTACTTGAGAATCAGCACACAGCTTGAGAGAGCAACAAAGAAGGACACTGTGGCTGCCAGCTCATACCTCTGGAGAGCTTCCTTTTATTGAATTGCAACATACTCACCACCTGCCTCCCTGCAATGCAAAGAGGAATGTGATGCCATTGACCAAGAGGGAACATGGGAAGTCATTTATCTGGATAAATGCCCAAACATATCCACCCCAACAAACTATGTTCATCTATTGCTGAGGGCAGAAGTCACAAAACAGTTGATACAAGAAGTTTATCAAGAAACCCCGATAATATGCTTATTTTAGTATTTAAATTGCTTTCCAAACAATGAAGTTATAAATGCTTGGTGTACCCTTAGGAAATCATGTCCTATTCTTAATAAACCTGCAATTATTTTATTTCTTACATGCAAATGCATAGTAAACTCTAGAATTTATTTCCTTACATAATGAGTATGGGGTATGGAAAGCCAAGGAGTTCAAGGGTAAAAAGTGATTAGAAAACCTTAACTTTTGAGAAAGCAGTGCAAGCATATAACAGAGTCATCTTTCCATTCTGTGAATATCAAAAAAAAAATGAGAAGTGACAGAGAGAGGAGGCAGAAAGGATTCTGGTTGCAGCTCAGCTGCAGTGGTAAACAGATCTGACTGTCTCTGTGGGTATCAGGATGCTCTGATGTTGATCTTCCTAGAAAGGCAGTCAGGAAAGTAAGTGGTTCTTAGGACTCTAAAACCAATTTGCACATCCAGATTGAACAAAAACTACTTACCTGGGAGTTACAGCATGGAGGATATACAGTCAGAAGAGCTAGGGTTAAATTCTGGCACTGCTTCTTGTATTTGTGTAAACCTGGATGAAATGCAGTCTCTCTTGCATCAGTCTTCTCATCTGTAAAATAAGAGAATTGGGCAACTGTAGTTCAATTCTAAAATTATTTCCCACTCCTAAATCCTATGACTTAAGATCTTAATGTCCAGGTCAATGGAATCTGGGGACTGAACACATGGGATCCAAATAAGTTCAGAAAATAATGTAGATCCATTGATACCCTTGGAACTATCCATTCTGAGTTATGCAAAGTAAACAGATGCCATGACTATGTGGAAACTAGATGTAGTGACTCTATTTGCCTTTCGTGACATCAAATCAAATTTTACAATGTCTGAAGTTTCATAATTACCTTCACTTCATTGTCATTTTTGAAATACATTTAGGGTAAGAACTCTCATGGAATAGCAGAGACAATGCTGCACTTAGGAAGTTTTAAAACTCATTGACAGGTAACACTATATCATAGCACACTGATGAAATCACAACCACTTCAAACAGATGCATGATTAGGGTAGGAGATCCTTACCAACAGGTCTCTCTCAGAGTATGTTGGCAGTTTTTGAATGGCTCTAAATTGTATTTCATTTGCCTGAGTTTGAGCAGGATCAGTCTTACTGTTCACATATCTTTGTTGGCAAACACAGATTTCTAAATGGTGCCCAATTCACATCTATTAATTTTTTTAAGTGTGTTTAATTGATTTTTTTTCACTTCTCACCAGTTGCTTTGGAATTAAAAAGATGTAGCCTACACTTATCTCAATTAGGCCTCATTAACTTTGTTTGTGGCCCTTTTCTCTAATGAATTCTTATTTAAACCAAAATCCAAAGAATTAGCCCCTTAGCTCAGTGCCATTAGTGAATAAAATTGAGTAGACTCTCAATTCTTTACTTCATATCATCAATGAAAAGCCATATGGCTATGGTCCTGGGAGATGATAGTTGTGGAACACCACTTGTTCCATGCTATGATTATTAATGATTAAAAGCCATTTGTTGCTTTCTAGAGGGTGACAAAGTATAATTCAGAATGTCGGGAGAATTCCCTGAATTGGGTTACTTAGAGTGTCCTGGGACTTTTATGATAAAGTTGCTTATTGAAAACAGAATAAATGCTTTGTTATCCAGCTCTTGTCCAGCTAGTGTGAGCTATTCAGTTAAAAAAGGAAAACCCATCATGTTTTTCCTTACTGTAAAGTGTATTGAATATAGACATGAATCATAACCACTTTCTGACCTAATAAGAGGAATCTAGTTTTAGAAAAGTGTTAGTTTATATCTCTCCAGATTTGTGAAGGCCAGGCTACCATTAAGGGTTTTTCAACAATGATTTTGTTGTTAGTATTTGATGGTTCTGAAGGTCACTGTCAAGTAAGACTCCTTTCACTGGACATTCTCCAAGAGAAGTCATCAATGACCGGTCTCCAATCTAGCTTCCAAAGTCTCATGACAAGAGAGGAAATAGATCAATGAACAATGCAAGTAAACAGAACTTTTTAATCTCTTCAATTTAGAAGTGCTAATTTTCTAAAGCGTTAAGAAAAAAATTAAGGGAGCCTCATTCTCCCTAGAGACTATATATAGCACCATCCAGTTCATATGTATGACAGAATGATTGCATATCAATTGAAATGATAATTTTCCATAATGTTCTCAAGAGTTTTCATTGTATAGAAAATTGATCTCTTCCCATTCTCCACAAACTCTATTTTTAACAGGGAGAGAAGTGTAAGTGTCATCATATCTTGTAGCCACCACACATTTCAGTTGTAAGAAGTTACCCTAAGATATATTTTACAAGAATTCTTTGCTCTATAAATAGAGTTGATTGTTCTGTCACTCATGATTTAACTGCTCCAAATTGGGAGGTTGGAGATTTAATGGTTATTTGCATTATGTCTGTGATACTGAGATATTCCTAATGAAAAGACCATGTTTTCATGGAATTCAAAGATAAGCAATAAATATGCATCCAACAAAAGCAAATCACCCTTTAAGTGGGAGTAAAAAGCTGAACAGAAAATTCATTCATTTTTGTCCTCATCAGAAACTAACCATTTTGAAGAATAAAATAAGAGGTTGGATACAAAAGTTGGAGCTACACACAGCTGGGAAAATCCAGATGTTCCTTGCATTCTACAGTTCACTTGAACAAACACCAATAAGCACCTCCTCTGAGCAAGACAAAATAGATGAGGACATAAAGTTAAAAAATAAACTGTTCCTGCCTTCAAAGGGAAAACATATGCACCAATAAGAAAATAGGAGATAATTTTAAGAGGGAGAGCGAACACTTAAAACTTGGTGTAGAAAAGGCTTCCCGTGGGAGGTGGTACTTGAGCTGAGTCATGAAAGAAGCCAAGGATTCAAATAGATGGAGGTGGGGAGAGAGTGCATTTCAGGCATGGGGAACAGCCTGCAGAAGTGTGGGAGAGAGAAGGCCAAGTTTGGGGAAGAGTACAAGTAGGCTAGACTGACTGACAGAGTACATAGAGAGGAATAATGTGAAATAGATCTTATTTCTTCTGACATAGAATGTCATTTGCAAAAACCATTCTAATCCTTTCTTATACCTTTATTAAGAATGCCCTCAAAATGCATAGAGATTATTTTCCTTTTTTTTTTTTGCAAATATAGGAAAGCAAGCTTATATAGGTGGGTATCAATATCTCTGTCACCTGCTTAGTAACAATAAAATTTAGGATATTTCCCAAGCCTTTGTTTTATTATCAATAACAATAACCATTCACATTTATATCATGTTTTAGAGTTTGCAAAATGTTTCATACATGTGTGTGGGATGGGGAGATCCCTACTTATCAGAGGTACCTCAAAGTACAAACAAAAAGTCCTTTATTCGGTTCTTGCAAGAACCAGACTTCACTCTCCTCCAAGCAGATTGGAGGTGGGGAAGCATTTTACAGAAACAGATGCAGGGTTATATAGAAGAAAACCACAAAACCTCCCTTACCCTTTTGGTCAAGAGTCTGAGTGAGCAGTCTTTATCTTCAGAAATAAGGAAAAGAGAGTTAGCGAAATCGAGGAGAGGGGTGACAGATGGTTTCACAACTTCAAGTTTCCCCATATCTTATTATTTTGATAAATTGAAATTCAGGCCTTATGTCTGCTTCAGTTTAGACTTAGGTCCCTGAGAAGTCTTCACTGACTTATCACATTCATATGTTATCTTCTTTGAGCCTCAAAGCAACCCTGCGAGGTAGTTTGTATTATTTTCCTCATTTTATAGATATGAAAAGTGAAGACAAGAAGTCTGGGTTGCTCAGTCACATAGCTAGGTAAGTAGCAGTAGGATCTGAACTTGGCTCCAGGTCTAACACTCTATAACACCTAGGGGCCTTAACAGCATTCTCTACTTTTACAGATGTCTTGAGAATAGATTTCTACATGATCTGACAATTGTGTTTTCTACAACCCTCAGTATACAGTTGATCTAATGTAACTACTCTTTCTATCCTTGTTTTCTCTAGCATAATTCTTACTCCATCAGTCAGTCAACTAGCATTATTAACCACTTACTATGTTTCAGGCACTGTGCTAACTTCTAGGGATGCAAAGAAAGGCAAAAGATCATATCTGCTCTTAAAGAGATTATAGTCTAATGAGCAAGACAAAAAGCCAACAACTATGTACTTCCTGACAAAAGATGAGTACCTCTTAAAGCAAAAAGGCACAGATAGCTACAAATAGTATATATACCAAATTCTGGAGATTTGGAATGTTTTTGTTCCATAGGAGATGAACCTAAACAAATATTATTAGGAGTTGGAAAGATAAATAGCGGCTTAACATAGGCAATGATCGTGAATTAAATGTCACTGTTAATGAGATTCTGTTTGCAAAAATCAGTAAACAGAAGGCTGTAGATGGCTCAGTAACAAAATGATTCTTTTGAAAACTAAAGCTTGCCACCTAGATTTATACAGGACCAGAAAATATCATCATTGTCCTTAAAATGTAGACATGTAGAATAAGACAGAGAAGAAAGCATGGGATGGGGGGGAAAGTAGGCAGAACACTAGTTTGGAGACAAAGAGCCTGAGTTCAAATCTTGTCTCTGTAACATTCTACCTGGGTGGTCAAAGGCACAGAGGCAGTAAAGGTCAGAGGTAGGAGCCGAACTACAAAACTATGAATCTTATCTAATGTAAGTGAATTCTAATCTGACATGAGAAGTTGCTATTTTCTTCCCACACTAAAAATTGACCCTCACCACTATTGCTCTTTCAATATAATTCCATGGTTTCTTTAGAAACAAAAGTGCAGGGGAATTAATGTTCATTTAAACCAAGTACAAAATTGGGTTGTAATTCAGGAATTTCCCGTGAGCAAGGGACTTATCCTCCCATGGTCAAGCAAGATGAGTAAAAGTTCCATTCTCATAAGGACATTTAAAATGGATTGTCAAAATGATACTAAAAAATGAAAGTCAAAATAAGCATAATACTGATTTTACTTCTTTAAAACTTCTTTCAGAAGTCAGTCATAAAGAAGATATATTCATTCCTTAACGAATATATCTAATTTACCTATGGTTTGCTGGGAGGCAAGAGAAGTTGATCCTATGATTGATTTTATTACTTTATTATTTAGAGTGAATTCTTATTTCTACCATATTCTTACTTATATTAGCCAAGCACCTCATCATTAGCTCATTTTCCCCATCCAAATTTTTTTCTATCAAATTCCTATTTTAAATATTTGAGGAATTTCATTTTATTTTATCTCCATTAAAAAAAAAGGTATTTTTCAGTGAGATGCTGCTCTTCCTCTGTCCTTGAACTTCCCTCCCAGGGAGACAAAAACTAGATTCCATCATACTACCAAAAGTGATATTAATCATTTGGAACATGATCATTACTCATGATGCTCACCTTCTTTCAATGAATTGTGGCATACTCCTACACAAAGAACTGTCATAACATAAATATCTGCAATCAGCCCTTTTCATCTAGAAGAGGGGTGTGGCTTTTTCACTGAGGCCTAATATATTGTATGAGGTCAAGAAGATATTAAAAGTGATTTCACTTCCATTCGTTCTGGTAAGTGTGGCAAAATAAAATGTGACAGGACTAATAAAGGCAAAGGATGAAATGCTATCACACTCAGTGAGGTTGACAAACATCATCTGTATTTCTTTTTGACAGAGAACTGAAAATAACGGGTTGTATTATTTCTCTAACAAGGTAGAACAGTAATTAAATGGATCCCTCCTGGTTTGCATTCAGTTTATCAACGCTGAAATGAATTTCTTTTATGAATTCTTTTATGTGAGTGACCCATCGTAACACCTTAGGGCAGTGGAGTAATATACTGTAAATAGAGCAGTAGGCTTGGAATCTAAAAGATCTGATTCCAAATTTGCCTTCAGATCCTTTCTGGCAGTGTGACCCTGGGCAACTCACTTTAGTTTCTATTTGCCTCAGTGTCTTCAACTGTAAAATGGGTATAATAACTGCATCTACCCTACCTCAAAGTGTTGTTGTGAGAAAAATAATAAAAATAGTAGCTAGCATTTATATAGCATCAACTAAGGATTCAGTTATTTAACACCTTCAGGCAATGAGCTATGCAGTTTATAATTATTAGTTCATTTGACTCTCACAAACATCTTTGGAAATAGGTGCTTTTATTACCTCTATTTTACAGTCGAGAAAACTAAGGTAGACAAATGTTAAGTAACTTGCCCAAGATCACACATCTAGAAAGTATCTGAGGCTGGATTTATTGATTTCATTATAAACTGCGGCCACAAGGCATTAGGTAGATATAGCCTGGCACCCACATGACAAGGATATACAGAAAGAGATAAAATCATCACTCTGTAGACCATGGTCTTGATTAGCTGGAATGCCTGGGGAATGTAATATGCTGATTGAATTGGAGTTTCCAGTTAGTTAAGGATCTCACTTGCTCCAAATGTTTTGAGGAAAGCTTTATGAAATATATCTTCTCTTAGTGACCTTCTTGACTTAGTAAAACAATTATTCTATCCCCTTGTCATCAACTTTGACCTAGAAATTATATCAAGATGCCAGTGTAGTTCTCTTTAGTATGTGGAAAGAGGGGAGAGAGGGGAGAAGAATGAAAGTCACAAAAAAACTAATAGGGGAGGGGATAAGGAAGAATTTGAAGGGTTCTAAAAAAGGCAGGATAAAAGTCAAGTGATTTCAAAAAAGATCACTGAATACATAACTAATTCTCTTTAAGACTAAGATTCATTTATAGCAAGCACTTTAATTTTGCATAATAATCAAAACTGAAAGGTATTCTGAATAATCTAAAATATGTATTATAAGAAGAAATTGGCATTACATAGACATTTCATTTCTTAGGAGTTATGGTTCATACTAACCATTGTCATTCAGCTAGTTTGCAGTTCAGAAAATCTTAAGAAGATAGCATATACAAAAGGAACCACTTCTGTCACTCGGTAGAAAACACATCCTTTACCTTTCGTGTGTGTGTGTGTGTGTGTGTGTGTGTGTGTTTCCTTGAAAGATTAGGATAAGGTTTTGTAGACTTTAAAAATGCTTGGTCTTAAGAGACATATCCTACTTTTAAAAAAGCCAGAGACCCTAACCAATAGATTAAGTTTGATGAATACATCTCAAAATCTTATCTGGTAAATTTCAAATCCGCAAATCTGCTAATTGCCAACATACTGTATCCCTGTATGGTTTACAAATTCACAGAATCTTCCCACCTCTATCAAAAAAAATGAACAATATTGATACTAAATGGTTAAAGTTAAACTATACATCCCTCCTTTTTAACTGGTAAATTTCTTTATTTTTAAATTTTTTTATTAATATTATTTATTTTCAGTGTTCTACAATCACTACCATATAACTTGGATTTTTTTTTACCCCACCTCCCCACTACCTCCCCACTCCCTCCCCAAGATTGCATACAATTTTACATAGGATCTACACATACATTCCTATTAAATACATTTTCACTATAGTCATGCAGTGGAGAAGAATTATAATGAATGGGAGAAATCATATAACAAACCAAAACATAATACACACACAAAAAAATGATCTGCTATATTCTGCGCTTGAATTTCATCGCTCTTTCTCTGGATGTTGCAGAATTGGCAAATTTCTGGAGTATAAAATGACATATGTGATAAAACTACTATCTACTCCCAAAATAGAATAGGCCTAAGCCCTTCCTTTTCTCCTCCTCCAACAGAATTAGCTTTCCATTAAAGACAAAGTTTTTCCTGCATCAGGTTCTAGCTTCCCTTGATGAATTTTCCTCATCACATAAATGCATTAATAAGTCCCAATCATGTGGAGTCTAAGCCTCTCAGATTTAGAGGGTGTCTATGACTACACACAAATGGTCATACCACGATGCCTTGTCAAGCAGATACCTTTCCATGAGGAGGTGAAGCTTTCTTTATCTACCATAGTTGAAGATAAGCACCACTGTATCTTTGTTACATATCTTTGCTATGTTAGGGCAAAGTAAGCCTTTTTGTCAACTGTTGAATGACTTCTGATATGAGGGCAGCCTTTTACAGTAAGTCATTCGCAATCACCATGGGGTCATTTTGTCTGTTTAGGAAATGTACATGGAGTATTCAGTGTTTTTTGGTCAGTGTGTGTTGTATCAAAACAAAATGTATCATTTCAAATTATTATCAATTTTTAAAGCAACAAGATATAGTTAGTGTATTCGCAGTGAATTCCAGAATGAACACACAATGCTAAGGGACTTGTGTGATAGTGTTCAAGATATCTGTCTATATATTTTGATACTCAATAAGCACTTTTCACTTCTTCCAGTAGGACTCAAACTCACAATTTCTCGCCTCTCTTTCCAATACATGAAATTGGTTTTGTTTTTATTTTCCCTAAGTATGTGTCTATGTAATTATTGTATACTAAGTAGTATGCAAAATCAGAATGAGTAGTTTCTGTCTTACAAGTGCTCTCAAAAGGAAGCCTATTAAATGTAATTCTACAATTTAATTTGTATGTGGTCTTAAAAGTAATAAATGGCCAATGGATTGGTTGGGGGACTGGGGAGGCACTTCATTTGCAACAGAATGCAAAAAATTACCTTTTTGTGGGGGCAGAGTTTGGATTGTCTACCAACCTGTGAATAATTCAGACTTTCTTGCTCCTAACATATTGTCCTCCTGTGCCATGTGTATGCTTGTATATTTATGAGTAACCAAATACTCCTTGCCACAGATCCTAAGTTTCTTCTTTGCATAGAAACAGCACATAATGAATAAAAAACTGAACTTGAAGTCAGGGAGACATGACTTTATAACCCTATTTTGAATGAATTAATGAATGACTAAAACTTTTATCTTATTTTCTATGTGCAAAGCACTGTGCTGAATGCTGGAGAATACTAATGGAAAAGTAAGATGGTCTACACTTTCCAGAATCACATTTTAAAGGAGAAAACAACACATAGGTAAGGTTTCAACTGTAAGTCAGATGGAAAGGTCCCTTAGGGTTCAACAGAAAAGATGTCACTGCCTTTTTTTGAGTACCATTTACAATAATAAAATCATATCATTTTCTGATGCTGAATCATTTGATGATAGAAGGACATTGGTGTCAAGAACTGTCCTTTCTGGGTCCTTAGTAACTGTGTCTGCAGCATTGGCATGAGTGGTTGCAAGGCTACTTCCCAAAGAGGCTGCTTCCCAGAATGATGACTGCAGGTACTAGTCTGGAAACCTTGATCTATTTCCAAGGCTTTTGGGTTCAAGGTCATGAACACCTACAAGCTGAGTGACTCAAATCAGGAAGGTCAATTAACCTGAATTTGATGATCTCTAAGCTTTAAGAATCTTTGCTCCTATGGATGATGACAGCTAGATAAATTTCAATAGAATTCTGGTCTGAGACAAGTTCAGTAAATCATACATGGAAGGGAGTTTCCATAGAAACACTTAATTCAACATATTTTGAGTATAATATGTTTTCTTTCTTTACTATCCCCCAAAGAGGATGAACCTTTTGTCTTATCTTGCCATGTTGGAATAGACCTCCATGCCACTCTGCTCACCATTCTCCCACACAAAGATTCTCCCCCCTCTTCCAACACTCTTTTGTCTGTTGTCTTTCCCGATGTCCCATGTGAATATAAGTTGTTTGAAGGTAGAAACTGCCTTACTTCTCCTTGCATCCCCAGTGCTTATCACAGTGCCTCTTCCTAAACTATAGTGATCACTTAACAAATGCTGCTACTCTGTAACTATAGCTAGATTAGTTAACCTCTCCTGCTCTTATTTCCCTCATCTGTAAAATGAGGAGGGTGGACTAGATTATTTCTGAGGCCCTTTCAAGCTTTGGATCTATATTTTATAGCCAAAGTTCTTAGCATGGGAGTCTATAAGATTTTTGTAACTGTTTCAAATAATCAGTTTCCTTGGTAATCCTGTGCACTTTATTTAATGCATTTAAAAACATTAATCTGAGAAAGGGTTTGTCAGAATGCCAAAGGAATCCATGACACAAAAAAGGTTAAGAAACCATGATCTACAGTAAGTATGTCCTTTCAAGTGTCTGGTTTCAAAGTAGCAAGTACTGAGAATCTTCCTCTTCATTCCAATTCTGTTCCCAGCCAAGAGTCCTAAGAGAATACACAAGAGCTCATGGAGAGTCTATAGCTTCCCTACTGAATCCCTCCATTTTTGGCCTGGCAAAAAACACTCCTAGATGATTTGCATAATCACATTCAGCTGCCTCATCAAGATTTTTTCGGAAGTTAAAAGAAAAAGAAATAATCAAGGGAAATTTGAGCACCTTGTCAGTTTTGAACAACCCAAGAGTGCTCACTCAGGTGGAAACAGATCTCCCATGTGTCAGAAGGTAGCAGATAGAGATTTGTAGTTACTACCTCTAAACATGAGAATATCTGAATCTCTGAATTTGTAATTGATTTAACTGCTTTCTTGGAGGAAGGGAGTTTGCCAGAATCCTCTCAAGGAAAATAACCCAAAGGGAGAGGTCACCCGGTAGGCCCTTTATAACCAACATTATAACTCACAAACAATTCTGTCTTCTACCAGACCTGAAAACTCTGGAGAATTATCCCTTTGCAAGTGGATGAGTGCTACATATAAAATCAAAGGGAAACCAAAAGAACTGTGGAGAAGACATAGCAGAGAAATGATTGCTGCTATGTTTAAGTTTTTGAATTGGCAAGCTCCTAGGTCAGAAAACTGAAGCTCAGAGAATTAAATAACTTGCCTATGTTCACGTAGCTATGAAGCGGAAGAGTCCGCACTTACCTTTTCAGTTTCTTATGTTCTTTGCAACCATATGACATTGCCTCCTTGGTTAGCACCAGTAAGGGATAGAATGAAGAAACAGATTTCAAAAAAGTGGGTTTATCTCTTTAGAGTTGGAGCCTGTAAATAACAAAATGCTAAGAGAGAGAAAAGGAAATTTGGGAGGAGAAGATTGGAAAGTCCATATACATCTTAATTTTTATTTAAGAAGCATCTTGGAGCAGTTGATAGGGGTGTAAGGAAGAGGTGATTCCCCTCCCTTGATCTTAGTGTGAATAACATGTTCTATGTTCTGATCAATCAGATATAAACTCAATATGATCAAAGTTTAACCATCTCCACAGAATTGGTTGAAAAGCCTCTATACATGAGAGGAGACATTCCAGCAAGAAAATTTTATGAGTGACTTGAAAGGCAGGTATTTTGTGTCTATGCTAGAAGAAAGCAAGAGAAGGGGGAGACAAAGGCTGGAAGAAATGGCACATTCCAACCCCTATGCCCAGAAGAGGACCTTTAGTTAGAACAATAGTTAAATCTCTTACGTTCTCTCAAGGTGCCTGGAATCTAAATATGCAATATGCAGGTGAGTTTTTGCCTTCTTTAAAACCAGATTTCAATCAGTATGTCAGAATTCATATTCCTTCTTGATTTTGAGATTCTGTTGATTAACGCTAATTCAACCTTTCAGAAAATTCTTATTTTAGAGACAATCATGCCATTAATACATAAATATTTGGGAAAGCTTGAAAGCAAAAATCATATTGCCAGAAGCTTTCTCTAAATCACCTTTGGAACTTACGATGGCTATTGCAGTATGTATTTTTTTCTCCTTTCTGCCTTTAATTTATATGCTAATATTTATGTTGTTACATATTCATAAATGCCTTGCTGAAATCCTCCCTTTTGCCATTAGTTTAAATGACTTCTTACTAAATTTGTTAAATCAATCCAAATCCTTCCCACACTTTATTTCATATGCATTTTCTTTAATTCTTGCACTTTTTTGCATATGTATTGTATATATTATATTTAAATCTTTGTATTAACTATTAGATTTCCATTCTCTGATGTCAGAGCTTTGCAAATACAGATGAATTGTTTGAGCCTAAGATATTTAGCCCATTCAGTTCTCAGTGACATTTATTCAGGTGTGGTGAATACTCAGTGGAGATCCCAAAGTACTCACCTAACTGCATCATTATGACTGTCCCCAAAGCAGAACTGAAATGGATGAAAAATTCCATCTATAAATAACAAAAAATATATTTCCTTCCTTTCAGAAGGCTATTCTGCCAAAATTCATTTACCTTCTAATCATGTGATTTGTCACCATGTCTCACTTTACTTTCCACACAGAAATATTATTCAATAGTTTGGGCCTTTTCATCCTGGAACATCTTTCCTCCCTGCTGGCAACCTTCTCCCATGGTGATTTCCTTTTAGCAGCCTCCATTTTAGGGATTGGTCCAGGCCAGTCATGCTCATTTCCTTTCCAGCTGTGCTTCTGACTCCAGACTTCGCCACCTTGCCCCCACAGGTGTATCTCCCTACCTTTTGTAGCTGCCTTTTATAAATCATGTTCCCTCGTTAGAATATAAGAATATGGTTCTTCTCTTTGCTTATATTTGTATCCCCGTTACTTATAAGTGTCTCTTAGTTCTCATTCAGTTGTGTCCAACTCTTCATGACCTCATGGACCATAGCACAACACTGTCTCTGATGTTTTCTAGGCAAAGTGCTTTGCCATTTTCTTCTCCAGTGGATTAAGGCAAAAACAACGGTTAAGAATATAAGTAATTCTGCAATTGATAAATGGTTAAAGGATACAAACAAACAGTTTTCATAGGAAGAAATTAAAAGTATCTAGTCATGTGAAAAAAAATGTTCTAAATCACTGATTGATTAGAGAGATGCAAAACAACTCTGAGGTTCCACATCACACCTCTCAGATTGGCTAGCATGAAGAAACAAGAAAATGATAAATATTAGAGAAGATGTGGGAGAGTTGGAACACTAATTGATTGTTGATGGAGCTATGAACTGATTCAACCATTCTGGAGAGAGGTTTGGAACTATGCCCAAAGGGCTATAAAAATGCGCATACCCTTTGACCCAGCAATATCGCTTCTAGGGTTGTAGCCCAAAGAGATCAAAAAATGGGAAAAGGTCCCACATGTACAAAAGTATTTATAGCAGCTCATTTTGTGGTGGCAAACAACTGGAAATTGAGGCAATGTCCATCAATTGGTAAATGGCTGAACAAGTTGTGGTATGTGAATGTAATGGAATACTATTGTGCTATAAGAAATGATGAACAGACAGACTTCACAAAAACCTGGAAAGACTTATATGAACTGATGCTGAGCGAAAGAAGCAGAACCACGAGAACATTATACACAGTAACAGCCACAGTGTGCGAGGACTAATTTTGATAGACTTAACCCTTCTCAGTAATGCAAGGACTTAAACATTTCCAAAAGACTCATGATGAAAAATGCCATCCACATCCAGAGAAAGAAGTAGGGAGTTCAAATGCAGAATGAAGCAGACTATTTTCTTTTTTGTTATGTTTTGTTTTGTTTTTCTCATAGTTTCTCCCATTCGTTATAATCTTTCTATGCAATATGACTAATGTGAAAATGTTTTATAAGAATGTACGTGTAGAGCACATATAAGATTGCATAGTGTTTTGGGGAGAAAGGCAGGAGGAAGGGAGGAAAATTCAAAACTTATGGAAGTGAATGTTGAAAACTGAAAACAAATAATAAATTTGGGGAAAAATATTTTTTAAAAAAAGAGAAAAAAAGGTCAAGTGACTTACCCAGGGTCATACAACTAATAACTATCTGAAACTGAATTTGAACTTGGGTCTTCCTGACTCCAGATCCAGCCTTCTAACCACTGAACCATCCAGCTACCTTCTCTGGCAGGTAGCAAGTGCTTAATAAATGCTTGTTGTCTTATGGCCAACCTCACAACTGTAACTGCCTTCCAGACATCTCAGATTAGATATTCAATCAGCATCATAAACTCAATATATCCAAAATAGAATTCATCTTTCCCTCTAACCCGCCACCTCATCCCCACACACACCTCCTATCTTTCCTATTATTGTAGCGGGCAAAACTATCCCTCTAATCCCTCAAGCTCACAACCTACGAATGATCCTGGTTTCCTCTTTCTCACATCCCAATAGTCAATCTGTTGCCAAGGCATGTTGATTTCACCTTTGCCATAAATAAATCACCACTCTGATATTACAACTACTCTACTGCAGGTCCTGATCCTCGGCCGCTTTGCAGTTCCTCAAAGAAGATACTCCGACTCTCAGGTCTGGACATTTCCTCGACTGTCCCTCATGCCTGGAATGCTCTCTCTCTTCTCATCTTTGCTTTCTGGCTTCCCTGCTTTCCTTTAAATCTCATCTTTTTGAGAAAGTCTTTTCCAACCCTCCTTAATTTTAATGCCTTCCCTCTCTTAATTATTCCCTATTTATCCTATTCATAATTTATTTTGTATATATTTGTTTGTATGTTATCTCTCCCATTAGATTGTAAGTTCCAAGGAAGGAGCTGTCTTTTTCTTCTTTTTTTCGTTCCCAGTGCTTAGCACAATGACTGGCACATAATTTGCACTTAATAAATGCTTATTGATTGATGAATTGATTGAAATCATTTAAAGATGGGTCAGTTTGACTACAGTGAATCCAATTTCTCTTTTCTATGTTTGCTTCCTTCTGCTATTCCACCTTCATATTATACACTTAGTTGTTCTCTCTCCCCTTCTGACCATAAATGACTCTTAGGATATGGTTTTATACCAGTCATTTACACTCTAGTGAGAATTTGTGGCCAGGTCACATTTTCCAAGTGTATTTGCATTTTAAAACATCTCTACTTACTGAGTGTGGATTCTTAAACCTTACTAAATGCTTGTTGATTAAGAAACTTTAGGCAGAAGAAGAGAAATAGTACAAGTATTTATAGGACAGCAGGATACCTTCCTGACATAAAGTCACAGAGTCCACCCAAAAGACTGGCCCCCTTGTTAAGTGATGCTTCCCTGTCTTGGGGCTATGGACAAAGTCTGAGACCTGCCAGGTTTATATTACCTATGATTCAGGCCAATCCCCAATACTGTGATGAGAACATTCAAATCTTTTCAACATTCTGCTTTTACTTCAGTACATTCACTCTCTTTTCCTCCCCCTGCCCCTTAAGAAAATAAGCTCCTTTGAAAAATATAAGCATTCCTAAATTCTCAGTGCACAAAGTAGGTGCTTCATAAATATTTATTGAATGGTATGTAGGTAGAACTGAATATACATAGATCCACCCTAGAGATGAGGAGTCCAAAGAACTATAAGAGGATGACTGACTGGATGGCTGGATGGAAAAAAGCATTTATTAAGCACTCACGGTCTACAAAGGTCTGTACCAAGTGCAGAGGAAACAAAGAGATACGTAAGACAGTCCCTACACTCAAGGAGCATTCTAATGGGGAAAATAATACATATGAAAAGTTTCTGTGGCAATTCAGAAATATCCTATAGTCCTTAAGGTGCAGCAAAGTAGATGGATTTTAAAAAATCATCTTTAAAGCTATTGCCACAGATGAAATCATATAGTTTCTGATGTGGAACCATTCGAGAGCAGCAAGAAATTAGTTCTTTTCTGAGTGGTTAACTTGCAGAACTCACAGAAACAATCCACAGCCCTTTGGTTTCATAGCCTTGAACTGTCCCTTCTGGAGGTGGTGCTGGTAAGGGTTTGACCTGACGACCCAGTTTGCCTCCCGCCTCTTCAGGGTGTGTTGCTGATTTAGTTACCGTTCCTTATTTGCCCCAGAGGTGGCAGTAGGGACAGATAAGGAAGAGTAGGTAAATCAGTAATTTCCAATTATCTTTATCAACCATCCTGTCTCATGTTGAGGGAAAAACAGTCCCAGAAAAGAGATCCAATTTCCCCAAGATTACCAAGAGAATCCTGGTCTCTTAACTTCTGAGACTTTCTCTACATATCACTTCATTAATTGCCCAGTTTCCAAGAAAAAAAAAATCATTTCAATTCACTAACTTTCGAACAAATTAAATAAATATATGAACATTGAATAAATCCATTAAGGCCTTATTCCAATGCATCCTCCACTGAGCTACAAATTAGTCTTCCTAAAATTCAGGTCTCATGATTCCTGTCCCCTACTCAATAAGCTCTAATGGTTCCCTATAATTTCGAGAATTAAATATAATATCCTGTTTGACTTTTAAAATCACTCACAATCTGGCCCTTTCCTCCCTTTTTAGTCTCTTTACACTGTGTTCTTCCTATTGTTGCTGTATTACAATTGTTTCAGTCGTATCTGACTCTCTGTGACCCCATTAGGAGTTTTCTTGGCAAAGACACTGGAGAGATTTTGCCCTTTCCTTCTCCAGTTCATTGTACAGATGAGTAAACTGAGGCAAACAAGATTAAGTGACTTGTCCCGTTTCTGAGGCCAGATTTGAACTCGGGAAGGATAGGTCTTCCTGACTCCAGACCTGGTGACCTATCCATTGAAGCATTAGCTGCCCTCACATATTTTACCATTTATAAAATTACAAAGAGCCAGTCCTATCAATTCTATCTTCAAAACCTCTCTAATATGGGTCCCCATTCTTTCTTCTGACACTGCCACCACCTTGGTGTAGGATCAATCACTTTGTGTCAATTCTATTAAAACTGCTTTCTACTTGATCTCCCCCTCCCAAATATCTCCTTATTCCAGTTCATCATCAACTCAACCATCAAAGTGATCTTCCTAAAACTCAAGTCTAACCATGATGCCTCCTATTCAACGAATTCCAATTTGGGGCAGCTAGGTGGCACAGTGGATAGAGTTTCAAGCCTGAAATCAGGAAGACCTGAGCACAAACAGCCTCCAACACTTACTAGCTCTGTGACCCTGGGCAAGATACTGACCCCTGTCTGCCTGTTTCCTCATCTATAAAATGGGGATAGTAATAGCACCCACCTCCAAAAGTTGTTGTGAAGATCAAGTGAGAAAATAATTGTAGTTAGCATAGTGCCTAGCACATAAATAAATATTGTATAAATGTTAATGATGGCAATGATGACGATGATGATGAATATGCGTGACTTTTAAAGCCCTTCACAATCTGGCCCCTTCCTACCTTTCAAAGCTTTTCACACTTTCCAACCATTCTTTTTTCCACCATCTACTCTGTGTGGTTTCAGTTCCTCCAACATCTTGCTTCATCCAGGATAATGTTTATCAGAAATCTCATCAACATGGTGATTGCTTTACTGTTGGTACTCAACACCTCCTCAGTTGCTTCTCCCCTATGACTACAGGGCAGAACAAAAATCATCTCCCAAAACCACCCTTTAGAAGGCTCAAAATTTCCAAGTCTTCATTTCCTACCATGTACTCTGTTTTTGACTCTAGCAATATCCTATCTCCATGGTAGTTACCTTCTGGCAATTACCTGCACAAGCCCCATTTCTAGTTTTCTTTTGTGTATTGTTTCCCTTCATTAGATTGTAATCTTCTTGAGGGCAGAGACTGCATTTATTTCTTTATTTGTATCCTTACTCTTAGCATAGTACCTGACACATAGTCGGTCCTTACTAAATATCTTACTATTGATTGACTCCTGACATTTTAGCTCCCTCCAGATACTCTGCCATACAGCTACATTGGCCTACTTGCCCCTCCTCTCACAGAACCCTCCACCTCCCAAGTCCATACCTTTTCATTGCCTTTCCTCATTCTCAGAGTACATTCTCTCCTCACCTCCACCTCCCATCTTTCTTCAAATCTCAATAAAATCTCACTTTTTGAAAGTAGCTTTTCCCAGTTCTGCTTAATACTAGTGCCTTCCCCTCGAGATTACCTACAAGTTAACCATTACATAGTTTACATCCCTTATGTATATATAATTGATTCACTGTTACATTGGATGGGCTAGGATAGTATAAACCTTTTAATTTTGTATTCCCAGTGCTTGACACAGTACCTGACACATAGGGAAAATTTAACAAATAACTCTTTGTTGACTTGCCTTGAACAAACTTGGTCCTAAAGAAGAGAAATGAAAAGAAACCTCCTGGGAGGTCGACAGATATGGAAGATTGCACATATATTCTGATTTTTCAATGTATCAGTAAGTTTTGCTGATTTTTTTTTTCTTTTTCCTCTTTTCTTTTTCAAAAACATTGATCTCAGAGGGAGGAATGGAAGAGAATATAGTTGGAAGTTTGAATAATATGAAATCAAAGAGATAATAATGAGAAGATACTTCCTATGAGGTTGACAGGTATGGACAATTAATTGCACATATTTTCAGACTTTTTTCAATGTGTGGATTGACTTTGCAAATTTTTTTCTCTTCAAAAAATTATATGAGACAGATCTCAGAGAGGGAGAGGAAGGGGGAAATTTAAGTAAAAACAAAAAGAATCAATAATTTTTTAAAAAGAAAATTGTGTTTTCTTTGCTACAAAACCTCATGCTGCTGTTTTAAAATTAAACTGCCACGCAAGGAAGTAATCCAAAATATATTCACTCTCCCACTCTTCTTCACATCATCAGCTTTCGATGCTTTTTTTCTCCTTCTCACGGATGACAGAAGAGTTTTTACAATGTCGTGTTCATCAAGCTGAACACGTTCTATCCTCCATCTCTTTTGCCTGCCAAAGCAAATAAAAAAGTGTCCTCCAAAATCAGATATGAGGACAAGGATTATCTGAAGACCTGTGAAGGCTGGATAAGGGAGAAGCTCTTAATGGAGACACTGTAAATTTCTATACATTTTTACAAAATCAAAAGGTTAGAGATGAATGGAACCTCAAAAATTATCTAATCCATTCCTTTTTTTTTTTTAACAAAAACAAGGACATTAAGCCCTAGAGAAATAAAATCAACATTCAAGGTCACACAGAAAGTGAACAAGAAGGACAAAGATTCTTACTGGGACATTATGAATCCTAATTTCATGTTCTTTCTACTCTATCATATAATTTTTTTTATTTTTAAATTTTTTCTCCCATTTATATTACTTGATTTTCTTCTTTTTTAGGCTTAATCATTCATAAGATTCTTGCTATGTTCCTTAAGCTGCTACTCCACCCCTTCAGCAATACTGAGGATTTATAAGGAGTAATGCGCATTATTTTGGTCAACTCACCTTGCAACCAATAAAAGCGCAATTATCCCTTCCACATCACAACTTTACCCACTGAGGTTTCAATATATTATGGACTGGCAAAAGAAATGAAATGGGAACTTTTGGGGAGCTTTGCCAAAGCTATAGATGCCATCAAAGGTCTGTAGATGATATAGAATAAGTTTAGAAACTCAGAAACACACTATATACATATATATAGAGGGGGGGAGGGGAGAAGAGTGTTGTATAATATCTACATGTTTTATCTTTTAATAACATAATAATTTAGACTTCTTCTCTGGTACAAATGGAGGACCAAAAAATTTATCATATTTTTCAAGTCCCTAACCCTTGCTATGTGGAGGTATAGAGTTATGGTAATCTATCTGGCATTGTCCTGTATGGTGAATGAGCTTATAGCTACAAGCAACATGCTCTAATCTATTGAGGCTTAGTACCATCATAATTGAATTATTAAATAGAAACACATAGCAAGCGTCAAAAGACAATCAGGCACTAAATTAACATAATATAATAAAGTTAATATAATCAAATTGTCTTTTCAAATCTTAATATGTGGTAGAGTAGAAAGAATGCTACATACAAATCATCACAAAACTTGTAGGACCCTGAGAAGTCACTTGAACTGTGCCTCAGTTTCTTCATCTTCAAATAACAGCGTTGGACTAGATAGAACTGAAAATTCCCTTTCAGTTATAAAACAATGATTCAGTGATCCTAGTAGTGTCTTATATTACTCTCCTTCACACGTTATCCAACAGCCAAACAAGACTTTTCTTTGCTCCCCAAACAGGTACTGTGATCACTTAGTCTCCATGTCTGCAATGCGCTTAGTGAATCAGTCAACATGTATTTATTAAGTCCCCACTATGTGCCAGGCATTGTGCCAAGTGCTAGAGATACAAACTCAACAAATAAATAATCCCTCCTCATGAGGATCTTACATTGTAATGGAAAATACCAGTACATATGTAAGTTTATACAGAATAAATATTAAGAAATTAAATACAAAGTAATTAAATATATGGCAATTTGAGAGGGAGGACATTGCCAGCTGGGGAGAAAGTAGAAGAGGTTTTTTTTCACAAAGGAGGTCGCACATGAGCTAAATCTTGAAGGATGAGAGGGACTCTAAGTCAGAGGGGTAAGGAGCATACAAGATAAATTCCAATGCAGAGGGACTGGAAGGGCAGGTGGAGCTGTGAGAACAGAGAGAAGACTGGCTGGGCCGGGTTGTAGACTTCAGAAGTAATAACATCCAATGAGGCTACAAAGAAGGACTGGGGACAGACTGTGAAGGTAATGAATTCAAAAGCTAATCAAAGGGATTGTATTTTCTCCTATGAACAATAGGGACCCACTGAAGTTGACTGATAAAGGAGTGACAAGGTCAGATGTGAACTTAAAGAAAATCACTCGGACAAATGTGTGAATGGTGAACGTGAGTACTGACAGACTTGAGACAGGGAGAGCAAGGCAGATTGTGGATGTAGAAATAGTAAAATATGGCAACTGTTGAAATATTTGTTCAGTCTTTCCAGTCATATCCGACACTTCATGATGTCATTTGGGATTTTCTTGGCAAAGACATTAGAGGATTTGCCATTTTCTTCTCCATCTCATTTTACAGATGAAGAAACTGAGGGAAACAGAGATTAAGTGATCTGTCCAGGGTCACACAGCAAGTGTCTGAGGTCACATTTGAACTCAGGTCTTCCTGGTTCCAGGTCCTGTTGCTCTATCCACTGCACCACCTAGCTTTAAAATAATACCTATCATTTAAAACTTAATTAAAATGCTACCTCCTCACAGAAACTTTCTCTGATTTCACCTTACTCCCATCACTAAGAACCTTCATGGTCATAACTTAGAGAGATTTTACACCTCTCCAGTACATTTGTCATATTTGGGGGGAGGGGGAATATAGAAGCTTTTTCTTCAGAAATACATGCCAGTCTCAAGGCTCTGAATAATCGTGCAGTGCCTGTAGAAGCATTTCACAAATATTTGTTGCATTATGCTGGAAAATGAACAACTCATAAGCCCAGCATGCCTTAAGAGTTTCCAAGAGCCCTCACCACAACCACTTTGTGGAAGAGATATTATCATGTATTCTCATAGCCATTTGAACTCATAAGGAACTTTCTGGTTGCCAGAGGCAGGTATTTTTCTTCCTCAGTAGAATGTTATGGGGAACAGGAAGGAGAGTTGTAGGAGAGACAGGGTCCAGAATTTAATGGGTGCAATTTTGGAGCTGGTATTTGTGAGTCTGAAATACAGTTTTAAAAAATAAATCTCAGGGATTTTTTTATATCACCAGTATTTCCTGATGTATCACATCCCAGAAAGCCATTTACTATAATAAAGAAAAAGGGGGGAGCTTAGCAAAACTAACCAAATATTGAAAATATCTAACATTATGAGAACATAACACAAAGGTCAGGCATTCAAGGTTCACTATATGCATCGAGCACTGGGCTAAGAGCTGGGAAAACAAAGGCAAAAATTCCTGCCCTCAAGGCACTTACATTCTATTGGGGGAGACAAGACATAAATATTTTGGTACATACAAGATATATGTTGTGTAGAAGAAAGGCAATCAGAGAGGGGAAGGCATTAATAGGTAGGGGGATCAGGAAAAGCCTCCTATAGAAAGTGGGATTTGAGCTGGATCTTCAGGGAAGCCAGGGAAACTGAGGCAAAAGTGACAAGACAGAACATCTCAGTTGTGCAAAACAGCCATTGCAAATTCACTGAGAGGGAAGATGAAGCATTGTGTTCTACAAGTAGGCCTTCTTTCCTGAATCACACAATGTGTGAAGGATAATAAAGTGTAAGAAGACCAGAAGAGAGGCATAATGAAGCAATTTGAATTCATGCCTGGGATTTGCTAATTAGATGCCCAAAGCTATTCATATACCCCTTTGGACAAATCTACTATTTCTATCTACATTACCCATATGGAGAAATAGTCACATCAGGGTCCCATTTGTCATCAATTTCTTTTTTCGGCCCTAACCCTCTAAAATGTAGAGACTACTGGGATTGCTACATTATCTAAACTTTTCCAAGGTACTGTTCTCTTTTTTGCTTCCTTCACCTTCATCATCAAAAGTCTGACCCCTTCAGACAGATGTAATGAATTTGTTTTGACTATAGTAACTCACACAGAACTGTGTACCAACATGTGGAAGTTTGCAGTCTGCCCCAGTGGAATGATTGCCTACAAGAATGAAATCCAAGATATTCTGAAAGATTGAAGTATTCTTATAAAGAACTTTGCTGACAGTTTCTTCAGAATATCTACTCAGCCACAGCATGCAAACAGCACTTACCCTACATCCATATGGTTGTGCCACATGATGGGAAGTCATCAATAAATATTTGCTGTTGTTAAGAACAAACTGCTGATACCCAATTTGGTCATTTTTTTCTTTTTTTCTCTTTTTGGAACAGTGCCTGCTGCGTCTGAAAGATGCTCTCATGCAATAGTACTTTTGTTTAATGTTGCTTTCATGCAGTCACGTCTAAAATTGGCCAAAATGCTTGAAAACAACATTAGAAACAATCTGGTCCTGGCATAAAGAATGGACCACATGTACACTTTCCCCAGCACATATGTCCTTTTCAGAGTATACATCTCTTATTAAAGCCAATCACAGAACTGAGAATTGGATTCTATTATTTTATATAATATTCCCTTTAAATCCTGTAAGCATGAAAATGCCAATATAGATCAGTCAATATTTTTGTAAACATATTCTGCAGGTGTTTAGACAAACCTAAGATGTAATAAATTGCTTTTCAGTACTCATATATGTAGAAATAATGGTAACAGTAGACCTACAAAGCAGGAGCATATGTCCACATAAAGTACAGAATTTCCCAAATAGAAATGATCCTGAGAAATTAATCTACAAGAGAATGCAATAAAAAGTGAGTTTGCCAAGTTCTTCCTGAATTCATAGCCTGATTTATTTTATATCTGCTAATAAGATCAGAGTTGGGAACCTGGAGATTGTCTACTCTGCCCAACTTACTTTAAGAATGAAGAAACAGAGAAACATAAGGGCCTGTCCAAAGTCACAAAGATACCTAGGAATCAAACCCAGATCCTCAGACTCCAAAGTCAATATTCTTTCCAATAGATCCCTAAGCTTTTTCAATGCCTGCTAATATTCATTTTGTATTAATTTGGATATAAAGATGGAATTATGTTAATTATGAATTCCATAATAACAATGTTACTATTTCCAGTATTCCAGGCTAGCTCTGTGCCCAGATTAAGAAACCTCTTATGTGACTTCTAAGACCGGCAGGGTCCATGGAAAGGATATTATGGCCACTGATCCAAACTACACATGAAAGGAATCCCTACTATAACACTAACAGACAAGTGGTCCTTTGGTATTTGCTTTAAGACTGCAATGAGCAGGGATCCATCACCTCTCAAAGCAGCCCTTTCCACTGTGCAAAGCTTTGTTAGGAAGGTTTTCTTTTCTTTTTTTTTTTAATATAAATTTATTGATTTAACTTTTTACATTCATTTTCACAAAATTTTGGGTTCCAAATTTTCTCCCCATTTTCCCCCTCCCCCCACCCCAATACACTGAGGATTCTAATTTTCCCTATCACCAATTTGCCCTCTCTTCTATCATCCCTCCCTTCTCTTGTCCCCATCTTCTCTTTTGTCCTGTAGGGCCAGATGACTTTCTATTCCCCATTAACTGTATGTCTTATTTCCTAGTAGCAACAACAATACTAAACAGTTGTCCCTAAAACTTGAGTTCCAAATTCTCCCCATCCCTCCCTCCCCACCCATTCCCTTTGGGAAGGCAGGCAATTCCATATAGGCCATATCTGAGTAGTTTTGCAAATGACTTCAATAATAGTCATGTTGTGTAAGACTAACTGTATTTCCCTCCATCCTATCCTACCCCCCATTGTTTCTATTCTGTCTTTTGATCCTGTCCCTCCCCAAGTGTGTTGACTTCAAATTGCTCCCTCCTCCCATTGCCCTCCCTTCCATCATCTCCCCCCTTGCTTATCTCCTTCTCCCCCACTTTCCTGTATTGTAACATAGGTTTTCATACCAAAATAAGTGTGCATTTTATTCCTTCCTTTAGTCAAATGTGATGAGAGTAAACTTCATGTTTTTTTTCTCAGCTCTCCTCTTTTTCCCTCCACTAAAAAGTCTCTTGCTTGCCTCTTGAATGAGAGATAATTTACCCCATTCCATTTCACCCTCTCTCATCCCACTACATTTCTCTCTCACCGTTTACCTTAATTTCTTTTAAGATATGATCCAATCCTATTTAATTCACTCTGTGCTCTCTGTCTCTGTGTGTGCATGCATGTGTGTATGTGTGTGCATGTATGCGTGTACGTGTGTGCATCTCTGTGTGTATGTGTGTGTGTAGTCCCACCAACTACCCAGATACTGAAAAGTTTTAAGAGTTACAAATATTGTCTTTCCACATAGGAATGTAAACAGTTCACCTTTGGTAAGTCCCTTATGACTTCTCTTTGCTGTTTACTTTTTCATGCTTCTTCTCATTCTTGTGTTTGAAAGTCAAATTTTCTTTTCCGCTCTGGTCTTTTCATCAAGAATGCTTGAAAGTCCTCTGTTTCATTGAAAGACCATATTTTCCCCTGAAGTATTATACTCAGTTTTGCTGGGTAGGTGATTCTTGGTTTGAGTCCTAGTTCCTTTGACTTCTGGAATATCCTATTCCACACCCTTCAATCCTTTAATGTAGAAGCTGCTAGATCTTGAGTTATCCTGATTTTATTTCCACAATACTGGAATTGTTTCTTTCTAGCTGCTTACAATATTTTCTCCTTGACCTGGGAATTCTGGAATTTGGCCACAATGTTCCCAGGAGTTTCTCTTTTTGGATCTCTTTCAGGTGGTGATCGATGGATTCTTTCAATACTTATTTTGCCCTCTGGTTCTAGAATCTCAGGGCAGTTTTCCTTGATAATTTCATGGAAGATGATGTCTAGGCTCTTTTTTTCAGGTAGTCCCATAATTTTTAAATTGTCTCTCCTGGATCTATTTTCCAGGTCAGTTGTTTTTCCAATGAGATATTTCACATTCTCTTCCATTTTTTCATTCTTTTGGTTTTGTTTTGTGATTTCTTGGTTTCTCAGAAAGTCATTAACCTCCATCTGTTCCATTCTAATTTTGGGAGAACTATTTTCTTCAGTGAGCTTTTGAACCTCCTTTTCTATTTGGCAAATTGTGCTTTTGAAAGCATTCTTCTCCTCATTGGCTTTTTGAACCTCTTTTGCCAATTGAGTTAGCCTATTTTTCAAGGTGTTATTTTCTTCAGCATTTTTTTGGGTCTCCTTTAGCAAGGTATTGACCTGTTTTTCATGCTTTTTTTGCATCTCTCTCATTTCTCTTCCCAGTTTTTCCTCCATCTGTCTACCTTAATTTTCAAAATCCTTTTTGAGCTCTTCCATGGCCTGAGCCCATTGGATATCTTTATTTCAGATGTTTGGGATACAGAGGCCTTTGCTTCTATGTCTTTCCCTGGTGGTAAGCATTGTACTTCCTCATCAGAAAGGAAAGGTGGAAATATCTGTTCACCAAGAAAATAGCCTTCCATGGTCTTATTATTTTTCCCTTTTCCGGGCATTTTCCCAGTCAGTTACTTGACTTCTGAGATTCCTCTCCACCCCCACCTAGATCTGCCCAGCTAGTGCTTGGGGTCTGAGATTCAAATGCTGCTCCCCAGCCTCAGGGCTTTCAGTGGTGGGTGTGGCTGCTATTCAATGTGAGCTTAAGTTCTAGTGCTCAGGTGGGGGTAGGGCCGCCTCCCAGGCTCAGTTCCCTCAGGGGGTGTATGCAGAGATCTTCAGTAATGAAGCAGAACTCCTGTCTGCTTGGGGATCCCAGGTCTGCTTCTGTCCCTGTCTCAGCCGCTGTCTCCTGAGGGGGCCTGAGTTATGGAGACACCCCGCTCCCCTCTTGGCCAGCCCAGAAGTCTCTCTCACTGACCTGTAGTGCCTGTGGGTGGAGGGACCTACGCGGCCACCAGAGGTTCCGTCCCTGAAGCCTGCTCGGATCTGCTCCTCTCCGGGCTCTGTGCCCAGAGCTGGGCTCCTCTGTCCAGTGTGCGACGGACCTTTGGTGCCAGTTTTTCAGGGCTTTCTGGAATGGAAATCTCCACTGTGTTGCTGTGTGGCTTGCACTGCTCCAGAATTTGTGGGGAGTTCTTTTTACAGGAAATTTATGAGTTGTGGGTTCGGAGCTAGCATACGTGAGTCATTCTACTCTGCCATCTTGGCTCCTCCCCAGGAAGGTTTTCTTGACATCAGGTCTAAATTGGACTCCTTTCACACATCTCTTAGAGTCAAACAGACCAAGTTAAATCCTTCTTCCACATGATAGTCCTTCAAATACTTGAAGACATCTACCATGTGCCCCCTGAATTTTCTGTTCTAAATGTTGAATCATATCTGACTCTTCATGACCCCATTTGGGGAATTCTTGGCAAAGATACTGGAGTGGTTTGCCATTTCCTTCTATAAATGAGGAAACTAAGGAAAGCAGGGATAAGTGCTTTCTCAAGGTTATAAAGATAGCAAGTGTGTGAGGCCAGATTTAAACTCAGGAAGATGAGGAGAGAGAGAACAGAGAGACTGAGGGAGAGAAAGGGAGAGGGAGAGAGAAATTTTGCCTTTCTCTTGACTTATCTTGCAGTGACTTCTCAAGGCCAAAGACATTGTTCATATTGACAAATTTTGAACACTGGAGGTAAATGACCAGGATTTGATTTGCTTCTACTTTAGAACATATCTAAGCCGGTTAAGAGACTCATTAAGGTACCTCAATCTTTCCTCATATATTTCTTCATTTTTTCAACCCCTAACATCATCTTTTTGTTCCTCTATATGCCACCAATTTATCATTCGGTAATCAATGCCAGCATTCAAGAGCACCACCTCATAAGTCATTGCTGTCTCAGTGCCTGTGCCTCTACCACTGAAATGCACTACCTCTTCACTTCCATTTCAAAAATTTCCTCTCTTACTTCAATATGTAGTTCACTCATCACCTACTAAATGAAGTCATTCCTGCTCCCCACCAACTATTAGAGCCCTCTCTCCCTAACAACCTTGTATTTAACTATTTTGTATTTATTCTGTATGTACACACACACACACACACACACATTATATATATATATATATATATATATATATATATATATATATATATATATATATCCTTCTTATCCACTCCATTAGAATGTAAACTCCTTGTAACAACTGTTCCTTCTTTCTATAGCACTAAAACAATACCTAGCACATATCATAGCCACTTAATAAAAGCTTTTTCTGTACAGGTCAATACTAACAAGGATTAGCCTACCTTAATAGAAAGGGTGTCAAAAGTATTAGTACAGTTATAAGCTTCCATAAATTTTTCAGCTGCATGTTGCAAACACCTAAAAATATAACTTAAATTTCAATTATATATCCATTTATCTTGTAGGTATTTAGTTTGGGGAATTATAAATTTTTTTTTTTATTTTAACCAGAGAAGGCACCTTCCTGTTATGCATAGCATGTACAGCAGTTTCTGAATGAGATTGTCACAGGCTTGTAAATCAATTGAGAAAAGTCTTTTTGGTTGGCTACCTCAGTGATCTAATCTGACTCCATTAGACTGTTTCTTGTAAGGTCACATCAAAAGTGTTATGTATGGATCAAAACCTCTTTCTTTGCATGAACTTAAAGCTAAGAATATAAATATAGTTCTTTCAGTAACTGAAAAGCAGTTGATGGTTTTTACAAAGTTCAAAAAATCATCTAAAGAGATATAAAGCACAAGATGGTGGCTATGCTTAATTTTAATAAGAAATATCAACATTTTAATATTGTGAATAATTAACTTTTCAAGTGATTTCTGTAAGCTTGCAACCTTTATGTTTATGACATTAGGAAAGCTTTAAAATGCACTTTTGGGACACTCTATTTACAAAAGATGATTAGAAGGCTGAAAATATATTTCTTTTTTGTTTGTTTGATGTTTACAGAATACCTTAGCACAATCAAATAAAAATCCTTTGAGGGGGGGAAAGGAATCCTTTCAGGGAGCTAAAGAGATAGTATTCCTTGATGAACCAAGATAATGTTCAACTGAGGATTCGAGGACAGTGACCAAAGAGAGTTTTGCGACTGGCATTCAGGTCTCCAAAATGACAGCTAAGTAATGGCACACTTTCCAGTTGATTAATTCCTGCCTAGCTGGGACATCTGCTGTCATTTGAAAACTGTCCAGCCTGAACATCTGAAGCATATGGGAGCAGCACGGAAGGTGTCAATTTGGTCTATAATTAATTAATATTTTCTCATCTCTTGTAAAAAGGATCTCTGAGGGAAAGGTTTCCATTTCTTCTTGGAATGGTGCAACTCTGGATAGTGGTCATTCACCAACTGAATAACTTTCTCAAACCAAACACCCCATTTTTATTAGAATGTAAGTTCCTTGAAGGCAAGACCTATCCTCACTTTTGCTTGTGTATTTCTAGCACTTAGCACAGGGCTTGACAAACAGGTAGGTACTTAACAAGCACTTTTTCATTCATTCATTTATTCATTAATGGTTTGAAGTTCCCTCCTCTGGGTCATGTTCCAATTTATCACCGTGTTTGTAATCCTGACAAATGATGACAGAAGAAAGCATTTTGAAGGCATTCTAAGGGTATGAGAAAGCCATTCTGGTATTAAATATCTATCACTTATACATAATCCATGAAATCTACCTGTGTTGTGAATGTCAGAAATATTAACACATTCAGTCTAAAGTATGGAACAAATGCAGAATGAAGCAGACTGTTTTCTCTTGTGGTATGTTTTGGTTTGGTTTTCCTCATGGTTTCTCCCATTCATTTTAATTCTTCTATGCATCATGACTAATGTGAAAATGTGTTTAATAAGAATGTATGTGTAGAACCCAAATAAGATTGGGTGCCATCTTGGGAAGGGAAGGGGAAGAAAGGGAGAGAAAATTTAAGACTTATGGAATTGATTGTTGAAAACTGAAAACAAATAAATTTATTAAAAAATAAAAATAAAGTATGGAACAAATAGTCAAGTTCTGCAATTGAGACATGGAAAACAAAAATATCTCCCCTGTGCTCTGTGTCTGAAATTTGTCATTTAAGATTTGTTTTATGGCGTTAGAGCACCGTGGTTTTTCAGCATTATATAGAACCTTTTTTTAAAAAAATTGATCATGTGACAAGGTCAAATGAGAGAATACAAAAAAGGGGGGGGACAGGGTTGGATGGAGGGCAATATAGTTAGTCTTATACAACATGACTATTATGGAAGTCTTTTGCAAAATGACACATATATAGCCTGTATTGAATTGCTTGCCTTCTCAGTGGGGTTGAGTGGGGAGAAAGGGAGGGAGAGAAGTTAGAATTCAAAGTATTAGAAAGGAATGTTGAGAATTGTTATTGCATATAACTGGGAAATAAGAAATACAGGTAATGAGCTATAGAAATTTATCTTGCCCTACAAGAAAAGAGAGAAGATGGGGATAAGGGAAGAGTGGGGTGTGACAGAAGGGAGGGCACACTGAGGGAACAGGTGATCACAGTGTGAGGTGTTATGGGGTGGGAGAAGGGGAGAGATGGGAAGAAAAATTGGAACTCAAAATTTTGTGGGAATGAATGTTGAAATCTAAAAATAAATAAATAAAACTATTTTTAAAAATTGATCATGTGCTAGGGAATAAAGAACTCAGAAATGAATACAGGAAGACAGTTGCTCAAAAATGGAATGGGATGCCCTGGAGGCAAGGTCCATTATGAGTGGAGGAAAGGCAAGATGATCATTTGTGAGGTGCATTGTTAAAGTAGCTAATTTTTCAGATAAATGATCAGTGAGACTCCTTATAACTCTGACATTCTATGACTCTGAGTTTCTTATAATATTAAGACAATCATAGAGCTAGAAGGAATCACAGTTTTCTCATTTTTACAAATAGGGAAACTGAGACCAGAGAGGTTAAGTGATCATCAGTTCAAGGTCATATACTTAGTAACTAGAAGGACCAGGATTCAAATTTTGAGTGACTTCAAGTTCATGTACCAAGATACTTCCTGTTAATTCAGTGTTTCTCAAATCTAACTTGGCAATTGAACATATCGGGGCTTGAAACCAAGGATATTGGTCTGGGGAATACTCTCAGGATAAATGGATAAATGGGGCAGTTAGGTGGCTGAGTTGATAGAGTGGCAGGTCTAGAGTCAGGAAGACTCAAGTATGTGAGTTCAAATCCAAGCTCAAACACTTATTAACTATGTGACACTGGGCAAATCATTTAAACTTGTTTGCCTCTGTTCCTCATGTGTAAAATGGACTGGAGAAAGAAATGGCAAAGTCCAGTATATTTGCCAAGCAAACCCCACATGGGGTCATCAAGAGTCAGACATGACTGAAATGACTAAACAAATAAAACAAAAATAGGATAAATGAAAGAGAAGTCAGGGGAGAAATTTATACCAAATTGTACAGAGGAGTACTTTTTGATACACATATAATTACATCTTTCAAATTTTAGGTTAAAATAATCAGAAGACAGAAATTGTCTCTTGCAACTCCTAGTCACATTCTCTAGAACACTGAGTTCCTTAAAACATGTTTTAAGGAATGTTATGTTATTATCAGCAACCGATTACTTCATATGAACTCATTTGACTTTCCTATAGACAATTTATTCAAGTTTTGATGGAAACAAGGAGGAAGAAAGTGGTCAAAAGTGTGGAATGTTGCTCTAAGATAGCAGAATTGAGTATGACACTACAGTGAGTGGAACCAAGTACTCGAGCCAGGGAGGTGAGAAAGGGGACAAGAATGAGCCCCAAAGATCAACTTACTTAATGTCAAATGTTTCCTAGGACCATGGATATATGTTAAGAAAGCTGTGTATTATCAATACTTCTGGATGAGCACTTATGGAATGGTATATTACTATAAACAGGACAGCCTCAAACTCTTGGTAGCAAATGATATTCAGACAACTCAATACCAAACAACAAAGGGATCTATGGTGTGTGTGTTCATCCTTCATTGCCAAAAAAGATCATTCCATCAGAGAAATGATGACATGACTTGCACTTGACTTTGTTTTGAGTAAAAGAGGGCTGTGCAGGTCACCAGCCTCACTTCTCCTCCAGAGCCATCTGAATCCAGCGACCAGATATTCTTCAGGATGACTGGAGATGACCCAGGATAAGGCAATTGGGGTTAAGTGACTTGCCCAAGGTCACAAGATAGTGAGTGTCAAGTGTCTGAGGTGAGATTTGAATTCAGGTCCTCTTGACTCCTGCACTGGTACTCTATGCATTGTACCACCTAGCTGCCCCCTGATCTATGGTGCTGAGGTCATTAAAGTAATACCCAAGTCCAATCTACTTAATAATATTTCAGATTTTATTGCAGAGATTTTGGGGTGATCCAGGATTCAATAAAATTAGGAGAATGGCATCTGCAAGTAGGAGGACTTGGCAAGTTTCACTACTGATAGGGAATATTAGTTTTGGGGGAGCTTTATGTAGGATCTGCTCAATGATACTGGCAAACATATACCTCCTTATTTAACATCTCATGAATGTCAATTTTCAGCAATCTGTTAGACGGTGATCTCCACAGTCATGTCTAGTAGAGAGTACATATTAATGTATGTACAATATATACTTTGAGATTATTCAAGACTATATTATTTTTGTCTTCTGCCTCAAATATTTCATTACCTAAAATGAGAGCAAGCTTCTTATTCTTAGAAGTAAGCAGGCAGAAAAGTTAGACAACTACATGACAGGAAACCTACCATGAACATGATTCATGCATTATTCAATAGGTTAGACTTGGTTTCTGTCCTTTGTGCTCAAAGAGGATCAAAATGACATTGCCATGTTGGGAGTCAAGGTGCAGTGTGTGCAGTTGTGGCTAATGAGCTCTATATGAGCTTGGAAGGCTCTACCATAGGCTGGAAACAAAAAGAGGACACGAACATTTGGATTGGAGTTTTCTCTAAATTTGCTCATCTTGTGTTTATTTTGAGTTAATGCAATACTGCAATGCTCACAGAGCACAGCACTTTCTTTGATGCAGGCATGACATGCTGGACAATCCTGTGCCACTGTCTTTCAAGTCTCACTATCAATTCCAAACATATCAATTTCAAATATCTTCAGAAAGATTTTGAGACTGTTCCTTCAAATCTCCGTATGAACACTTGCTTTGTGTGAGCTCTCCATAAATTAGTTTTTCAGGAAAATGTACAGTTGCCATTCAAACAAGACAGCAAGTCCATCAGAGTCATGCTTTCTGCAGTAGGGTTTGAATACTTAGCAGCTCTGCTCAAGAAAGAACATCAGTGTCTGGTACCTTATCTTGACAGGAGATCTTCAGAATCTTCCTAAGACAATTCAAAGGGAAGCAATTCGGTTTCCTGGCATGCTTCTGGTAGAGTCTCCAAGTTTCACAGGCAAGCAACAAATGAGATCATCCCAAATGCTCTGTAGACCTTCAGTTTGCCAGGCAGTCTAATACTGCTTCTATTTCGCACTTTCCTTCAGTCTCCCAACTGAACTAGCTCTGGCAAGCCATGAGTCAATCTCACTGTCTATCATACATTCCTGGAAAGTAGACTGCAGAGATAAGTGAACTTATAAGCAGCATTCAGGTTGGACAAAATGGTATCTAAATCCATTCTTCAATGCCTGGAGATCATAACTAAACACAAACAATCTGTGCAATGTTTATGAAGTGTAAGAAAGGAAATCATTTGGAACGAAATAAGAAAGCATCGTTACAAAAGCCAATCAATGCATTCTTTGCTTCTTTGAATGAATTAGATTCAACAAATATTTGTGAAGCACCTGTTTTATGCTCATATGTGTTGGGTATCTGACATAGAAAGATAAAAAGTGATAGGTGCCTCAAGGAGCTTATAGTTTAAACAGGGAAGACATAAGAGGGACACATTTCAGTATGATATAATTAAATAAGATAGAATGTGATGAGACTGGGGAGCGGAAAAATTCTCTATGAATATCTGAAGACAGAAGGTCACTTCAGGAAGTCTTCTTGGATGAAGTGGCATGTTTCACTGCACTTTAAGGAATAAAAGAATTTCAACATGTGAAGATAAGAATGAAGTGTGTTGCAGGTATATGAGAATAACCCAAGTCAAAGAGTAGAGTTGGGAGAGAACAGAATGAGACTGAAGAGCAGTTACTAGTCAAGTCTTAGAGCAACAAAGAGAATTAGTAAGGAAACTAGAATGAATTAAGGCTGAAAAGTTAGATATTGATGGGCCTGAGATGTAAGGATAAAGAATTACCATTTTTATCTCATAGACAAAAAATTAATATTTAATTTATATTACTATTTATATTGATATATATAACAAATATTAATGAATTAATATTTAATTTATAAATAGGGGAAGGATATGATCAGATCTGTCCACTAGGAAGTACCAGACAGGTTGGATTTTTTTTTTTTTTACTGTTTCATTAATAGTACAGAACCTTGAAAAAAGAAAGGAAGAATACACTTATTTTCTTTGAGGAAGATAGAAGCAGAAAGAAACAACAAAATGAAAACTGGTGTATATTGTAGTCACAAAATGATAAATCATCCCTTAATAAGAGAAATCTTTACTAATATTTTCTCCTTATCTAAAATGCCCTGGTATGAGTAAGTTAGCATGTTATAGCACAATTATCAGTATACCTACACCCTGTTTTCACCCTTCTACTTCCTATTCTTCAGATTTCGAAGTCTCCAAAATGCTATTTCCTATTGGTGTTCTTCATTCTATTTACTGGTTAATGTGTTCATCTTTTCATCTCAGTGAATGAATTCATGGGGGATTGCTGCTCTGTCTTTGAAATGGACAGACAGAAGATGCCAAGAGTTTATGAGACATCACCTAGCCATTTCCCTAGGATATAGAAAATTTGGTCTAAGAGAAACTTCCATTCATCCCCTTCTCCAGCTGACATGCACATACATACAAGCATGCAAACATGTATGTACATACAAATCAGGACTTAAATGTTAATATATGTATATTACATACATAAACATATGTGTGGATATGCACATATATGAAATCCCTAAGTTTACTTCTGTAGGATATACAATTCACAGTAAGAGTGATCTTGATTTGTTTCCCATCTGACTTTTTGAATATATCTGAAAGCATGGAGACCGGCTATTTCTGTCCTTAAAAAAAGGAAAGGAAAGCTTCTCTGAAGGAGGTAAAAGGTATTGGGAGAGAGAACAACCCAGAAAAGTGAGTCATACATGTAAATCACTCTACTAAGAGCACACAACCCATAAGAATATTGAGAATATTCATAAAACAGAGCTGAAAAATAGATACTCGTTATTGTCTCATATCAAAGTCTTACTTCATTTTTAATAGCCTCTTCCCATTCAATTTTCTCCTTTCTAAGAGCTAGGTAATAGCATAGCATTGTTCAATGGAAGATTTTTAGCTTCTCATTGTATTATACAACCACTACATAGTGAATTGAATGGCAAGGAGGAGAGGAAGATAAACAAGGCTGTAAGCCTAGTTTCAGAGAGGAGTTTTCAACATTCACTATAAGGAAGAAGACACCATCTCCTATTGTTTATTACATCAAGACCGAATTATCCCTCTAAACTGTTACTGCTGTAATGAGTTGAACACTGTACTTCAACTTCAGTTATTTCAGTGATACATCATGATTTCCAACAATATGATTTATTTTCATGGGAGGAAAAAAGGGAGAAAGATATGATTAATAAATTATTCCACTCCTCCCAAACCTAGAGCAAAGGATAGAATAATTGCTAGTGTAAAACATGGTCTCAGTTCAAATATCGTTGATACCTTTTGCAAATAGCTTAAAGACACAATATAAAAAGGAATATACTTTTGAAAATGCGCCACAAAGCTATAGCTATAACTTATGTATGCAAATATAACCAAGAAATGAATTAAAAGATTTAAATGAAAGTTGGATCATCATCATGCTAATTTTGTGCAAATGAGCAGGGCTAACTCAGCTGTGAACATCTGGTGCAATGATTCTTATACTGTTGTACTGCATATGCCTGTTTCTTTACCACTGAGTCATGGCATACCTGGTTGAAAAGTGAAAAATCCATTCAAACTGTTTATGTTCTACACCACAATTGCTGATAATTTGCGGACTGATTCAGTCCTCTGCAGTCTCTCCTTCCTATCGGCTTCAGTATCATTGGCTGCCTCTAAATTCACCTGGCACTTCCCAGTCAGCTTCAAATCATGCTGCCTCTACTCCGGCCCTCTTCTTCCCACCAGAACTCAGAAACCAAACTGGGTAAGAGAAACATTTCTAAACCATATTAATTCCACCTACCACCTACTCTCCCTGGTCCCCTAACTCTATGTCTCCTACATGTGACCTTCTGAGTTCAAGCAAGAGCTGTGGGGACATTACAAAAATCTTGGTACTCATAGGTATGTTTGTAGCCATTCTACAATTAGCATTGCCAATGGCCATCCTCATACTCAGAAAATGAAGTTAATATTGTTCATCCCCTAGCTGAATCAACAACCTCTCTCTCCCACTCCTGCCTTTACTGGGTCATAGATTTCATCACATATATACACTAAATAATTAGCAATTATAAAATAATGCATGGGGCATACCAACATGATGAATAAGACTATGGTCTATTGACTTTTCCTTGAAGAAAATTTCCAAAGGTTATATTTCCACTGGAACCCTGAATTTGATAGGAACTACTAAGGTACTGAATATTGAAAAACTAAATCATGGACAACAAAATGCAGTCTCCATTTCTACATTATTTCTCACAGTGGTTAGGTAAAGGGCAAGTAATCTGTCTTCATGCTTTTCCTTCCCCATGTGCCATATAAAACTGAGGAATAGATAAAGGTAAGGATTTCATGCAGAACCAAGCTATTATTTAAGAATCCTGTTTATCTTACTTGAAAAGGCACCAAAGAGGAATTCTGGGGTCATTTGAGAGTAGATGTCATCTGGAGAGCCCTACCTTGCCAACACAATGTACCCTTTGTATTCTGAATAATTACAGGACATTATAGCATAGAGGTTGCCTATGTCAATCCCCTTCATTTTACAAAAAAACACTGAAAAGAGGTGAAATGACTTGTCTAAATCATAGCTAAAAAATAGCAAAACAAGGACTGAATCTCAGGTCTTTGGAGCCCATGAGCAAAATCCTTTTCATTACATCCATTTTCTCCTCCTCTGGCATTTTCCAAAAATAGAACTATGTTGCAGAAGGTTAGCATTAGAAGGGACCCAAAGATCAGTTGGGAACCTACCTCCTTCATTTTACAGAGAACCAAACTGAGACTTAGAGAAGGTTGTTAACAATTTGTACAAGGTCACAGAAGAGTAAAGTTATCTTCCTTCTTCCTTTCCTGTTATGATATCTACTCTTGAATAATCCATAATTTTAGACTACTATAAAATTACTATAATTCCAATCATTTTTTAAATTCCATATAGAATACTGAAAAAATATTCTATTAAAAAAGAAATATCTAACCAGTAAAACTTTATGTATAAGAAAGAATCCTAGGGTTGTTAGTGCACCAAACAAAATGCACAGTAGAACCTTAAAGAAAAATATTTGACTTAAGAGAAAAAGCTAAAAGCTAAAAAAAAGTGTTATTTTATATACATTGAAACTAATTATTTTAAATGCAAATGGTTATTAAACAAATATAATTGAATTGTTTCTTAAGGTTTCCTGTAGGGAAAGGGGTTGGATCTGTGACTCCATCATATGGAGAATTTCCAGTGTGAAAATTCTTTACACTAATGCATATTAACACCTGCTCAGCAACTTAGTGACTTGGAAAGTTGCCCAGGACACTGAGAGGTCAAGTAACTTGTCCAACTCATCTAGACAGTATATGTCAGTGGTAGGATTTGAAGGCCTTCTGACTCCGAAGACAGCTTACATATACCTTTTATCATGCTTACTCTTAATGCAAATAAAACATTTAATTTTTTAGAAAAAATGTTCACTCTTGATGCCATATTTCATTTTTTCATTCCCTAACACATCATATCCTAACATTGGACTTGGACTGGACATCCATAGAAAGGGCTATCTGACATATAAATCTCTGCACTTATGCTTAGACACATGAATGATGACATTAACATGGAATCTCAGAAACAAAGAGCAAGGTCAACAGAATAGAGGGACACAGAAAGGTGCCTAGGTGGTTGAAACTGCTATCAAACTTCTGTACTAAGTCAATTTGGAAAATGTAGCATTAGTCTCTTATTACCTTATAAATAAAAGTTTGAATTTAAAGTACCAAAAAAATCACTAGAAAGATAATTTTTCTGGGGGAAAATGGGAATCAGGGCCTTGATTAAATAGGAAAAGAGGTCATGTATAAAGTGTATTTTGGTAACTTTGTTCTGCTTTTAATGAATTCAATATTTTCTCTGAAACTATAACTTATCTTTGTTTAAAACACATTTTTCCAATGATGTTTTATAGCTGAGCTATGGAATACCACAGTTGACAAAGAATTAAGTACATGAGTTACGGAAAAGGCAATGGAGAGGCAAATGGTAGGCATGAATAGCTTGTGATATATTACCAATGCAGAACTGCATGGGATAAATACCATAAAAGATGCAATTAAAAATCTATGACTGGAAAAGGAGGCAAAGAGAGAATAATACATAAACAATGGACAACTCAAATGCTGACACTGACTGCAGACAATGGATGACTTTGTGCAAATGTGTCTCATTTAAATCCCATTTACTTGCAAGACAAGACAAGACATCATCCCATAAGGTCACTGCTCCTCTTTGAAGATGAAAGATGGACAAGAGATCTAGAAGAAGTTCTCTAGGATGTGAAGTGGACCTCTCATGGAGGATTTATGGAAATAAATGGACAAGAGTTTCATAGGAAGAAGTCACAGATGAATCAAAATATAAAAGGAAAAATATAAAAAATAAATTTTTAAGTGTGAACCAGCTCAGTGCTACTGCAGATCATTCAAAACTCCTTGAAAATTTATTTTCTTGTGCTCATGGAGGCATTAAAAAATATGCTTGATAAATTGGTAGTAATTGGTATACATAGCAATTTGCAGAGGTAGTGTCCCTAAGGCATTCTGTGGCAATTATATAGCTGAATTAAGGAGATGTCAAGTATAAAAAACATAACAAACCATGACCTATTCCTCATCCTCCTACCTGATGTTTGCATGTCAATAACCTGTTCAAGCATTAGAAACACTAATCAGTTCAACTCAGCAATTAAAAACAGCTGAAATTATGAAGTGTGCTGTTGGGGAATAAGTGAATGATATGCCAGATTTTCAGCTTGGGTAACTCTCTTCAAGAATTCCCAAAATAGCTACCTTTAGTCTGGTTTGGGAGGGAATATTTATAAAAATGAGTCTGCCTGTATATCCTCTGGTGATGAGTTAAGCACCTGGAGATA
This sequence comes from Bettongia penicillata ogilbyi, assembly GCA_023548195.1. Taxonomy (NCBI): domain Eukaryota; kingdom Metazoa; phylum Chordata; class Mammalia; order Diprotodontia; family Potoroidae; genus Bettongia; species Bettongia penicillata. The sequence continues at coordinate 1,471,579 of JAJHZJ010000366.1, forward strand.
TTTGTGTGTGTGCATGCACAAGCATGTGTGTATATACATGTGTGTGCACATATATGTGCATATACACATATAGGTGTATATGTATATACACCTATATATATGCATATAAATTACATTCCTGCTTTATAATTCCTTTATTCAATTCCATTTTGCTGGCATTTTTATGTGCTACTATGTACCACTTAACAAATTAGGAGTTAAGGGTACAGAGATAAAATAAGTGAAATAATTCTTTCCCTAAAGCAGATTATATCACAATGAGAGGAAATACATTCAAAGACAAATAAATTTTAACTTTTATAACCTTAAAACTTCACTGGGATTTTTGGGATATATACAAAATGAGTGCAAAGTAATTTTGAGGGGATCCATTGGGTTTCCAGTAGGTAAACGTGAGAAGGGAGAACATTATAATCATTTGTGCAATCAATAAACATATATGAAGTGCCTACTTATAGTCCAGACACTACTAAGTACTGGGTATACAAAAAGAGGCACAAGACAGTCCCTGCCCTTGAGGAACTTACAATCTAATGGGGAAGACAACATTTGTGTATGTATGTATATGTGTGTATCATATATGTATATACCTACATTTATATATATATATATATATATATATATATATGATACACATGGAGAGCTATAGACAGAATAAATAGGAGATAATTAAGAAAAAGCACTGAAATTAAGAGGGGTTAAGGAAGAACTTCTATATAAGGTGAGATTTTAGTCAGGACTTAAAGGAAGCCAGGGAGATCAGTAGTTGGAGTAAAGGAGGGAGAACATTCTAGCCATGAGATACAGCCAGAGAAAATTCATGGAAACAAGTGATGGGACCTGCTCTTTGTGGAACAGGCAAGCATCTGTGCAAAGGCAAAAATGCAGAAGGTCAAGTGTCATGTGTAGCAGGTGGACATGGTAGCTGGAAAGTAAAATGATTGAAGGGAACAAATGAGGGGTCAGTGTGGAAATAGAAATTAGTGATAGAGTCTGAAGGGCTTTAAATGCTGAATAGAAGTTTGCATTTTATCTTAAAGGCAAAGGGGAGTGCATGATGTCTTTTGATCAGAGAAGGGACATAGTCAAACCTGTGACTTGTGAATATCAATCTGGTAGCCATGAGGAAAATGAATTGGAAAGGGCAAAAATTGGAAGCATAAAGAACAATTAGGAGGCTACCACAATAATCCAGGTGAGAGATGACGTGGACCTCAATTGGAATAGTGGCAATGTCAACAAGAGCAGGAAATGGATTTTGAGAGATGCCATGAAGATAAAAACCAAGAAGCACTGGTGACTGACTCAATATTGAAGATGAAAGAAAAGGGAAAATTAAAGATGACTCCCAAGTTATAAGCTTGGAAGACTGAAAAAATGATATTGCTCTCAACAGAAATCTAAGAGTTAGGAAAAAGTTATAGGCTTTAGCTCGGTCGAGCTGGATGGATTCCTAACTTTTTACTCTTGAATCTAGTTTCATGGTAGTTAAGCTAGTTATATCCAAGGGAATGCTGTCAGAAGTGTTTTATGAAGGCATGACAGGCTTAATTTTCCTTTTCCTATAAATTTGGATCAGAGGATGTAATGGTAATTTAAAGAATGTAATGGTAATCTAAAGGGGAAGATCTTTCCCATTCATTAATAGGCCCATGTGACCTGTCTGTGTCACAAGGAAGTCTAAGCCACATGGAGCCTGTGGTGGGAGGAGCTTGCTGAATGAATAAAAAAGAAAAGGGTGGAGCAGGAAGCAACTGAGCTGGAACAGAGCTGAGAGAAAGTTGATTAGACTAGTCAGAGATGGGAAGGACAGACAAAAAAAAAGGCAGCAACTAGCATGACTAGGAGAACTTGTTTGTGATTTTACTTAAGGGAGCCTGTTTGGGATTTGTTTAAGGGAGCTAGTTTGTGAGAAGTCTAACAGAGGGAAGGCTTGGGAATGGTGTTGCCCTCTGCATTATTATTGTGTATCGATTTCTGAGATAGATTTGACTTTTGGTGTTGGGATTCAGCTTTCTGGTGTTTGAATAAATATTTTGGTACCATCTTCCATGTGGAAAGTCTGTTATATTTTGGGATTCAGAACTGTGCTGGCATAGCAAGTCAAATCTCCTATTGATTACTTCTTCGCCTTTAGACTTTTCAGTCAGGCAACAGCAATAGTGGCCTTTGTCTAAGCACGATTTATCCCAACAGGAAGAATTTACTTGGTAACTGAATATCAAAAGGAGAGTAACTGTCCATCAGCATAAATAAATTCTGGACCAATAGGGGGTTTGTGGCTGCATTATGAGTAGCTCCTATCCAAACCCATAGATATATCATTAACTTTTACATGGCACTTAATGCCAAGGAACAGCACTGTACAGTATATGTATGAGAATGATGGTACCCAACTTAGCTCTCCTATACTCTCTTCTAATTCCATCTTTCACATAAGAAAAATCTAAATAGCCTAAAACAGCCACCACCACCCCAAACATTTCATTCTCTGTTTCCAGAAAATTTACCAGAAGAATGATGCTCAATAACAGTTACCATTTATACAATTCTTTTAGGATTGCAAAGTGCTTTACATATGTTATCTCATTTGAACCTCAGTATTTCCCCTACATGTAACTGATCTTCAGAAAATAAGAAGTGACCCACAGACTAACAGAATGAAATCTAAATTTAATAATAGGATTTAGGGAATTTTATAAAGCTTCTTCCATACTCTAGACTTATATCCTGAAAGATGTAACTTTATCAATCTTCTTCACAATCTCTCAAATAATGAAAATATCCACCTCACAGAGAGGCACTGTGTCCTTCCAAGGACTAATATTCAATGAAAAACAGCTTCACAAATATGAAATACTAACTCAATCTTAATTTTTAACTCATTCTTTTCTATCACAAAGATATCCATAGCCATAACAGTAAATTGGTTGCTACACAAGAAGATGCCTCCTTTCTTATATGAGTAAGTGTTCAGGATTTTGATAAAGGTTTTGATGCTCAGCATGATTAATTCAGCCATTCTTAGGAAGTAGGAATAAAAGTGAAAATTATTAATAATCAAACAACATATCTTGGCAAGATAATCTTATCTTGTGCCATGTCCTTGACTGATGACCCTAGAGAAGTGACTTGGGCTTCCTTTTGCTTTAAAATATGGAGAGATTCATTTTTCCTAGATAATCTAGGCACATAGCTACCTGTAGGGAAGAGGATAAGCTATGTAATATCTATAGACCCTTTTCCGGTCTAAAGTTCTGTGATTTTAATGAATAATAAGGAAGTTTCTTATAAGAGTTTTTATCTGACAAATACAATATGATTACTTGGTCCTAGAAATTTTGCTAAAGCAAAATGGTATTGAATATATAATTGAGCATGAATTTTCTGTAGTCAGTTCAATGGGCATTGGTCAGGGACTAGGCAACAGTTCAGAATGGCATAGAAATATGACATAGAAAACAGGTACTTCTCTATGAACTAAAAAAAAAATAGCAAGTCAATGTTTTAGGTAACAGGATATGTCATCCTTAATTGGATTTGAAATTTCAAATAATTAATGAGTATTTATTAAGCACTTATGTGCCAGGCAAATACCAGTACAATGTACATAATAAATCTTACTCACAGGTTTATATTCTCATGAGGGAGAATATAATTTTAGGCATTTCTTGAGAAAACTACTAAATGTCATCCTATACTTTAAATATGTCCTATCCTTTATGTGAGTGTTAGTAGTTAGGAACTGAGCTCAGTTCCTTTGAATCTAGTAACAAACATTATTAAGTTCTTACTATATGCGAGGCAGTATGCTTAAACACATGGAACACAAAGAGAGCTAAAAAATATGGTGCCTACCTTCAAGGAACTCACATTCTAATGGGAAGCACAAGAAGCAAACAGCTATAGTAAATGCAAAAAAATATATATTTACTGTGAAACAGAAGGTAATCTCACAGTCAAGACATTATCAGGATGGGGGCTGGGGAGAGACTGGGAAAGGCCATTTTAAGAAAGTAAAATTAGAGATGAATCTTGAAGGAAGCTGAGTAGCAAAGGTGAAGCGGGAGAGCAATCAAGCCATTTGGAACAGCCAGTGAGTCATTTCAATATGATGGTAGTGGATTAATAATGAGATCAAGGTCTTCATATGGAAAGACCACAGACTAATATCCATTACTCTTCTCTTGGCCCTGACCCTAGGATGTGAAATAATGATGATACCATGAATTCAAGGAGATTTCGGCTAAGATAGCCTGAATGTGTAGCACAGCCTAAGAATACTTTTGGGATAAAAATATGAGACTACCTCTATAACAAAAGCAGGACCTCCCTAGGTGAACACGGATCCTTGAAATCTAAACTAGAGTTCTTTCTCCCAAAAGGAACTACCTGTTAAAGTTCTAAACTTCACATGTTGTAGAGAACCTTGAGGGGTTTGAAAGAGCCCCTTATCAAGAGTTCCCTTCCTCCAAAGGAGAGTAGCTGACTTGAGATGTTAAGTGATAAATTGTTCTCAGGTGCACGTCCTTGAATTCGGGTGTTGAAGTTCCAGGAATCAGGGCCCCTGCTATACAGGATAACATTCTGATAAAGAGGCCTTGAGGTCTCCCTTTCTACTTTATCACAATCTCTTCCATTTCATGCCTCAGTTGCTACCCCTATGGCTTTTTGCTATTCAAGCACCACAACCCCCTAATTTATTGACTCAGGATGTCCAGAATAAACTCAGTTTGTTCAGATTGCTGTGTCCCACCTGTCTTTTCATCCTCGCTCTGTGAGCCCCATAACAACCCTGGACCTGCTGGACTGCTCTGGCCGCAGCAACACGTAAAGACACAATTCATTTGGGAAGCTTTCATTAGCACAAAGCCTCTTGGTAGAGATCCCAGATACATTCAACCCAGACACCAATTTAATTATTGACCATACATCTCTTTGATCTTTTCTCATACCCAACAATGGTTCAGAAGTATTACTTCTTTTCTGCCAAAAACTTCTCTAGAGAATGAGTACCATTTCCCATTTCTGCCTGAATCCCACAGTTTCCATAATATCTCCTAATATTCATTCATCTTCTACATGACCAAGTATCCCCACATTGAGGAGCCAGCCTGTACTAACCCCAAATGTCCTGCTAACATAATTCACTTCTTACTAAATTCTAAGTTGCAGAGTATAGGCTTAAGTCCAGTTAATCATTTCCCTAAAGTATGTCATTTGTCGCAAGGGGATCCAGAAAGAAAAATATTTATATGTCTCAGGAAAGTCTGCTTCTGTTACTAGAGAATCAATTCAGAACACACATTCTTGTGGTAGGAGACCAATTATATCATTTTAGCATTTAAAGGAAAATGCAAAAGTTAAATTAGGTATCATCCATAGCAAATGATTTAAAAATAGGAGAAATGTGAATGTGAGATTTATCTGAATACTTACCAATGTAAATTTCAGAGTTTAATGGTTGTAAAAATCCCTCCCCTAGGACAAAAAGTAAATGGTGATACTGTTATCTTCCTCTCTTAAAACTAAATAAGGCCACTGTCCAACACCTTGATCCATAGCTCCAGGAGTTGGAAAGTTGAATGAGACAATGAGAAGCCTGGGGACTCAGAAGATTGTATGTCCCTTCCAAATCCAGCTTCCATTCACTCTGAGAATAAAGAACTCTTGTGCCTGATCTGAAGGGATCCCTGGTCCAAAAAACCCCAAAGCACTATGCCTCAGAATGTCAGGACTGTACACTATCACATTTTCCCTTCATTAGCAAAGTCTTATTAAAACTGAGAAACTTTTTCCCACTCAGGATTGACTTCCTTATTTTTAAATAACAGCCTTTGACAATAAGTACTATATATATATCATAACATTCTACCCCTCTTAAAAAAAATCACAGTCTTTATCTTGAATTTATCTTAGTCCTTGTCATTTCATTTTCTTGGCCTCTCTGATTAAGACCAAAACCTGGTAATAACACATTTGTGCCAATATGGGCCCCATGCTAGCTATGCCCAATGACCAAAGAACCTTCCAATCTATTTCTGCCATGGTCATCCAGTTTGGACAGAACACACCAACATCTATCCTTGGTCAGATCCCTCTTCGTAGAATTCTGCCCACTTTATTAAAAGTGTTTCTTCTTCTTTTGCTGTAATTAGCCAACTCAAGTATCTCTCCCCTGACAAATATTCCAGTAATAACCAATATTATTCATCTGTCCTACTTGTCTGCCAGGTTTAACTGGCAGTTGTCCCTTTTAAAAGGTCATACCCATGAATAAATCCTGGAAAGTTTTCCTAAGCAGTCAGAAATAGATACTATAGTTGCCTATAACAAACATATGTAGTTTTTTGCTGTACTGATTTGCAGTGAATGAAGTTATATCATCTACCTGGTTGCCAAGAGATTACTCTTCTTTTACCTTCCCTTCCCAGTCCTGGAACCATAAATAAGACAGTACTCTCTTAGTTACTTTGAAAAATGTGTCCATCTACTTCCCTTGGACTCAAAACGTTAAACCAGAGACTCTCTCAATGAAAGCACCCCTTTTTCCAGGTACCATACCCCATTAAGTGTTGTTTCTCCCAATTAGAATATTTAACAGAATATTTTTGTTTTATAAGAAAGGATAAATGTGAAGAATTCAAAAGAGCATGGAAAGATACATGAACTGATGCAGAATGAAATAAGCAGACCAGGAAAATACTATACACAATGATAATAAGCTTCTGGAGGGCAGGGCCTTGTCTCATTTTGAATTTGTATCCCCAGGACTTAGAGTAATAAGTACTTAAGAATCCATTCATTCTGACAACACTGTGTCCCCTCTGATTCCATAGAGCACTAAAATTCTGGTAACAAAAACAAAAATAATGTTGATGAAGAAAACAGTTATATATACTCATTATATAAAATAACAAGAGAAATATTTTTGGGTAAACTTTGCACCGTTTATGGGCAGAATATTTGACTATAAATTAAGGATTACTTCAATTTATTCTATTAGTTCATAAAATATCAGTAAAAGCATAAGATTTCTTTGCTATACTTTTTTTTTACTTTTAAAAATATTTAATCTTAATTGATACCTTTTACTTTCCAAACTGAATAGATCTCTTCCTTCCCCCACTCAGTCAACTCTCTGGCACACAAAGGAAAAAGAAATAAAGAAGGGAAAAAGAAAGCAGTTCAACAAAATTAAAGAACTTATGAAATGAATGTCAGAGTATATGTAATGTTCTGCAACCATAGTCTCCTAACTTGGCAAAGAAGGCAAATAAAGGCATTTTCCCCATCATTTTCAAGGGCAAGTTTAGATTTAATTAGTATTCCATTTCTTTTTTTTAAAATCTCTATTGTTACAGTCATTGTGTATATTATTTTTCTGGCCTGCTTATTTCAGTGTGCATCAGTCCATACATCTTTCCATGCTTCTCTGAATTTTTCATATTATTCTTCTTATAAAACAGTAATTTCTATTAAATTCATGTACCACAATCTGCTTAGCATTTCTCCAGTCAATGAACATCTATTTTATTTATACTCCTGCTTCCAAAAAAAGATACCTTGTGAAAAATCATAATACAAATAGCAACTTTCTGTCTCTGACCTCCCAGATTTATAAAGTACACAGAAATGAATCAAAAGGAATGAACATTTTAATCCCTTTCTTACCATAATTTCAATTTGTTTTCCAAAATGGATGGACCAATTTATAGCTTCCAGAAGCAGGGTATTGGTGTGCCTGTCTTTTTTGGCTCCTTACCATGACTTTTAAGACACACACAAAAGAGAGATGCAAGAACAAGTAGCAGAAAAAATACAAAATAGCACAATCCTATAAGAACATCAGAATGCTAAATCTCAGAATGAACTGAATTTAGAAATGAATGTAAAAAGAAAAAAGTTTCCAAGAATTCCACTTTATTTGGGGTAAGAAGAAAATCAATGCCTTTTCTCTCCTCACAGAATCCAGATAGATTCTCATCACCATTCTGTGGAGTACTAGTAGTTGCCTATTATTTCTGAGACTCACAAATCCATGTGACCTATGATGATAGGTCAATCTTACCACATTCTGCTTGCACTAGTAATAGGGCTAGAATTATGGGAAGACAAGTTGGTTTTGATACTTGCCTTTGCTAGCTACTACTTAGATAAATAATTTAATCTCTCTGGGCCTTAGCTATTTCATGGGTAAAATGATGAAATGGTCCTAGATCACCTCTAAGGTCAAATCATACCCTCAATCTATGAGGTAAAAACAATGACAATTTCAGAATTGCAGCATAGATTGTATCCAAATGACCATAGCACTACCAACTCTGCTACCATAAGGCAATGTGAGCTCATTGAAACCAGGGACGATTTTTTGTCTTTCTTTATAAGCCCCAGCACTTAGTACGGTACCTGGCACATAGAAAGTGCTTAACAAATGTTTATCATTGGAATGACTGAACTACCAGGCATGGGCACAGCTCACTAGATGACTAAGAGAGAGATCACAGATTTAAGGTTGAAGGGCCCTTAAAGGTCAACAAATCTACCACCTGCATGTTACAGGAAACTGAAAAAACTGGATCCCAAGGCCATTATGTGATTTAACCAAGCTCATACATGTAGAATCAAGAGGAATTTGGAACCAGGTCCTACATTCATAACACTGCCCACCCTGCTTAGTCTTGACAGCAGGTAGAGACACAGCCATTCCCCTCCAGAGACAGAGGTTTATGTGAGAAAACATAAATTGCAAAAAAAAAAAAAAAAGGAATCAGACATTAGAGTCGGTCTAATTTTTTCAGCAGTAATCACTAGCCACCATTTCACACACTCATTAAGTATCCCAGTTACTGCTGCATTCCTACAACAATAATAATGTTAGGATAGTCCTTGCAATGCCCTCCCTGCCCCAGAGGGGCTTGTGGAAACACAATGCTAACATTACTCTTCAAGAATTCATGACTATGGGGGCAGGGCCAAGAAAGTGGAGTAAAAGCAAGGACTTCCCTGAGCTTGCCCCCAAATTCCTCCAAATATCTGTAAAAATGACTGTAAATAAATTCTAGAGCTACAGAACCCACTAAATGACAGAGTAAAACAAATCTCCAGCCCAAGACAAAGTAGAAAGTCTACAGGAAAGGTCTATCACACCAGGCAGAGAATAGAGGACAGTATACTGTTAGTCACACTAGAACAGACGGGTCAAAGCAGGCCTCAGGGGACTGAATCATTGGCAGCTGTGGCGGTTTCCAGACTTCTCAGCACACAAACACTAAAAAGGTCAATGGGAAAATTCTGTGGAACCTGGGTGAAAGAGGATCATGTTGTCTGGCCAGATCCAGTCGCAGCCCCAGGGTGGTAGGGGTGGAGACAGTCACAGCAGCAGCTGCTTCTGGAGCTCTGGGCCCACAGATGGTGGGGGATTGAGCAGGTAATACAAAATCCCTAAAGCCTGGGACAGTACACCCATACCCACCCCAATAGAAGCAGAGTCCTACCTTGACAAAGAGTTAGAAAGTCAAGTATTTGGCTGGGAAGATGAGTAAACGTTGTAAATGAACTCAGACTATACAATCTTATTTTGGAGATAAAGAAGGTCAAAGCATACATCCAGAAGAAGACAACAAAGTCAAAGGTCCTACATCCAAAGTCTCTAAGAAAAATATGAATTGGTTGCAGGTCATGGAAAGCTTCAAAAAGATTTTGAAAATCAAGTAGGAGAAGTAGAGGAAAAATTGGGAAGAGAAATGAAAGTGATGCAAGAAAATTGTGAAAACTAAGTCAACAGTTTGCTAAAGGAGATCCAAAAAAAATATCAAAGAAAATAACATCTTAAGAAATAGATTAACCCAAATGGCAAAAGAAATTCAAAAAGCCAATGAGGAGAAGAATACCTTAAAAAGCAGAATTGGCCAAATGGAAAAGGAGGTCCAAAAGCTCACTGAAGAAAATAATACCTTCAAATAGGAGAAAATATTGCAAGCAGTCAGAAAGAAACAATTTGAGTATTATGGAAATACAATCAGGATAACACAAGAACTAGCAGCTTCTATATTAAGGGATCAAAGGGCTTGGAATATAATATTCTGGAGGTCAGAGGAGCTAGAATTAGAACCAAGAATTCACCTACCCAGCAAAATTGACTATAATCATTCAGGGGGAAAAGTGGATATTCAATGAAATAGAGAACTTATAAGCATTCTTGATGAAAAGACAAGAGCTGAATGGAAATTTTGACTTTCAGATACAAGAATCAAGAGAAGCATGAAAAGGTAAATAGGAAAGATAAATCATAAGAGACTTACTGAAGTTGGACTGTTTACATTCCTACATGGAAAGATGTTAGAGGCTCATGAGGCCTTTCTCAGTATTAAGATGGTTGGAAGAGATAGACAGACAGATAGATAGACAGAAAGATGGCACAGGGTGAATTGAATATGAAGGGATGGTATCTAAAAATAAAATTAAAGGGTGAGAGAGGAATATATTTAGAGAAGGAGAAAAGGAGAAATAGAATGGGATAAAATGTTTCACATAAAAGAGGCAAGAAAAAGGTTTCACAATAGAGGCGAAGAGGGGGTAGGTGAGAAGGAATGAGTGAACTTTACTTTCATGAGATTTAGCTTAAGGAGGAAATAACATGCACACTCAATTGGGCATCTTATCCTAAAGTAGGGGAGAAAGGGAAAAGATGCGGGGATGTTAGAAGGGTGGGCAGATTGGTAGTCAGAAGCAAACATTTTTGAAAAGGTACAGGGTCAAAGGAGAAAATAAAATAATTGCGGGCTGAGATAGGATGGAGGGAAATATAGTTAGTCTTTCACAATATGTCTATTATGGAAGTGTTTTGCACAACTATACATTTACAACCTGTATTAAATTGCTTGCCTTCTCAATGCGGGAGGGGGGTAGGCAAGAAGGGAGAGAATTTGGAACTCAAAGTTTTAAAAGCAAATGTTAAAAATTTGTTTTGATATGCAACTGGGAAATAAGATATACAGACAAAGTGATTTAGAAATCTATCTTGCCCTTCAATAAGGAAAGGGGAAGAGACTAAGGGGGGGGATGATAAAAGGGAAGTCAAACTGGAGGAAGGGTTCATTAGAATGCATGCCTTCTTGGGGTGGGGGGAAGGGAGAGATGGGGAAAACTTTCGGAACTCAAAATCTTGTGGAAATAAATATTAAAAACTAAAAATTAATTAATTACTTTTTAAAAAAGGAATCCAGAACTTCTAGGCTTTAGTCACTGAATGGCTGTTGCCTTAAATAAAGTGAGACTTGGGAAAGACCTTAGCTTTAAAAGGCTAAGGTCTCCCACTGCATCTAGGGCCATCGCCAATTGTCCTGACCTATGTCTTGCCATTCGACTCCCATGACTCTGGAAGTGAGAGTGAGACTGATGACTTTGCACAGCTCTGCCTCCCTTAAATCTAATTCACTTTCAAGTCAAGACATCACCTTCCTGGTGTCATTGATCCTCTTCGACATGAAGGATGAGCCACAAACAATTCTTTTTACCAAGAGCCTCAAACCCAAAGCAAAGCCTCCGAAGTTAAGTGGTTCTCCTGTTTCTTATGTGCCACTACCTTTTCTTCTTTCAACATCCTGACACAGATCCTGATACTTCTTATCCCATTATATTCTGACTTGTTTCCTCTTAAAGACTATTTTCAGACAGATTTGAGAGATGCATCTCCTCTAGGACGCAGACAAACATATACTTTTTTGCACATATACTTGCTACTTGGCACTGGAAAATATAGAAACATAATGCAGGTCACTTGCCATCCATGACTATGAAAAAGAAATTCTCAGTTCTTTATCACTCTTGTTGCAAACTAGCACAAAAACTGCTGGTTGTGGCCTGGGTGCTTTATAGGAAACTCCAAAGCAAAAACAGACACACACACATACATACATACATATACATATACATATACATATACATATACATATACATATACACACACATATGTATATACACACACTTGCAATGGAGAGAAATAAGATATACATGCAATGGGGTATATAGCAATCTATCTTGCCCTTCAAGAAAGTAAAGGGGAAGGGGACAAGGGGGGAACACATACAGTACCCATGCCTACATACATATGTATATATAAATTTCCTCTAGGTTTTCAGGCTTCTTTTTTCCCTTTACCTGACAGCCAAATTATCCAGCAATATCTGCCCAGGCACCATGTGATCTTGCAATGGCAAGTAAAATAGGATCTTTTGCTGTTTTTGTTTTAGTATAATCAAGAAGTATAATGCCTCTATTTGAGTGTGATTGAGGAGGATCTTTCCCACCCATCATTGGGCCTGGGAAGATTTTAAGAAGGTCCTTGCCTTTTGTTAATGAGGCACTGGTTCTCAAGGGATGTGATGCCTTGGCTCTAAAAAGTGTACAAAGACTCTGAGGGAGAGGTTTTACTCTGGGGTTAGTTTTGCTAAGTATGAGTGCCAGATGAGGACTCTGGGAAGCTGCTCAGGAGCCCCCTGACTTTGAGAGCCCAGATGTTGTACTTCCCTCTCTGGTTATTGTGGTCAGATATCTGTACCTGTCTGTTGAATTATGATCAGGCAGAGGAAGCCATGTCTGTTGATTACTTCGGGGTTCAGGGTGTTGACTACCCTGAACTGAGTGATACACGTACTTGACTAAAGGATTGATACATGTACTTGACTAAAGTGATTGTTAACCTCTCAAAAGTTGACTTTCCTTTTATGAGAGCATATCTAAGAACCTGTGATAGCTGGTGTATGTTGGGGTGCTTACTGATACAGATCTGAAACTAACATATTTTCTCAGTGCCTTAATTGCAGTCTGTAACTGACCTTCATGATAGAGTTTTCCTTAAGAAATCCAGTAGTTAATGATTTCTTGTCTCTTTTTTCCCCCTTCCTATCATGACTGATAAGACATCATCAGATGCTCTCAACTTGGACCTTATTTTCTTACTGAGACAATCTGGAAGTAAGTCCTCTGGATTTGAAATCTGAGGACCTTGCCTGAAAAATTCGGACTCTTAACACTTTGGGTCATTTAACCTCAGTGGACATCAACTGATTCATCTGTGAAACAGGGAGGTGAACTAAATGATTTATGACGATCCTTTCACATCCAGAGCTACCATCCTGTGATTATCTTCTGACACTAAGTAGTCACCCCTGAGTAAGGTGTGTGCATATGACTTTTTAAGCAGGTTTTTCTCCCTTTTTCAATTGCAGTAGCTTTTTTCTTCTAAATTAAAAAAAATACATATTTTGTGTTAATGCTACACTAAAGTGCCAAACTCCTTTACACAATAACTCTCCTAAATAAAAATTTGACCATCAGAAAGTAGGCATGAGTTCATCTCTTTTTCATTAGTTGATATTTCCTTTCTCTGCCTTTATCTAGGAGTAATTTTGTCTGCCATTACCCTATAATGGGTTTTTTGAATGATAGAGTGTTCCTTATCCTACTTAAAGGCAAACTCTTTTCATAATTTTTGAAGGCAAATGGATGTGATTAATTGCAACAGAATCAATTCAGTTCATTAAGGTAGAAGAGACAAGACATTTACATGGGAAGGCTCTGTTAGCAGCCTGAGTACATGTGGCACTTTAAAACTGTGAAATGATATTTCATTAAAAATATTCTGTACTTCAGACTCTTTACTGATCCCAAATGGCCTTTCCCTGAGTTAGTCCAATTAGTGAGGTTTTATTATATTATGACAAAGAAATGACTTTTGGATAATGATACTGGGCATGATTCTCCTCGAGCCTAACCATCCAGCTTAACCATCTGGAGTGAGGAGCAGCTGGCGGGAGAAGTCACCATCTCTAGATAGTCTCTCTTGGCACTGCTAAAAAGGTAACAAGCAAGGCATCTGGTGGATCACAAGATCCAGCTGTTACCAACATGTCACCTCTTGTCTTCAAAAGCAATTTTTTCTCTGAAGGTGCCAGACTTGTATTTGTACAGATGTAAAGAGGGTGGAAATGAAGAAAAAGTCACCAAGAATGATTCCAGAAAATAAACTAGCACAAGGAAGGGAGTTATAATTATTGACTCAAACATTCCCATTATGGAAGATGGTGGTGGGAATTGGGAACATTTCTGAACTCAGATGCAGGGGAGATCTAAATTCAAATTCCTTATCTTCCAATAGATTATTTGAATGAACGCAGAGGAAGTCACAGAAGAAGTTAGGCGTCACAGGGGATAGAGCACAGGACCTGGAGTCCCAGAAGACCGGATTTTAAATCCAATCTCAGACATAACTAACTGTACAACCATAAGCAAGTTATTTTTAATTTTTGTCTCAGTTTCTTCAGCTTTAAAATTAGGAATATAGAAGCAAACATCTCCCAGAGTTGCTATGAAATAAGACAATTATTAAACACTTAGCAGGGTGACTGGCACATAATATGTGCTTTGTAAATTCTTTACTGTTATTATTCACATGGCCTTTCTGAATGTCAGTTTTTCCATCTGTTAATTGAGGATGATAATAGCATCCATTCTGACGTTGTGAGGTAACATACAAAAAGTGTTTTGTAATCCTTAGAAACCTAAGCATAAAAATGATGAGGAATAGTTGTGTTCTTCTGAAATGAGGCACACATACATTTCAGCACAACTTCTTACCCTACGGAGAGTAATGTTAAAATTGTCTTACATGGAAGAGAAAGGACCAAGGGTGACCCTGACAGGGTCAGGAAAATCCATCAAAGGGAGTTATGAGGTTTATCAACATGGCCAGAGGGTGATGCTATTTTGGTAACCAGGCAAACCAGAACTCTGTTGGTGGAAGAAGGAAGCCTAGGCACCAAGCAGTAACAGAGGACAAACCTGGATCCAAAGAAAGATCAACAAGAGCATTCAGCATAGACAGGAATCACAGTCAAGGTGATAGAACCAGGAAACAATCTGAGGAAGGGATGGGGAGACAAATACCCAGTACATAAGGCATACTTTTGTGTATGTTCTTTTTAACAGAGAGACTCTGTGCCAACCATGCTTTCTAAAACGACCTGCCAGTCTCCCAGGATTCCGAGGGTTGGACATCATCCTCTCATAATCTGGTTCTGCATAAGTTTGAGGCTGATTTCATAGCTATTTAATTATTGCTAAATTCCCTTATATCAAATGTAACTGCATGTTTGAGTTTCTAAGAAATCACTACTTTTGGTGAGTAATAATCACTTGTTGGACAAGACAGAGCTGATGCAACTCATTAATAGACTTCATATTTTAATGCACACATTTCAGATTTTCGTTTTCGTTCAGTCACTGTCAGCCATGTGTGACTTTTATTGATTTCATTTGGGGTTTTCTTGGCAAAATTACTAGAGTGTTTGCCATTTCCTTCTCCAGCTCATTTTACAGATAAGAAAACTGAGGCAAGCAAGGTTAAGTTTTTATCATTGTTGTTTAATGTTAAAGTCATTCAAAAGCAGCTTTGAAAGAGGAAGTTTTGTTATGGTACTTGAAAAATAAGTGACTGAATATGGACAAACTAGCATTATGGAGCATGTCTGTGACTTATACATTATCTCTCTTACCATCTATATCTAATCTGTTGGCAAGGCCTGTCAGTTTCACCACTGCAACATCTCTCAAATATGTTACCTTCTCTCCCCTAATAGTGCCACCATTCTGTTGCAATCTTTCGTTACTTGAACTATTACAACAGCTAGCTATTGTGTCTGCTTACCTCATCTTCCTTTCAGCCACTAAATGATCTGACCACGTCACCCCACAACCCCTAACTCAAATTTCAGTGGTTCCTAATTGCCTCCAGGACCAAACGCAAGATGCCATTCAAAGACTTTCATAACCTTTCCAATCTTCTTACACCTTACTCTCTGCCCCATATTCTTTGATACAGTAACACTAGTCTCTTAATAGTTTCTCAAACATGACATACCAGTCTTTGATACCAGACATTTTCTGTGGATGTCTTTCAGACCTGGACCATTCTCCCACCCCATCTCCTCCTCCTTCCTTCCCTAGCTTCTCTTATGCCTTAATTATAATTCTATCTTCTACAGGAAGCATTTCCCAGCCCTTCTTAATTCAAGTGCCTTGCTTCTTTTACTCATTTCCAATTATTTTTATAAATGACTTCATTGTCCACATTCTGTCTGCCTGCTCTCTTGTGAACTCTTTGAGGTTACTATCTTTTGCTTCTCTTTGTATCCCCAGAGCTTACTTAGCACTGTGTTGGGGTATAATAAATGTTTACCGATATGTTAAAACACTATCAAACAATTTCTTATATCTAGATGTGCCAAAATGCAATCTTACTTGTATATTAGGAACCACAAGAACAATAGTTATTTTGCTGAAAATCTCTGTCACTGGTGACTCTTGGAAGAAAAATAATTAAGAAAACACAGGGCTACAAATTCTTTCCTTCTAAATATGTCTTTCACAGTAAGTGGGCACATTCCTTTCACTTCTCTCTTCAAATATGCAACATGTCATATTTAGAATAAGGGAGAATATCATAATTATCTTTTTTTATGCTTGATATTTTTTCCTTCAAAAGCTTGCACTTTATAAGTCATAAGAAAAAGGCATTTGATTTTTTGGGGTTGATTAATTTTGTTTTAACCTTAGCTAATGTGTCCATGTATTTATATTACATGTGACTGTAAATATACGTAGAGTTCCATAACTAAGGAAGGGTGACTGAAAATTTTCATCAAAATTTAGGGGTTACTGATAACATTGACCCTCCTTGAACATATTAGGGGAAAAAAACTGCTTATAGAACCTAGTTAGTAAGAATAATCAGTTAAAATCATCAGTTAATCAGTTACAAAAAGTCCAGATGGCTGCTGGACACCCCTTCTTTCATATACTGGTCTTGCTACATCCCAGGATCTCTGTATTGCTGCCCCCAACTGAATTTATCCTTAAAAGTTGATCTGAGGGCACCATTTAAGCTTCTTCCTCAAAATGTGGCTTCTGAAGTTTAATTCCAAGAGATAAAAATGCTAGTTATGGTTCTGTATATACATATATATTAAAAGCATAGCTAGGAAAAGAGTATAAAGGAGGCAGAGCCATTTGCATAACCAAGCCATCATGGTGACAGTGCCAAGCTAACAATCGCTGGCTGCTGCCTTCCCATATGCATCATTTATATTTAAAGATGTGATTTCTAAAGGGATGATTTTGAGCAGCTAATGATGGTGTTTCATGACTTGGGATGAGGCACTTTAAATAACTAAAAATTTGCAAAATCTAAAGTGGTTTATCTTTTTTTAAAAAAGAGTAATTCTGTTGAGCTGATTTCTTTTTCTTTTCTTCCCCCCACCCAACATTTTTAACATATGTGTTAAAGGTTAGACAGCAAAGCAATAGAAAATGAAAAAAAAAATAAACCGATTTCATAGCAATTAAACGGGTAGCTATTTCAAGATGACCACAAAAAAACTTTCTAACATCTCTCCTCTGTGCTTCCTTCTCTCCTCTGACACTGCTACCATCCCAGTACAGGGGCTTAGCACCTCATGCCTGAACTGGTCCAGTAGCCTGCTGGTTGGGCTCACTACCACAAGGATCTCCCCTCTTCACTTCATTCCCCAGTCAGATGCCAAAATGATCTTCTTTACATAAACAAAGTGAAGGTTTGACCATGTCACCCACATACATACACACTCTACACTGCAGGGTCTTATTGCCTCCAGGACCAAATAATAAAATCCTCGGTTTGGCATTCAAAATCCCTCCATCCTTTCCACTTTTCAAATTCTTACACCTTATTCCTTCTCCCCTTCACCATTCTTCCCCCCCACAACTACCCACAACCCTATCTACCCCAAAATCCACTTATACTGGCCTCTTTACTATTCTTCCCACACACAAGAAATTTCATATCTGACTCCAAGAATTTTCATTCCCCCATTCCTCAAATTCCATTTTTTCCTCCATGTCGACATCCTAACTTTACTAGAATTCTTCTGGACGTAGCTAATTCTCACCTTGTACAAGATGCTTTTCTTAAATCTCCTTGATGTTAGTGACTTCCCTTTGAGATTATCTTAAATTTATCCTATAAATAGCTTTCCCATGCAGTTGTTTGTAAGCTGTCTCACCCTTTTCACCATTGGATTGTAAGAGGAGGGACTGTCTTTTTCTTTGTACCCTCAACACTTAAAATTTGAACACAATTACAAAACACTTTTCACACAAATAAAGTCAGACCTAAGTAAGTAGAAAAACATCAGTTGCTCATGGGTATGCAGAGTTAATATAATAAAAATGATAATTCTACCTAAATTAATTTACTCATTCAGTGCCATACCAATCAAACTACCAGATAATTATTTTCCAGAGCTAGAAAAAATAATATTAAAATTCATCTGGAAGAACAAAAGGTCCAGAATATCAAGGGAACTAATGAAAATAAATGATAGGCAAGGTAGCTTAGCCCTAGCAGATCACAAATTGTAATACAAAGCAGCAGTACAATTTGGTACTGCGTGAGAAGCAGAGGGGTAGATCAGTGGATTATATCAAGACACAATAGTCAATGAATGTAGCAATCTACTGTTTGATAAGCCCAAGTACCCCAGTTTCTGGGATAAGAATTCACTGTTTCACAAAAAATTGCTGGGAAAACTGGATAACAGTATGGTGGAAACTGGGCATAAACCAATGCCTGACACTGTACACAAGAAAAAAGTCCAAATGGATACATGATCTAGGTATAAATATTGATACTGTAAACAAATTAGGGGAGTAATAAATAGTGTATTTGTCAGTTTTATGGAGAATGGAGAAATGTTTAACTAAACAAGAGATAGAGAACATTATAAAGTGAAAATGCATAATTTTGATTACATTTAACTGAAAAGTCTTTACATAAACAAACTGAATGCAACCTAGATTAGGAAAGAAGTAGAAAACTGGGACAGAATTTTTGCAACTAGTGTCTGTGATAAAGGCCTCATTTCTAAAATATATAGAGAAATGAGTCAATACAAGTCACTCCTCAGTTGATAAATGGTCAAAGGATATGAACAGGCAGGTTTCAGAGGAAGAAATTAAAACTATTTATAATCATATGAAAAAATGCGGAGGAGGAGCCAAGATGGCGGAGTAGAAAGACACACATATGCTAGGTCCTAAACCACAGCCCATAAAATACCTGTAAAGAAGAACTCCCAACAAATTCTGGAGCAGGAGAAGCCACAGAACAATGGAGTGGAGGAGATTTCTGTTCCAGAGAGACCTGAAAAACTGACACGAAAGATCCGTTATGCACAGAACCTGGAGCAGAGTCTAGCCCTGCCTTGGCCTCGAGGCACCAAGAAGAGCAGAGCTGAGCAGGCTTCAGGGGCAGAATCTCCAGCACCAGCGCAGGTCCCACATCCACAAGTGCCAAAGGTCAGTGAGAGAGTCTTTTCTGCTTGCAGAGAGGGGAGCGGGGTATCTCCATAACTCAGGCCCCCTCAGGAGGCAGCAGCAGAGGCAGCAGTGGACAGGACCTCCCAAAGCAGACAGGAGCTCAGATCCATAGTTGAAGATCTCCTTGTAAACCCCCTGAGGGAACTGAGCCCTGTGTGGTGGCCCTGCCCCCACCTGAGCACCTGAACTTAATCTCACACTGAATAGCAGCCCTGCCCCTGCTGAAGGCCCTGAGGCTGGGAAGCAGCATTTGAATCTCAGACTCCAAGCATTAGCTGGGCAGGTCTGGAGGCCAGGTGGGTGTGGAAAGGGATCTCAGAAGTCAAGTAACTGGCTGGGAAAATGCCCAGAAAAGGGGAAAAAAATAAGACCATAAAAGGTTACTTTCTTGGTGAACAGATATTTCCTCCTTTCCTTTAGGATGAGGAAGAACAATGCTTACCATCAGGGAAAGACATAGAAGTCAAGGCCTCTGTATCCCAAACATCTGAAATAAATATTTAATGGGCTTGGGCCATGGAAGAGCTCAAAAAGGATTTTGAAAATCAAGTTAGACAGGTGGAGGAAAAACTGGGAAGAGAAATGAGAGAGATGCAAGAAAATCATGGAAAATGGGTCAACACCTTGCTAAAGGAGACCCAAAAAAATGATGAAGAAAATAACACCTTGAAAAATAGGCTTACTCAATTGGCAAAAGAGGTTCAAAAAGCCAATTAGGAGAAGAATGCTTTCAAAAGCAGAATTAGCCAAATGGAAAAGGAGGCTTAAAAGCTCACTGAAGAAAACAGTTCTTTAAAAATTAGAATGGAACAGATGGAGGCTAATGACTTTATGAGAAACCAAGAAATCACAAAACAAAACCAAAAGAATGGAAAAAATGGAAGATAATGTGAAATATCTCATGGGAAAAACAACTGACCTAGAAAATAGATCCAGGAGAGACAATTTAAAAATTATGGGACTACCTGAAAGCAATAATCAAAAAAAAGAGCCTAGACATCATCTTTCATGAAATTATCAAGGAAATCTGCCCTGATATTCTAGAAGCAGAGAGCAAAATAAGAATTCAAGGAATCCACTGATCACCAACTGAAAGAGATCCCAAAAGAGAAACTCCTAGGAAAATTGTGGCCAAATTCCAGAGTTCCCTGGTCAAGGAGAAAATATTGCAAGCAGCTAGAAAGAAACAATTCCAGTATTGTGGAAATACAATCAAGATAACACAAGATCTAGCAGCTTCTACATTAAGGGATCAAAGGGCATGGAACAGAATATTCCAGAAGTCAAAGGAACTAGGACTCAAACCAAGAATCACCTACCCAGCAAAATTGAGTATAATACTTCAGGGGAAGAAATGGTCTTTCAATGAAATAGAGAACTTTCAAGCATTTTTGATGAAAATACCAGAGCTGAAAAGAAAATTTGACTTTCAAACACAAGAATCGAGAGAAGCATGAAAAGGTAAACAGCAAAGAGAAGTCATAAAGAACTTACTAAAGTTGAACTGTTTACATTCCTACGTGGAAAGACAATATTTGTAATCCTTGAAACTTTTCAGTATCTGGGTAGTTGGTGGGACTGGGATTACACACACCCACACATACACACACAGAGGGAGAGAGAGAGACAGAGAGACAGAGAGCACAGAGTGAATTGAATAGGATGGGATAATACCTTAAAAAAATGAAATTAAATGGTGAGAGAGAAATATATTGGAATGGAATGGGGCAAATTATCTCTCATAAAAGAGGCAAGCAAAAGACTTTTTAGTGGAGGGAAAAAGAGGGGAGGTGAGAGAAAAACATGAAGTTTATTCTCATCACATTTGACTAAAGGAAGAAATAAAATGCACACTCATTTTGGTATAAAAACCCGTCTTACAATACAGGAAAGTGGGGGAGAAGGGGATAAGCAGGGTAGAGGGGGATAATGGAAGGGAGGGCAATAGGAGGAGGGAGCAATTTGATGTCAACACTCTTGGGGAGGGACAGGATCAAAAGAGAGAATAGAAGCAGTGGGGGGCAGGATAGGATGGAGGGAAATCTAGTTAGTCTTATACAACACGACTATTATGGAAGTCATTTGCAAAGCTACACAGATATGGCCTATATTGAATTGCTTGCCTTCCCAAAGGGAATGGGTAGGGAGGGAGGCATGAAGAGAAGTTGGAACTCAAAGTTTTAGGAACAACTGTTGAGTACTATTCTTGCTACTAGGAAATAAAAATACAGGTAATGGGGCATAGAAATTTATCTAGCCCTACAGGACAAAAGAGAAGATGGGGACAAGGGAAGGGAGGGATGATAGAAGAGAGGGCAGATTGGTGATAGGGGCAATTAGAATGCTCAGTGTTTTGAGGTGGGGGGAGAGGACAAATGGGGAGAAAAATTGGAACCCAAAATTTTGTGAAAATGATTGTTAAAAGTTAAATAAATAATTTTTTTTAAAAATGCTCTAAATCACTATTGATTAGAAAGATGCAAATCAAAACAACTCTGAGGTACCACATCATACCTATCAGATTGGCTAACATGACAAAACAGGAAGATGATGAATATTGGAGAAGATGTGGGAGAGTTGGAACATTAATTCATTGTTGGTGGAGCTGTGAGCTGATCCAACTATTCTGGAGAACAGTTTGGAACTATGCCCAAAAGTCTATAAAAATGTGCATACCCTTCGGTTCAGCAATATAGCTTCTAGGACTGTATCCCAAAGAGATCACAAACATGGGAAATGGTCCCACATGTACAAAAATATTTATAGCAGTTCTTTTTCTGATGGCCAAAAACTGGAAATTAAGGGGATGCCCATCAACTGAGGAATGGCCGAACAATGGAATACTATTGTGCTATAAGAAAAGATGAACAGACAGACTTCAGGAAAACCTGGAAAGACTTATATAAACTGATTGCTGAGTGAACAGAGCAGAACCAGGAGGACCTTGTATACAGCAACAACCATGGTGTGTGAGAAATTTTTGTGTTAGACTTAGTCCTTCATAGCAATGCAAGGACCTAAAAAATTCCCAATGGACTTTTAAGGCAAAATGCCTTTCACATTCAGAGAAAGAACTTTGGAATTGGGTCACAGAATGAAGGAGACCATTTTCTTTTGTATTATGTTTTGTTTTGTTGTATTGTGTTTTATAATTTCTCCCATTCATTTTAATTCTTCTATTCAATCTGACTAAGGTGAAAAGGTATTTAATAGGAATATATGTGTAGAACCTATATAAGATTTCTCGCTGTCTTGGGGAGGGAGTGGGGAAGGAGGGAGAAGGAGGAGGAAAAATCTAAGATCTATGGAAATGATTGTAAACACTGAAAACAAATAAAATAATTTTAAAAAAGGAAATGAAGGACAAACACAACAACAACAAATGGGTAAGAACATGTTGCTTTTGACATTGGCATCTAACTCAATAAAAGAACATGACAATGACAAAAAAAAACACTTAGCACAGTGCTAAAACATAGTGTTTAATAAATGTTAATTGACTGATGAATGATTTAAATCTAATTATCGCTACTAGTCAACCTTCCAAAAAGGTCTCCTCCAATGCTTTCTTCTAGGTTGTTGAAGACTATGTTGGCAGAGCGCAAGTTCTGGCAAATTCCACTAAGCTCACAAATGAGATTTTAAGGAAGGGCCCCAAAATGAATTGTGTATCTATTGTTAAGGACCAAGGTAGTTAACTTTGAAGAGGACTCCCACCAAAGAGCTAGCCAATGAATGACCACCTTTGGGGGCTATGGTGAATCATGAATCTACTTATAAAGGTATAGAGAGCAACAAGCGCAAGAAGAATTCCATCCCCTGATGAAATCACTAATCCTTGAGGCAATGAAGCCAAAAAGAAAAAAAAGCCTTGTGATTTTAGGATATATTTGAAAAGAATTATTTGCTGCCAAAAAAGTTAGAAAAGATCTTTTATTTTTCAGCTGTAGAAAACTAGGGTCCAAATCACATTTTACCGAAGTTACTTAAGAGTTTGACGGAAAAAAAAAAATGGAAGATCTTAGCAGTCTGGGAGTAAATGTGCCTAGGTTTAACTGCTGCTGTTCTCACAAATTTGTGCGGGTATGTTGAGTCACAAAACTTTCTCTTCTTTTAACATATCATAGAAGGATGTTACCACCTGTAATACAGCCATACCTGAGTCAGTCACTTAGAATTTAAATAAATAACAATAGCATGAACAATTATAAATCATAATAAAAGTGCCACCATTCTAAGTGAAGGAGATAAAAAGAAAAGAAAAAAGAGATTAGACCATGCTCTTAAAAACTCAAAATCTAATAAAAAAGAAAAAGCAAAAAAACAGGAAAGAGCCAGAAGGCGTTGTCAAGTATGCAGCTTGATCATACCACACAGATCTGTCACTCACGTGAACACTTGGTGTACAATGTACCTAAAACACCTCACCACCAAGCTCAAGTCTTCCCAGGAGAATACAGCGTACCGGAATATAAACGGACATCCGAGGAAAGCTGCCCCAGTTGACCAAACTCCCCAGAGCATCATGGATCTGCCACGAATCAATCTCACCTTGCTCTCTACTATTCTTTCTTTCAACAGATGTAACTCATACTTACTAAGAGTATCTAATCCAGTGCCAGTTTAGGGAACACCAGCCTGAGGGCTGTCTGCTCCATTCCACCACATCTCCACATACTGGCGTTCACCTTCTGAGATGTTGCCCTCCTTCTCCACATCTAGATCATCAGCATCTGAACTGGGTTTCCAGGAACAAAGACCCAGACCAGGGGAATGTCAGCCCCATAATGACACCCCCACTTTACCACCAGCTGTCTTGATTGGTAAATGAGTAATTACAAACACTCATAGTCAACTATATTTAGCCATACTAAACCATATATTCTTTTCTACATCTCATTCTGGTCTTTCATGTATTCCCTTCTCGTGCTCTGGGCATAGTAAACAAATCAATACTAACACTGATTTGGGAAAGGGCATTTATACTAACTGCCCTATGACTGTGAGTCCTCAGAACAAAGCACCCCTCCCTGGTCATCACTAGGAAAAAGACCCTTTATGAAAAGGATTATCTCACTTTTGTATTCGTATTTTGTACTCCCCAGTATATAAGGTCTGATATAAAGTAAGTGCATAATAAATGATTTTTTTCATACATTCATGCCACTGGAGCACAGGGTGAAAAAGAGGTTTTGGTCTTTGTAGCAATATTGGCATCAGCTGTAAATTCCTGAGTTTACAGCTCAACTATTCTCCCCTTCTGAATGTGCTTAATAGTCAAATTTCTCATAATTCTTCTTTCCTGTCTGTTTCTGTCTGGGCCAAGAGGACTATGGTCTGTCTTTCTAAATGCACCTGAGCGGGATTTGGCTCATCCCAACAAGACTGTGGACATTTAGCTCCTGTGGGAGTTGCTCATGCACTGAATGTTTTTGGCTGATCACAGTCCCTGCTGTGAGCTACGAAGTTTAACTAAAGCCCTGTCTCCTCTAGAATTATGGGAACAGTGGTGTTGATGTTGTAGTCGGGGTACCCCAATCTCTATTTTCAAAAGTTCTACAAAAACAGGCTTAAGTACACACTAAAACTATTTGGCACAGTGGATAGAGGACAGGATCTGGAGCCAGAGAAACTATCCTTCCTGAGTTCAAATCTGGCCTCAGACATTTACTGGCTGTGAGACTCTGGGCAAGTCACTTAACCTTGTTACCTCAGTTTCCTTCTCTGTCAAATGAGCTGGAGAAGGAAATAGCAGACCACTCCAGTATTTTTGTCAAGAAAACCCCATATGACTGTATCTGGAGTGAAAATAGTCAACAGAGGAAAGGCACTGGATTAAAAGGGACAAGACAAAACTTCCTGTAGAAGATGGTATTTTCAGTGGGGTTCAAAGGAAACCAGGAGGTAGAGATAAGAATAAAGAGCATTCCATGGATGGAAGGACAATCAGTGAAAATTCCTGGTCAGGAGATGAAATGTCTTGTAAGAAGAATGGCAAAGAGACCAGTGTGATTGGAACTCAGAATACTTGGAAGGAGCATTTGTAAGATGTAAAAAGATGGCAAAGATGGAGGTGGGGGAAGGGCAAAATGTGCCAAACAGTAGTAGCAATCATTGGAGGGGGATCTGAGCCCAGGTCTGCTGACTCCAAATACAGCAATCTTTACAATACCAAAGTGGATCTCTAATTCTATTGTCCCACAAGCCTTCTGCCTTCTTGAGATAGCTGAATATACACAGAGTAGACCAATGGGATGGTTCTCTTCGAAGGTGAAGGACAATAATCATATACATATACATGTATACAAACATATACTCTTCCTTTTCTCACAGCTCAACTGTCCTGCCTTCTGGATTATGGTCATTTGTCATTACAGGGTTCAAGTTGACATTGATTTTCATCCAGAACAGTGGAATGATTTAGTTCCTATAACGGACTTGTTATACCAATCAAGATACCAAATAGTACCCTCCTTTCACAACATGACTGTTATGGAAGTGTTTTGCATGACTACACATGTATAACCTATATCTAACTGCTTGCCTTCTTAATGAGGGTGGGTGAGAAGGGAGGATGGAAGAGAATGTGGAACTTCAAGTTTTAAAAATAAAGGTTAAAAATTGTTTTTATCTTCAACTGAGAAATGTATATAGGCAATGAGGTATAGAAATTTGCCTTGCCAATAGAAGGGAAGGGGACAAGAGAAGAGGGGGGTGATAGAATGGAGGACAGATTGGGGAAGGGAAAATCAGAATGAATGTGTCTTTGGGTAGGGGAGGGGAGAGATGGGGAGAAAATTTGGAAGTCAAAATCTTGTGGTTGTTGTGAACTAAAAACAAATTAATAAAAAAAAGGGGGGGAAATCATCCTCTTGTTTCTCTCTTCCTCATAAATATTTCAGGCATTCTGAGGTCAGAAATGCATTTTTAACCTAATCCAATCTACAAAACTCCTTCTATTAAAACCAATTTGTTTCACCAAGATATTTATTTTAGAATGATAATGGGACAATTGTGATGAAGAAAAAAAGAAAAGTGGGAGTTTCAATGTTTTAACCTCAAACTTAGAAATGGATAGAATTAAAGATCAGACAAATATATTGAATATTTATACTCCGTAGTACAGCTAGACAGCACTGTGGATGAAGCATTAGACTTGATGTCAGGAAGATGTAGCCTCAGGACTTGCCCTCAACTCTGGTCTCAGATACTTACCAGCTGTATGACCCTAGAAAAATCACTTAACCTTTGTCTACCTCAGTTTCCTCAATGATGAAATAGGGATTATAATAGCCTAACAGCATAATGGTGTCACAAATTTGTTGCAAAGATCATATGAGATGTCTGTAAAGTGTTTAGCACATTTCCTGGCACATAGTAGGTGCTTTAAAAATGCCCATTACTTTCCCTTCCTACCTTAGTACTTGGCCTTTAAGCATTTTTTTCTACATGACTGTGTAAAAATGTGTTTGCAGGTTGTGGACTTGTAATGCCCATCACTGATGCACCCCTGAGGACTACTGCTATGAATGATTTTAAGGGTCTAATCACATAGTATAATGAACTCCCTATTCAGCAATAAACTAAACATTGTTCAATAAATTGAAGTATAACATCCATAGCAACATTATTAAGCAAAGCATATCATCTAATACATATAGATATCTCATAATACTCAATATGTCATATGGGGCATAGCACATATCATTGCATCTCCAAAGTCAGGGGGTTCCAGGCTAGCATGATGCATCCTTAAGGGGTAGCAGAAAATTCCACACCCTCCACCCCTAAGTCACTGTAAGAATAATCTCCTTAATCAATACACAAAATCCCAGTAAAATTCTCATCTTGACACTTTCAAACCCCACTGCTCCTCCTCCATGGGCTCCTTCTCCATGGGCCCACCACTCCCACCACTTGCCTTTGTTCACACACAGGCAGCTCTCTGCTCTTATTCCTTGTCTCAGCTCATGGGGAATGTTCCAAACTTGTCCCCAAACTCTTCTGCCCACAGCTTGCTCACTTCTCTAACTCAGCTCTGCTTCTGACTGCTCTCTCTACTAGAGGTAGATAGATAAACAGATAGATAGATAGATAGATAGATAGATAGATAGATAGATAGATAGATAGATAGATAGATAGATAGATAGAGATAAAGATATACTGTTTCCAATCAACAACTCTATTGATTCAATCAAAAGCAAGACTCAATCAAAGGCAGTTCATTGGCTAAAACTCAATCCAGAAAAACAGCAAAAAATCCTACTTTGCTTGATATTACAGGGCTATTTCATCTAGTTTCCATTATCAATTTTTTAATTCCAGCCATGCATTCTTATTTAATGAAGACTGAGAGCAACAGTAATTACCCTAAACTTGCTCAAACCAGTGAATAAAATCTCCAGACAGTTAAAACCTTAGGACAAAGAGACAAGGAGGCAAGAGGGATACATTGGAAGGCTATTTTTAAAAATAAATAATGTGTATTACTACCACTTTAAAGTAGATAATAAATTCACAAACTTAAAACAAATTCACACTTAAAGATTACTGGCAGTGCAGTCTTAAATATTCATGCAAAAGTCCAGTTTATCAAATTTATAATTGAATTGAAGACACTGATGAAAAGTCATTCATGAAATGTATCTCTAGAAAAGCTTTCCCCTTCAGCAGCTGAATCATCATTTCACAACTTTTGCATTTACCAAAAATCATTTACATACAATGAAAGGCATAAAGGATAGCAAGAATATGAATGGTTGGAAAAGTAGGTGGGATGGGCAGGATGCAAAAGAAAGAGGTAAAAGATGGCAGTAGCATTGCATTGAAAACTTGGTCTTTGATCGCATCATTTCGAAAGTTCCCACCAAGAATGAGGGCCATAAACCTATCCACTCCTGTCCACCCCATCCAATTTCTGATCCATATGCTTCCATAAATACAAAAGAGAGGGGCAACCAAATATTCCAGATGCTTTCTTCATAAACACACACACACACACATATCAGGGCTCTTTCATAATTCTAAACTCTTTGAGAATCAAGTCTCATCTTTTTAATGTCAATAATCAACTAGTATTACATAACCATCGAGTGTGAAAGTTTCTGAATAATTAAAAATGAACATCACACAAAGAAAAGGTGCTTGTGTGTAAATACATGTGTGTAAATATATATATTTGACTGTATATATGTACATATGTGTATGTATATATACATATATATTTGTGCATGGCTACATAATAAATCAATAAACATTTATTAAATCTCTACCCTGTGGCAGATACAGGCCTGTGCATATGACATTACAAAATTTAAAGTACTGTAAAAGTGATAACTAGTATTATCATTATCTTCTGCTCTCCCTTTTATTCCTTGTTTACCTGAGAATCCTCACCATAGTCACAGTTGGGAAAGTTATCTCTTTCCCTTCCTGTCTAATTTGCCTGTGACATGACCTTTTATATGTAGGTCACATTTCCTTTTGAATCTCATTATGGTTTATAATGTGATCTGATCCAACCTAATTTTCATCACTATTTACAAATATTTTAGAGATGGAGATTCTAAGGAACTAAGTTATTAATGATCTTGCCACAATACTTGAAGGAAATTAAGGAAAACATCAACTTAAACTAGCAAACTTTTATTGAGTATTATATACAAAAGTCCCCATTAATGTCTTATTATAAAGCCTTTTCATGTCTGTGGCATACTTTCTTAGACTTTACCATGAGAGAAAAATTTGCAAGTGAGGCTGTATGATAAGCTATCACTTGTTCTTTATTCAGTAACCAAGCTAGCTAAGTGAGAATAAGCACCGTAATAATGGTTATTAGGAGATGATTGTACAGAAGGGTCAATCTAATTTAAAAAAAAAAAAAAACATTTTCTAAGAGTTCTAGTCTGCTTTGCTAGAGATGGCCCCCATGCAAATGAAATCATGGATTCCTGACATATTGAAGTATGTGCTGGAGATCATACAGATGACAATGACACAATCTCTGCTTCATGGAGCTGAGAATCTGCAAGAGGGAGATAACGTAGATACAAATGACTTACCCAAAATAGAATTGCAGAAGGTCATAGTTAGAAGGGCCTAAAGAGGCCTATCTGATCCAACTGATATCCGAAAAAGAAACCCCATGTACAACTGACACGAGGTATCCTTTATTGCTTCATTTCAGTAGTATCTGACTCTTCATAACCCTATTTGGGGGTTTCTTGGCAGAGATAACTGGAGTGGTTGGCCATTTGCTTCTCTAAGTCATTTTACAGATGAAGAAACTAAGGCAAAAGTCACTTACCTAGGGTTACATAACTAGTAAGCATCTGAGGCTGGATTTGAACTCAGGTCTTCCTGGGGCCGGGTCCACTGTACCACCTAGATGACCTATGTACTATGTGATGTGATATTATTATTAGTCAGGTACTTATTAGGGAACTGTGACCCTCTCCACCTCCCAATCCAAAGTGCTACTAATATATGGATTTTTGTCTTTAGAAATGAGGTCTAGGGATAAACCGAGTGGGATTGGATCCATTTATCACTTATTTTATACTAAAACTACAAATGAAAATCCCATTTGGGAGACATTCCTTTCCTTCAGGGATCATTTGTTTTAATCTTTCTTGCTGTATTTGAAGTGTA
Source organism: Bettongia penicillata ogilbyi (assembly GCA_023548195.1). Taxonomy (NCBI): domain Eukaryota; kingdom Metazoa; phylum Chordata; class Mammalia; order Diprotodontia; family Potoroidae; genus Bettongia; species Bettongia penicillata. Next base: position 1,501,645 of record JAJHZJ010000366.1, read on the forward strand.
GCCACTTTTGTAACCTCTAATTTTCATGCTAAAATATAAAAAGCTAGGGTTTTTTCCCTCTTTAAAAGTTATTACTAAAAGAAAACTTATTGGAAAACTTGCCCCCTTACCTTGCCCCAACTCAAAACAACTTTAGTTTCTTCCAGTCATTATTAAAATAATTATTAGCACCTAGATTTGGTAGGCTGTGTATGCTGAAATAATGGCTTCTTCCCCAGGTTACTTGGGAAGTGTGTCTTAGTATAATTATGAGAAACTGCTCGATGCAGATCTAATTTCTAGATAATGATAACCTGTGTTTGAGCCTACTGAAGATACTGAATGTGTGCCAAGACTGAATTTTCCCAAAAGACTCATCATGAGTTCAGAAAAATTTCATCCACAATCTCATCCATATGTACCATGGTATTCCCAAACCCTTTAGATCAGATTGTAGGGCAAGATTTTGCCGATATGTCAAAAACCGAGCTTTGTTCTTTCTTTTTTCCAACATAAGCATGAACAATCCAGTCAAAGATTACTTTTCTGTTGAACATTCATCCTGCATCTCTCACACGGATGCTGTTGCATGCATCATTGTGTCAGTGACTGATGTAGGGTCTGGAAAACTGCAGGCTTGGAGGAACATGCTCTTCTCCTGGTAGTATGTGAAGAGTCCTTGGAAGTTTTCACTTCCTTGTCTTTATCTACCCATCCATGATCCAGCTGGATCTAGAATATCCTTCAATAAATCCTGATAAGATTATAATTTGTCCTGTACTGCATTTTGCTGTCATTTCTCAGTAGCCCTGTGCAATACAATTCACCTCTATGAGTTTCCTCATCTGGAAATGATGGGGTTGCATTGGATAAAATCTAAGGTCCTTTCTAGCTCTAAACCTTTGATTCTGTGACCCAGGAGTAACTCTGACAACATATCTCTTAAAATAGAGAGCATTTTCTACCATTTGTAAAAGAGGCTGCTCAACTCTCCAACCTGTACACTTATTCCCTCAAACTTGAGACAAGTGGACTCTCAGACTTCCATTTAAGACCTCTAGTGAGAGTAAACCCCCTACCTTCTGAGGCAACCCATTCTTTGGGAGGAGATACAATAGTTTTGGGGAGTTAGAAGTTTGAAGATGTTTTCCTTACAATAGGTCTAAACTTGACTTTTTAAGGGTTGTATTCATTGTTCCTAGTTCTATCCCCTGTAGCCAAGCAGAACATGTATAAAGCATGTTCCACATGAGTGCCTATCAAATACTTGAAGATAGCTTTCATGTTCCCCAAGCCCTCTTTTCTCCAGGCTAAACATGCCCAGTTCTTTCCACTGAATCATATATTGCTGGACCCAAGGACCTTCTCTGTCCTCTACATAATCTTTAGCTTAACAGCATTCAATGTCAAATTCAATGTCAAAAACTGTCCACATTCTTACAAATGATATTTGGCCAGGGCAGAGATGTTTGTAATTTTCTTGCCTAGAACAGAAGGATTTAAAGTTTCTTGTAGTTCTAAATTCTACGAACTAATTTATCTGTTTTTGTTTTATTTTAGAATGAAATACATCTATTCATTTAATTGATTTTTTTGGTTTCAATTAAATTCAACAGACATTTATTGAGTACCTACCATATGTACATCTAACACCCCATTGTGGTATTGAAATCTATGGGTGGTTGATATTTTTCCTTTCGTTTTCTGATATCTGAGAAAGAAAGAAAAGAAAGAAAGAAGTTGAAATGTCCAGGTCTTTTAACATTCAGGAAGTTGTTTAAGGTAGCTTAATGACATGATGAATAGGAACATTGAAAAACAAAAACAGTGGCTGGCTTTATGGAAAATGATTCAGAAGCTGCCAGAGGAGAGCACAGGGTCAAATGACAGACATGTGAAACTCAACATGGATGATGTGATTGTGGCACTATATGTGGTGGGAATTACCCTTCCTATGAGGTAAATGACCTTCTCCCACCCAGGGTCAGGATCAACATTGGAGGATGTCAGAGACACTGGAAACACCCTCATCATAGGACTGTATGGGTGAGTCCTCAAGACTATTGAACTTTTATCAGGAAATTGGCAAATGCTAGCCCTATGGGAGTCAGGGTCAAGGCCTGCCATCCAATTCGTGAGAGTTCCAGTCTTCCCACTTTACTAACTTTGAAATTGGTGGGACGTTTGATGACCCTCATCTAAGAAATGAGCCCTGGAAAGATCTAGACCCTTGGTGAATGTGAACTAGAAAATACAGATGTTAGCAGAAGTAGATACAGTCACTGAGAAAACTATATCCGTCCTTTCTGAGAGCAGCTGGTTCAGCTGTTCTAAAGTTTTCATGTTATGTCTTTTGGTTGTATTCAATAAATGTACTCAACTATAAAATGCTTTGTAGTCCTATTGGTCACATTAAGTAGGAAATATTAGAATCCCAGTGGAACGAAAGCGCATGAGAACTCTTGATCAATGATGGCCTTGCTTTTTCATCCCCTGCTCTAGACAGAGAATCTGAGCAAGGCACTAAAAAGGGTGTATTCCTGGTGAAAGAACATTGTAGTTTAGGACTTTGTAGTGCCACTTGATGGCTTACTCAGAGATTGCATGTACCAGCCCTGGAAGGAGCATGGTTATTGATATTCCTTCACCTACCAGTCTTTTCTCTCTATTGTCAATGGAAAAAAAGATGATGCTGTGGAGGGACAGAGAGAAAAGATTCTGCTTTTCCTACGTGTATCATTGTTCTTTGGACTTTGATACAATGTTGAGTCTGGAATAATGAGAAAAGACCTGAGTTCAAATACAGCCTCAAATACTTCTTAGCTATATGACCCTTGACAAGTCATTTAACCTCTGCCTCAGTTTTGTCATATGTAAAATGGAGCTATAATCTACCTCACCAGGCTGTTGTGCAGCTCAAATGAGATAATATTTGTAAAGTGCTTAACACAGTGTCTGGCACATAATGGGTACTTAATAAATGCTTTTTCCTGTCTCTTGATAACACCTTCCTATATATATATATGTGTGTGTGTGTGTGTGTGTGTGTGTGTATGTATATGTAATATACATACACACATATATATTCCCATATATACTTATAAGTGTATATATATACACACACATATACATACATATGTACATACACATGTACATACGTGCGTATTGTTCTTTGGATTTTGATCACTGACATAACGACTTAATATTGTAAGTACAGGACTAAGAAGATTAATCACAGAATGAGTTTCTTACATGAACACCTTCAAAGTGTTGTTCTTTCACCCAAATAAGACAGCAAGCCATAGCAACATTATGTAGAAAAACCTAAAGGGAAAGTGCTATTTACAGAAAATGCAGGATACTTCATGTTATTGGCAAAGAGAACTGGGTTGGCAATCAGGACACCTGAATTCTAACCGGTAATCCACCACTAAACACATGTGACTTTGGGCAAATTATCTAACCGTTCTAAAGTTCATTTTCTCATCTATAACATGAAGTTTTTCAACCTGGTGATTGTTAATGCCCCTTCTAGATCTAATTTCTATGATCTATGATCTATATATAGGAAAATGATCTTATTTTTAAAGCAACAAGAGGATGAGAAAAAAACTGAAACCAGAAATCAGAAAACAAAACGACTTAAAGAAAAGCAAGAGTTTTCTCTTATGGTTTTTTAAGATGACTAGAGGGAAAACAGCTGTTAAGAAACACAAAATGCTAATTACAATGTTTAGTTAAGAGGAATGATTATCAGAGAAAGTAAAAAAAAATGGGGGAAGATTATAGCAATTTAAATTGAGTCACACAATGCTGGCATTCAGCAAAATCCAGTTTATCTTGTTTGCAGCAATCAGGGGGGTAAATAGAGAGAAAAGGGAATTGCTACAATGTTGGAAAACAAAACAGAAATGAAGAGTATACTCAGTTATTGGCTCAAGAAAAGGTGGGCTGGGCCAGGTAAAATCAGTAAAAGCTGAGTCTGTCCCCATTGCTCTACACAAGCACCCATGTTCTTTGTTGTGAGCAATTTTTAATCGTATGGAAAACTGAAAAGCAAATCCTTTGGAAGACACTCATTAATAGGGGATGATAACTCATTTTTTATAATGTAAGCACCATTTAGACATATTTTGTTACACAGGATTCTGAACTGTAGGGATGGAAAAAGTAACATCTTGCCTACTTAGCTGGACTTCCCTAGTTAGTATTATCATCATTGATCTAAACTTTAGTTCATTCTAGTTATGTGGAATGGAGGGCAGAGTGGCAGGTGTGATGAAATTGTGTTCTTGCAGATAGGTGGAAGTAGAAACAAATAATTGAATGATCACAATCATGATTATAATAATATCTAACATTTATAGGACCTAAGCACCTGGTAGTATGTTAAGTGCTTTATGAATATTATTTCATATGAATCTCACAACATGAGAAAGTAGAGTCTACTATTAACTCCATTTTACAAAGGAGGAAGCTGAGGCAAAGATTAAATCATTTGCTCGGGGTTATGCTTCTAGTGTCTGAAGTTATATTTGAACTCAGGTCTTTCTGACTCAAGAACAGGAATAGGGGCAGGAAGAAGGGGGAAAAAGGAGAGGAGGGAGGAAGAGAGAGGAGGAAGAGGTGGGAGGAGGAGGGGGAAGAGGGGAAGGAGGGAGAGGAGAAGTTACTATTTTGAGAGGTCTATAATTTCATCAATGTGGGGAAACTACAAGTATGGCAACTCCTTCTACTGAGGCAGTCTGACAACTTATCTATAAGCTACAGCCTTTTAAAGTTCTCTGGGGCACTAAGAGGTTCAGTGGCTTCCCTTCCCATATTAACCCACTTGGTATTTATCAGAGATAGCTTTAAAATCCAGGTTTGTCTGACAAGGCTACCTTCCATGTACTATGCCATGTTACCTCTTAATCATTATCATCATAAATCACGCACCTTCACATACTGCTTAAAGTTTATAAAGTACTTCCCTCGAATCAGTTCTATTAGGTAGATAGTATAAATTAGCATCGCTATCTTCTATGTAATAGTTGTGTGAGGACTGAAGGGCATTCTAGGATTTGTATTTTCAGAGGGGCAAGCATTCCCTTCTCATCACTGAGTATGACTTAAGACCACAGGAAACCTTAAACCAGAAGGGGGGAACTGAGTCACACCGGGGAGTTCTTATAGTGACACACATACACAATCTTCAAGAAATAGACCAAGAGGAATAAGTTAGTACCTCAAGAGCTAAGCAGCAACAGCCTCCCCAGCCTTGCTCAGTTCTTAATAAAGCTAAGCTGGAAAATATTGATGGCAGCAGGTAAAAAGAGACAAGAAAGGAGAGATTTCAAGGAGTAGATCAAAGGATGACTGATGTGTGACAGAGAAGGCAAAGAAGCAGAGACTTGGGGAATCTCTCCCCCTAATCCCCACAGGCATCCTAGATTTTCTTGGACTGGAGCTACTATTTGTATCTCCTTCTTACAAAACAGAAGTTCTCCCAAAAAAATATGCTTTTTCCAATTTTTCCTCCTTGTACCTATGCAGTACCAGATGCTATACTGCCTGATTCTTAGCTAAATGCTTCCTATAATCTCATTTTTGCCTGAAATATAAAGAGGTCAGAGATTTCAGTCATTCTACAGTAGTGTCCAACTTTTTGTAAGCAAATTTGGGATACTCCAGGCAAAGGTACTAGAGTGGCTAGCCATTTCCTTCTCCATTTCATTTTACAGATAAGGAAACTGGGACAAATAAGGTTAAAAGACTTGCCAAGGGTCACACAACTTGTAAGTATCTGAGATCAAATTTAAACTGAGGCCTTCCTAACTCCAAGCCAGAAGGGTCTCCATCCACTTCACTACCTAGCTGCCCATCATATGTAGGCTAAAAAAGTGACCTGATTACTGGAAGAAGTCATATTATATCTACAGAGATATATGGGCTAGGTTTGAGAAGAGAAAACTGCCAGCTAGTCATCTGTACTGGGTACAGTGATCCCCACAACCACTGATATTACAACTAGAGGAAAAATCCGAGACTGGGAAGTGTTAAAGAGCTAGTAAACCATAATGAAAAATTCATAAGATTTATATACTAAAGAAATCTTAAGGTTTCCCTAGTCCCCCTTCATTTTACAAATGAAGAAACAGAAACCACAAAGCAGTGAAATTAGTAGCAGTCAGGAATCAAACCAAGATCCACTGACTACATGCCCAGTGTTTTGTTTTTCTGCTTCTCATGATATTGTCTGTAAGAAAAAGGGACATATGACTATAGATGGTGAGGATAGAATTCTGCTGCAACTTGGGCCTAACCTTCACAATTTAAAAATAGCCTCTTTTTTTCAAAGGATCAGCACCTTAAAGCAGAGTCAGTAACTATTAAGATCTGGTACAGAACTCACAAGGCAGCATTTGCAATTTTGCCTCTAACTCTGAAAAAAAATAATAAATTGATGAGCAGAATAGAGAGAACCAGCAAAGGGAAAATATTTTTTGGGGGGGAGGGGGTCCAGAATTACTTACATGTGAGCTATAGACCTGAAGAAATAATGAGTATACAGTGTATGGAATAACAATAATAGCAAATACTTATGTAGTGATTTAAGATTTGCAAAGTGCTTTCCATATGTAATCTCATTTGATTCTCACAATAACCCTGTAAGGCAAGTATTATCATTAAACACCATTTTACAAATGAAGAAAATAGGTTCAGAGAAATTTGTTCAATGACCTCTGCCAGAGCTCAGATTTGAAACCAAATCTCACTTGTCTCCAAATGGTAAAAATCCAGCAAATGCCATCACTCCCTTTGCCCTCTGCCTCTTTTTCCTTCTCTTCTCCCCCAACCAACATTCTCACATTCTCTCTCTCTCTCTCTCTCCTCTCTCTCTCTCTCTCTCTCTCTCTCTCTCTCTCTCTCTCTCTCTCTCTCTCTCTTTCTCTCTCTCTCTCTCTGGAATAGTCCTAAGTTCATCCCCCTTTCTTTCAAGCAATTAATTTCCCTAATTAACCTTTATCCTATCTCACACTCCTCCCAAAAGGAAGAGAAAAATTTGTATGACCTTAGTAAAACTGAATTTGCCTTTTTTTCTTTCCACATACGGTTTAGCAAATATAATCTTTTACTTTTCTGCAGCTGAAAAACATTTCTACTGATCAGAGTAGTGCTGAATACTAAGATGGCTGAGAAGGGTAAAGAAATTGAAATTCTCTCTAGAAAGCTTCACATTTTCACCCAGAGAATGTTGCTGTGGTTACAACTTCTGTATGCAGCTTTGGGCACTGACATTGACGAATGAGCTGCTTTGTTAGTTCAAGAAGACAGGCTATAAAGTTAAAAAGAAGATCCTGAACATTAGTCAACCCGTGAGCGTGACTGTAACACTTTAATGTCCATATGATGTGCTTTCTGACTAAAAGGCCACACCATTAATTATGGTGGTCTTGTCCAGAGTTGTGTTTTCTACTACACTGTAAAATTTCTTTTGACATATGGACCACAACAGTTGCGAATAAAGTTGGGCTCTACCATATTTGGAGAAGGATATTTTTTCTAGCATCCCACATACCTTGTCTTACAATATCAACTCTTAATTATCCTCTGTAGTGGTGGTTTTGATGTAAACTGCAGGCTTTCCTGAATTCTACAAATACTCTAAGTTCTCCTTTATCAGAAATCCAAATAACTGGAAATCTCAATTACTAGGACTTTTTTTTTCTTCAGATTCAACAAAATTCTCGCTCAAGAAACAAATGACAACTAGACAAGATAGCAAAGATTTATTTTTAGCTATTTATAAACTATGGTCAATAAATTCAACAATCAGTGTGAAATTTGGAGCCAGTATATACAAATCTATCTATATAACTTTGTGTAAGACACTTCATCTCTCTGTCTCTGCTTCCTTATCTGTAAAAAAAGGTGATGAAACTACATGACTTTTGAAGTCCATTCATGCAGTTGATTTATGATCATTTAAGAATACTGACAGCCCCATATAAAGAGAATTTATGCTCACTATTATGACTATGAAACACTACAAGATCCTGGGGTATGCCTTTCATCATGAAAGAAGAAATAGAATTCTGATCAGTGTAAAGTTTGCATTAAGCATATGTGATCCAAACCTCATCCTTGGAAAATTAGTAATCCATGTATGGTCACTTTCATTTAGTCAAAAGAGTATGTTTAATTAGAAGATACCATGTTAACTAAAGGCAGAAGGAAGCAAGGGAGCTATATTCCCAAGGTGACATTAATAAGCTACCCACATTCTGTTTTCCATTTTATACACCAGCTGTAATGCAACTCTTGGCGACACTTTCACTACAAGTAGATCCATAAGTGGACAAGGATATTGTGTTTAAGCATGACTGCCATGGATAATTTCATGATATACCAACCCAAAAAAGCTAAAGCAAACTTAGAGTCTAATAAGAATGGCATAGTATCCAAAAGGAGAAAAAAGGAAAAAATAATACCACTGCACTTGCTCAGACCAGACCAAAACAGACATATTGTGTACAGAACCCTCAGAGGAGGTCCAATATGATGGACCTTGAGTTTAGCCTGCATAAAGAATGACTGAAGCAACAGGAGAGGCTTATTTGTAATAACAGCTCACATACGTAGAGTGACTTCAATTTTTAAAAGTGGCTTTCTCATGAGACCTCTAGGATTTAGGTAGTGCAAGTATTATTATCCCTATTATATAGAAGAGAAAACTGAGATGATGAAAGCTTGAGACCATGACCATAAAGTTAATAAATTTCTGAAGTAGGAATATAATCCCAGTCTCCTAACTACAAGTCTATAGCCCTGCCACATTGCTTACAGATTAGATGATTTATAGCTATTTTCAGGATTATCATGAAGAAGATGGATTAGATTTGTTGCCCTTGGACAGAACTAAGAAAAATGAGTGGGAAGTTTCAGGGAGAAAAAATGAAATTTAATGCTAAAAACAACAACTCTGCAAACAATTTGATGTATCCAAAAATGGAAAGGACTGTCTCAGGTGGTAGCATTCTGATTACAAATATGTAACAAGTTAAATAGCAGATTAACCCTAAGAAGATAGGGCCAGTTCAGGGAAAAGGAAGAAAGAAAAAGAGAGAGAGAAAGGAGGGAAGGAAGAATAAATGGAAAGGAGGAAGAAAAGTACATGATAAATTCATTATGTATTTAAAAGGAATAGCAAGTTGTACATAATAGATTTGTAGCTTCATATGCAATCGTTTTATATTATTCTACTTTGTTATGGAAATGTTTATTTTATTGCACAAATTAAAAATAAAATTAAAAAAAGAAAAGAAAAGAGATCCAGTAATAAGAGTCAACATGTAAAGAGTGGGATGGCAACAAAACTCATAAGCTCAATTGTCTATACACAAATGTGTAGGATATGAGTAATAGGCAGAAATCTTAATGCAAGCAGATAGACATCTTGACTGGCCACAGGGTATAGTGGATAGAGGACTGGCCAAGGAGTAAAGAAGGCATAAGTTCAAATTTTGCCTCTCCCACAACTAGTTATATGACCAAGAGCAAGTCACTTAATTTCTCAGTGATGGGAACTAAGACTAAACTGACAGGCTAGTGGTGAATCGGATTAGGCAAAGGAAATTTACACCACAAGAGTAACCTAATTGATAAAATCACAGGTCTGGACCAAACAAAAGAATGATTGAGAAGTGATGAAAGAAATTATGAAAAGGGTGGTTAGGAAGAATCCTGGGTCCTATATGAACTAATGCAGAGTTGAAGGGAAAAGAATTAGAACAATACCTTAGTAACAACAACACTGTAAAGAAAAACATCTCTGAAGGAATGAATAACTCTAATCAACACAATGGCCAGCCATGAATCCAGAGGACTGTCGTGGAAGTATGCTACTCACCTCCTTAGCACAACTCCTGGCATATAGTAAATGTTTGATAAATGATTACTGACTTGTTACCATGCCCCTTGCCAGAGGCAATGAACTCAAGGTGCAGAAGAAGATAAAGTTTCTGGAAATGGCACATGTGTGAATTTGTTTTGTTTGATTATGCTTTATCTTTTACAATGGTCATGCATTTCTTTTTTTTTTGCCTAATTGGGCAGGGAGAATAAAAGGGAAAGGAAGGAGAGAATTATTAATAACATTATTTTTAAAAAAAGGAAGAAAGAGTCACTGAAATTTTTTAAATGCACAAAAGTGAACAGAAGAAAGTTAGGAAGGTAACAGAAGCAGGACAGCTTTGAAAATAACATGTTGAATTTAGTCTCTCTATTTTTTTATTTTAAAGCAAGCTATTTGTAACAGGTTTTGCAGTTTCAGATATAATCCTCTTCTTCTGTTCTACTTTGTATATGAAAATGATCATTTTTGTGGGTGTTTGTTAAGTTCATAAGTTAAGGTTGTTTTGCAAAGAAAATCAGACAATTAATCAAGACAATTAATGCCTTCAGTAACATACTGGGACACAAAACAAATCCTTCCCTCCTCCCCATTTATCAGTATTTCTACAGAACAAAAGTAAAAACAAGTAGGGAATGACAGATGACAGAAAGAGTGAGTCTATTCAAGATACATACAAAATGCATACACCAATTTACCAAGCCACATTCATAAATTAGAGATAATCTCAGATGGGTACTAACATTAAAACAGATACAGGAAGGTTTCTTGTTAGAAGGGAGGATTTTAGGTGAGACCAATAGGAATCCAAGGAAGGCAGGAGGAAGATGTGAAAAATGATGCAAGTTTAGGTACGGGAAACAACTTACAAAAATATAGAATCCAGAGACAGAATCCAGGAACAGCAAAAAGGCTCAGAGTCACTGGATCACAGATTACATGGAATAGAATAAGGTGTAGGAAGATTTGAAAGGTAAGAAAGGACCAGGTTATAAGAGGCTTTGAGCCAGGAAGGATGCAGGCAGGCAGGCAGTTGGCTAGTGTGAGAGAAAGATCTAATTTATGATTTTGTTTAAGGGAGCTGGTTTATGGGAAGCGCAGCATGGGGAAGGCTGGGGGATCGTGTTCTCTTCATTAGTATTGTGTATAGATATTTTTGTTACTATGATGGATTCAGCTCTCTGATGTCTGAATGAATGTTTTGGTTCTGTCTTCCCTTAGGAGAGTTTGTTGTATTTCGCAATTTAGAATTGTGCCTGCATGTTCACGGCCACAACAGGTGCTGTGAATATAGCATTGCTGCTACAAAAAGAAGGAACAAAGAGAGGAAGGAAGCATTTATTAGATGCCTACTATGTGCCAGGCACTGCACTAAGCATTTCTTAAATATCATTTCATTTGATCCTCACAATAACCCCTGGAGGTAGGTACTATCATTATCGCCATTTTATAGTTGAGGAAATGAGGCAAACAGGTTAAATTACTTGCCTAGAGTCACATAGCTGTTAAAGGTCTGAAGTTAAATTTGAACTCAGGTCAACCTGACTTCAAGCCAAGTGTTCCACCTAAGGGCTTAGTTATCTGGATAATTGGGAACAGTTAAATCCATGGGAACGGATGAGATCAACAATTGAAAGAGTATAGAATGAAATGTCCAAATTTGTTGACATATTAAGTCAGCATTTTAACAGTATCATTTTTAGGATTTTAAATAGCTCAGCTGGAATTCCATCACCTCCACTAACCTTATTGTTAGCAATGTTTCCTAAAGCTCATTTGACTTCATTCTCTAGGATGTCTGGCTGTAGTTTAGTAACTACACCATCTTGTTTATCAGTGAGGTTAAGGTCTTTCTTATATAGCTCTTCTCTATATTCTTTCTATCTCCTCTTTATCTCCTCAGTTTCTGTTAAGTCCCTACCATTTTTGTCTTTTATCATGCCCATTGTTTGATATCCCAAATTTTCTAGAAGAGATATCTTTTCTTCCCTATTCTACTGCTTTTGTCCATTTCTTTGCATTGTTCATTTAAGAAAACCATATCTCTTCTTGCTCTGGAAATCAGCATTCAGTTGTGTATACCATTTTCTTTCTCCTTTGCCTTTTACTTTCCTTCTTTTCTCAGCTATTTGTAAAGCCTCATCAGACAGACATTTTGCTTTCTTGTTCTTCTTTTTCTTTGAAATTTTTATTATTATTGCTGCCTCCAGTACAATAATCCTATAAACCTCTTTCCATATTTCTTCAGGCACTTTACCAGATATAATAACTTAAATCTATTCATTACTTCCACTTCTTATTCATAAAGGATGTTATTTAGGTCATGCCTATATGGTCTGATGGCTTCCCCTTCTTTCCTTAATTTAATTCTGAATTTTGCAGTAACTCATAGTCTGAGCTACAATCAGTTCCAGGTCTTGTTTTAATTGACTGTATATAGAACTTTTCCACCTTTGGCTGCAAAGTATGTAATCAGTCTGATTTTGATACTGACCATCTGGTGATGTCTAAATGTAAAATCACCTTTTGGATTGTTGAAAAAGAATGTTTGCTATGACCAATGAGTTATCTTGACAAAACTCTAGTAGTCTCCCCATTGGTCATTTTGTATTCCAGAGACAAATTGGACTGTTATTCCAATTATCTTTTGATTTTCTACTTCAGTATTCCAATTCCCTATGATGAAAGTGACATCTTTTTTGATGTTTTTTTCTAGAAAATGGAAGGTCTTTAGAGAACTGATCAACTTTGGCCTCTTAGACATCAGTAGTTGTAGTACAGAGTGCATTACTCTAATGCTGAATGACTTGCCTTGGATTTGAACATATATCATTCTGTCATTTTTTAATATTGTACTTTAGTGCTGCTTTTCTCACCCTTTTATTGACTATTAGGACTACTTCAATTCTTCTAAGAGATTCTTGTCTGCAGTAGTACATGTAATGATCACATGAATCAAATTCATTCCCATTCATTTATATTCAGTGATACTCAAGATGTTGATATTAAATCTTTCCATTTCCTGTTTGACCACTTCCAGCTTACCTTGGTTCCTAGATCTTTGTAATGGCAAGCAAAGTAGGGTCATTTGTTGTTTTTGTTTTAGTACAATCAAGTTCCTCTGATTGAATAATGTGATTAAAGAAGATCTTCCCCACCCATTAATGGGCCTGGGAAGATTTGTGAGAAGGCCCATAACTTTTGTTAATGAGGCCCTGGTTCTCAAGGTTTGTGATGCCCTCTGACTCTGAAAAATGTGTAAGTACTCTGAAATGATGTTCTGGTTGGGGGCTTACTCATTGGAAATGTTTGTTTGGCCAGAAGAAAGTCTGGGTAGTTGCTAAGGAGCCCCTTGGCTTTGAAAACCCAAATGGTGATTCTCTCTCTGGTAACTATGTACATAAGGTCAGACAGTTGCATCTGTCTGTTGATCTATGATGTATATATTGCTTATATCAGACAGTTGGAAGCCATGTCTATTTTCTCTGAAGTTCAGGGAGCTTTTATCCCTCAACGAAGTGAATGATACATGTGCTTGATTGAAGTGATTGCTGACTTCTTCAAAAGTTGCTTTCCTTTTAGAAAAGAAGATCTAAGAATCTGTACAGCAGACCTTCCTGTGTATGTCAAGGGGCTTGCTATTACAATTTTACGTTCCAGATTCCTATGCAATATTGATCTTTACAGCATCAGATTTTCCTTTTTTCACCAGAAACACTCACGGCTGAGCTTCCTTTTGGCTTTGACTGAGCTGCTTTATTAGTACTTTAGCTACTTTTAGTTATTTTCTGCTCTTCCTCAATAGAATGTGGAACACCTTCCAACCTGAGGGGAGCATCTTCCAGTGTCATATTCTTTATCATTCCAGCAAAGCTATTTTTTTCTTTTTTCTTTTTTTTAATTTTAGACAAATACTAAAATGAAAAGAAACATTATAAACTTAAATATAAAATAAGGGGAAAAAATCATGTGCATGGAACATAGAAGATTGAAAATATATAGCAATGGCTTATCATTTCACATACATACATACATATATAAACATATACTTTCCCTAAGAGATTCTACTCCTAATCGTGTGCATCTTTTTCCTATCTCTCCTAACCCCTCTACTTTATTTCTACCTGCTACTTTGTATTCCTATTACTTAATCTACCCCTACTCCAACAACCTTTTCCTTATCTTCCCATTCCCCTAAATCTAAACACCCTTCGATACCCCTCCTTTTAACCTATTCCCTCACCCTCCCCTCTAAGGATCCCTCTTTTATCCTCTTCCCCCCTCCCTATCTCCTTAGAGTTTTATTTCTTTTTCAGTTTAGCAGAGTGTTATACTCTTCTGGATGTATATGTATTTTCCTCTCAAACCCATTTCCAGGAAAAGTAGGTTTCCAGAACTAACAGCCCCCTCCGCTTCGAATTCCTCAGTATTGATTCTTCCTCTTGTACCTCATTTATATAAGATAATTACTCTTTTAGTTGTTTTTGAATGGTTTTACTTTTTAAAAGTCATATCATACTCAGGTCTAGCCCAATCTTTCTTATGAGCTACCTAGTTACTAGTAACAATCATAGACATAGGTTTTACATTTTCATACATAAAAGGTAAATATTCTATCCTTATTTATCCCCTTGTAATTGGTCATTGGTATATACCTTATATTTCTCTAGGCACATCAAATCCTCTATTGAGTACAGGATTTTAGGATTTGGGGTTTTTTGTTTTTTTAACAGAGCCCTGAAAGTTTGAAAGCTGATCAAATCTCCATTTTTTCCTATTCAAGATTATGCTTAGCCTTGCTGGGTATGATATTTTAACCAGAACCCTAACTCTTTTGCTCTTCAATATACAGTGTTCTAAAATCTGTTATCCCCAATGCTAGGTCTTCTGTTACTATATTTGTAGTACCATCATATGTAACTTGCTTTTTTCTTGTTGCTCATAATATTTTGTTCTTGTTTCAGGATTTCTTATATTCCTGTGGTTTTCCTTACAGGATGTCTTTCAGGTGGTGATCAGTGAATATTTTCTATTTCTACTTTCCCCTCTTGTTCTAATGCTTCAGGGCAATTTTCTTTAATTGTTTCTCATGTTATTGTATCAAGATTCTTTTTTTTAAATCAGAACTTTCAGATAGTCCAATTATTTTTACGTTTTCTTTTTTTGATCTGTTCTCTACTTTCATTGTTTTTCTTATGAGATGTTTCACATTCTCTTCCATTTGTTCATTCTTTCTGTGTGAGTGTGTGTGTGTATACATATTTTATTTCTTCATCCAGTAAAACTTTGTTGACTTCCCCTTGCCCAGTTCTAGTTTTCAAGAAATGATTTTCTTCCTTAAGATTCTGAATTCCCTTTTCTAATTGGCTGACTTTCTTGCTATAATCTTATTTTCTTGTATAATTCTTATTTTTCTTTTTAATTTTTCTTCAGTCACTCTCATTTGCTTTTTAAAGGCTTTTTTAAGTTCTCCAATGAATTCTTTTTGGGCATGTTACCATTTGATACTACTCTTGGAGCAGAAAAGTGTTTCTTTTCTTCAGTATCCTCCTCTATAGGCTAACCCCTGTCTTCTCTATTCCCATAATAACTTTCTGTGGTTGGAGTCTTTCTCCTTTACCTGTTCATTTTTTTTTTTGTAATAATTTAGCTTTTACAATCACTTCTAGTCCTGGGCTGTGGAGGATGGTGCCTCTGGCGTCTGATTATTTTCAGCTCTCCCCTCTGACCTTGAGCTCAAACCAAAACCTCCTGTCTCCTGTAAGTGCCTACAGCAAGCAGCATCCCTACCCTCTTACTTCTGGGCAGTAGGGCATGTGCTGGTTCCTTCTCACCCCTGTTGCTCTCTGCAGCACAGCAGAGGTTCCCTAGATCTTTCCCAGGTCAGATGCCCAACTCCTCTGATTCTCATGGGGGTAAAAGTTCCTATGATGGGTCAAGGTACCTTCCCAAGCCTGGTACTTGTTACTTAAGCAGTTTGTCCCTCGTTGTTTAACCTAGTCTGGAGGTTTTTACTCTTCGTATTTTTCTTCAGGTCTTCTCTGATTATTCCAAGAGAACCCTTATTTTTGCCCCTACTCTTATTTGTTTTCACTACTCTCTGTTTTCCTAGAGGCAGTATTTTGTCTCTTTTGTGGAGGGAAATGTTGAGAGCTTGAAATTTTCTGACTTACTGCCATCTTCTCAGAATCCTCTTCTCAGTGGAGCTATTTAAAAATCTCAAAAGGTGATGCTGTCACAAGTGCTGAATTCAATATGCCAGTCACTTGGGAAACTTAACAGTGGCCAACGGATTGGAAAAAATCAATTTGCATCCCAATCCTAAAGAAAGACAATGCCAAAGAATGTTCAAATTACCAAACAATTGTACTCATTTCATATACCAATAATACTTAAGATTCTTCTATCTAGGTTTCAGCAATATGTGAGCTGAGAATTACCAAAAGAATAATCCAATTTCTAAGAAGCAGAGGAACTAGAAACTAAATTATCAACATTTTCTGCATAAAAAAGAAAGCAAGGGAGTTCCATAAAAAAACACATACTTTTTCACAACTACACTTAAACCCTTTACTCTGTGTGTCACAACAAAATGCTGCAAGTCCTCAGTGATGAGAGTATCAGATCACCTTACTTGTCTTCTCCTGAGTAATTTGTATGCAAGCCAAGAAGCAACAGTGAGAACCCAACACGGAACAACTTATTGGTTTAAGATTGGAAAAGGAGTAAAACAAGACTGTATATTGTCACATCATTTATTTAACGTATATGAGTATATCATGTGAAACACCAGTCAGGACAAATCAAAAGACTGAATCAAGGTAGCCAGGAGAAATATTAAGAATCTTGAATATGTAGACAATACTACTCTGATGGCAGAAAGTGTAGAATTAAGAAGCATCTTGATAAGGGTAAAAGAGAAGAATGTAAAGTCTGACAAAGTTTTACTTCAAGAAAACTAAGATCTTGGCAACTAATCCCTTCACTTTCTCACACATAGAGGGAGAAGAAATGGAAGCAGTGTCAGATTTTATATTCTTTGACTCAAAGATCACTGCAGACTGTGACTGTAGACATGGAATTAAAAAAGATGCTTGCGTCTTGAAAGGAAAAGTGTGGCAAATCTGGATAACATATTGAAAAACAAAGATATCACCTGGCCAACAAACGAACCCATAGTCAAAATTATGTCTTTTTTTTTCCAGTAGCAATGTATAGCTGTGAAAGTTGGCCTATAAGGAAAGCTGAGCTCCATGGAATCAAAGTTTTCAAATTGTGGTGCTGGAGAAGACTTTTGAGAGTCCTTTGAATAGCAAGGAGACAAAATCAATCGATACTTAAATAAGTTAATTGAGGGTATTCATTGGAAGGTCAAATACTGAAGCTTAGATACTTTAGCCACAGTGGGACTCACTGGAAAAGCCCCTGATTTTGGGAATGACTGAAGGCAAAAGGAAAAAGGGAAGACAGAAAATGAGATGGACAGATAATGTCATGGAAACAATGAACATGAGCTTGGACAGAGTTCAGGACCTAATGGGGGAGAGTCATGAAATGTCAGAATGTCTGAACAACAGTAAATGAAAATAGAAGAGGGTCCAGAACAAAGCCTTGAGGACCACCCATAGTTAGTAGTTGTGATCTGGATAAAGATCCAGTCAAGGAGCCTGAGAAAGAGCAGTTGGATAGATAGGAAAAAAACCAGGGCAAAGCAGAGTCACAAAAAACGGAGGGGTCTTTGGTCACACTTTCAGAATCACTAGTTTTGACTTTGAAACATATATTTACCTTTTGTTGCATAAGTCCCATTTGGCATTGCATTCCACAGCATTTTTCATTCCTATTCTCAAAATAAATGATCATTTGGCTTCATAGGGCCACATCTAAAGTTATATAAGTAATGGGAGTCCATTTAAAATAACTAGAAGTATAAGTACTTTTAGAGACAAATGAGAAAAATGCAGAGATAGAACTAAGGAAAACAAACAAAAAATCCACTTCACTTTTAACTCTAAATCATTTACTCCAGGGTTCTGATAGTGCTTTGCTGGGCTCATTTACTTGATTTTTAATACTAAATCATATTCCCCTGCCAAGACAATAATATGTTCTGAATAATCCAGATTCCCAGAACAATGGATATTTCTCATATTGATTAAAGACTCTCTTGTTTCATTCCTAATTAGATCCCAATGTGACATTTTAAAGAAAATGATTCATAAACTTCACATGAAAAGTAAGGTTGAACTATAAATAGGTATTTTACTCATATTATTATTCTGTGAGTTTTTATGAATCAAAACCTTAAAGGATACAACATGTCTAAATTCCTTCTTCTTCCCTCTCCTCTTTATGTACTCAGAATTATAAAAATATATTATGTATGATATTTGATGTTGGAGTCTTCCATTTATCTTGTGTAGAACTTTGTTTAAAATAATTATTAAATATTATCTATTCATTATTCTTGAATCTGAATGCAGTTTAACACATTTCATTCAGGAGTTTAATAAAAAAAATTTTAACAGAATAAATTTAGAAACCATATAACAGAGTTTTTTGTTGCTTTAGCTGTTGATCATGTTCGGGGTTTTATGTACAGATTAACACACACACACCACAGACATACACACACCACCTCTTGGACCTCACTTTAGCCCATTTATAGCAGAATGTAAGCTGATTGCGGGCATGGACTTGTTGCATTTCTGTCTGTGAATTCCCTGGGGTTAATACTAAATGAATGTATACTGAGCTAAATTTGTTGTTGAATTGGCAAAAAGTAGATAACACTTCCAGTTACCTACCAAATTATTTCATTTTATAGGAATACAAGTTTTCACTTATATTGAGTTGGTTGGAATAATAATAAAATAGCATTTATATTGCCATTTAAGATTTTCAAAATGATTTATAGGTATTATCTCATTTTATCCTCACATCCACTTTGGGAAGTAGATATTATTATTATCCCCAGGGGTTAAATGAGTCATCCAGGGTCACAGAACTAGTAAGTGTCTGAAGTAGATTTTGAACTCAGTTTTTCCTGACTACAAGTATAACTATTCACTACGACACCTAGTGAGACCTGACCTCACTAACTCATCTTAGACAAATGAGGATCTGTCCTTAGAAGAAAGAGATGCCATCCACTATTTGGCTATGTGCCGCTTCACACTTCATTACTATCTATGTAATTCAAAGTGGATGGGTTTTTGCAAATTGCTCCTCTCTCCTTTTTTTGAGCATAGCACATTTCAGGTACAGACTAGGGATGACATCATTCTGGGTGTGGAGTATTCCACCTCCACTGCATTCCTGTTCTCATCCTTCCCATAAACAACCAGGTCACACTTGGAAGTGCCAAGAAAGAAATCTAACCAAATTGGAAATGCTGGTGGAAAGGTCCTTCTACTTAAAAGAGACATGGGGAAGGAGGAAGGCAATGCTGAAAACTCTCATTTGGGATGGCAGTAACGACAATAAAACATAGTGAAAAGGAGAAGGGAAAGGAGAAGAGAAGAAGGAGGGCAAAGGGAAGGACAAAGAGGAGGGTGGAAAAAAGAAGACAGAATGAGATGCTATATAAATAGGCACAGATATTAAGATCACCATCCTCAAAGATTTTAAATTCTTCCTCAAGAAGTAAAGATAAAAGGTGCAACAGAAAAGCAAGAAAGAGTTCACCATAATTGTCTCTTATCCAGTAGAATCTAACCAGAGCCATGAACCAAGAAGGTAATAAGCAAGACAGCTAATTTGGATGGATACCAAATTCTGTCTGGTAAAAACATTCCCCCAGAAGAAAAATAAGAATAAAAGTATTGCTAGAATGATAGAAAGGCCAGACTGAAGCAGGTGATCAATAGGCTATAGAAATATACTTCTCCATTTCATACTCCTATATTACATATTTTTTTAAAAAAATTGGTAATTCAACAAATAGAATTTTTAAAAATCTTCAGAAATAGTAAAAGATGGCAGAAAGCCAGAGTTCCAGATTTCAAGTCCAAGATGAAGTGCTACAGACAAACTGATTTTCTGACTTAAAGCAAAAAGTTCTAACTTTTAAGATGACCTATACAGAACCCAAGGCTTAAGTCACAATAGTATTCCTGATTAATATGGACCTCAATTTCAAAATGATCAGAAAATTCATGCATTTTCCCATCTCTTGATAGAGAAATAACAGATAAAATGTGCATAATGAGCCATGGACAATGGTTTGCATGGCTGTACTAGTTTGTTACAAGAGAGGACTTATTTCATTGAGGTGTTAAGTTATGGGTAGTGATATTAATACTATAAAAAATGAAAAACATTAGTGAATAATTTTCAAATATACAGAACAAAAAAATTCGGAACGGGACACAGAAATGTGAAGCAATGTTATAACTACCACATTAAATTTGAAAAGCATTTTTAAAACTAACTATATGTAATCAAGATTCGCCATTTGATATGCAGTCTTTCTATTCTTATTTATATAGGGAAACAGAGACAAAGAAATTTTAATTAAGAAATTACTATGCACCAGGCATCGTGCTAAGTACCAGGGATGCAAATCAAAGCAACCAAAGGCATTCTCAGCTCTCAAGGAGATTGCATGCTAATGTAAGAAGACAATGTAGAAAGGGAAGCTAGAAGGGGGGGGGGGGGAAGATACCGTTGTGATGGCATGGTGTATAAATGGTCCAGAGATGATGAGGAGGTTTAGGTTCGAGGAAGAATGAATGAATGAATGAATGAATGAATGAATGAATGAATGAATGAATGAATGAATGAATGAATGAAGCATCTTTAAGTACTTCATACATACAAAGTGCTAGGAATACAAAAAGAAGAATTAGACAGTTTCTCCTCTCAAATCTAACGAATCGGACAGCATAGATGGAAGGTTTGAGCTGCAAGTTAATTGGGAAGATCCCATGGTCATCAGGGTGCAGCAGCAAAGTGGTAATAATGTCTTTGTGTTAATACCATTTCCACTGAAAAAAATTATATCACTTTCTGATGCTGAATCCCTTGGCAGTACAAAGCATGTGGGTGGCCAAAGCTCATTTAGGAGAGTTCACGATCTCAGGGACAGAATCTGAGGTTCTGGTGGTAAAGGAAGGAGGAAAATGAATAGGATGGCTGGAGAGCAGGTAAAATGAAGCAGAAATTGTTGGGATGTGTGCATGTTTGTTGATGTTTATCAAGATCATAAAAGGCATTTTTTTTTATAATTTATAGATATACCCTTTATGGTCTGTACTTTCCTACTTGTTTAGTCTTACTTTATACTCCTTTCTTATAACTTACTATAAGATGTAGTCCAAGCAGATTAATTAGAGCAACCCAAAGAAAAAGTGCTGAAATGCAGAAGCTGCAAAGATAAGGCTGAATATCATGAAAAACTTCCTCATCATTAGAACTAACCCAAAGTGGAATAGGTTGCCATTGAAGGTCTTGAAATAGAAGGTGGGGAAAAAAACCCTCATTAAGTATGTTGTAAATAAGGGGTTCTTGTCAATGGATCCCTCCTCAGAGTGTCTTTTTAAATAAATAAAACACATGGGATTATACAAGAAACCCATCTTGTTTTAATAGTTAGAATTACAGTTTAAATGCAGTTATGAAAAGAAACCTGTAATTCATAGACCCCACCCCCATCTTGAAAGCTAAGTTAAGAAGTTTTGTTGCAGAGAAAAGTCTGATTTGAATACTCAGAGCTCCCTTACAATGCTAACATTCCAAGACTGTAGGTCAGGCCTATTCAACAATACAAGTGGTCCACCAAAGGAATTCCCAAGGCTGCTGGAAAATATAGGGTTGTCACAGAGAAATCTTCTGCTTGTCACATGACCCACAGCAACCAATCATCATCAGTCTGTCTTCCATTCTAATCCATCTGTGACCCAAAGAAGTTTACAAGTTGTACAGATCTGCTCCAGATGATTCTATTGTCTTTCTAATTGGAAATGATTGACCTTTTCCCGTATTTTAAGTAATACATTCTTTGTACTTTCCTTAAGTACTTATATTTAATTTTGTACTATAGTTATCAAGGGAGCTGTCTTTTTCTTCCTTACTAGATAGTTACTACTTGCATGCAGGGATCATGCCTTATTTAACTTTATATCACCTGCTCCCTCCCCTAAGTCCCCAGAATTTGCACAATGATTTGTACTTCTTCTTGCTCGGTCCTGTCTGACTCTTCGTGACCCTATTTGAGGTTTTCTTGGCAAAGATACTGGAGTGGTTTGCCATTTTCTTCTCCAACACATTTTATAGATGAGCAACTGAGGCAAACAGGATTAAATGACTTGCCCAAGGGCACACAGTTAATACTGTCTAAGGCCAAATTTGAACTTAGAAAGACGAGTCTTCCTGACTCCAGGCTCAGCACTCTATCCACTAGCTTCCTGCTGTCTTATATTTAGCATAATTTAATAAAGAATCTTTGACTTGGGAAAATTCTAATACAGCGATGATACATTGCCACGGTTGTACAACAAATTGAGCTAGCCAGTATCTGCTAATGTTCTTAGCATCTCAAAACAAAACCCAAAAGTAGACCCCAAAATTAAGCAGATCAAGCATATTTTGGTTGATTCATAACAGAAATGGGAGAAAAAAATAAAACTTTTTAAGGGATAAATGCGTATAATTATGAAAAATCTGTAATCATAATTGGGTTACTTTTTACCATAGTAAAATCTCTGCTGACCTCTTGTATCAGTAAGCACCCCAACATGCACAGGGGGACCTGCCACCACAGGTTCTTAGATATGTATTCATAAAAGGAAAGGCAACTTTTGAGGGGTTGACCATCACTTTAATCAAGCACATGTATCATTCCTTTAACCAAGCACAACACTCTGAACTTCCAGAGAAATTAAAAGTCAACAGACATGCTTCCAAAATGTCTGAACATTATTCAACAGACAGGTACAGCTGTCTGACCAAAATTACCTGAGATGGAAGCACAAAATCTGAGTTCTCAGAGTTAAAGGGGGGAACCTCCCTTGTGGCTTCCCACAGTCCTCATCTGGCACTCAAACCTTCTTACCAAAACTAAGCCCCCAAGCAAAACCACAACTCGGAGTATTTACACCATTTTTAGAGCCAGAGGGTATCACAACCCTTTGACCCACTGCCTCAATAGAAAAAACAAAAGGTACTTGGGACCCTCCTACAAAACAATTCCCCTAATCAAGCATCCCAGATGGGCAGGCCCATCAATGGGTGAGAAAGATCTTCAATCACATTAAAATAGTTAACAATACAAAAACACTGTTTCTAGTTAAAGTAACTCTTGTTTCTGTACTTTACTTCTTGTAGAGATGCTTGATTGATAAAGGCAAGTTTCAATCAATGTCACTTGATTATACTAAAACTCAAACAGCAAAAGATCCTATTTTGATTGCCATCATACCTCCTGTCTGTAGTTTTGTGCTGTTTATTGGGAAACAATTTTTGAATTTTATTATTGATTTTCAAATTTGATGTCCATTTCTGATTTACTACACCTTCCTTCCCTTTTTCTTCCAGTGAGAATAAATAAAAGGTTTCAGCTAAATTAACTAAATCTACAATATTTCATGCCCTCCACCTCAGTTTGTCTTGGCATTCCAACAAGTGGAGGGCGTGAAGGAAGCAATGACAATATTTATTCTTTCTGGCAACTGCCAAGGTGATATTTGGCATTTGAAATGTTCATTTCCAGCAGTCAATGTTTTTCATTGCCAGGGATTTTTTGTCTTTGCAAAATGGAAAGAAGTTTGATAACTCAAGGCCTGTTGTTGCCAAGAAAAGAGATCAAGAGAGATAAGCCCTATGAAATTAAATCACTGGCTTTCACCTCTGCTAAACCCTTCATCTCGATTCTCAGAAACAATTCTGAGGAATTTCTTCTGCAGATATCTGTCTGAGATGAGATTAAGCTGGTAGAGGCTCCTGACAATTATTTACCCCCAACAGCTGTTTTCTCCTTGTCTGATTCAGACACTTGCACCTGTTTTTGGAAGATGAAAATTAATCCAGTAAAAGGCATAGTTAGAGGTCTCAGTACCTGGTAAGAAGCTTTCAACTGAGAAGCCAAAAAGTCATTTATTGTTGATGTTCTGACTTATCCCATATCCCTAGGGAGAGACATAAATACTCAGAGAAATCTCAATTTAAAGGAACATCTAGAGGGCATGATCTTCCACCTAGATTTGACGCTATCTCTACCCACCCTCCAGTAAACAACAAACCCTATTGCTACAGTCCTCTGAGCCTTAGGTGTTTGAATTTCCCCGTATGTAAAGTAGAGATAATAACACCTGTCCATTAAATGGTTGACAGATGAATTTTTATCAGGAAGCAGTGCACTTCTCTCTTTTAGGCTTAGGAAAGCATGACTAAACTCTTGGATATGGAGAGGAAATGAACATCTGTATAACACCTTCCTATGGAGGCGATACTCTTTCTTACATCTAGGCTGAAGGATCCTTCCACACTGACTGCTTCTAGGCAGGAACACTCAGACTCTGAGGTTTCTCTCTTGAAAGAGATATTTGCTGAATTCTGGGCAAAGGAGTAACTACTACTCTAGAAGGTGATGTCTTTGGAGGATGCAGAGGGTGGAAACGGTATTAGACATGGGGTCCTGGGGCTGTGTATGAGGGGAGAGTAGCCTGATGATCTGCCTTACCCATAAAATATTTAAAACCAGACTAACGAGGAATCCCCCCATCACCAACTTACTTGAACAACATAACTCTCCCCTCTCAAGTGTGGACCTGCTAACTGATTCCTTTTGAGAGATACAGATAACTTGAGTAGCTTGAGCTGCCCTTAAAATGATTTGTTTGCTAAAGAGGAGGATGGATTCTAATCTGAACCTTCTGTATTGGCCCATTAAAAAAATTACAGGTCACCTTCAGCTTTTTTTTTTTAATTCTTACTTTATTTACATCCCTATTAAGGGGACAGACCAGAACACAGCAGAGCAGACCTGGCTTAGGGGTGGGGGTGGGGAGGATTAGGGTACAAAGCAGATGCAATTACATGCTTAATTATATGTCCTGAAAGGGAAGTGTTGGACAGTGTATACTGCTAGAGACAATGGATAACCAACCTAGATTAAAACACTTACTTCCCATTGTTACCCACTTTTGGCCTTCCTTTCACTTGTCAAATTTTTACAAAAAAGCTCTATTACATACATCTATTTTCTCAACTGCTCTTTAACTCTCAAAGATCATAGGATGTTGGTTCTAAGACTGAGATACCTAAGAGGTCAGCTAATCCAACCAACTCACTTTACAGATAAGGAACCTAAGGCCCGGAGAAGTTATGTCACTTGTCCATGCTTACACAACTGGTAGGCAGAAGGGATGAAATTTGAACCCAAGACCTCTGAATCCAGGATGAGTGCTTTATCCATTCTTCCATGAGGCCCTCTCAGTTTCTGGTCTCTCATTTTGATAATTTAACTCTCAGAGGTCATCAGTAACCTCCTAATTACCAAATACAAAGTCCTATCCTCAGTCCTCATTCTCCTTGACCTATTGGAACTACTTTATACTGTTAAACATTCCTCATTCTTGAAAGTCTTATGTAATATTACATTATTCTGATTTTCCTCTGAATACTCTGATGTACTTTTTTTTCTTTTTCTCTAATTCCTATTCATCCTGACCCTCACTAAATGTGAATATTTTCCAAGATTTTGTATGGGGTATTCCCTCTTCTATCTTTTCTTTCTTCACAGTTTCTCCCTCAAAGATTCTATCCACTTTAAGTTTCATTACCACATCTTCGCAGTTGAGATCTATATATCATATATATAGTTACATAAATATTATATAAGATATATATTATATATCATAATAATGGGATTTTTGAGTTATCATTTCCAGTTCCTCTTGGAAACTGAATATTTCCTCTTCATCCTATTCCCAATAAGAACTGTTCCAGTTTTGACAAACCAATTAGAAATCTAAAACCCTGTTTCAAAACTAATAGTCTTGCCTGCCTCTCCCAAATAACCTCTACTACCCTAAAGGTTTTCTACTTTTGTTAATAGTACTGCCATTGTCCCATTTACCTAGGTTTGAAATGCCCATCACCATTGGCTTCTCCTTCTTCCTCACATTTCATAGCCAATATCAAGTCCTGATATCATTTTGCTCAAAATGTGTCCCATAGGTCTTACCGTATCTTGAGGAAGTTCCACATTTTCTCACCTTCATATTGTTCATACTATTCTCCTTATCAGAAATGCACTTCCCTTACTTTTTGCCTATATGATTCCTAGCCATAGTTCAAAGCCAAAATCAAACTGCACTTCTTTATGGAAGATTTCTCTTTCACCACCTTAGCTGGAAAAGACCTCTTCCTCTTCTGAACACATTGTACAATTTTTAGAATCTTAAAATCATCAACTTGTATAACTTTAAAAAAAAAGATCTTAGAAGTTATCGAGTTCAACTTTATGTTCTGGTCAGAATTTCTTTGGCAACATTACTGAGGGAGATCCAGCTTCTTTTTGAATGCATTGTCATTTCTTTTCAAGACAGGCCATTCTATTTACAAACAGCTCTAGTTGACCCCAAGCTTCCCTTGGAAGTAAAGGCTGTTTTTAGCATTAACATTTTATCAGTGTGTGGTTATATTTACTCTATTGCCTCCAAAAAACTAAAGATAAGAATCACACATAAGGAATCCATGGGAAATGTGAGCAAGCTGCCATATACAGCCACAGAGGAACTCCAGAGAAGAGGGGTAAAGAACATCACCAAGAAATTTTCTGAGAGAAAAAGAAGATGGGTGGATTGGTAGGTGACAAGAACAAGCAATGAGCTGTGAACAGCCAGAGTGATCCACTGGGACTCTTGCTTGTCAAGTGAAAGGAAAGAGGCCACGAGCTCATTAAATGGAATCCCTATGGTAAACTTTTGGGAGGATACAGACAAGTCACACAGGGTAGATAAACATGGGTAGGTTGTGTTCTATTTCACTGATACCTGCTGAATCAATAACACCCTAGAACCATTTGAATTCTAATTGGCAGAAAATAGTGCTTTATGATCTGGGATCATTTGATAATTCGATAATCATTTGATAATATGATCTTTATTGTTTCCATTTTGGTCAGGGTTTATGCCTCCCTCTTTGATTCTAAGAGATCTCAGGGAAAAAATCCTGCCTTATGTGTCTATATTTCCCTCTCCCCAAGAGCCTAGCACAATACCTTGAACTTAATAAATGTTTGATAAATAAACCAATCAATAAAACATTTATTACATGCTATTTTTGAGAAAAGCACTGTGCTAAAAGAGGCAAAAAGATTCCATGCCCTCAAGAAGCATGTGATCTAATTGTAATCTTATTAATTAATAATCCAATTGTTGGGTGATTTGAAAATTGGGTTAGAGAATAGTTTTTAATAATGATTTTATATTGCATGGAGCCAAGATGAGAGAGTACAGGCAACCACAAAGATGAACTCTACCAACATTTTCCCTCCAAACACTTTTAAAATAACTCCTTAAATCAAATTCTGGAACAGAAGAATCAAAAACAAAAAGGTCAGAATGGGACATTTTTCCAGCCTAAGACAACTTGGGAAATTAGCAGGAGAGATCTATGACACCAAGTTGGGAGATATTCCAGAATTCAGCAGCAGTTCCACTGGTAGGCCTGGAGATTGCAGTATCAGTGTTAGCAGCAGCAGCTTTGGGAACTCTTAGTCCAGAGACAGTAAAAGGGTCTGAAAGAGACTTCTACGGGACCCTTTTCTGGTAACCCTCTTTGGGTGCAGCTGGTGCTTACTGGAAGTTCTAGGCCATAGTTCTAGAGTGGAGATGCCTGCTTGTAGTGGGTCATAATAAAGTAGGGACCCTGGTCTCAGTTCCAAGGCAGAGAGGAGTAGTAGTGTTTGCAACTCCAGGGGAGCAGGGGCTCTTCCTGGGTAAAGACTAGAGCACAGCACTAGGAAAGCAGTGACCATACCTCTCCCCATCACAACACCTTGGAAACACTGAAAACTTGCACACCCTCAGAACTATATTATGCTCAGAAAATAGTAGCATGGAAAGACCTGAAGCTTGGAACAGTGTCTCCTCAACCCCAGGAGAGCAGACTCCAACTTTACCATACAGTTCAGTTAATAGGCTAGAAAAATGAGCAAGCAACAAACAAAGAACTTGACCACAGAAGGTTACTATGTGGTAGAAAAGACCAAGACAAAGAAGACAACAAAGTGAGAACAACTACAAACGTATCCTCACAGGAAAATGCTAATTGGACTCAAATGCAACAAGAACTCCTGGAAGAGTTAAAGAAAGAGATAGTTCTAGCTAGGGGGAAAAATGAGAAAAGAAATGAGAGTGATGCAATAAAATTATGAAAAGACAACATCATAGCAAAAGAGACACAAAAAATACTGAAGAAAAATACACCTTAAAAAACAAAATTGGCAATAGAGGCACAAAAATTCACTGAAGAAAAGAAATCCTTAAAAAGCAGAATAGGCCAAATGGAAAAAGAGATATAAAAGCTAAATGAAGGAAAAAATTTCTTAAAAACCAGAACTGGTCAAGTGGAAGATAATGACTTCATAAGCCATCAAGAAACAATAAAATAAAGTGAAAAGAATGAGAAGAAATGGAAGAAAATGTGAAATATCTTATTGGAAAGGCAACTGACAGGGAACAAAATAAATCAAGGAGAGATTAATAGACTACCTGAAAGCCATGGCAAAAAAATAGCCTGGACATCATATTTTAAGAAATTATCAAGGAAAATTGCCTTGATATCTTGGATTCACAGGGTAAAATAGAAATTTAAAGACTCCATTGATTATCTCCTGAAAGAGGTCCCAAAATTAAAACTCCCAGGAATATTATAGCCAAATTCCAGAGCTCCCTGGTCAAGGAGAAAATATTTCAAGCAGCCAGAAAGGAACAAATCAAATATTGTGGAATCACAAGATTTACCAACTTCCATGTTAAAGGAGCAGCAAAGGAGCTAGGATAACAACCAAGAACAACCTACCCAGAAAAACTGAATATAATCCTTTAAGAGATAAAAAGAATATTTATTAAAGTAGAAGACTTTCAAACATTCCAGATAAAAAAAAGACCAGAGCTAAATAGAAAAATTCAACATTCAAACAGAAGACACAAGAGAAGAATGAAAAGGTAAACAAGAAAGAGTAATCATAAGGGACTCAATAAGGTTAAACCACTTATGTTCCTGTAGGAGAAGATCATATATGTAACTCTTAAGACCTTTATCATTGGTAGGGCAGTTAAAAAGAGACTACATAGAAAGAGGACATGAGTGTGAATGGATTATTTTGCTATGATCTCTTTTTTAAAACATGAAGTGGTGAAAAAAAGAGATGAATTGGAAAAGGGAGAGGTCGAATGGGAATTTTTTCACACATGGAAGAAATACATAAAGAAATTTTATAGTATGAAGGAAAATGGGGAGTTGGGCAATGTTCTAAGCTCACTCTCATCATAATTGGCTCAAAGAGGGAACAATACACACATACACACACATACACACACACACACACACACACACACACACACACATTCATTTGGGTAGAGACATTTATTTCACCCAATAAGGAAATAGGAGGGGAAGATAATAAGTGATATCAGGAGGCAAGGAGATGATAAAAGGTAGTGCATATTAAGGAAAAGAGTGGTCAGAATCAAAACAGACTTTTGAGGAGGGATAGGATAAAGATAGAGAGGGAAGAATAAACGGAAGAAAATAGGATAGAGGGAAATGCGCAATTAGCAATCATAACTCTGAATTTGAATGGGCTGAGCTCACTCATAAAATGGAAGCAGATAGCAGAATGGATTAGAAACCAGAATCCAACAATATGTTACTTACAAGAGACACATATAAAAAAGAAAAACACAGAGTTAAAATAAAATGCTGGAGCAGAATCTATTATGCTTCAGCTGAAGTAAAAAAAATAATGGGGCAGGGGTGGTAATTATGAGCTCAGATACAGTAAAAGCAAAAATAGAGTTAATTAAAAGAGATAATCTGGAAAACTACCTTTTGCTAAAAGATACCATAGATAGTGAATATCAACAATTTTAAGGATGATTTCTGATAAAAGCCCTATTTCTCAAACATATAGGGAACTGAGTTAAATTTATAAAAGAGGCATCCCCCAATTGACAGATGGTCAAAGGATATGGACAAGCAGCTTTCAAAAGAAGAAATCAAAACTATCTGTAGTCATATGAAAAATCACTATTGATCAGAGAAATGCAAATTAAAATAACTCTGAGGTACCACCTCATACTTACCAAAAATGATAAATTTTTGGAGGGGATGGTATACTAATGAACTGTTGGTGGAATTGTGAACTGATTCAGCCACTCTGGAAAACT
Source organism: Bettongia penicillata ogilbyi (assembly GCA_023548195.1). NCBI lineage: Eukaryota > Metazoa > Chordata > Mammalia > Diprotodontia > Potoroidae > Bettongia > Bettongia penicillata. Next base: position 1,531,918 of record JAJHZJ010000366.1, read on the forward strand.
ATTTGTAACTGTGCCCAAAGGGCTATAAAATTATGCATATTCTATGATCCAGCAATGACACTACTAGGTCTGTACCCTAAGGAAATCAAAGAAAAAGAAAAAAAATTACATCATAGCAGTCCTTTCTGCTGTGACAAAGAACTGGATGTTGAAGGGATACTCTTCAATTGTGGAATGGCTGGACAAGTTATGGAATATGGAGTCCTATTGTACTATAAGAAATGACTGGGAGGATTGCTTTCAGAAAAAAATGATTAGACCTATATGAACTGAAGTAAAATGAAGTGAAAAGAAATGGGAGATTACTATACACAGTAACAGTAAAGTCGGTAATGATGATCAACGTTGAAAGATCATGTAATGCAAATCAATCAATACTGATCTATGCAACAATCCAAGACACTTCCAAAGGGCTCATGATGGAAAAATGCTATCGACATCCAGAGAGAAAATTGATGAATTATGAGTGCAAACTGGCATATGATTTTCTCACTTTATTTTGTTTGCTTTTTCGTAAAATGGAAATATGTTTAAAATGGGGGGGGGGGGGAAGACCTATTTTGGCTTTTTAAATATCTAACCCCTTTGCTGGCACAAAGATAAAAATAAATCATGTGAAACAAGAGCAATTTATGAGAAACTAGAGCAATTTCACTGTGAACAGGCTTTGTAAAGACATGATTTCCTGTGGAATCATTGAAGCTGGCCTTAGAGTCACAAACAGCTGACCTAATTGGCATTACATTGTCCCATTGAAACCCATCAGCTGGAAAGACTCATTTCTAAATGTGTTTGCAGACATTTACTATACGTTTAAGTGTGGAGTTTTCCACTATCTTCAGATTCACCATTTTCCTTTTATTGTACTAATAAAAATCACCATTAGAACTTTATGGCCAAATAAATGATGTAGAAATCCTGGCATTTGTTTACTTAAGAGTGCCTATAGAAATTGAGGTTATTAGAAACTGTTAACACTTTAAGTAACTCTACTTAAATACTGTAAAGTCTGTGTTCTGGGACCTTTTTCGTAGGACCTTAAAAGTATTTTGCTGAAAATATTTTTTCTCAACTTTATTTTTTACTCTATTAATGATCATATTCCTAACTTGACCTCCCTAGAAAATGTCAGAACAAAAGATGCAATAATTTGTCCAAGGTCACAAAGCAGATCTCTGATTTTCACCAGGAATTCTGAACCCTTAAAAAATAAAGAAATTCTGGGCGCTGATTTTTTTCCACTCATTGACAAGCAGTAGTCATGCAAGTGACAGCTTGGAAACACAATCATTTGCAAGGGTTCCCTCCCTCTCTTTTTCATGCAATTTGCATGATCATTTGCATAGAGACATGAATTATGCATCAGTCAATTCTCCTCATATGCTCACATATATTTGTACTTCAAATAGCTGGTCTATCTGTTCATCTGTTCACCATTTCAGGATTTTTCCCTCTCTATCTGTATACATGTCTTTTCTGTCCTCTTATTATTTCTCCTGAAACATCTATCTCTCCCCTGGTATATCCCTCAGCACAGAAGCAAATTACAGGGGACCTTGTACCATCTTTCTTCATGTTTCATCTTCTTAAAGGAAAGAACATTTTAATGAAATGTTATGCAAACATTGCAAAATGCCATTATAGCCCAGAGGCATCATCTGTCTAGTCTGTTCCTGATAGCAGAAGCAAGGAGAAAGGCTAACCATCATTTCTAAAGGTAGAGTTAAAAAGGTGAGCAATGCATTGACCCATCCTGAACTTCCCTTAACAACCAATAATACGCATAGCAGCTGCTAATTATTTGAAGCTTCTTGAATGCATTGTGTTTGAATTTTTAATAATTATTTTGCTCCATGGTTACAGCACTTCTGAACCACAGGTGGACTGATAAAATAACAATTATGAAGCATGTCCAATTAAGCATGAAGGAATGGGTGGACCAGTCTATTAAATCTATTCTTCATCACTAGAACATGGTCTCTTTCCATAATGATAGGGTGTCCACTGCGTTTTTGTTGAAGTAAACTATATTTTAGTTTAGTAAAAAAAAATAAATCTGAGTTCTTTGGAATTTTTCAAAGCACTAAACAAGAATTAAGTTGATATCAAATGCAATGTATGCTTATATACACCTCCTTTAATAGGAATCTTTTTTTTTCTTTTATTTATTTATTTATTTAACTCTTTACAATCATTTTCACAAAATTTTGGGTTCCAAATTTTCTCCCCTTTTAACCCCTCCCCCCACCCCAATACCCCAAGCAATCTAATTTTCCCTATCTCCAATCTGCCCTCTCTTCTGTCATCCCTCCCTTCTCTTGTCTCCATCTTCTCTTCCTCCTGTAGGGCCAGATGACTTTCTATTCCTCATTAACTGTATGTCTTCTTTCCTAGTAGCAACAGCAATACTAAACAGTTGTTCCTAAAACTATGAGTTCCAAATTCTCCCCATCCCTCCCTCCCCACCCATTCCCTTTGGGCAGGCAGGCAATTCAATATAGGCCATATCTGTGTAATTTTGCAAATGTCTTCCCTGATAGTCGTGTTGTGTAAGACTAACTGAATTACCCTCCATCCTACCCTGCCCCTCATTGTTTCTCTTCTGTCTTTTGATTCTGTCCCTCCCCAAGTGTTGACTTCAAATTGCTCCCTCCTCCCTTTGCCCTCCCTTCCATCGTCCCCCCCCCTTGCTTATCTCCTTCTCCCCCACTTTCCTATACTGTAAGATAGGTTTTCATACCAAAATGAGTGTGCATTTTATTCCTTCCTTTAGTCAAATGTGATGAGGGTAAACTAATTGGTTTTTTTTTTCCTCAGCTCTCCTCTTTTTCCCTCCACTAAGAAGTCTCCTACTTGCCTCTTAAATGACATATAATTACCTCATTCCATTTCACCCCCTTTCCTCCCAATACATTTCTCTCTCACCATTTACCTTAATTTCTTTTAAGGAAAACTGCCCTGACATTCTAGAACCAGAGGGCAAAATAAGTATTGAAAGAATCCATCAATCACCACCTGAAAGGGATCCAAAAAGAGAAACTCCTAGGAACATTGTGGCCAAATTCCAGAACTCCCAGCTCAAGGAGAAAATTTTGCAAGCAGCTAGAAAGAAACAATTCCAGTACTGTGGAAATACAATCAGGATAACTCAAGATCGAGCAACTTCTACATTAAGGGATAGAAGGGCGTGGAATAGGATATTCCAGAAGTCAAAGGAACTAGGACTGAAACCAAGAATCACCTACCCAGCTAAACTGAGTATAATACTTCAAGGGAAAATATGGTCTTTCAATGAAACAGAGGACTTTCAATCATTCTTGATGAAAAGACCAGAGCTGAAAAGAAAATTTGACTTTCAAACACAAGAATGAGAAGAAGCATGAAAAAGTAAACAGCAAAGAGAAGTCTTAAGGGACTTACCAGAAGTGAACTGTTTACATTTCTACATGGAAAGACAATATTTGTAACTCTTAAAACTTTTCAGTATCTGGGTAGTTGGTGGGATCACACACACACGTACATGCATGCACGCACACACACATACACACATGCACACACATACAGAGACAGAGAGCACAGAGTGAATTGAATAGGATGGGACAATATCTTTAATAGGAATCTTTACCCCAGTTACTGCAAATTACTGCAAGCAGGTCTCTCTCCAAGTAGTAGGAGTAGTACTTTGAGCAGTGTGGATGATTGTTGTGTATCTGTGGAAAGAGGACCTGGGGGCACACTCCCAGAATTATTTCTTTGATTGGCAATTATGTTTAGTGTAACCCTCTGTTATAACTGGCTCATTTTGAGCATGAAAATAAAATAATGACCCTGTAGATCCACATAGTTCCCTCCTCTGCTGTTTATGGGAATTTATGTTAAATGAAACATTAAGAGTAAGTACACTCATAAATACTCTGAGTCCCCCAGTTAGGAAAAATATTAACATTTCAGTGGAATTTAGTTGCCTGCCTTAATTTACATTCAGATTTTTCTCTAGTTAACCCCTGACCTTCATATGATTGAGGCAAAATTCAGTTCAATTGAAATTTTGAGGGAAAGAAGCAAGTACAGAAGCAAATATAGTACAATGTCTATTAATAGAAAGGAGCATTCAGGAAAGAGCTGTTTCTTGAACTTCCCTCAGTCCTGGGGAAATGGTAATTAGTGGCATGAATCATCTTCTCTATAACACCTACAGGGTGAAGAGACATCCTTAATCTCTCTTTTTTCTGCCAGAGTTCAGTCCTATTTTCTATTTCTCGTTTTGCTGACTGCATGATTTCCAGACCATCTCTTGATGTCCCCTGATGAACCCTACAGATTTCTTTGGCTCATATTGGCTGCATATCTTATAGGCAACCCACAAGATGTGATCAAACTGATGTGACCCTCAGCCAACCTGAACACACCTACTGAGCAACAGAGTTATCTAGGAATTGTTTACACTTAGTCTAAAGTCTATGACTATGACAGATTGATCTGGAAAGATATTTTCTCCCCTAGATTACCTATCAGATACACAGCATCACTTGCCCTAAGTAGGGTGGGACAATTCACCTACTGATTCAATTACTTCACTTAACACTAGAAAGTATAAACCTCCATGTGAAGACTCTCAAAGTTCACTTCATGTGTGTGCACAGGAAAACCAAGTACAGATCTTTTGGGTACAACTAGATACAGATACATAAATAATGAATCCCTATAGGGGTCATATGTATTTAAATGTTCCCTATTCAAAATGATAATTATGTAAAATATGGCAGTTGGTTCTAGCATAATAAAATATGAAGTGTGAATTCAAATTGTGAAACCATTTCTCAGAGTCATCATTTGTCATTTGCACTAATAAGGACCAAGCTGTAAGTCAGATTTTTTTTTTATTTTGGTTTTTTTGGTTTTTTGATTGCATTTCTTTTTTTATTTATTTTTTAGTTTTCAACACTCATTTCCACAAGATTTTGAGTTTCAAATTTTCTCTCCGTCTCTCCCCTCCACCCACCCAGAGATGGCATTCATTCTTATTGCCTCTTCCCCTAGTTTGTCCTCCCTTTTGTCATCCCCCCTTATCCCCTTCCCCTTTACTTTCTTGAAGGGCAAAATAGATTTCTATACCCCAATGTCTGTATGTCTTATTTCCCAGTTACATGTAAAAATTTTTTAACAATTGTTTTTAAAACTTTGAGTTCCAAATTATCTCTCTTTCCTTTCCTCCACACCCACCCTCATTGAGAAAGCAAGCAATTCAATATAGGTTATGCATATGTCGTTATGCAAAAACTTCCACAATAGATATGTTGTGAAAGGCTAACTATATTTCCCTCCATCCTATCTCACCCCTAGTTGTTCAACTCATTCTTTCTTACCTCTCCCCCTCTTCCTCTCCATTGTGAAACCTTTTTCTTGCCTCTTTTATGGAAGATAATTTACCCCATTCTATCTCTTGATTTCTCCTTCTCTCAATATATTCTTCTCTCGCCCCTTATTTTTTTAAATATCATCAGTTTATATTCAACTCACCTTGTGTCCTCTATCTATCTATCTCTTCCAACTACCCCAAAACTGAGAAAGGTCTCAGGAGTTACAAATATCATCTTTCTAAGTAGCAATATAAACAGTTCAACTTTAATAAGTCTCTTAGGATTTCTCTTTCCTGTTTACCTTTTCATACTTCTCTTGATTCTTGTATTTGAAAGTCAAATTTTCTCTTCAGTTCTGGTCTTTCCATCAAGAACGCTTGAAAGTTGAACAGCATGCACTTTCTAGAGCACTGCTCTCAAGCCAAGACCGGTAAAAAATGGCTCTAAACAAATTCTGGAGCTGCAGAACTCACAGAATGATGGAGTGAAGCAAATCTCCTGCCCAAGACAACCTGGAAGGTCACCAGGAAGTGTCTTGCACCACATGGGGGCAGTCCTCTGTGGGCTGGGTCGACACAGACAAGACCTGAGCCAGCTTTGGGAAGACTGAATCTCTCACACCTGTGGCAGTTTCCAGACTTCAGTTCCCCAAAATGCCAAGGAAAAATTGGAAGGTGAGTGGAAAAAGCCTATGGTACCAGTGTGGGAGAGTGAGTGGTCCAGCCCCAGGGCAGCAGAGAGGGGAGGGACCTGAGGAACCTGCAGCAGCTGCAGGGGAAGAGACAGGGACTGTTTCTGGAGCTCTAGGCCCATAGACTGTGGGGGAATTAAACGACTGTCAGTATATCCCCCAGCCCCATCAGAAGCAGAGATCTACCTTGACAAAGAGGTCAAAAGTCAAGGAGATGGCTGGGGAAGTGAGCAAAAACCAAAAAAATAATCAGACTATAGAATCTTACTTTGGTGAGAAGAAAGGCCAAAAGATGCAAACAGAAGACAACAAAGTCAAAGCTCCTCCATCCAAAGCCTCCAAGAAAAATATGAATTGGTCTCAGGCCATGGAAGGGCTCTAAAAAGATTTTGAAAATCAAGCAAGAGAAGTAGAGCAAAAATTAGGAAGAGAAGTGATAGTGATGCAAGAAATTATGAAAAACGAGTCAACTGCTTGCTAAAGGAAACAAAAAAATGCTGAAGAAAATACCACTGTAAAAAATAGACTAAGTCAAATGACAAAAAAGATCCAAAAAATCAATGAGGAGAAGAATGCCCTAAAAAGCAGAATTGCCCAGATGGAAAAGGACGTCCAAAAGCTCACTGAAGAAAATAATTCCTTAGAATGGAACAGGTGGAAGCTGATGACTATGAAAAATCAAGAAATTATAAAACAAAACCAAAGGAATGAAAAAATAGAAGACAATGTGAACTATATCATTGGAAAAACAACTGACCTGGAAAATAGATCCAGGAGAGACAATTTAAAAATTATGGAACTACCTGAAAGCCATGATCAAAAAAAAAAGCTTAGAAATCATCTTTCAAGAAATTATCAAGGAAAACTGCCCTGATATTCTAGAACCCAAGAGTAAAAGAAATATTGAAAGACTCCACCAATCACTTCCTGAGATCCCAAACAGCAAATTCCTAGGGATATTGTAGTCAAATTTCAGAGCTTCCAGATCAAGAAGAAAATAAGGAACAATTAGAGTATTGTGGAAATACAATCAGGATGACACAAGATCTAGCAACTTCTACATTAAGGGATTGAAGGGTTTGGAATATGATATTCCAGAAGTCAAAGGAACTAGAATTAAAACCAAGAAGTACCTACCCAGCAAAACTGAGTATAATACTTCAGGGGAAAAAATGGTCATTCAATGAAATAGAGGATTTTCAAGAATTCTTGATGAAAGGACCAGAGCTAAATAGAAAATTTGTTTTTCAAACACAAGAATCAAGAGAAACATGAAAACATTAACAGGAAAGAGAAATCATAAGAGACTTAATAAAGTTGAACTGTTTACATTCCTACATGGAAAGATAATATTTATAACTCTTGAGACTTTTGTCAGTACTAGGGCACAAGGTGAATTGAATAGAAAGGGATGATGTCTAAAAAATAAAATTAAAGGGTCCAACTCATCTGTATTGATGCTGCCCACTCCAGACTTTGCTCTCATCCCTGCCTGGTGCAATAGACCCTTCCTGTCAACTTTCCAGGTTATCATGGGCTGGGAATTTGTTCCACTCTGTCATTTTGTGGGTTCTGTCACTCTAGAATTTGTTTTAATTTTTACAGGTATTTCAAGGGCTTTGGGGAAAAGTCCCTATGGAAAGCCATAATTATCTCTATTTTTAGCAACTATTCCAGAAAAAGGTACTATATTCATTTTGACATTCCAGATGATTTAATAATTCAGATTTACACTTAAATTTCAAAACTGAGCAACATGTATATTTTAAAGAAATCACTTTTGTTCTTTTTTTAAAAAAAATATGATGAGAGGTTATCCGTTATTGTCAGTTGAACTCAGAAGCAAGCACCTGCTTCAGTTTGACTGGATGTATTTCTATATTCAGCTACAGCACTGAATATTTCAAACAGTAAGTAGCATGATATTTTAACCTGGGTACAGACTCCTGGGCAATCTGTAAAGTGTCATTTCACCAAAAGGGAGTTAAGCATAACTGTAAGAAGTCACACTTGAAAGTTAATACCAAGTGAATGACTAATCTACCACACAATTACTAGCATAGAGTGTACGATAATTTTAACTACAGTTCTAAACTGGTTAAGCAGCAAGCAAGGATAATTACAGATATCCAGAGTAGTTGCATAGCCAGTTAAAGGAAGAAAAAATATGCAAATGAAAGGAAAACCAAGAACCCCAGGTCCTCTGTCAAGTTGTAATGGAAGACAGGAAATTGTCAACAGGGGTGATAAATGGTTATTAGTAACTGCAGAAAGACTGGAGTTCAGACAACAAATGAAGCATTACACCAAAAATTCTTAGAAAGGTAAAGGGTTGGAGGATGGAGACAGGGGCAGTATAGAAGTGATAATCCCTGAAAATAATGGGATATAATAAGATAGAGTCCAGGGGTTGAGAATCTGTGGTCCCATGGCCCTCTAGGTCCTCAAGTTCAGTCTTTTGACTGAATCTGAAATTTACAGAACAAATCCCCATCCTGGATAGATTATGGCAGTGCCCACACAAGACTATGACAACTGGTTAAGGAATAAAACACTGAGTCAACCATTTTGTTTTGAATTTTATGACAAGCACCTGAATCTAATGATGGTTTTATTATCATATAAATGTCATCTCAATATGTTAATGTTATGGAAGAAACTGTAAATGAATAGTGTTAGATACAAAAAGAACCATGCATTATTCAAGCGAGTAATCCTGGACATTAGAAAAACAAAGTCATTTTTATTTTCAACGACCACATAATCTTAGTGAAAAGTAGAGATGGTCGGATTAAGCTATCTATACTTATAATTTTAACAAAAAATAGTTTTCTCATCACTAACTTTCCATCTGAGCTTTTTCTTTTGAATTCTTAGGGATAAATTCACAACTTGCTTAACCCATTTAATAGAGAGTAGCAATGGTATAAAACACTAAAAAATGTGACTTGAAATTGAAGGGCTACTGAAGTAATTTCTGAGATAGAAGAATGAAAAAGAATAAATTAGCTAAATAATTTTGAAGATAAGTGGAGGAAAAAACATTTAAAGTGCTTATGGAAGTCACTTCAAAAAGCACTTAAATACCAAAATTATACTTAGCACTGGGGACCCAGTGATAAAAATATAGCAGTCTTTGTTCTCAATGAACTTATATTCTATTAGAGGAAAAGAACATAGATAGATAGATAGATAGATAGATAGATAGATAGATAGATAGATAGATAGATAGCAAATTAAATAGAAAAAAAAACATATGCAGAAAAATTTCTGGGGGAGGGGACTAGCAGGTGGGTAGATTAGGATGTTTCCTATAAGAGAAGCAGTTTAAATGAAGGCAGACCGGAATTCTAAAATATGGAAGTGAGGAAGGAGGGCATTCCAGGAATAAGAAATAGCCTTGTAAGGCACTGAGATACGATACATGATGCGATGTTTTGTATGGGGAATAGCAAACAGACTAGTTGGCTAGAATGCAGAATTCTTGGAGAGTACTTTGCAGTAAGCTTGGAAAGGTAGTCCTGAAATACCTTTTCATCAAGAAATCCAAAATGCCTGAGACAATTATTTTAATCATATTGTTAATGTCCCTTATATTATGGATGAATGGCAAAGGGTAACTGCAAAAAATGGTACAGAATAACAATGCCTGTTCTTTTATAGAGAAGACCAGCTAACTACTGTAACTCTATGACATATCACATTAAAATGTGAAACTGAAAAATAAAAGGTAGTGTTCATATCTTAATTATTTTTTTTAAATTCACCTCTAAGCGCAATTTATAGTCAACATTTCAATTAACAGAGTAAAATTTGATTTAAGAACACCAGAGCTAAAATAATAATTTTAAGAGTCTCTCAGTGGACTGTTAGACATTAATGGAGTTTATGTGAGTGCTTAAGAATCTCATGCTTTGTGCTGAATGGAAAACAAAGTATACCAGGAATTGGCTGGAGTGGACGTAGTCATTCACAAAGTGGCAAGACCATATATTCTGAAGTTCACAGAACCAACAGTTGTAGCAAGGCTTCTTTTAGGAAGATTAGACCACAGGATTCACATGACAGATCCATGTGAGTTGTTGCTACTATAGGCAATCCAAAGTTATATTGCTGACATGTTAAGACTTCATTCATGAAGACAAGGCTATGTCCTCTCACTGGATGTGCATGTCAATAACAGAAGTTCCTATCATCCCAGAGTTCAGCTAGGTCACTTTCTAATAGATTGGTGAGGGACCCTTCAACCTCTTCTTTTGGGCCCCAACCTCCTTCTTCTTCATTTCAGTTTTCTGCAAGGATTTACTTGGAATGTATCTTATTAAGCTGTCATGCTGAGCAGTGCTGAAATATTTTGAGCAAACGTTCGTGAAACACAAACAAAAAGGTTGAGAGGGACTTTTGTGATTTTTAAAAATCACTTTTATGAAGTATATCCAATAATGATGTAAGAGGCAGGAGAAGGTGTAGGAATCAGAAAATCTGGGTTAAAATCCTGCCCTGGAAACTCACTAGCTAGCTGGCCAAGTCACTTAAAATCCCTTTGACTCAATTTCTTCCTCTGCAAAGTAAAGAGGTTAGACTTGATGGCTTCTAATGCCCTTTCCAGGTCTAAGTCTGTCATTTTCTGATCATTTATATGGAAATGCATCTAATCCTGTGGATAAAATCTACTTTTGTTCATAAGTTAATTTGTTTCAGAGACATAATTTGCAATTGAGTATCAATCAGAGATATTATTTTAGGTCATTTAAATTGGAAAACAATGACACAATATGAATATGTAAATCCTTATGCTTAATAAGAATGGAAAGGGAAGGGATCTGTGATTTCATTGGTATAGGGAACTCCTGGTAAGTGAAAATCCTCTAGCAATGCTTATCAAGCCCCTTTTCAATTTAGCTTATCCAGATAGTGCCTGGAGAGATTGAGAGTTTAAGTGACTTACAGTTATTAAACCTGAATGTGTCAGAAATGGAATTTGAACCCATTTTCTTAACACTGAAGCCAGTTCTCTATCCACTATGCTAAGCTGCTGATGTAATTTTATTTTCTATAAATATACCCATATGTCCTTAGAAACTATATGATGAAGATACTAAATACAAGGACAAAAGAGAATGTGCCATTTATTATACAGCAAAAGCTAAAGCTATTGAAAGTTTTCCAACTATAAGTTTTAAAGCCATCTGCAGCCATTTTAATAAAGATGCAGCTGCACTCTTGTCCTTAATATCATGAACTCTCCCCCAATTCTTTTAGATTCACATCAAATAGACCTTTTTTTTTTAAAAAGGAATCATTCTGATCTAACACTTCTGTTTACAAAACCAAAGTTGTTAAAGTGTACTATTAGAAAGTCAATATTCCTATATATTTACTATTGAATAGTAAATCATTTAGAATGTCAGCTATCAGACTTGGGTGGGAAAAGTAAAATAATCCAACTTTAGGAGGAAAATCAGCCTTGTTCCAACTTTGACAACAGAATCTTCACATGCCACTGAGTTTGAAAAGTATGATAATTTTAAGGGTGTAACAACGAAACTTTGACAATGGAAATAATGATGGGTTGAGGAGAGAAGGTTTCATTAGAATTCCAAATTCACCATACTCTGGATCTTTATTATTTAAGTTAGAATAATTTTACCTACACCATATCAAATACCTGTTTGTATTTTTTTATACAGGATTCTTTGGTTTGGGGAAGCTCTTTCATTGTCATGGAAGAATTACTGAGTAAAGAATTTGAGAGATGGTTAGCCAAGATATATATAGTGGGATCTATTCATCAATATTCAAGTGAATCTGTAATTTCATTGATTCAGGAGTTTATATCCTGTTTAATCCTATTTTTTCTATTGTAATTTGTATATGGAAATCCTTATTTTATTGGATTTTTAATAAGTTCAGAATTCTTTAATTGGAAAAACATCATAGCTCTTAAAAATAACCATGGTAAATCATGCACTTAATGCTTAGTTTGATTTCTGCATCACTTGACATCCTCATAACTCAGATGTTACAAAATAGGGAAACCAATATACAGAGGCAAAGAGTCTTATAATTGCTCTGTAGATTCACTTAAGAAGTAATATTAAATCCAGTTTCCAAACATCAAGAAATTAGATGGAATGATGGATGCAATCTAATATAGAGAATGATGGCTAGAAAGAAATTAGGGCAATGAAAGAAATCAAGACATTCCACTAGGTTCTTTAAATATGTGTGAGAAGAGTCTCACTTTAATCGTTAACAAAGAATTAGGAAACATAGTTAAACTCACTTTTCACCTACAGTACATTTAAATATTATGACTTGCTATTTAAATAGCTCTTAATCTCAGAAATGGAATAATATTGAGTCACTTAATTGATATAACTGCATTGATCTTTGTTCTACCATTTCCACCAAGTGGGCATTCTGATTAAAAAATCTGTCAATTGTAGCTAAGACCTAGTACGTTTTAATAAAAGACCTGTCAGGTCCAAGATGGGATTGATCAATTCTAACAAAAATCAGTTAATTACAAGGGAAGACTGTTCAATGATAAGGAAACACTAGTACATAATTCACAAGGCCTTGTCACTTTTAATGGCGTACCAATTACTTCCAGGCTCCAGAACTTCTCTGTTTTGAAAAGCTCAATGTTACTAATTGTCAGATGTAAAGCTTTTTATTAACTCATAAATAGTCCAAAGTACAGATCCTAATGAAATAAAGTCCAGATGACTAAGGTTAGTAGTGACATAGATCTTATTTCATCCTTTATCACAACATAAGCAATTAAATGAATTATCTATTTGTGTTCTTCCTGTACAGTCTACTCCATTTCCTATGGTCATTCTTTTTGCTAGCTGTTTGTCTGGCTAGCTACTTGCATCTTGATCTGAACTTTAGTGAGCTCTTACTTTTAATTCAATACTCTTAATTTCTAAAGTTTACCTGGTCTCTGATTATCCTTATCCCAGATTTAGGAAGGGTATATAAATGATGGACTCATCATGAGAAGGGATTTAAGAGAATGGTTTAGGACAACGTCAGCATCACTACTCATATATGAACACAAATTCCTTTGGCTTAGCATGCCACTCAGTTCTCATGATTCAGAAACACACATACACAATCCAATGTGATATGAAGTACTAATCAATTACAGTAAGGAATGATTATTTATGATAAAGGACAAGCAGGAATTTGGGGGGGGGGGTGTTAAACCAATTCAAGTTAGTTATTAATAGCAGAGACTAAATCAGTTCAACATTAAATTCAAGAAGACAATTTAATCATGTCTTCATGATTATGTAATTACAACACCAATGAGAATACAAAGAGGTTTAGAAAGAAATACAAACAGGATAGTTGCTTAGTGCCAGTTAGATTTAATGTATACTTCTTTTAAAAAAATGAACAATAAATTCTATTTCACATATAATCCTATTTTATGTTCTTTGTATAATGAAATGTCCATCTTTGTCAAGTTCATAATGAAATTTAATTATAAAAAAAAGAATTAGCTACAATAGAAGACAAGGCTATAACAAGGAGAAAGGGAAATGTGCAATCAATCAGTTAAGTGTGGAGTAATTGGAAGAGCATAGATTAAGGAATCAAAAATGCTTGGTTCTGGATGAAGTTGTGTCAATTACTTGTGTAACCTTGGGAGACACACAACTTCTCCAGGTGTCAATCATTTGGTTTTTGTCTTTGACTTCCTCTTTTGATCTATAAAATAAGTGATTAAAGGTCTCCACTTTTTCCATTCCAAATTCCATTATGGAATGGAATAACAGTCTCAATGACCTCAAGGACAAAGAATGTTAAAATGAAGCAGATCTTTTTTGGTTATCAGTCAACAAGTATTTGAACACCACTAGGTACTAAGCACTATTCTATGAACCATGAATGAAAAGAGAAAAAAATGAAATAATCCTAAGTCTCAAGGGGATTGCACTCTGAAAAGGGAAGATAACCTGTACATGGATTATATACACAAAATAAATCCAAGATCCTTACAGAAACGAAGCACCAGCAATGTCTTTGTGTACACAACCTACATCATGAAAGAAGATTGGGATTTTATGATACAGAGTTCAGGACAGAGTGCACTTCAGGAGTGGGGGATAGCCAGAATAAAGGCATGAAGACAGGCAAAAGGATGCTTCAAGAGAGGAACACAGAGAAAGCCAGTTTAGGTTGACCATAAGAGGAAGAATAAGTTGCATAAATAAGTTGAAAATATTCCAATATAAGATTGGAATCAAGTTTTGAAGGAATTTAAAAGCCAAACAGACAGTTTTAACCCTATCCTAGAAGTGATAGGAAGAAACCAAGTTTATTGTGTAGGGGAATAAAAAGGAGGTCATTTTTTAATAGACAATGAATACTTAAATACCCTCTCAAATGAATCTGTGATGCAGAATATAATCCAGTCATACCTGCCCACTGTATGGTATCTTTGTCCATGTCATTCTAAAAGTTAGTACAAAGGGTCCATCCAACATTCTAGAGGCCTTCCTTGCTTTCTCCCACATATTCTGGGGGTAGCAGTCAGTGATGGCTGTCCACCTGTAATCCTTCACTCTTAGAACATGACCAGCCTGACTTCTCTTCCTGCCATAAAGTTCCTTGCTGACACCCTTTATTCCTCCTCCTCTAATTCTTCTTCTTCTAATTCTAATTATTCTCCTTCAACTTCCTCTTCTTCCATACTTATTTGTTATGTTACGACCTGCTTGTCCCCACCATATGCCCCTCCACTGTCCTCTGTTTTTTAGTTCTTTAGAAGCTATTGTATTCCATGACTAGCTTCCATATACTGGAATAAGACAGGAAAAGTGTATTGAAAACATGGACCTTTGCCTTCAAGGGAAGCACTATGCCAGACATCTTGGTAAGTAAGCATTATGCAATGAACTGAGGTTACAAAGACCAAATGAAATAGTCCCTGCTTTCAAAGATTGAACATCTTCAAAGATGTTCAATCAAGGGAAAGAAAATATGACTAACTTTGCACAAATACAAATTAGAATTTAATCCCGGACACGAGTTGCATAATGAAGAAAATTGGCCTGATCTGAGCTTTGGCAACCAAACTAGGAACTGGCCTGAGGTCAACATAAATTTCATTGAAGCTTATGGATCTTTCAATAAGCATTTACCAACTTTGGCATGAAGCTAAGCCTGAGTCTGGCTAGAACCTCAGAATGCAAGGTGAATACATTAAAAGAGAAAAGGGTTGCTTGAAGGCAATGAGGTGTTCATCTCATAGAGATGTTTTATTCTTGTGTGCCAATTTGCAGTCAGTTATTTGGTCAATCTAAAGAAGCACCCCATGACACAGATGAGCATAACTGTCAAGAAAAGAGGAAACTGGAACATGCTTAATATCACACAACATTAGTCAGAATAAGTTTACCGTCTTCATTCAACTGCATTCCATTACCTCCAAGTGTTAGAGGGTAATTGGAATGTGATTGAAAGTATATATAATACAGTCACCAATTGCAAAGCCTAAATTTCATGTAGATTTTTTTCTACTTCTTTCTCAAATTGAGAAACATTCACTAGTCACTCACTATCCACTCTTTTATCCCAGTTTTAAAGGTAGTTAGATCTACAGATGTCTCCTATGAGCTTTCTAAGTAATCCAATTGCTTTAAAGTACATGAAAGGTTTAACTAGCAGAAATCTCTTTCTTTTTTTAAAAACAAATTTTTAATTGTGTCTTTTGGTATTCATTTATCCATTCATTTTTCCCTTTTACCCTCCCAGAGAGCCAACTTTTATAATTAAGGATAGGAAAGAAGAAAAAGACACAATTCTACATAAAGTTCACCCAAAAAGTCTGACTTATTTACCACATCTGATGACATTTTCTAAATATTCATTCTTCTTGAATGTCTGCAGCCTTAGTCACTGTCACTCATCCTTTTCTCCTGAATACTCTCCTCTCTAGGTTTTCATGAAACTGTTTTGTTATCTTAGAATAATAATTTATTAAGACATTATTAACCATTAAAATGGAAGATCAAATGTAAAAAGATTAGTAAAACAGACCTTGAAGAAAAGAGCACCAGAATGAGTCATTATTGATAAGGGGGAAAAAGGATAAAGAAAAGTCAAGAGAATCAGGTGATGCCTAGAAAGACATACCTCAGTATATGCCACAGTTTAGGTCACAGGCATACAGGGTCCACATAAAATAGTAGTCTGAAAAGGAACAACACATGGGAAAAGGAGGATATGAAAGATAGAATAAAGGGACACCATAGTCACTTATTTTCCAACTTCTTTGTTTTGTCTATGCATACAATAGTTCCAGCTGGGAGCTACATTAAATTGTAGACAAGTTAATGAAATTTTAGCAAGTTAGCTATAAAGTGAAACCTTCATTATTCTAGGATCCAAGAAAGAATCAGTAGAGATTCCAAGACAGATGCTAACAGAATTTTGTTTTCCTTCTTATGTTTGGAAGAATCTGAAAAGTTCTGCATTTCCAACTTATCAAACTTCTTTTGGAGAATTAACTTTTGAATAATTTTTAGATATGTCTTCCCATTTCTTCAATGAAAGAATATTATCCTGAAGATGGCAGAGTAGAAAGAAGCACATACTCTATCTTTTCCCCCATAGCCCATAAAATATCCATAAAGAATGACTCTCAACAAATTCTAGAGCAGTAGAAGCCACAGAATGATGAACTGAAGGAGATTTCCAGCCCAGGGTGACCTGGAAGGCCAATGTGAAAGATATGTCACACCAGATGCAGAGCACAGCACAGCGCGGCCTGGCCACTAGGAGGAGCAATATCAGAACAGGCCTTGGGGGCAGAATCCCCAGCAGCAGTGGAGGTTCTCAGATCCCTCAACCCACAGGTGACAAAGGCAGCTTCAAAGGTCAGTGAGAGGTCTTTTTTACCTCAGTGACAAGGGAGCAGGGTCCTCCCCTAGACCCAGCCCCAGGTGGCTGCAGTGACAACAGCAGGTAGCAGCCATCCTCCATTGTTGGAGCACTCAGCTTAAAGCCCCTGGGGGAATTAAACAGCTGATCTAAATCACAACCACAAGTCGGCCAGGGACTAAACTCCTCTCCCTTGATTGTGCCACCTTGGAGGAACTGAGAACTTACAGGTACCCAGAGTATACCTTACTCTTGACAGAGGACCCAAGAGTCAAGTAACTGGTTGGGAAAATGTCCAAAAAAGGGAAAAAAATAAGACTATAGAAGGTTACTTTCTTGGTAAATAGGTATGTTCTCCCTTCCTTTCAGATGAGGAAGAATAATGCTATCAGGAAAAGACATAAAAGTCAAGGCTTCTGCTTCCCAAACATCCAAAATAAACATGTAATGGTCTCAGGCCATGGAAGAGCTCAAAAAGGATTTTGAAAAGAGCTGAAAAGAAAATTTGGCTTTCAAACACAAGAATCAAGAGAAACATGAAAAGGTAAACAGGAAAGAGAAATCACAAGGGACTTATTAAAGTTGAACTGTTTACATTCCTATATGGAAAGACAATATTTGTAACTCTTGAAACCTTTTTCAGTATCTGGGTAGTTGGATGGATTATACACACACACACATACACCATACACATGCACATATGTGTGTGTGTGTGTGTGTGTGTGTGTGTGTGTGTGTAGAGAGAGAGAGAGAGAGACAGAGACAGAGAGCACAGAGTGAGTTGAGTAGGAAGGGATCATATATAAAAAAAGTAAAATTAAGGGGTAAGAGAGGAATATACTGGGAGAAGGGAGAAATGGAATGGGACAAATTATCTCTCATGAAAGAGGCAAGTAAAAGCTTTTTCAATGGAAGGGAAAAGAGGGGAGGTGGGAGGGATAAAGAGGGAGGTGAGAGGGGAAAAAGTGAAGATTACTCTCATCACATTTGGCTCAAGGAAGGAATAACATGCACACTCAATTCGGTATGAAAACCTATCTTATACTACAGGAAATTAGGGGAGAAGGGGAGAAGTAGGGTGGAGGGGATGATGGAAGGGAGAGCAAATGGGAGGAGGGAGCAATTAGAAGTAAACACTCTTGAGGACGGACAAAGTCAAAAGAGAGAATGGAAGAAATGGGGAGCAGGATAGGATGGAGGGAAATATAGTTAGTCTTATACAATATAACCATTATGGAAGTCATTTGCAAAACTATTCATATATACCCTACACTGAATTGCTTGCCTTCTCAGTGGTGATGGGTGGGAAGGGAGGGAGGAAGAGAAGTTGGAACTCAAAGTTTTGGGAACAAATGTTGAAAATTGTTTTTGTATACAACTTGGAAATAAGAAATACAGGTAATAGGGTATAGAAATTTATCTTGCCCTTCAGGACAAGAGAGATGAGGATAAGGGAAAAGAGGGGTCTTAGAAGGGAGGGAAGACTGGTGGAAGGGGTAATCAGAATGCAAAGCATTTTGGGGTGGGGGGAGAAGAGAGAGGGGAGAAAATTTGGAACTCAAAATTTTGTGGAAATAAATGTTAGAAACCTCAAGTAAAACCAAGTAGATTAATCACAAATATTTAATAAAGAAGTGGGTCAATTTAAGAGTCAACAGTGACATGGTTTCCAAAAAAAGTTTTGGGAGACTGATCAATTGCCTTAATGAGCATATGACATTTCTATAGTATGATTAATTCCCTTTTTTTCTGAAGTTCCATACTCAAGTAAATATCAATGACTTCAATTAATCTTCTAGTTATTAGTAGCATGTGCATTTTTGAAGTCATGTATACTACATATCTATATTAACTTTGCTTCCGACTTTTTATAATGCAGTTAAATACTAGAAGACTCCCCACTAGCTAATGATTCAATTTTATTTTACCACAGTAGCAAATCATGATTAAGATCTGCGTTACTGGAAAGTAGAGCCAGCCTGTCTCTAATCCTAGAAGTATTAAAACCTAAGTAAATACAATGATCTATATACTACCATTAATTATGGGATACTTTTCCTTCAAACTCTTTAAAATTTAGGGAAACTGAGAGTAAAATATTTCCTATTCTTCTTTCAGCTTCACTTCCCAGAAAACTAGGCCAGGTCACCAATCTGTGTACCATCTTTGACCTCTTCACCACCTGAACCAGCACCATTCACACTAGATGTGTGACCTGAATCTCCATATTGTGCCTTTCTGATCTTTAGTTCCTTAGTCTCTGCGGGGAAGGTCATTCAATTCGCCTTTGGATATTTTGCCCTGGAGTCCAACTCAATGAACTGGTGCCTGAGTCTACACAAACTGGTCCATTTGATCTCTATACACTAACTTGTCATAGACAGTTTAGCTTAATATCCTATCTAACTGTTGTCTAAAATCCTTTTACTTTCCTCCCACTCTTTTATCTTTATCATCTGCCAGATAATATTACCCCCACCTTCTTATCAGAAAAACATCCCTGTCCCTGATGCAATTTCTCATGTTAGAATATATGCTTTTTGAGGGTAGTCCTCTTTCATTTAAAAAAAAAAAATGTGTGCCCAAAACTTAGTACAGTACCTACCTCATAGTAACCATTTAAAAGATGTTTCTTTTAATTTATTCTTATATTATTCATTAGTTCATCATGGGTGTTACTGATGATTAATTACTAACAATTATTATAAATTATTTAAAATAATAAATTTTCTAAAACAATGGGAAAATGCAGATAACAAATACTGAAGAGGACCATTGGCTTAAGCAGGAAGGAACCTTACAGTCATGATAAAATAACAGAATAGAAATTTTTAAAATCAGAGATTAACAAAATTGAACAAAAAGATTTAATTAATCAATAAAATTAGAAGTTTTAAAAAATTTTTAAAATAAACCATTAGCCAAGGAAAGAAGAAAGCCAAATACCCTATATCAAGTATAAAAAATGAAGATTCACAAAAAAAAGAGGATTAAAGGAAGTGATTAAAATTATTTTGCTCAATTATATATTTAAAAACATTGACAATTTAAATTAAATGAATAAATACTTGAAAAATATAAAATGCACAAAATAAGAGCAAGATTAAGAAAAATTAACGAAGTCCTGGGGGGGGGGGGAAAGAAATTGAAAAACCTATATATGAGTTTTCAAAGAGAAAAAAATTTAGGATCAAATGCATTTACAAATAATTCTAAGACACCTAAAGAGTAACTTTAATAAATAATAATAATAAAGAATTGACTTCCAGGAGCCAGAATAGCAGACTAAACTGTAAGGGCTCTTACTCTCCCCTTGTTGACTTTGAAAAACACAGGGAATATTGCCTCAGGAAAAATCCTAGACTAGTGGAATCAGCAGAAAGGCACAGCAATCCATCAGTTTAGGAGACTAGGAAGTTCTATGAGAAGAGTACCTCATGCTGTGGTTGAAGGGGTCCAGCGCAAGACTGGAGTCAACCTAGCAAGCCTCACCTCAGTGGATCAGGAGGACATCCTGAGCCCCAGAGGGGATGGAGCTGGTAAGAACCAACACCAGGACCACAGGCATGCCTTAGTACAACCTGGGGAGCTGGGTAAATACCAGCCCAGACAGGGGTTCACCAGCCACTGAGCCTGCCTGTGCTGTAGCTCAGCCCTAGGGGAGGAGGAGAACACCTGCAGCCAGACCACCCCTCCCCTACACCTCAAAGAGTGAGCTTCAGTGTAACCCTGGGGAAACTCAGACTTCACCTGGCCTCTGCCTTGGCACACTCCAGCCAGCTCAGCACCAAGTAACCTGCAGCAGTATATAGCTTCAAGGTAAAAGAAACAGAGGCCACAACAAAGCCAGTAACCAGGCCTCAACTTCTCAGCACAAGAAACGTGGGATAGAGGTCCCTGTGCCCCAGAAGCAGAGCTCCACTTTAAAAGCCAGGAGAAAGCAATCACCTTGAGCAAGAAGCAAATAAGGAAAGCAAAGACCATAGAAACTTAATGTGAGGACAGAGAAGACCAAAATAAAAAATTCAGAAGAGGACAGCACTGGCAATATACCCCCATTTAAACCTCAAAAGGGAATATGAACTGATCTCAAACCCAAAAATCATTCTTAGAACAATTCAAGAAGGATTTTAAAAGTCAAATTAGAGAGGTAGAAGAAAAATTTGCAAATCATTTTTAGAATACAATTGCTAAAATGAAAAACAGAATTCACTGAAGAAAAGAGTTCCTTAAAGAGGAAAATTGGTCAAATTGATAAAGAAGCAAAAAACCTAACTGGGAAAATTAGTCAGATGGAAAAAGAAGTACAAAAGTTAACTGAAGAAAGCAATTTGTTAAAAATGGGAATGGGCAAAAAGAAGCTAATGATCCCATGAGACATCAAAAATCAGTCAAACACAATGAAAGGAATGAAAGAAGAAAATGCAAAATATCTCACTGGAAAAACTACTGACCTGGAAAATGGATCCAGGAGAGAAAACCTAAGAATCATTGGTTTCCTAGAAATCCATGATGAAAAAAAAAGAGCCTGGACAATATCTTGCAAGAAATCGTCAAAGAAAACTGCCCTGAGGTCCTAGATCCAAAGGGCAAAATAGTCATCAAAAGAATCCACTGATCACCTCCTGAAAGAGATCTCAAATTAAAAATATCAGGGAATATTGTTGCCAAATTCCAGAACTATCTAGGTAAGGAGAAAATAATGCAAGCAGAAAGAAACAATTCAAATATTGAGAAATTACAGTCAGGATCACACAGGATCTAGCAGTTTCTAAATTAAAAGACTGGAGGATTAGGAATATGATATTCATAAGGCAAAGGAATTTGGACAACAATCAAGGATCTTTGAGGCAAGGAGATGGATATTAAATGAAATAAGGAATTTTCATACCTTCCTGATGAAAAGGCCAGAACTCAATAGAAAATTTGATCTTCAAATACAAGACTCAAGAAAGGCATAAAAAGGTAAACAGGAGAAAAAAATAAGAAAAAGAACATGATATTCAGTGCGGGCAAACTGTTTACCTCTCTATATGGGAGGATGTTTCTTGCTAATCTGGAGAATTGTATATTTATTATGACATTTAAATGGGATATACATAAATAGAGGGAGTAGGTATAAATTAACTGAAGTGATAATAAAAAAGTAATTAATAGGTATGAAGGGATTGTCACAGGAGAAGAGAAAAAAGGAGGCAAAAAAGGTAAGTAACATTACATGAAGAGGCACAAAAACATATTATAGTAGAGAGAAAAAGGGGAGGGAGAGGAACATTGTTTGAACTTTATTCTCATTAGATTTGGTCTGAGGAGGGAATAATATACTCAGTTAACTATAGAAATCCAACTTGCCCTATAAGCAGGAGGAGGGGAAAGGGGAAAGAAAAGGAGGAGGAGGTCAAATGAAGGAATAAGTAGTAAGGAAAAAGGGAAATAAAAGGGATGGGGGCTGATAAAAGGGAGGGAAGATTGAGGGAGGTGGTGGTTAAAAGTAAAACTTGTTTGAGGAATGGAAGGGAGAAGTAAAAGCATTAATGGGGGGGAGGAAATAGGATGGAGAGAAAGACAGAGATAGTAATCATAACTTTGGGAATAGGATGAACTCTCCCATAAAATGGAGGCAGACAGCAGAATGGAGTACAAACCATAATTCTATAATATATTATTTACAAGAAACACATTTTAAACAGAGGGATACACAACAGGGTAAAGGTAAAAGGTTGGAGCAGAATATATTATGGTTCAACTAATGTAAAAAAAAAGCAGGGGTAGCAATCCTAATCTCAGATAAAGCAAAAATAGATCTAATCAAAACACATAAGGAAGAATACTATATCCTGCTAAAAGGCACCATAAACAATGAAATAATATCAACACTAAACATATATGCACCAAGTGATATAACATCAAATTCTTAGAGAAGAAGTTAAGGAAGAAATAGACAGCAAACCATACTAGTAGGGGACCTCAACCTCCCCCCTCTGACCTTGGTAAATCTAACCTCAAAATAAACAAGAAAGAAGTTAAGGAGGTGAATAGAATTCTGAATAAGGTACATATGATAGACACCTAGAGAAAATTGAATGGGAACTAAAAGGAATATACCCTTTTCTCAGTAGTATATGGCACATACACAAAAACTGACCATATACTAGGGCATAAAAACCTTACAATCCAATGCAGAATGGCAGAGATAGTTAATGCATCCTTTTCAGATTATGATGCAGTAAAAACTGTATGTAATATAGGGCCATGGAAATACAGACCAAAAGTTAACTAGAAACTAAATAATCTAATCCTAAAGAATGAGTGGGTCAAACAAAAAATCATAGAAATAATCAATAACTCCATTCAAGAGAATGATAATAATGAGACAACTTACTAGAACTTATGTGATGCTACAAAAGCAGTTCTTAGGGAAAGTCTTATATTTTTGAATGCTTACATGAATAAAATAGAGAAAGAGTAGATCAATGAATTGGGCATGCAACTGAAAAATCCAGAAAAAAAAATTGAAAATCCCTAATAAATACCAAATTAGAAATGCTGAAAATAAAGAGATTAATAAAATAGAAATTAAGAGAACTGTTGAACAAATAAATTAAACTAAGAGTTAGCTTTTGAAAAAAAAAATAAAATTTGTAAGCCTTTAGTCAATTTAATTTAAAAAAGAAGAAAACCAAATAACCAATATCAAAAATAAAAAGGGTGAACTCATTTTCAATAGAGGAAATTAAAATAATAATTAAAAATTTCTTTGCCTAACTGCATGCCCATAATCTAAGTGAATGAATATTTTTAAAATCATAAACTGCCCAGATTAACAGAAGAGGAAGTTAAATAACCCCATCTCCAAAAAAGAAATTGAACAAACTCCCTATAAAAAAATCTCCAGGGCCAGATGGATTTGCAAGTGAATTCTATCAAACATGTAAAGAACAGTTAATTCCAATTTGGGAAAATTGGCAAAGAAGGAATCCTATCAAATTCTTTTTATGATACAAATATGGTTCTGATTCCTAATCTGGGAAGAGCCAAAACAGAGAAAGATAATTATAGACCAATTTCCCTAAGGAATATAGAAGCAAAAAATTTAAATAAGATGTTACCAAAAAGATTACAGCAACTAATCACAAGAAAAATACAATATGATCAGGTAGGATTTACACTAGGAATATAGGGCTGGTTCAATATTAGGAAAACATCAGCATTACTGATCATATCAAGAACAAAACAAACAGAAACCATATGATTATCTCAATAAATACAGCAAAAGCTTTTGACAAAATATAACACCCATTCCTTTTGAAAGCACTGTGGAACATAGGAATAAATGGAGCTTTCCTTAAAATAATAAATGGTATCTACCTAAAACCATCAAGAAGCATTTTTAATGGGGATTACATATAATGGGGATGAGCTAAATGCATTTCTAATAAGATCAGCAGTGAAACAAGGATGTCCATTATCACCACTGTTATTCAATAAGGAGCTAGAAATGTTAGCTTTAGCAATAAAAGAAAAACACTGAAGGAATTAGAATAGGCAAAGAAGAAACTAAGTTGTCACTCTTTGCAGATAATATGATGATATACTTAGAAATACACTAGAGAAAAAAGTAAAAAAAAAACTACTTGAAATAATAAACGATGGCAAAGTTGCAGGATACAAAATAAACTCACACAAATCACCTGCATTTCTATATATTACTTTAAAAAAAAAGCCCAACAGCAAGAGATAGAGAAATCTCATTTAAAGTTACAGTAAACACTTTAAAATATTTAGGAGTTGACCTGCCAAAACTAACCCAAGGATTATATGTACACAATTACACAAATAAACTCAGATCCAAGTTTTTGGAAAAACATCAGTTACTCTTGAGTAGGCTGAGTGAATATAAAAATGACAATTCTACCTAAATTAATTTATTTATTCAGTGCCACACCAAAGTACCAGATAATTATTTTCTAAAGCTAGAAAAAATAATATCAAAATTCATCTGGAAGAACAAATGGTCCAGAATATCAAGGGAATTAATGAAAAGAAATGCTAGGGAAAGTGGACTAGTCATATTAGATCTCAAATTGTATTATAAAGCAGCAATCATCAAAACCAGTTGAAATTGGCTAAGAAATAGAGGTGTAGATCAGTGGAATAGGTTAGGTACACAAGGCACGGTGGTCATGATGATAGAAGTCTACTATTTGGTAAACCCATGTACCCCAGCTTCTAAGATAAGGACTCACTGACAAAACCTGCTGAGAAAACTGGAAACTAGTGTGGTGGAAGCTGGACATATACCAATTCCTGACACCATACACCAGAACAAAGCCCAAATGGGTAAACGAAATAGTGTATAAAGGCTGACACTATAAACACATTAGGGGATCAAGGAATAGTTTATTTGTCAGATTCATGGAGAATGGAGAAATTTATGACCAAACAAGTGATAGAGAACATTATGAAATGCAAAATGGATAATTTTGATTACATTAAATTGAAAAGTTTTTGCACAAACAAGGCCAATGCAAACAACATTAGGAGGGAAGCAGAAAAGTGGAAAAGAATTTTTATAACTATTTTCTATGATAAAGGCCTCATTTCAAAAATATATAAAGAACTGAGTCATATTTACAAGAATTCAAGTATTTTCCCAATTGATAAATGTTCAAAGGATATAAGCAGACAGTTTTCAGAGGAAGAAACTAAAGATTTCTATCATCCTAAGAAAAAATGCTCTAAATCACTGTTTATTAAAGAAATGCAAATCAAAACTCTGAGGTACCACATCATGCCTATCACATTGGCTAAACATGACAAAACAGGAAGATGATAAAAGATAGAAGATGTGGGAGAGTTAAAACACTATCTCCTCATTGATACAGCTGCGAGCTGATCTAACCATCCTGGAGAGCAATTTGGAAATATGCTCAAAGGGCTATAAGAATATTCATACCCTTTCATTCAGCAATACCACTACTAGGTCTGTGTCCCAAAAAGATTATGAAGATAGGTAAAGGTCCCACATGTACAAAAACATTTATAGCTGTTCTTTTTGTGGTGACCAAGAACCAGAAATAAAGGGAATGCCAATCAATCGGGGAAGAGGTGAACAAGTTGTGTCATATGAATTTAATGGAATACTATTGTGCTATAAGAAATGACAAACAGGAGGACTTCAGAAAAACCTGGAGACTTATATGGACTGATGCTGAAGTCAAATGCACAGAATCAGAAGAATATTATACACAGTAATAGCCACAGTGTATGAGAACTGTTTCTGATAGAGTTAGCCCTTCACAGCAATGCAATAGCCCAAAACATTTCCAAAGCACTCTTGATGCAAAATGCCATCCACATCTAGAGAAAGAGCTATAGAACTGGAATGCAGAATGAAGGAGAAAATTTTCTCTTCTGCTATGTTTTGTTTTGTTTGGGTTTTTCTCATGATTTCTCCCATTCATTTTAATTCTTCTATGCAACATTACCAATGTTAAAATATATTTAATAAAAATGCATGTGCATATGCAAGAATCCATAAAAAATTGCATGCCATCTTTGAGATGGAAAAGGGAGAGAGGGAAGAAGGAGAGAGGGGGAGAAAATTAGAACATATGGAAGAGTGTTGAAAACTGAAAGTAAATGAATTAATAAAAAAGAATAATTTATTTTAATGTTAAACCACTTGAAAAATAGGAAAGAATTCTACAAAGTTCCTTCTACAATACAAATACAATCTAGATATCTAAATGGAGGAGAATAAAAACAGGAGGAAGTAAATTATAGAATATCCCTAATGTATATTGATAAAAAAAATTTAAAGAAAATGTTACCCAAGGGGTTACAGCAACATATTATGAAAATTATAAATGGACCAGATTAGATTTATACCAGGAATGCAGTGCTGGTTCAATAATAGAGAAAAATAGTAATATAACATATTAATAAAAAAGAATCTCACATTATTATATTTAACAAGATACACACCCATTCTGGTTTTTAAAAAATACATTAACATATTTGAATAAATTGACTTTCCCTTAATATAACTAGTATCCATTTAAAACAAGAGTTATGATTATGTGAAATGGGCATAGACTATACTACCTTCCAATAAGGTTCAAATAAGTAAAGCTAGAATCTGCATTATTACTGCTGCTACTGGATATCATATTAGAATCCTGGTTATAGCAATAAAGACAAGAAAAGAAAATTGAGGAAATAAGTACAAGCAAATGAGAATATAAATCATTGCTTTTTTGCAGATAATAACATTTTACTTAAAGAACCTTAGAGATTCAACTAAAAATTTAATGGAAATAACTTCAGCAGAGTTGCAGGCAATGAAATATATACATATAAATCATCAGCATTTTTGAATACTACCAATAAAACCCATTAAAATGATAAATTTCACTTAAAATGGTTA
This sequence comes from Bettongia penicillata ogilbyi, assembly GCA_023548195.1. Taxonomy (NCBI): domain Eukaryota; kingdom Metazoa; phylum Chordata; class Mammalia; order Diprotodontia; family Potoroidae; genus Bettongia; species Bettongia penicillata. The sequence continues at coordinate 1,559,300 of JAJHZJ010000366.1, forward strand.
CAGACTATATAAAACATTCAGGAGTTTACTAAGATACACAAAAATCTATATTAATGTAAATATAAAGCATTCTATAGGATTAAAGGCAGATCTAAATAATTAGGGAAACATTATAGGTGAGCTGAGCCAATATAATAAAAGTCACAAGGTTACAAAAATTAATTTACTTGCTCAAAATCATGCCAATCCAACCACTAAATAATTACTTTATGCAGCCAAAAACAACCAAAAACAAAATTCATCTGCAATAACAAAAGATCAAAAATCTCAGGGAAATAATGTGGGGGTGAGGGGTGAGAAGGAAAGGTTAACAGTACCATGGCTCAGACTATATTATCAAGCAATAATCATCAAAATGATTTGGTATTTGTTAGGTAATAGAGAAGGTGATCATTGTAACTCCCTGGGTAGATAATATTCAGAAGCCTATGAATAGACTCAGCTAATGCTTGAAAGGCTTGATCAGAGCTAGCTGCGTAAGACCTTACTCTCTAAAAAAAAAAAAAAAAAAATGCAGGGTTAACAGTCAACAATTGGGCAGAAACTAAATAAAGATCGTCCCATAACTTACAAGCTCTAAATGATATGTACTTGAAAACAAAGAGTAACATCATAAAGAAATTAGAGGGATAAAGAAATTACCCTTCAGATGTACAGACAGGGGAAAAGTAGCTGATCAAACTAGGGAAACAAAAGATTACCAAACATAACAAGGCCAATTATTATTGCATAAAATTGAGATTTTCACTCAAGCAAAATCAATGCAGCTATAATCAGATGGAAGAAGGGAAAAAGGGAAAAAACATTTCACAGCAAATTTCTCTTTTAAACTTTTCATTTATAAGACACATACTTATAAGATATATCTCATTTATAAGGTATGTAAGATAAATTCTAATTTATAAGATATAGATATATAGATATAGATATTTATAACAGTAAGAATCATTACCAAATCAGTAAAAGTTCAAGCAATTTTCAAAGAAATCCAAACTATCAATAGTCACATTTTTAAAGTCTCAAATCATGGAGAAACTAAAATTATGGCAATTCTAAAACTTTACTCACAATCATTAGACTACCAAAACTGACAATAAAGGGAAATCACTGATGGGTTTGTGAAAAAACAATCATATTAATAAATGACTGGTAGAATAGTGAATTGTCATAGCGACTCTGCAAAGCAATTTAGATCTACGTGCAAAAAGCCACTACATTGTGTGTACTCTTTGATCCAGGGTTGCCACTACTCAGTCTTCATTTGCAAGTAAAAAGGAAAGGATTCACATATATAAAAATTATCAATAACTATTTTTATAATAGCAAAGAACTAGGAACAGGGACAACAGATTTCAACTCACTGAAATGGATTTTCCTGACTCCAGAACCAGCACTCTATCTATTGCACCATCTAGCTATCCTATATAAAGGATAGGATTTATTTAGAGTGTAGAGTGACATTTACTAATTTTCTCAAGATATGTCTAGAATTATATCCTCTCTCATCAGAATGTAAGCTTCCAGTGAGTAGGAGTTGCTTTATGCTTTGTACTTGTATGTGCCTGGCACACAGTAAGGGCATAATACATTCTTGAAGACTTGACTATCACTTTCTGACTATTCCTTCTTATTTTTCCAGTCTCCATATGCCATATTCCCTTCCACATATTCCTCAATTTAGATGCACTGGCTTCCTTGATGTTCATCACATATACTCCACGTCCCAACTCCAGACATTTTCACTGGCTGTCCCCTCTGTCTGGAATGTCATTCCTTATGATGTCTTGCTCCTATCTTCATGTCCAAGTTAAAATTGTGCTTCGTGTAAAACGTCTTAATTAATTCATCTTAATGCTGGTATCTTCCCTGTATAATTAACTCCTATAGATACATACATACATATATACATTTTATATGGTTTGTACGAAGTCATTTACACATTATCTTCCTCTATTAGACTGTAAGATCCTTGAGGTCAGGTAGTGTTTGTTCCTTTATTTGTATCCTCAGGACTTACCTGACACATAGTCATATACATAGTCATAGTAACTGCTTGGTGACTTGCCTGACTCCAAATACAGTGTTATTTTTGACAATGCCCCCAAAATTTCTTAGACATATAGTAAAAAAGTTAATTTAGAAACACGTGTAACTATATGATTCACTTTTTACAATAACATACCTTCGAGAATTTTTAGTAAAATTGATTTTATATTTATATTTACACCTTGTACCTGACCTCATTCTGTTTCTACTTCTTAATCATCCATCTCTAACAAAATCTTCTGAAGAAATTGACAATACTGTGACATTTTTAGAATAGTGCTTTAGGGAGGATTCAATGAATATAATTATATTACCTTTGTGCCTTCGAGATTTAACATTTCAAGGGGATATTTTAGCTTATTATTCTGCAAGTATAATTAATTCCAATAACACTGAAGTCAAAATTCTTGCTGAAAGTCTGAACCTTTTATTTCATTTTCATTGTAGCTCTCAGTATTTTTTTTTATCATACCATGCTTTTCCAATTTAAATGAAAAATGAAGTCAAATATTGTCTTAGGATATTCATTCACAAAATTGACCTGATTATCTGAGGGCAGAGATTGTCCAGATAATTCATGGAGGAATTGCACATGTTAATTGAGGGCAGACTCTGGCCCTTCTCATATTCATATTCCTTTATGCTAATGGTACAGGTAGCCTAGCCATTTGAAAGACTTACTAGTTCTTAGGAAGAAAAGAAAAACTGACTTCTGTTGATTCCATTTAGAATCTTATAACTATAGAAAAGAATCTTTTGTAAACCATTTTCACGCTTTTTTTATTGTGTGATCAGTCTCTTCTCATCCTTCATCACCCCAAGGAGCTTATAACCTCCAAAGTCTCTCTCTCTCTCCCCCATAACACACACACACACACACACACACACAATATACAATTGATTTCTTCTGAATTTCCCCATTATGGCAGAGAGCATTTCAATCTTTATAGCCACCTAGGCTAGAAACCTCAGTGTCTCCCTTGGCTCTTCATTCTCACCCCATAGGTGCAAACCATTGCCAAATCTTATGATATCTACCTTGATAGCATCTATCATCTGTGCCCCCCTCTCTCCAGTCACATAATCATCAAGCTACGCCAGGACCTCATATGTCTCCCTTGTACTATTAAAATAGGCTTTTGATTTGTCTCTCATCTCTCCCCACTGCAATCCATCTTCCTCTCAGTTGCTAATATGATTGTTCTAAAGCATAGACTTGACCGTGTCAAACCTCTGCTCAATGAGTTCCTGGGACTCTGTATTACCTCCAAGATCAAATATCAGTCCTTTTGCTGGGTATTTAAAGTCCTTCATAACCTGGTCACTTTACAGTCTCCTTTTTCCCTTTAGCCTCCTCCATTTCACTCTATCATTCAGGCACACTGGAAGTTTCTGGAATGGGACACTCAATCTCCAGTCTCTGTGCCTTTGCCCTGGCTGTCCCTCGTGCTAGGGAGGCTCTTCCCCTTGACCTTTGTTTCTTGATTTTTTTCTGGCTTCCTTTAAGACTCATCATGTTTCACCTTTTTTCAGGAAGTTTTTTCATCTTTCCTCCATTCCTCAAGCTGCTACTGATTTCCCTCTGAGATAACCTTCCATATTCTCTGTACATATCTCATATGCAACTAGCTATTTTGCAAAAATAGCTTTGCCTTCTCCCCCATTACAAAGTAAGTTCCTTCAGTGCAAGGACCCCTTTCATCTTGCTTTGTGTTCCTCGAATTTGCATACTGCCTGGCACAGAGTAAATACTTGACAAATATTTCTTACTGATGTTGCAATTTATCACTTTCTTTATACTAGTAAAGAGCACTTAAAAGTTAGAAGAAAGAGACTAAGCAGTTGGAGGTGTGTGGTTTATCTCTTTCATGTAGATTGCTATTATACACCAGTATTTAAAAGAAACTCACTAAATAATGCTCTTGGAGAACATGAATTATGAGATGAGATGTCACATAATTCTAAGAGTTATACAAATAAAGATAGATGTAAAGAAATAATAGGGGACCCTATAAGGAAGAAAATCAATAACAGATTCCATTACATCACTTTTAGAACATATCACTGCAACTGATTTATAGCTCGCAGCATCATACAGGTAGTCAGTCACTGGCCAAGCTGGAATTCCAATCCAGGTCCTTTGAATTAAATCAAACATCCTTTTTACCCTGGTCATATGCAAAGGACAGTGATTTTTTTCTCCTTAGCCAGTTTTAAGGATGGGCTACATAATTAAAATTATCAGTAAGGAAAAGTAGAGAAACACCATAAACTTTTAACTTTATATCAAAAAAGAATCAACCTTTACCTAGAGATGATCCAAGCTCTTCTTGTGATTCACAAAGAACCAGAAAGTTGTCACTTTCTGAAATCTAAAATCAAAATTCCAACTATCTCAGCTAACTTTCAATCTCCTCAGTTTTCATTAATGCCCTTCCTGAACTCAGATCCATCTTAAGTAAAACTGTTCTTCAGGCCTAGAATTATATGCACACAGATTGTCTCCATATGTCATCAGCATATGTGTCTTTTAATAGTAGTTTGCCCAGGTTCTGGATAGTGGATAATGCTCTCCTGCCTTCCCAGTCACCAATGCAGTGAAACAGGGCTGTGTGCTTGCTCCCATGCTTTTAAGCATGATGTTTTCAGCCATGTTGTCAAATGCTTTCAATGAGGATGAATATGGCATCAAGATCAACTGCCGTACTGATGGTAAGTTCTTCAATTTGAAAAGGCTACAAGCCAAGACCAAAGTAGAGGGAGTGTTGGTGCATGATTTTCTGTTTGCAGCCTCTGAAGCTGAGATGCAACAAAGTATAGATCAATTCTCTGCTGCCTGTGCTAATTTTGGCCTAATAATTACCCCACGAAAACACAGGTGCTCCGTCAGCCACCACCACACCATCCAGACATGGACCCATCGGTTAAAACAAATGGAGAAGTTTTGAATGCTATGGATATGTTTGCTTACCTTGGTAGTGTACTTTTCAGGGATATACACATTGACAATGAGGTTGACACATGCATTGCCAGAGCTAGCTCAGTCTTTAGGAGGCTCTGAAGAAAACAAGAGATTGGGAAAGAAAAGATATTAGAATGACTACCAAACTGAAGGCCTACAGAGTCATTGTTCTGACCTCTTTGTTGTATGCCTGTGAAACATGGACAGTGTACCAGTGTCATGCCAGGAAACGGAATCACTTCCATTTGAACTGTCTTATAAAGATTCTGAAGATCACCTGGAAAGATAAGATACCAGACACTGAAGTCCCTGCTCAAACTAAACTGCCAATATTCAAACTATGCTTCAGAGAGTGCAACTCCAATGGGCTAGCCACATTTTTGGAATGCAAAATGTAAGCTTGCCAAAAAGACTATTTTATGTAGAACTCATGTGGGGCAGGAGATCACATGGTGATCAGAAGAAGCAATACAAGGACACTCTCAAGGTCTCTCTCAAGAACTTTGGATCTGACTGTGTGACATGGGAGACAGTGGCACAGGACCATTCAGCATGGCATGCCCACATCAGAAAAGGTGCCATGCTCTATAAGAAAAGCAAAATTGAAATAGCACAAAGGAAATGTAGAATTGCACAATTTGGAGTAACCACTCCAAATGTACACAAAAACTATCTGTGTCCAACCTGTGGTAGAGCATTCTGAGCTCATGTTGCTCTGATCAGCCACAGTTGGACACACTGAAGTTTTACTTTATCATGGTGATGTCACTTTGGTCCTCTTCAAGAACTAAGGACAACAACCAACCAGCAATTAAAAACTATGTCATTGTGATAAACTTTGTAAATAATATTTAATTTGATCTTCACAACCACCCTGGGGCATAGGTGCTATTATTATCTCCATTTTCCAAGTGAAGAAATGGAGGCTAACAGAGGTTAAGTGACTTGCCCAGGGTCACACAGTTATTAAGTATTTGAGGTCAAATTTGAACTCTTATCTTCTTGACTCTCCTTCTATCCATTGTGCCACCTCACTGCATGTACTTTGAATTCTACCATTAGAGAGTCATTCCTGTGTGTGTGTGTGTGTATGTGTGTGTGTTCGTCCTTCGTTGCTGAAGAAGACCATGCCATCAGAGAAATGATGACATGACTTGCACTTGACTTTGTTTTGAGTGAGGGAAGGCTGTGCAGGTCACCAGCCTCACTTCTCCTCCAGAGCCATCTGAATCCAGTGACCAGATATTCATCAGGATGACTGGAGATGACCCAGGATGAGGCAACTGGGGTTAAGTGACTTGCCCAAGGTCACAAGCTAGTGAGTGTCAAGTGTATGAGGTGAGATTTGAACTCAGGTCCTCCTGACTCCTGCACTGCTGCTTTATCCACTGCACCTCCTAGCTGCCCTCATTCCTTTGTATTTAAAAGCATGAGATCTAGAGTGTTCCTATTAAAATGCAATGTGCTCCTCAGGATCATAACACCCTAAGCTATTATTAAATCAACTAATCACTTATAAGTATTTAGTGGAGCTCTAGCTTAGGATAAAACACTGAAGGAACTACATTCTCTAATTGGGAAGAGAAAGCAGGAAGGAGAGACAGATAAAACAGATGAAAGTCAAAAGCACATCACATGCATTTTGTCTGTTGGGTCCTGATACTTATCCAGAGTGCTTTGCAGACCATAAACACTCAATAAATATTTGTTTGGAAATGGAAAAATCTAAACAAAAGATGAAGAAAGATGTAGAATCCTATGGGATTCTACAAAGTCCCTGTATTCTTGACTAATGCTGAAAAACGAAATCAGTAACCCCGATGCAGTCAGATCTCAGTTGGTGGTGCTAAGTATTTAAAAATGTTGCATTCTGAAATGACAAAAAAGGAACAGTACTTTTTAAAAAGCATATGGAGTAATTCAATTCCCAGATGCTTTATGGATACCTTTTCCCTTTTTTCCCACATGTCAGCCCTAGAATTTTGCTTCTCTTAATCCAATTGCCTAATTTAGGAAATTAAGGCTGCAAAGTAAAGAGATTAACTCAGAATTTAGAACCTTCTGAAATACAATTCCTACACAGTATTTACAAGTGATTTTACAAGATCATAAAGACATATTTCACTGTCCTTGAATGAACTTTAATATTTAACAAAATAACACATTTTGAAATATATCCTGATTTAACAGACTACTGCTTTGTTTCCTAAATACTTGTATAGTTACAGTGTCAAGTATATGAGATCACATAAACCCTTAGAGAGTTCAAAGACATTTTTTTTCAAGATTGAAATCAACAAACATTTATTAAGTACTTGCTACGTGCAAGGCATTGTGCTTGAAACCATAGCATTAATTTTTAAAGTACCTATTGGATTTTTAAAAAGTGATACTATTTGCTGACTTTATTTTTGAACTCCAGAAACTCCCCCCACATATAAACTTGATTGTATCCTGAGCCCCAAATCATGCTCTTCTACCACAAGCCTTTCCCAACCCGTCCTAATTCTCATGTCTTCCCTCTCGGTTATTTCCTGTTTCTCCAGTCTACATCTGGTTTTTGTACAGTTGTTTGCATGTTGTCTCTCTAATTAGATGAGGGTAGGAAATTTTTGTTTGCTTGTTTGTTTGACTTTCTCTGCATCCCCAACATTAAACATAGGGCCTGACACATAGCAGAAACCCGATAAATCCTTACTGACTGACTATTCTCAGTGTTGGGGAATATTCTCAGAAATGTGCTTCTCTTCATTCATGTACAGATAAGTATCTTGACTCATTGTCACTGTCATAGCCAAGACTCTTCGAATCATGGAGGCCATGGGATCAAAGACATTTTAAAGAGTATAAGCTCCAACACTCTTCTTCTACAAATGGGCTAAAGTTATAGAGAGATCATATCTCTAATAAAATTTTAATGATAGCAGTATTCTTGACTCATTCAACCTCAGTAATACTGGCATACCTTGCATAAAGTTGTCCAGACTAAGGTCATTTTCTGAAGGCATCATTAATATAGTATTCTCAAACTCTACCAAATAGTAGCAAAAACTTGTTTTAACATTATTTGTCTAACCACCCACCCATTCATGACCTTTATATGGAACTAACCCCCTATAATATCTATTCAATTTGATTTTTTGGTAAGCACTTAGTAGCAGTAGGTAGGACATACCTGTACTATTTTACAAGTTGTTATTACATAGAATCTGAGAAACTTCCCCTGTTCCAGTGCTTCTTTCCCCCTCCCCATACATATCCACCTAGGTGGTATGAAATAGTAGGTAGAATACCAAACATGGTATGAGGAAATAAGGGGCTCAAATCCTGCCCCATCTATTTATTAACTGTGTGATGTAGGCAAAAACTTTAACTTCTCTATGCCTCAGTTTCCTTATCTATAAAATAAAAGGATTTCAATCAATGGCCTTTGTATCCCTTACCACTCTAAATCTCTTACCCTATGGTACTATGACCACACCTATTCATCTATGTCCACCATGTCTATAAAACTCCAGGTGAACTGGTGAAGACAAAATCTCCTCAATTCCCCTCTGGACTTCCCTATGTGTCTCACCTTTACCACCTCCTTCAAGTCTTAAACTTGCATCTATTACTGAACCCTATTTATGTGAAACTTTATTGATTCAATATCCAGGTGCTTTCCATCCAATGGAACAACATCTAACAAACTTGTCCCCCCAATCTCTCTTCTGCCCTCATTTTTATTTTCAAAGGATTACAATAAACCTGACATAAAACAACTTAATTAACCAGCTTATTTCTCTCAAAATTCCTGTTGTGACCAGCGACACTGTTCTTTCCTTATCAACAAGAAGGCAACGGAATATAATTTGTTCTACCAGTTGGCACTCAATTTACCTCAAATAGAAACTCTCATTTCAATGTTCCTTGAAGGTTCTTCCAATTTTTGTTTTGGAAGAATTTGTTGTGAAGTACTTTAGCACAGTCAGAGTTTTTCAAGATGAATGTCAGTTTTCAAATTAACAATTTCCCAAAGAACACTGTGGCTTTGTTAAAAATTTAAGTTGGTTACTTTAAAATAGACCCATTCCTGTCAAAATGCTCTTGTGAGAGGCGAGGAGGAAAACTGAAGTGGGAAAGAGTATATTTTAAAGTGACAGCTTCACAGTGCCTCAGTGCTTTAACTGGAATGATTAATTGGAGATTCAAACCTGCTGTAATCTAGGCATATTCTTATATAACTCTCTTAGCAACTTGTTCCCATATCTCCCATTCCCTTAGGCTACATGAATCCAGAAAAAATCCATTAGGTATTAGTTGGAAAGAAAACCTAGACTGTCCACAGAATTTTTTCATACGAAGTTCCTCCTATTTTAATACTATAATAGGACTGTGGTTTTTTTAAGGTCAAAATATGGTTTTTGCAATAAGCATGTTGAAATGACTTCCAGTATTTTGTGAAGATCACTATCCTGGAGGTTAGGGCACCTGACTTCTAGGAACTACACCACCACTACATAATCCTCAGTAAAATTAAAATCAAGATGTATTCATTGTGCAATCTGGCCAGTTCAATTCGCCCTGTGACTCAGTTGGTAATTTGGTCTATATAATTGCGAAGGTCCTTGGTATAATGTAACTTCTTGATCTCTCCCAGGGCCTTGGATATAATAGCTACTTAATAAAGTTTTGTTGACTGAATGAAAGAATAAACCATGCCATTTTAGAAAATTAGTTTCTCATTTTAATGATTCATCAGTTATCATTTTATTATTCCGTTGACATTTCCCCAAATATAATCTTCTACTTCTAACCTTTAGATCTTGTCCTGTTCAGTCTTTTAAGCCTTGTCTAGGACATGACTCCATTTAGGGTTTTCTTGGCAAAGATATTGGAATGGTTTACATTTTATTCTCCAGGTATTTTTATAGATGAAGAAACTGAGGCAAACAGGGTTAAGTCACTTGCCCAGGGTCACACAGCTAGTAAATGTCAGAGGCCAGATTTGAACTCAGGTCCTCAGGTCTTCCTGACTCCAAGCCCGGCACTCTATTCTCTGTGGCGCCTAGCCACCCTGCCCTTTATATATTCCTGCCAATAATTTTTTTTCCACTCCAGGGCTTATGAGTATCTACAGTGAAATATCACAGATCTGAGATTTACAAGGCAGAGGTCTAATGCTCATACAAAAGCTGACTGAAATTTTTCAGATTATATGGCAAGAAGAAGTTATTCCCTGGGAGTTCAAAGAATACTCCTTAATAGATTGATCCGTCACCTGGAATGTGATCATCTACCTGAGAGCCAGTGAGTCCAACCCCCTCATTTTAACAGATGGGGAAACTGAGACACAGAAAACTCAACTGATTTGCCTGGATCACCTAGCTAATAAGTATTTGAGGTGATATTTGATCTCCAGTTCCACTGTCCATTCCACTGCGTCATATAAAGCTTATAATCCGCTACAGAGACTTATAAACTCTCTGCACATGGTTGGAAATTAACAGAGTTTTGATTTTGAGTTCTTTGGATATGAAGCATGTTGACCAAAAAGAATATACTCTCAGTTAAATACTTCATTCCTTCAAAGTCCTACTACTTTCCCAGAATTTCCAGGAACTAGAATAGATATTAGGATGAGTAGAAATCACTTAACCTCTCTAAGCTTCATTTATCTCACCTGTAAAATGATGGGGTTAGACCACATGATATATAAAGGTTCCTTCTTGAACAGAACATTTTTTGATCCTGGGATCCTTTCAGTCTAATATTGTACACAGCAACATTACAACAATAGAAGGTAGAATGTAAATTGTAATAGAGCTATCAAGAACTTTAGCAGGTTAGAAGAGAGAAATGTGTTTTTGTGGGTACATACATATATACAAACATATGTGCATATATATGTATATATACACACATGTCCCTATGAATATAAGTATGCCAAGATGATTGTACAAAGATGCATGTCTGTAGAGGTTTATCTGGTGATATTTGGTCATATAATTTCTAAAAATCTTTATCTATCTACTTTCAAAGGTCAGGTAGATCTTTGAATATTTCCCAAGATAGAATATATTCCTTAAGAATGGTAATCAATACAATAACAAATCACAGTTCCAGAGGACTCATGATGAAACATGCTTCCCACCCCCTGAAGGAGAGGTGATAGACTCTGGATATAGACAGACACATAAACTTTTTTTTTTAACATGGCCAATGAGAAAATCAGTTTTGCTTCACTATGCATACTTGTTATAAGTTTTGTTTTCCTTTTTCCCAAGGGTTGAGAGGGAGAGAAAACTAAGATTTCTGTTTTATGAAAAAATTTGATTTAATTTTTTAAAATATAGAATGTATGCATCTAAGTATATTACTTTTTATGAGAAATCACTTTGATATGTGAGGCTCATCACCTCATTTAAAAAAAATTAACAAGAAAATCTATTGATAATTGCTAAATGAATTTATTATGTGAATGAATATGACATAAATTTTTGTGACTGAGAGAAAAAGGCCAGGGGAACACACAAGAAGAGAGAGGAAATATAGAAACATAAGGAAAGACAGAAGGGTAGGAGAGATGGTAAGGAGGGAAGGCAAAAGAAAGCCAATCAACAAACCTGTATTAATTGGTTTCTATGTGCCAGGTACTAAACACTAGGGATAGCCTGCCCTCAGGGAGTTTGCTTTCTGTTGAGGGGATTCTCCACATGCATGGATAAGAAAAAATATGATATATCAAAAGATAAATACAAGATTATTTCTGAGGTGGATAGAAACTAAGATTGGGGGAATCAGGAAAGGTCTCGAAGAAGGTAGTGCAATACTTAATTTATGAGTACCTAAAAAGAGGATGGAAGAATTTCCAAAACAAGTTTCACCTATTTCAGTTTTATCCAAGAGATGACTTTGCACAGAAATGGAATTCTAGCATAGGAAAATTATTTCCCTGATAAGATTAGAGATTAGATTTCTCATCTTTAATACTTAAAGGTTGCTCTACAGGTTCTCAAATTTCAAAATTATACTATTATGAATGATATTTGTTAATAGAAGAAAGGCATTATTCATAATGTAGTGGTTCTCAAACTTTGCCTCAGATCTCCTTTATATTCTTAAGAATTATTGAGGACTCCAAAGAGTTTTTGTTTATGTAAGTTATATTTATGAATATTTGCTCTATTAAAAATTAAAGCTTAAAAATTTTAAAAATATTTGTTTTTTAATTCATTACTAAGCAGTAATAAATCAATTGTATACTAGCCCAAATAACATATTTTACAACAAATAACTAATTTTCTAAAACAAAAAAAAATCAGTGAGAAGAGGGGCATTGTTTTAGATTCTTTCAAATCCCTTTAATATTTGAACCTAAAAGAAGACAACACATTTTGGTTGAATTATATCAAGAAAATTCAGTCTGACCTAGATATGTAGTTGGGAAAGGGAAGAGTATTTTAACAGCCTTCCCAAATAATTGTTGACATTATTTTTAAATACTACACCAAAATTCAACAAGTCATAGTTTTTCAAGGGTTAGTTGCAAAGCAAAAATCTGAAACCATATAAATTTTTTGTACTTTGTTACATTAAAATTCACTGTTGTATCTTGCTCTTTGACTGGATCCTTTACTTTTGCATAATTCTTTAATATCATGTAGCAGTCATTTGGAAAATATTGGTTCAGTGAGGAATTGACTAGATACCTTCTGAGGTTCCTTACAACTGTAAATTTATGCTCCCATGGCATTTCTTTTTTCATAAGGCTTCAAACATTCTAGGGTACTTGGCTGTTGTCTTTTGTTCTCAAAGAGGACCAAAATGACATCACTGTTAGAGTCAAGGTATAATGTGCTTGACTACATCCACATCAAAAAAAGCACTGTGTTCAGTGAGCAAAGCAGAATTCCAGTAGTTCAAAAGAAACATGAGATGCACACACTTAGAGTCATCTCCACTCCAAATGCTCAAGTAGATGATTTGTGCTTGATCTACAGTAAAGTCTTCCAAGTTCATATTGGTCTAATCAGCCACAGCTGGACACACTGTACCTTGACTCCAACACAGTGATGTCATTTTTGGTCCTCTTTTAGAAAAAAGGACAACAACCAGCCAACCCAATGTTCAAAGCTATATGAAAGATAAAGACTATAAGAATATAAATTTAATCATTGACATTATTGTATAGTAAAACAAAGTCCAGTAGCAAGAGATAGAGAATTTTTTTTAAAGTAAATGTAAACATTTTCGGGAGTCTACCTGCCAAGACAAACTCAGGAAATATATGAACACAATTACAAGACACTTTTTTTTTTAATTAATTAATTAATTTAATTTTTTTACATTCATTTTCACAAAATTTTGGGTTCCCAGTTTTCTCCCCTTTTATCCCCTCCCCCCACCCCAATACCCCAAGCAATCTAATTTTCCCTATCTCCAATCTGCCCTCTCTTCTGTCATCTCTCCCTTCTCTTGTCTCCATCTTCTCTTTTCTCCTGTAGGGCCAGATGACTTTCTATTCCTCCTTAACTGTATGTCTTCTTTCCTAGTTACAACAACAATATTAAACAGTTGTTCCTAAAACTTTGAGTTCCAAATTCTCCCCATCCCTCCCTCCCCACCCATTCCCTTTGGGAAGGCAGGCAATTCAATATAGGCCATATCTGTGTAGTTTTTCAAATGACTTCCCTGATAGTTGTGTTGTGTAAGACTAACTGAATTACCCTCCATCCTACCCTGCCCCTCATTGTTTCTCTTCTGTCTTTTGATCCTGTCCCTCCCCAAGTGTTGACTTCAAATTGCTCCCTCCTCCCTTTGCCCTCCCTTCCATCATCCCCCCGCCTTGCATTATCTCCTTCTCCCCCACTTTCTTATACTGTAAGATAGGTTTTCATACCAAAATGAGTGTGCATTTCACTCCTTCGTTTAGTCAAATGTGATGAGGGTAAACTTCTTGTTTTTTTTTTTTTCTCAGCTCTCCTCTTTTTCCCTCCACTAAGAAAAACTCCTACCTGCCTCTTAAATGACATATAGTTACCCCCTTCCCTTTCCCTCTCTTTCCTCCCCCTACATTTCTCTCTCACCATTTACCTTAGTTTCTTTTAAGGTATGGTCCCATCCTATTCAGTTCAATCTGTGCTCTCTATCTCTGTATGTGTGTGCATGTGTGTATGTGTGTGCATGCGTGTACATGTGTATGTGTGTTCCCACCAACTACCCAGATACTGAAAAGTTTTAAGAGTTAGAAATATTGTCTTTCCATGTAGATGTAAACAGTTCACTCATGGTAAGTCCCTTAAGACTTCTCTTTGCTGTTTACTTTTTCATGCTTCTTCTCATTCTTGTGTTTGAAAGTCAAATTTTCTTTTCAGCTCTGGTTTTTTCATCAAGAATGACTGAAAGTCCTCTGTTTCATTGAAAGACCATATTTTCCCTTGAAGTATTATATTCAGTTTAGCTGGGTAGGTGATTCTTGGTTTCAGTCCTAGTTCCTTTGCCTTCTGGAATATCCTATTCCACGCCCTACGATCCCTTAATGTAGAAGCTGCTAGATCTTGGGTTATCCTGATTGTATTTCCACAGTACTGGAATTGTTTCTTTCTAGCTGCTTGCAAGATTTTTTCCTTGAGCTGGGAGTTCTGGAATTTGGCCACAACGTTCCTAGGAGTTTCTCTTTTTGGATCTCTTTCAGGTGGTGATCGATGGATTCTTTCAATACTTATTTTGCCCTCTGGTTCTAGAATGTCAGGGCAGTTTTCCTTCATAATTTCATGGAAGATGATGTCTAGGCTCTTTTTTTGATCATGACTTTCAGGTAGTCCCATAATTTTTAAATTGTCTCTCCTGGATCTATTTTCCAAGTCAGTTGTTTTTCCCATGAGATATTTCACATTCTCTTCCATTTTTTCGTTCTTTTGGTTTTGTTTGGTGATTTCTTGGTTTCTCATAAAGTCATTAGACTCCATCTGTTCCATTCTAATTTTGAGAGAACTATTAAATTCAGTGAGCTTTTGAGCCTCTTTTTCCATTTGGCTCATTCTGCTTTTGAAAGCATTCTTCTCCTCATTGGCTTTTTGAACCTCCTTTGCCAATTGGGTGAGCCTATTTTTCAAGGTGTTAATTTCCTCAGCACTTTTGGGTCTCCTTTACCAAGGTATTGACCTGTTTTTCATACTTTTGTTGCATCTCTGACATTTCTCTTCCCAGTTTTTCCTCCACCTGTCTAACTTGCTTTTCAAAATCCTTTTTGAGCTCTTCCAGGGCCTGAGCCCACCCACCACCCCCCCTGGGGTGTCTGGGGTACTGAGGCCCCGCCCTCCACGTCTTTCCCTGATGGCAAGAATACGTCCTCATCTTCGTCAGATCCGAAGGTCGGGATCATTTGCATTTGTTGGAAAAAACTCTCTAAAGTCTTATTTTTCTTCCCTTTTCTAGGCATTTTCCCAGCCAGTTACTTGACTTCTGAGATTCCTTTCCACCCCCACCTGGATCCGCCCAGCTAGTGCTTGGCCTCTGAGATTTAAATGGGCTTTCCTCCTGCTGGCTGTCAATCAGTGAGCTTTAGTTCAGGTGCTGGGGTGGGGCCAGGGCTGCCTCCGAAACTCTGATCCCTCGGGGGCTTTATGCAGAGACTTTCAGGAATGGAACGGGTGGCGGCGGGGTGGGGGTCCCGCCTCCCAAATCCAGCTCCCTTGGGGGCTTTAAGCAGAAGCCTTCAGCAACAGAGCGGGGTGGGGGCAGGGCCGTCTCCCATGCTCAGCTCCGTCAGGTTTTATGCGGGAATCTTCCGTAATGAAGATCCTGCCTGCTGCTGGGGGATTCCTGAGTCCTGGGCCGCTGCCGCCCCAGCTGCCGCCCACACCTCTGCCTCCGCCGCTTCCTGCCCCCGTCCCCGCCACCGCCGCTTCCTCCCAAGGGGGCCCGAGTCACGGAGACGCCCCGGCTTCCTCTTTCCTTCAGCCCGGCCTCTCTCACTGACCTGCTTCTGTGGGCAGAGGGACTTTCCCGGCTGCTGGAGCTTCCGTCTCTGAAGCCTGCTTGGATCAGCTTCTCTGGGGCCTCGGCCAGGGCAGCGCTGGGGGTCGGGTTTACTTTCCGGGGCGCACCGGACCCTGGAGACGGGTCTCCAGGGCTCCCTGGAACGGAAATCTCTTCCACTCTGCTTCTGCACACCTTGTATTTACCCAGAAGTTATGGGGGACTCTTTTTACATTAATTCTATGGGCTTTGGTTTCGGAGCTCGTAAACGTGCGTCCTTCTACTCCGCCATCTTGGCTCCGCCCCCCCGACACTTTTCACACTAATAAAGTCACATCTAAATAAGTGGGAAAATATCAGTAGCTCATGGGTAGGCCAAGCTAATATGATAAACATAACAATTAATATCTAAATTAATTTACTTATTTGGTGCCATGCCAATCAAGCTAAGAAAAATTATTTTACAGAACTAGAAAAAATAATAAAATTCATTTGGAAGAATACAGTTACAGAAATTCAAGGGAATTAATGGAAGGTGACCTAGTCAACATCAGATCTAAAATTGCATTATAAAATAGCCATCATCAAAACTACTTGGCACTATCTAAGACAGTTATAGATCAGCAGATTAAGTTAGGTACACAAAACAAAGCAGTCAATGACTATAGTAATCTACTGGTTGATAAACCCAAAGACTCCGACTTCTGGGATAAGAACTCACTATGGGACAAAAATTGCAGGGAAAACTGGAAGAAACTAGGCATAGACCAGCATCTTATACTACATAATACCAAGATAAGGTCAAAATGGGTTCACAATTTAGACATAAAGGGTGAAACTATAAGCAAATTAGAAAAGCAAAGAACAGTATACCTGTCAGATCTATAAAGAAGGGAAGAATTCATGACCAAACAAGAGAGAGAGAGGACATTAGGAAATGCAAAATGAATAATTTAGATTCCATTAAATTTAAAAGGTTTTGCCCAAACAAAGTCATTGCAACCAAGATTACAAAGGAAGCAGAAAACTGGAAAACATGTTTTTATAGCCAGTGTCTCTGATAAAGGCCTCATTTCTAAAATATATAGAAAAATGAGTCAAATTTATAAGAATACAAGTCATTTCCCAATTGATAAATGATCAAAGGAAATGAGCAGGAAGTTTTCAGAGGAAGAAATTAAAACTATCCACAGTCATATGAAAAAATGTTCTAAATCATTACTAAGCAGAAAAATGCAAATTAAAACAACTCTGAAACAAATTAAACACCTATCCAATTGGTTAATGTGATAGAAAAGTAAAATGATAAATGTTAGAGAAGATGTAGGGAAAATTGGAACACCAACATATTGTTGGTGGAGTTGTGAATTGATCCAACCATTCTGGAGAACAATTTGGAACTATGCCCAAAGGGCTATAAAACTGTGCATAGCCTTTGATCCAGCAATGTCACTACTAGGTTTATATTCCAAAGAGATAATAAAAATAGGAAAAGGAATCACATGTACAAAAATATTTATAGAAGCTTTTTTGCAGTAGAAAAATATTGGAAATTGAAGGAATGGCCATCATTTGGAGAATGGCTTATCAAGTTGTGGTATATGAATGTAATGGAATAATACTGTTCTACAAGAAATGGTACAGGTGTATTTCAGAAAAATCTGGAAAAGTTTGCATGAACTAATGCTGAATGAAGTGAGCAGCACCAGGAGAATATTGTACATAGCAGCAACATTGTGAGACAACCAGCTTTGTTAAACTTAGTTCTTCTGATCAATGCAATGACCTAAGACAATTTCAAAAGATTTATGATAGAAAATGCTATCCACATCCAGAGAAAGAACCATGACGTCTGAATGCAGATCAATGCATACTATTTTCTCCTTTTGTGTTGCTTTTATTTTTTTCTTTCTCATGGTTTTTCCCTTTTGTTTTGATACTTCTTTCACAGCATGACTCATATGGAAATTTATTTAATATGATCATACATGTATAGCCTATATCAGACTGTATACTGTCTTAGAGAGGGAGGAGAGAAAGGAGAGGGGGGAATTTAGAATTCAAAAGCTTGTAAAAGTGAAGTTGAAAACTAAACAATAAATATTTTTAAAAGAACATAAATTTAAAATTGTAAGAAACCTCAGAGGGTCCCTAGTCCACTCCTCCTAGTTACAGAGGAGGAAAATGGGACACATACAGGTCTAAGTGACTTGCCCAATATCACACAGGTAGCAAGTGTCAGTTACAGGAACTGAACCCAGGTCCTCTTACTCTGTATCCAATATTCTTTTCTCATAAAATGCTATTCATTACAGAAATATTCAGTAGAAATGTTCGTTATAAAATTACACCTAATCTACATGGTTTACCTCCCCTCCCCTCGAGGACCACAAAGCTTCCTATTACAAACTATTTACTGTGACATTAAAAACTTCATGACACCCTTCAATTTATTTTCTACATTCCTATTCTCCCTTAATTTTTAACTTGTGCCACCTTGAAATCTTGGAAGATTTGTTTAAAAAAACTTTTTAAAAGCCAATTTTTATGACAATGCTTAAAATAACAGAGTGTTTAATGTATTTAGCTGTTGCACATCTGTCTACATGTGCATATGTACTTGTGGAACAGCAATGATGTTTCTTTGTGGAGTTTTATTTGCTTAAATAAAGTCTAGCTTGGTTCGTTTAGCTAAACTTCTGTAGTTGTTTGCTTGCTTGCTTAATTTAACCTATCTTCAACTTCAAATTACCTGCCTACTTTGCAAATGGTTCAGTCTGGAAGATGAAATTCAAAATGCATGCACGGACTGCAAGGAAAAGTTTTTAAATAAATTTCTATGTTTTATTTGCAGTTCCAAATTCTTTCCCTTCCTTCACAAGAAATGACACCCATTATTCATATGAACTCATGCAAAATATCCCCACATTAACCATGTTGTAAAAAATAAAAGAGAAATGACATAAAAAAGTTTCAATCTATACTCAGAGTTCATCAGTATAGAAAAAAATACAGTTTTAAACCTCTCTCTGATTCTGACAACAGTAATATAGAAATCGTCTTTAATTCTCTTCAGTTCCACAAATGTTTTACTATATACAAGAGATTGTGCAGTAATAATGAACAGGGCAAGTGAGTCTAGGAAAAGTCACCTGTGTGCCCTAGGTAAGGTTTGAAAATTGTTACCCCTAGCTGCAAGCTGATCCAACCATTCTGGACTGCAATTTGAAACTATGCTCAAAGAGCTATAAAAATGTGCATACCCTTTGATCCAGCAATACCACTTCCAGGGCTGTATCCCAAAGAGATTGTGAAAATGGGAAAAGGACCCACATGTACAAAAATGGTTGTAGCAGCTCTTTTTGTGGTGACCAAGAAAATCAAGGGGATGCCCACCAATTGGGGAATGGCTGAACAAATTTTGGTATATGAATGTAATGGAGTACTATTGTGTTATAAGACGTGATGAAGAAATGATG
Organism: Bettongia penicillata ogilbyi; assembly: GCA_023548195.1. Taxonomy (NCBI): domain Eukaryota; kingdom Metazoa; phylum Chordata; class Mammalia; order Diprotodontia; family Potoroidae; genus Bettongia; species Bettongia penicillata. Next base: position 1,578,752 of record JAJHZJ010000366.1, read on the forward strand.
AGCAAGCTGATTTCAGAAAAAACTGGAAAAACTTATATGGACAGATGTTGAGTGAAGTGAGCAGAGCCAGGAAAACATCATATACAGTAACAGCCACGTTGTACCATGACTGACTTTGATAGACTTAGCTCTTCTCAGCAACACTGAGAATTCTGAAAGACTCATGACGGAAAATGCCATCCACATCTAGACAAAAAAATGGAGTTTGAATGCAGATAGAAGCATACTATTTCCTCTTGTTTTGTTTTGTTTTTTCTTTCTCTTGGCTACTCCCATACATGCTAATTCTTCTATACAACATGACTAATGTGAAAGTATGTTTAATAAGAATGAATATGTAGAGCCTATATTGGATTGCACTCTGTCTTGGGGAGGGGGTAAGGTGGGAAGAAGGAGAGGGAGGCAAAGAAAATTTAAAACATATAGAAGTAAATCTTGCAAATTAAAAATAAATAAATAGATTTGTAATAAAAAAAAAAAAAAGAAAAGAAAGATAACATGTTCCACCTGTATCCACCTGAGAAATAAATGAAGGCATGTTGGGTTCATCTCCTGTGCCAAATTTATAGGTGATACATAGGTAAGAAATATACAGTATGGGCAACTATGGAAGGGATGTTATCAGCATCAGAGGAAACTTGCAAACTGATAGAATTGCAAATCAATTTGAATATTTGAGCCAAAAAAATCACTTTTATAGAAAGTAGTATTGATAAGCATTTTATTTCCCCCTCTTCCCCCAATATATAGTATGTTCTAGAAAGCTGTTTATTTCGCTTACCCTACTCCTGATTATGAAAGCATGGTTCCCTCAAAGGAATTTCCAATGTAGTATAAAACATAAGGTATATGCACAAACAAATACAGACCTCAAAGAGATCAAAAAAAGACTTAAAGGACCTACAAGTAAACTAATATTTACAATGGATCTTTTTTGTAGTGACAAAGAACTAGAAACTAAGGAGGTTGCTGCCCATCAATTGAGGAATTGTAAAACAAATTATGACACATGAGAAATATATTTGATGATGAAAGGGACAGTTTCATTAAAACCTGGGAAGATTTGCATAAACTGACACAGAGTAAAGTAAGCAGAACCAAGAGAATAATTTATACAATAACAAAACTGTAAAAACAAGCAACTTTGAAGACTTAAGAACTCTGATCAACACAATGACTAAGCATGATCCTGAGGATCACTGCCATCCACTTGTCAAAGAGATGATAGACTCGATATGGGAAGACACATACATTTTAGGGGCTTGGTCAAAGTAGGAATTTGTTTGGCTTGACTGTCAATGCATATATGTTGAAAGTGTGTGGGGGTTTTTTTCTTTTTTTTCCCAATGGAGGGCAAAAGTCAGAGGAAGAGAAAATAGATTTTTGTTCATTAAAATATCAATTTAAAAATCAGCAAAGTAGTTTTCAAGTATAAGATAGAATACCACGATTGTTACAGCAAATGTACAAGATAGGTGTTTTGGGAACCTTAGAAAGGGGTGAAATTCCAATTATGATGAAGTCTTAGGTAACATTTGAGCTGAGCCTCAAAAGATAAACATGATTCCTGTAGGCAAAGATTGGTGGAAGTAAGGGAATATTAAGAAGAAAATAATGGTGGGCAAAAGGATGGAAATGTAAAAATAGGATATATGAAATGGCAGATTGCCATTCCACTTGGCTAACATATAGCATGAATGAAGGAGGATATCTGTAAAGTTCCTTTGATACAAAGCAGACCATTGAAATCTGATTTCAGTGGAATATATTTGCCAAATCATTGCATGGAAAGGATTAACCATACACATCTGTGGGCTTAGAGTTAATTAAGTGGATTTAGTCTATCCTGTATTCTGATCAAATGTGAAATGAACAGATTTCTGATACCTTAATACAACATACATGAGGAGATTCAAGTGAAAGTTATAATTAAATTTAGGGGCTTAGAGGAGTAAGGGATAGCTGTTCAATGGCAAACTTGAGCATTACAGTTGGAGGTCAGGGCAATGAGCATATGAAAGGCGAGTAACATCAGATCATGCTTTTATATATATATGTGTGTGTATGTGTATGTGTGTGTGTGTGTGTGTGTGTGTAAGTATATAAAACTTCAGCCTTGTAATGATTTGTGCCTTCTCTCCCTAACTACACTACAGAATTGTAAATATTGGGAACACCATCTTCTGTTTCTTTTGCGTACTTCATGACGATCATCACAATACTAAGCACAAAAAAGGGCTGAGCCATTGATTGTTGAATAGAGTTGAGTAGTGTGGCCAAAGAGGGAAGGACTAGTTCGAAAATAAAAATGGGCCAGCCATGAAATTCTACTGGAGAAGGAAGGCACAAAAGAGACAAGGCAACTAAAATACCTCTTTCTATAAGAAGCATTTCCCAGTCTCCCTCAATACCAGTGCCTTTCCTCAAAAATTGTCCCTAACCCAATATATATTTACATATATATAGTTACTTGCATGTTGTCTTTCACATAAGACTGAAGGTTTTTTGAGGTCAGGGAATATTAGAGCCTGGCACAAAGAAAGTGCTTAAGAAATAAATGCTCATTGATTAATATTGACTTGATTTAGTTAGTATATACATGAATCTTACTGACCAAAGGAGTCTACCTTTCTCTTCTCCTTCCTTATCTTTACTCATATAGTTATATTTTCTAGCTAACCTAAAACACATTTTTTTTAATCTTTCTACTTTCTGAGAGAACTTCATGACTTGTCAACTCCCTGTTTAAATGGGTCCTTCTCTCCCTGGTCACACTCGACTATTCAATTCATCAATTAGATAGAAAGAGAGGTAGAAAGAGAGGAGCAGAATCTAACAAGGAGCAATTGTGAAGGAAGAAAATTTTGGAAGAATATTAAGGGTCAGGCTATTGAAATTCAGGTCTTCCCTGACTAATAGATAAACTTCCTATTCTGACTCATTCTTCTGACCTCTTTCTGACATAAATTTCAGTAACTGTGGGTCTAGCAGATGAATTCTAATTAACTGTAGGAAACAATCTTGGTTCCAGAGAACTGAATGGAAAACACATTTACCTCTTCTCAGAAATACAGTAAAAGACTCTGGATGTGGAACTTGGCATATGCCCTTTAGACATAGAAATTATTTTGGCTGGTTTGGATTAAATGTTTCTCTTGTTATGAAAGACATTTTGAATTTGGAGAGAATGGGTAGGTTTAAATTCAAATCACTGAAGTATCAGAAAAAAAGGAAACCCTAAAACTTTTAAAAATAAAAACAATTGTGGGCTTAGGATTCTCTCTCCTGACACCATCCAAGAGCAAATGCAAAATATTGTTTGGCTTTCAAAACCCTTCAGAACCTAACCCTCCTTTTGTTCTGGTAGACAAGACTTCCTCATACCAACATGATTCTCATGAAAGACTTTCTGCACCCATATCTTCCAAGGAGAAGTGGAAAGATAAAACGTACCTGAGACAGAGTCTAAATTCCTACTCCATGGAAGTCAAGAGCCCAAGCTGCTATAAAGTCACCATTGTCCAACGATGTACAAACCAATTTTCTATGTTGGATGCTCCATAGTACACCATCAGCCTCTGGGAGATAAGGCAAGACTTAAAGAAGGATGCTCCTTCACATGGAAGCAGCCCTAATGACTGAATCAAAATGAAGGAGGACCTATAAAGAATGAAACAAATTTGATACAGAAAAAAGAGAACTTTACCTCCTGTTATCTTTCCGGTATTTCTCACTCTGATTACTAACCTCCTTGGCTTCCTTTAAGCCTCAACTAAAACCCCACCTTCTATAGGAAGGCTTCCTCAATCCTTCTTAATTCCAGTGCCTTCCTCTGTTAATTATGTTCTATTTATCCTGAATATAGCTTGCTTTGTAGACATTTGTCTCCTCCATTAGACTATAAGGTCCTTGAGAGTAGGGACTGTCTTTTGCCTCTTTTTATGTATACCATCAGAAAGAAAACACACACACACACTAATTTTGTTCAGATGAATTTGCTTTTTTCTGTATCTCCATTGCTTCTTAGTACAGTACTTGGCATGTAGTGGGGTGCTTATTAAATATTCACTGATTGCTATCAAGTGCAGCAGGTATTTTAAAAGTGGTTCATTGAACTAAATGCAAAATTCTTCAAATGTCCAAGATTCAAGTTCATACTCAATGCTGTATTTCTCCACCTCTCTTGAGACTTTAGTTTGATGGGAATGTTATCAGACTGCTAAAATGAATCTCTCCAAAAATGTTCTAGTTTTGACTTGCTATTCATTTTCCTTATACTGCTTTGCTGAATTGTGTGCTACCTAGGTAGCAGAGTTGCTTAGGAGCTACAGTTACTAGTACATCTCTTAGAAAAAGCTAGATAGGGTTATTCCTTACAGTTGGACTTAAGATGAGTCTGCCCCAGCTACCAGCATAGAACATGATGGAGAAAATTTCATGAGACAAAAGTGAGCTGAATTGTCCCACGACTGGCACACAGAAACAGGAAGATGACAGGGCAAACTTCATGGAATTCCCCAAGACAACGTCCAAAATACGTCAGACATTCTTATACAGGGACTGTCTCTCTTTTTCTTATTTGAATCCCCATTGCTCAGTACAGTGCCTGGCACATAGGTGGCACTTGAAAAATATTTACTGAATCGAATGATGCTTGGTGATTATTTCAGCTAGTCAGTAAGTTTTCTTAAGTGCTTCCGATGTTCCAGGCACTGTTCTAAGAGCTGGAAATACTGGAGACGCTGAATGGTGTAGGGTCATAGTATGTATCAGAAGCAGAATTTGAACGAGGGTCTTCTTGATTTGAAGATAGGTTCCTTACCCACTACACCAGCCAATGCAACCGATTCAATAAAAAACACAGACCTGCTGAACTAGCTTAGACAAATAGCGTAACAGAAAAGAAAGTTGTTCTGCTAAATGTAAAGCCTAACAGACACAATATCATCTAGAAATTATGCAAAGGATCTAAAAGACAGGCAGCTGTATATACCTTACTTTCCATTCTATTTCCTAAAGAATCTGTTACTGGGAAATTGTTCATTGTGAACATGGGTTCATTGTGAACGCTGTCCTAAGGTCTTTTTAAACATAATTTCATTTTATCCTCACAACAATCTTGCAAGGTAGGTGCTATTATTATCTCTATTTTACACTTATGCCAGAAGTTAAATGACTTGCCCAGGGTCACACAACTAGTAAGTATCTGAGACTAAATGAAAATTGAGGCTTTCTTATCACAGTGCCCTGACACATAGTAGGTGCTTAGTAAATACATATTGATTGACAAGTGATTGATTCTTGACTCCAGGTATGGTGCTCTGTCCATTGTCCCACCTTAATGCCTTACTAGACAGTTAAATAATATGGAGAATAGGTAAATCTACAGCAAGGTCCCAATCAGTGAGAATAATTTGCAGCACACATTTCCATTGGACTGCAATCAATTACCAAATTTTACATAATTGTAACTTTGAATAGTACCAGTTCTAATAATGTGACTACTTCAGGAGACTCATTATTTACATTAATCAGAACATAACTGTACAAAAATTAAGAAGTAGAATTGTACCACAGTTTTAATGTACAGATTGTTCCAAAAGTTTTTAGTATAATTTTAAACTATATTGATATTGTTAACAACAGCTACAGCAAAAATAATCTTTTTTCTGTATTGTGTGTGCCTGATAAAAAAAAAAAGGTAGAAGCTAAAAAGCTACTCTCTGGTTTTGTTACACTAAATAATAATAATAGCTTAACTTGATCTTGTCCAGATATAAACAGCTCTGAAGAGTTTTCTCCCTTTCTCATCTCATGCAGTAATACCACACCCTTCCTACAAAGAGAGAGTATATGTGTTGTCTTCATACTGTAATTAGACTTAAGAAAATCAAGTTCTCATATCAAAACATAACCCTCCTGAGAACAATTAAGTTAAAAGCTTAACTATAGCTCATCAGACACATGAAACCAGCACAGAAAGGAATCTCATTGGCAAACAGTCCCAATGACTGGTCTTTTCATTGTTCTACACTCCAAGGTCTGGGTAATACACTGCCTACCATTAATGGGATTTCTAATTTTTCTACTTCTTAGAAATATATGGGAGTCAAGAAATTACCTAGAGGATAATTTAAGTGTGTGTGTGTGTGTGTGTGTGTGTGTGTGTGTGTGTGTGATCTTTTAAAGACACCAACTGGGTCATATGGTAATTATTGCTACTCTGTCTTTAGCTGTCATCCTGTCCTCTGATACTGGAAAGATTCCAGCCATTTCAGAGGATTACAGATTTAGAATTGGAAGGGTTCCTAAAGGTCAACTAGGGCAACCCTTTTACTTTAGAGATAAAGAAACTGAAAGCAAGTTTAGGGGAAGAAAGTGGCCAAAAGCAACATAGGCAATCGAAGGATTTGAACCCAGGTCCTTTGACTCCAGAGCCCGTGGCCTTTCCACTGTTTTACACTTTCAATTACTCACAGACATTGGGATTATAATAGATATAAGGTTCAAAAGTCATCTAATCCAACACCTTTATTTTACAGGTTAGAAGATGGAAGAGCAGAGAAGATTAAATGACTTACCCAAAGTGACACAGGTATTAAGTATTAAAGGGAAGATCTGAACCCAGCGCCTTTGACTCAAGTCAGTGCAGCACCTTCCACCATTCCATATAAAGATGTTCCTGATCTGCCTTGAAATGAGTTTTTTAAAAAACCACCGATGTGATTTAGCATTCTCAACCAATTTTCTTTTCTACCACTTTCAAGATGCCATTGTACAACAGGGATGAAAATTGTTATCTAGACACTGTGAGTAGCAGCTAGTTCAACACAGGATGGGACCCAGGAACACTAAATTTTATGAGAGTGCAAAAAAGTTGGTGAGTTAGTCATATTTGCCCATTGCTTTGAATGCTAAGATCACTTCTGTTGAGACCACAACTAGCCCTCTACCTCTTACTTTACATGAAACTAGTAAGAAGTTGTTAGCCTGTGGTCTTTCTTTCACAATTGATAGGCAGTAGAGAATTTAAGCACCTTTGATTTGTGAGTAATGTGATCCTAGATACGAGCACTTACCAATCTTAGCCTTTGTGTCCAAGCTATTAATCTAGTTCCTTTATAAGCCTCATTACTAATACATGAAAGACAATGTGATCCAGGGGACAGACCACTGGATCTGGAGGACAAGATCTGGGTTCAAATCTGGACTCTGCCTCTTACTACCTGAGAGTCATGGGGCAAGTCACTTTAACTTCTCTACACCTCAGACTCTTCATCTGTAAAATGGAAATAACAATAATTAGTTGCCTATCTCATAAGGTTGTAAGAGCTTTATAAATTTCAAAATTTTGGGCAAATCAGAATTAATACGACAATGTTTATTTTTTATTAATACTGACTAGTTCATGCAAATATCAATAGAGATTCCAAAGAAGCAGTCCTGAGCAAGAAATTGAACAAACATAGCCATTTATGCTTGCCTGCAGTATAAAGCAAGATTGTGGCACTGATGAGACACTCATGGTATGCTGCATCTTCTTTATGTACATTACCCATTCTGTACTAATATAAAATGCAAACATTCACATTGCCCTTTAAGATAGCTGAAATAAACACATTTTCTTTACTTGAAGTCTGTTCACTATTTATAAAGGCATGGTCTAGGAACTATGTTAAGAAAGTAAGAAAGATCTAAGTGCTAAACTTATAACCCAAGAATATCAGAGATAGAAAGGTTCTACATATCAAACTATTTCTCAGAATATTTTGGGAAATGACTAAATGATTTATGTTGCATGACTATAATGGAATATTAATGTACCATAAGAAACAATAAATATGAAGATTACAGAGAAGCATTGGGAGAGTTACATGAACTGATTCAGATTCAAGGAAAGAGAACCAGGAATATAAAATATATGACTACAATAATGTAAATGGAAAGAACAGGAAAAAATTAATACCTTATAATAATGACCAAGTAATACTGAAAAAAGAGAATGTCTCCCTTCTTTGCAAAGGTGCACTAGGAGGGTAGAGGATAGAACATGCTGTCAAAATGTTTTGATATACTGATTATATTTGCTGAATTGCTTTTTTTCTCTCTCTTTTCAGGTTGTTTGTTAAAAGGGATCATTCTGTAGGGAGGGAAAAAAGGAAGAAGGAGGAATATATTTGGAAATTAGGATGACAGAAAAGGAAAAGGTATCAAATTTTCATCAAGAAAAAGAAAAGGCCCCTGTATTGGGGTAAAATATGATATTTTTAAAGACTTTGAAGTATACTTTCAGTAAAGCTTCTTTTCAGGTCTTACACACACACACACACACACACACACACACACATCTCAGACTCTTCTTCATCTGTAAAATGGAAATAACAATAATTAGTTGCCTATCTCATAAGGTTGTAAGAACTTTATAAATTTCAAAATTTGGGGTAAATGAATTATTATGACAATGTATATTTTATACAAATAAAATATATACACACACATACCTCCAAACTGGTATATTTTCAACATTCGGGGGCTGTTCAAGATATTACCTTTGTGTGTTGAAATTTCAGTAAAAATAAAATGATGCTATTTAACAGACAATGAGTGATTGAGTCAAAATATTTGACTTCAGCTCTGTATGTTTTTGGAGCAAATTTTACAGAATCTAAAATTATAACTGCCTGAATCAGGAACCAACCTGAGAGAGAGAAAAAGAAATACTGTTCTGCCCCCTCCCCCCCTTAAAAAAACAGCCCCACCTCTGTCCCAAAGGAGTTTAAATACTGATAGATTTGCATCTGGTTTCAAAGATTAATGCAATGGGTATTTGCAGGAGAAGTATTTAGCTTTGACAAAGGAACACAGGATGCAGAATGCAGGAAGTAACCTGACTCACAGAATTCATTTTCTTATCTGGAAACCTTAACCTTAAAAATAAACATCTATTAAGCACAGCAGGCACTTTCCCATGAGTAAGCAATTGACAAAAGGGAATCATTTCCAAGGTAATCATAAATATACATGAATGTGCTAGATTCAGTTCATACCAGATCAGATCGCAGATTGTTAAATTTCAGACTGAACATTTATACCCTAAAAACCAAAAAACACTAAAAATCAGGGTTTAACTTATTAATCTGCTGACATAATCTTATGAGTCTTGTTTTTCAGAGAGATGACTGTTAAACATTTTCTAGCACACAACTGCAAATATTTGACATTAGATGTTCACATCTAAAACTTCTGCTTTATGAACTTCAAAGCTCCCAAGAAATCATAAAGGTATATATGACTCCCATCCCCATGCTCCCTTACACAAACTTATGATGCTTATTTTTTTTATGACTTTGGTCCCATCACTATTCTACTCAAGCCTCATGAATCTATATGCCTTCTTCCTTCTTTGAGTGGGGACTATAGGAGATGTCACTTCATTAGATTTTATGGGTGGGAGTGGGGGAGTGAAGAGCAGGCAAATGAAAAGGCTGAATTTTAAATCCAACTTGGTTATTTTAAAAGATGTTACTCCTACTGTTTCACAAAAACTGCTGGGAAAACTGTAAAACAATAGGGCAAAAACTAGGTATAGACCAATATATCTCATACCATATACCAAGGTAATGCCAAAATGGGTATATGATTTAGACATAAAGGGTAACACCATAAGCAAATTAGAAGGGCAAGGAATAGTCTACCTGTCAGATCAATGGAGAAGGGAAGAATTCATGACCATACAAGAGTAAGAGAGCATTACAAAATGTAAAATAGATTATATTAACTTAAAAAGTTTTTGTACAACCAAAACCAATGCAAGATTAGAAGGAAAGGAGAAAGTTGGAAAACAATCTTTACAGCAAGTGTCTCTGATAAAAGTCTCCTTTCTCAAATATATAGAGAATTGAATCAAATTTATAAGAATATAAGCCATCCTCCAACTGAGAAATGATCAAAGGCTATGAACAGGTAGCTTTCAGAAGAAATCAAAATTATCTAAAGACAAATGAAGAAGTGCTCTAAATCACTTTTGATTAGAGAAATGCAACTTGAAATAACTCTGAGGTACCATCTCATACCTATCAGATTGGCTAATAAGACAAAAAAGGAAAATGATAAATGTTGGAAGAGGATCTAAGAAAACTGGGACACCAACGCCCTGTTAGTGAAGTTGTGAAATGATCCAACCATTCTGGAAAGCAATTTGGAACTCTGCTACAAAGGGCTGAACAAAAGGGCTATAAAACGGTATATTTGATGCAACAATACCACTACTAGGTCTGTATCCCAAAGACATTATTAAAAAGGGATAAGGACTTACATGTGCAAAAATATTTATAACAGTCTTTTTGTGGTGGCAAAATATTAGAAATTGAGAAAGTGGAAATTAATTGATCTACAAAAAATTGTTCTTACAACCACCATGACAAAGAACAACTATGATTGTTATTGGGGAGATGAGTCCTAATAATTAGTAGGACTTAATCTATGCCAGTTAACCTCATTAACGTATGCCCAACTACATTTTTACTTCAAAAGGGAAATTATTTATCCATTCTTAATAAATAAGGTAAATAAAAGTCAGGCATTTTATATAGGGAACAGTAAATCAATAGATGGGTCAGTTAGATTGCATCAATTGGGGAATGGCTAAATGGAATATGAATGTAATAGAATATAATAGAATACTATTGTGCAATAAAAATGATGGACAGGTAGATTTCAGAAAACGCTGGAAACACTTGTAGAAATTGATGCAAAGTGAAATGAGCAGAACCAGGAACATTATGTGATCAATTATGACTCACTCAGCTCTCCTCAGCAATACAATGATTCAAAACAAGTACAAAGGACTCATGAAGGAAAATGCTGTTCACATCCAGACAAAGAACCGATACACTTAGAAGGCAGATTGAAGCATACTTTTTTCACTTTATTCCTTTTCATGTTTTTTTCTTTTAATCTACTTCTTTCACAGCTGTGACTAATACAGAAATATGTTTTACATTGATAGCACATGTATAACATATCATATTGCCTACCATTTTAGGAAGAGGGGAGAGGAAGGGAGGGGAAGGGAGGATGGGAGAAAAAAATTGGAACTCAAAATTTTGTAAAAATGAATGCTAAACATTATCTTGACATACAATTGTGGAAAAGCAAAATAGAATACTATTTAAAAATGAGATGCTACTCATTCCACTTGGTGTTGATCACAACTATGCCATGCCTTCTTGACCTGATATCCACGTGTGTTAGCACATCCCCCAAGTAAATGGCTTTACATTTACATTTTTATATATTTTGTATATTTTTCTATGTATACATGGTATCTGTCCCCATAGGATATAGCATTCTTGAAGGAAGGGAATATTTTATTTTTGTCTCTGTATCTCCAGTGCTTTGAACAGTTTCTTGAATATAATAGGTACTTAAAACATTTTCTGATTAATTGATCTTTAAAAGTCCTTCTTGCCACCACCATGACCAAGAACAACTGTGATTGTTTTGGGGGAGATTAGTTCTAATAATTAGTAAGACTTAATCTATGCCAGTTAACCATTTCATTAATGTTTATGCCCAACTATACTGTTAGCTCAAAAGGAAAATTATTTATCCATTCTTAATAAATAAGGTAAATAAAAGTCAGGCATTTTATAAAGAGAACAGTAAATCAATAGATGGGTCAATTAGAGTGTATTTGTATCTAATCTCTGAAAATAGACTGTTCATTAACACTCCTGAGGAAAGTCCAAATCAGACTAAAATGTAATTGAGGAATATTTAACAAAATAAATAAAAACATGATAGAATATAGATAAATGTTAATATGTGATTTTCTAAGTCAATATGTGTCTGTAGGGACCTTTAGATATTTGGATTTAACACCACTGTTGTAGAAGGTATGATCATGCTCAATACCAATTATAGAATAATTATATTTTGATTGGTCTAGAAAGAAGGCAATGGAAAATCTCAGCATTAGCAGTTGGGTATAGAAAGAGAAAATCAATACAGTCCTGGCTTTCTAAGCACTTACTATCTAATAAAGGGAGAAAATAAATAAAGTCGGTAGAAAGGTCCAATGCTCCTTTTTGTCAAAGAAGGTGGTAACCCATCTTCTTTAATATTAATGCCATTGTTCAAATTGTAACAATTTCTGATGTCAAACCATGTGAAAGAACCAAGGACTTTGATAGCAAGAACTTTGCTTTCTGATTCTTCAATAGCTATGGCTGCTGACAAGGTGGAAACTTCAGCTCCTGCAGAGGCTGCTACAAGGATAATGGCGTTAGGGTCTAGGCTGTTAATAGGGCTGATGACCTGGGTGACATCTCATTTGCTGAGTTGTTTGGTTAAGCTTTCCATCAGTGGCAGTGCTGGTGGCTATGGTAGGCACTTTCTCTACAAAGTCTGCTCCCTTTGATAAGGGCTATCAAGATTGAACTGGAAACAGAACTGAGAAACAGGGGGTGAGAAAACGCTCTGACTAGTGCTCTTGAACTCTGGACTGTGTTATGTAGACTTCTACATGGTAGGTTCAGAGTGAACAAACTATGGAGATTTTGCTTTTGATGTGGAGGAGGAAGAGGAAGGGTCTTCCCTTCCCAGATTGATTCTTTTGCAAAGGCAACCTAGGTCATCTTTTCTCTTAATTCATACCTAGCCTTTAATCAGTTAATGGTCCTTGCCTCAGACAAACTGAGACCTGGGAAAGCCCTTAGTTTAAAAAGGTCAAGGTGTCCCACTGTACCCCGGGCCAGTTGTCTTGACCTATGTCTTACCACAGCGATGACTCTGAGGCTGATGACATGCAGGTCTGCCTCACTTAAATCTGATTCATTTACAAAGTCAAGATATCACCCTCCTGGAGTCATTGAAGGATGAACAACTTTTTTATATTTATTTCACAGAAGCAAACTATAAGACTGTCTCCTAAAACATCCCCTGGTGGCACTGTCAGAGTTGAAATGCTCAACTATTTGGAACATTAATCTAGTCACACAATAATAGAGGTAAAAAAGATATTAGAAGCCACCCAGTCCAACCTCCATATTTTACATATGAGGAGACTAACACACAGAGAGGTTTTAAATGTTGTGCAAAAGGTCACAAGGGTATAGAAATTGAAGAGTCAGGATTTGAACCCATCTTTTACTTCAACACCAGCACACCTTCCATTGCATCACATTGTCTCCCAAATGCCTGGTCTGATGCACTGTGGCATTTGTTAAGTTTCTGTGTTCTGACATATGGGCCATATTGCTTGCCTTTTAAAAATGCTGCATGCTTACTGAAAAAAATACTTATTTTCCTCTCTCAATCTGCCACTGATTGAGGACGATTAGTTAAAATGTCATGTTGGCTCTAACTGCTGCACAGTTTTACCCTTAAAATCTCCAGAAAATAAATGTGCTAAAGGTATCAATTATGGGGATTGATTATGCCTTCTTGGACAATAGGAATTCATTTCCAAAGTTGAAATGGCAGACGATGCGATACCAAGCAGGATAAGTAAGATAGATTCAGCTTTCCCATGCATTTTAAAATGTACTTAAAAGGTTTTTAGATGACTGAATTTCGCCATCTTTCTGATCAAGCAATTTTTTTTAAAGTCAAGGAAAAGAAATAAGCACCTTTCAACAATCTTGTTCTGAAATATTATTTCACAACTCAGTTCACAACCTACTGAATCCTGCAGGCTAGGGTGATGTCAGTATCTTGGCCCACCACGTTGACTGAAGAAAGTGTCAGAACCACTTAATATGTCAGCAAATCAAAAGCTAAGTTAAACAAACCCCATCAAAATTCCCCATAGCAATGACAAAAGTTGTGATTATCCACATGAGACTAGCCTTCAACTTCCACAACCTTTCCCGGCAATCTCTAAATAAAACTGATTCACCTTCAGGTACACAGAGTATAACATCTGAGATGGTTCAGGGAAGAGAGCAGAGATTCTTCTCCCTGCCCCCATGCTTCCTTTGTGGAAAGGAAGGTAAAATGCTTTTCTTAAAACAAAATGCTGCTTCTGACAAAAGCAAAGTGTGTACCCAAATGTTGATTATCATCAACATTTTAAAATTCTGGCATCATCTCAGAGGCTTTTGCTACTTAAACAAAGCAGGCAGCTAAGGTTAGTAGAGTCTTTCATTAGAACAAGGTTAATGTGTCAAAATAAAGGGGAGGAATTTGTATGATGGGGGGATAGACGCCTATCAGGATAGAAGTCAGTATCTGAAAGATTTCTCTGAAAGTCCATTAAAGGAAGAATTCTTAACTTGTGGACCATGTACATGATTTCAGGGGATCCATGGAGCTGGATGAGGAAAAATAAATTTTACATCTTTATTTTCATTAACCTCTAACTGAAACCTAAATTATTTAAAAAACATCATTCTGAGAAGAGGACCAGAGGCTTCACCAGATTACCAAATGTGTCACACACACACACACACACACACACACACACACACACACACATACACCTCTGCATTAATGTTTACATATGGAACATTTTTATCAAGCATATTCTATCTGTTCTCACTAGGAGCCCAGAAGAGTTTTGGTGAGTTCTAAGATATATACATTAATAAAACTCACCTGGAATGGAGACTACAGAATAATAGACTTCTAGAAGGGAGAAAAACCTGAAAAGTCATTTTACAAACCAATCTAAGAGATTAAGTAGCTTTGTTAAGGTCACATAAGTACTTAATAGAAGAGCCAGGACAAGAAACTAAATTTTCTGACTTTATGCTCAGTGTTCTTTCTACTGAGTTATTATTGTGTTCACTTGATTCAGTTGTGTCTGACTCTTGCTGATCTCATTTGGGGTTTTCTTGACAAAAATATTGAAGTAATTTTGCACTTCCTTCTTCAGGTTATTTTACAGATGAGGAAACTAAGGAACAGGGAGGTTAAATGGCTTCTAAGGTCATACAATGTGAAAAGTTAATGCACCTAAGATTTGGAGAACTAACTATGAGGCTAGAATAATTTTAGCCCAGCTGATGAAACCACCAACCTTAAAATGATTAGAAATAATACTTTAATATACTCTATTTTTAAAGATTTTTTGTACCTTAGAATATTTTATACATAACCAACTTCTTAGATCCCCAGTGCAATTTTCCCACCATTGATACAGTACCCATCAAATCTACTTCTTCTCATCAAAAGTATAAACAATCTTTTTATTTATTTTAACCATTCTAAATACTTTTCACCATTATCTTTGACCCATAAGCTCTCAGTCCTTCCTTCCTCACTGACTTTAATACTAACTTGTATGTTTTAACTCTACCTTATCTTCAACAATTTGTGACAATTTTAATATCCACGTGAATGATCTGACTCCATAGTTCTTTCCCTTTTTCAGTTCTACTAATTTTTATCTCTATTCCACAGAAGTCACCCACCAAGCCCAACCCATACTCTATCATCATATGGAATTTCCCATGACCTGTGAGACCTTGAACTAATTATCCCAGACTCTGACTACACAATTCTCATCCTCACCCCTTCCACTCTCCATCGCTCATTGGAATTGCTTTTTCTTCACTGGGGTCTTTTCAATTTGCTTTGTCACATTACCATTTCAATGACATGGCCAGTACTTCAATATGGCCCTCACAAAATCAGAAAATATCAGAGCTGGAAAGGACCTTGTCCAACCCATATCTGAACAAGGACCCTTTATCCAACATAAGCTACAAGCAATAATCTGAGTTTTTCATGATAACTTCCAGTGAAGGAGAACTCATTCTCTCCAAAAGTAGCCCATTTAACTTTACATCTACATATTACATATACATATATGGTATACATATTATATATAATTATTTAACTATTCCTTCCTTATCCACTACCAACCACTTACACCATCTACATTATACCACCAAACACAAATTTTCCTTTTTGCAACTTCCACACATTAGTCTTAGTTTTGATCCATATAGTTAAATAAACCAGACTTCCGTTGCAACCACCATTCAAATTTTTGAAGATAGCTATTGCATCCCTGACCCCTGGTCTGCTCTTCAACATGATAACAACCCTAGTTCCTTCAACAAATCTTTTTATGGCATAAAGCAAAAGCCTTCATCCCATGCTAAATGCCCTTCTCTGGATAGTTTCCAACTTACCTATCAATGCTCTTCCGAATAGGTCATGACAAAAATTGATCAAATTATTCTGGATATTATTTTAAACTTTTGCCTTCCTTAAGGCCCTGAATTAATCCAAATGTTCCCATTTCTGGAGATGACTTTACCTCCTCCTTTCCCCAGAGGATAAATCTAGCATGAGGGCCCCATTTGCCAATTTCACCATTTTAAAATAGTTCTCTACATACCCATCACCTATCCTCTCTCTTGATTGCATTATGTTTCCTCCCCACAGCCTTAGACCATATTTATATATCCTTTTTTTATTTTACAGGATTCCTAGTAAAATGATAGATGTCTAGCCATCTGCATTGGAGAGACAGATTTAAATATGTTCACATTTTAGAAATGTAATGAACAGTTTGCATACCTGCGTTTGGAAAGTAAAATTGATAATCTTATGCAGAATTTTTAAATGCTCAGTTGTTAATAGCTTCCTTTGAGATTTTCCCTTAACTATGATACCCTCAACAACTCAATCACAAATCATTTGGGGTTGAAATATTGCCATTCCATGTTCCCTGACTTGAAATGTACTGAGTTCAGGGGGAAAATATTTAACAGGCCCACACAAAAGCTTCAGTTACTCTAGGGACTCTCCATCAGTTAAAGGGGACATCCCTTGGTACTCACAGATATAGTTCTTGAACACCAGCAGACAAGCTATTATGCTTGCTGACAAAATGAAAAACTAGAATTCTATTTTATCTTAAACATTTTTAATTAGGCTTCTTTTCATTAAATATTTTCATAGTGGATTTTAAGTTTGGCATTAAGATACTGCCAGCAGTACTCATAGGCACTAGTTTATTCTCTGCCAAAATATAAAACTAAAATTGATTTAGACACTATGTAATGTATGTAGCTTGTCTATATCAATCAATCTAATTAGACAATAATTTTTCCAGAAACTGCCCAATGTAAATATATGTGTATATTCATAGATGTATATATACACATATTACATATATATGTATATGTATATATATATATACATAATATAAATGAAATACTTAAGTTGAATATATGCATTCTGATAACTTCTCCTCTAAATAGAATGATTCTGGGTCATAACCATCATATAATAATAAATTAACATCTTATCAAAAATAATGAATGAATCATGACATGAAAGGCACTCAATAAAATCCAGCAACTTGATGAACATTTTCTGAGCACATACTAAGTACAAGGCACTAAGCTTTATTTGAGAATACTCTCCATGTTATACTGTATTACAAATGGACCATTCACATTTCCCTGCTTCCACACTTTTAGTCACATCATTCTTTTCATCTAGATTATGCCCATTTTCCCCATCTCCACATATTGGAATCCTGTCATTCTTATGCTTCTCCTGCTCCAACTCCCCAAAACAGTAATAAAAATTCAAAAAATATCTCTTATTTTGTAACTTTCCTCTATATTTATAATATTATAATCTTTATATAATAACTTATGTATAGAATTTCAAAAAGAAGTTTAACCAATGAAAATCAATTACCATAACAAGGAGACCAAAAGAGCCTATAAAACATTTTGAATCAATAAGCAATTAACTTATTTGACAAGCAGACAGATATGAAAACAAAAAAAGAGCTCAATTCAACATATAAACTCATTTGTAAAACCTTATGAAGAGGGTTAATGGATAATTTTGAGTAGTGTTACCTCATTAAACAAGGAGATTCAGTGGAGAGTAAAACAATGCAAAGAAAGCTTGACAAGAGACTCAAATGAGCAAAGCCATCCCACAATCACTTAAAGATAAAAAAGAAAGAACAATGAAAATGGAGAAAAAATACACATGATCTGCTAAGATTTCTATCTAGAAAGACTATGAGCTGGTCATGTGGTCAGAGCAGGGGAGGAATATTTGCTGGACAGCTCCTGTGGTCAACTATTACCTTTGCATGTCAAGGGAAATCAAAGATGATCTGCAGAGCGATCAGTGGACCATGAATGTACGGGGAAATATGGATAAAAGAATAGTTTATATGCCCCAAGGGAACAGTCCAACTCCAACTACTTACCATGTATTTTTATTACTTTGATGTTTTCTGTGTAAGTGAACAGGGCCAAACAATTTGATGAGCATATTACTCCCCCCTATAGAGTATGATAAGGGTACAAAAATAATGCCTGACTGGTTTCCAGCTACTTGTCTGAGAACTGAGAATTTGACCAAGAGGACTGGCTGTTTGGGATTCCTGGGAATATAGTTTTTTATGGAAAGAGTTGTCCCCTTTGCCCTACCATACAAAGGTAAGATAACAGATCAGTCCATGCCTGTTTTGCTCATCCTATGTTTAGAGGATAGATCTGGGCTCTCTGGTGGAGAGAGAGAAGAAGCATGTACATGCACCCAGCTTTCTATTCCCCTCTTCCTCCATGAACAGGTAATGACTGTCCTGGAGAAAAAACATAAAGTTATACATGCTTTTCCCCTGCTTTCTCACCCCATTGATCTAAGAAAATAGTTCTTGATAGTGGACTTTCTCAGTCCTAAAAATGGTAGCATAAAGGACAAATATGTAGTATCTTGCCCAAAGCACACAGGAAAGTGGCCATATTACCTGAGAGAAAATGTTCTTGAACCCCAGTTTCTTGTGTAGAAGAGGAAATTTTTATTTCTTGGATAGTATGAACCCAGAATCTAGCTCCATGGCCAGAGAAGAGAAACTTCTGGGAGAGAACCTTAAGAAAATCCTCTGAAATCAAGAGTTTAAGGAGACAGAAGAGAATATCCTGAATAAAATCCCCTTGGGAAAAAGGGAACAAAATCCACCAAATGAGGCAGAAGATGACCTGTATTTCCCTCCTTTCTATTACTGTGAAAGATTCAGTCACTGAAGGTCTTATTGGGAAGGGACTGCCTGTTCAACAATTCCTAAGAGTGTTTGCTTTGGAGCAGTAGGGAAGTTTGGAGCTATGTGTCACAAGTCTTGGAGTAGTTGTATAAGGCTGCCCAGCAAGTAGCCCGGAGCTCAGTTCCCTTACAAAGAAATCTTACTAACACTAAATGATTTCTTTTCTATATCTGCATTAGTTTTCTCTAAGTCTTTTCAAATGTACTACACTCTCTGGGAATAAAATAAAAGAAGGCTGTCCCACAGCCTACATTCACTTGCTATCTCGAGTACTTATGGAGCAGCTAGGTACCCTGTTATCCATATTTGTGACCCAAACTTTACCAGAGTAAAATCTGAGTGAGATCAATAAGCCAAAGACAGAGTGTCCTTTTTTTGAAGAGGTTCCAAGAATCAGTCCTAATTCATGTCAGCCAAATCTTAGGAAGCCTTGAGTTATATGTTACATCTATTACTATTACCTAAATGTTTATTTTATTTTGTTGCTATAAGCATTATTTTGGCTTGAAAATAAATATAAAAAATTCAGGGATGTTGTGAGATTCAAATGAAGCTTTAGATAGAATGTTTTTTTTAAATACAAGTCCTGTATATGACAATGGATCACATGTACGTATGTAATGTTTTTCATTTCATAAATCATTTTCTTGATATCAATCCACTATCATTGTTGCTATTTCCCTTTTACAGATAAGAAAAAGTGGTTAAATGAATTATCTCATCATATACCAAGAAACTGCTGAGCCAGTACTAGAATTCCAACCCTATCCCTAAACTCCTTGTTTTAGATTCTTTCCATTTGTGAGCCATTAGTTATCATTATCAATTTAAGAAAACCATCTCACTTCAGGTAACATATTAAATTAGAAAATGTGGCTTCTATATTTTTAATATTTATTCTGAAGCACAAGGCTTAAAACAATAAGATCAGGTTCTGCAAATTACACTGAACTAGCAAGTAATAATCACAGAAACAAAGGAAATGATGCACTACGGTTACTGTGTTCCTCATCCAGACTAATTCCTTAGCAATGAAATGCTAATAGCTTAAGTGTACTTCATTACAACTGGGATGTTGACTCTCTACAATGGAGTCATTGAATTATAGAACCAAAATAACTTCTTATCAAAAAGGACACAAGGTAGACAAGCAATTCTCAGGAAAGCTTAACTCATGAGCAATATGTTGTTAAAGTAGAAACACAACTGTCTGAGAAGCCAGGGCTGCTTTTAAGTAGCTCCCATTATGGAATTGCCTTATTTTGCTAGGATACTAACCAAAATGGTACCCTTAATTTTGGGGTAGAGGACCAATAATCATATATAACTCAATCTTCACTTCTAAAATATTAAGATGGCAAGAAAAAATGAGAACCTTTCCTACGGCAATAATTGTAACAGCAGATAGAGGAATATATTATTCCCTTCTCTCAGAAAGACAATAAAACGAAGGGTGAGAATGTGAGTTCTAGGGCTATCAAAATCCTGTTTAGAGTCAATCATCTATACAGTTTTTATTTAAACTAATGATTTAGTTTTAAAAATGCTTTATTCCCTTATAGGATTTGCATCCACACTCATTTTTCAGTATTTCTTCTCTACTTACTCCATCATTTATCATACCCTCAAGGTAGAGATTGCTATTGTATTTTGGCAGAAAGAGTCATAAAAGACATCAGTGGCTGAAACATGCTATGTACCAGATGCAAAATACAAGAGCACAGTATAAAAGCATTCTAAAAATAGGTATGGAGAAAGTGTTGGTTGACTTTGGGATTTTGCAGGAAGGTAGAATCATGACCTTTCATTATGGGATAATTCAGATGAAAGCAGTTTTCCTAAGAGCCCTAGCATATTTTTTTAAAGCCCTATATTCTTAAAGGGGTGGTAAGTTTAGGGAGAGGTGCCAAGTCTGGGTAGGACAAGGGAAAATTCTAAGAATGTTTAAGTCAGGAACTGGTATGAAGAAGACTCAAAAGAAAACAAGGAAATCATCAAACAGAAATAGGACATCTGGGTCAGGAAGACCTTTACAAGGAGAAAAATAAAGCTCAAGAGAGTTTACAGAGGAATTCTGGGGACCAGGCTAAGTGAAAGATGATTTCCTATCTGGTGGGCTTAATATTGCTCTAATCCACAAAACTTACTCATGCCTTTGACCTTTGTTATAAACAACAGAGGTGAAGTCGGATGGAAAAATCAATCTATGAATGAGGAAGTTCCTCTTATTCTTACCAAACATGCAATTCTTTTTCTGAAACATTAATATTTCAAAAAATATCTTTGTTACTGGCTCTTCTGGCCGCTTTTTCTTTTGACCCTTTAAACATTTCTTACCTTTAATATTTCTATTATTCCAGAGCATCTTTACCTTCTGGATAGCAAGGCTTGGTTTTCTCTCTTTATTTTTTTCTTTTAATAAGACCTCATAAATAGGAAAGAATAGGTTTGCCTGATTAAGTCTATTTATAAACCTTTTTTAAAAGATAGTAGAATTTATAACTAAAAGTATGGTAAATTTTGAGCTAAAAGATACATTAAAGATGATCTAGTCTTATCTTGTCAGTTTAGAGATGAAAAATATAGTCCTAAGTTCAAATACAGTATACTTTCCATTATAGCATGGCTCAAGAGACCACCTTCTCTCTCTCTCTCTCTCCCTATCTCTCTCTCTCTCTCTCTCTCTCTCTCTCTCTCTCTCTCTCTCTCTCTCTCTCTCTCTCTCTCTCTCTCTCTCTCTCTGTCTCTCTCTCTCTGTCTCTGTCTCTCTCTCTCTCTGTCTCTGTCTCTCTCTCTCTCTCTCTCTCTCTCTCTCTCTCTCTCTCACACACACACACACACACACACACACCCCTACTCTAATTCTATCAACCCACCTCAGACCCAGATAGATTAAGTGATCATTTTGATTTGAGGGGACCTGGAAAGCCTATTTCACCCCATTACCACCAGGGAACTCCCTCATTTGAATCTGAAATCATATCATAACAGATTAGTTTATTTTGGTTGCATCACCAGTCCCTTGTTAAAATGAAAGTACTTTTTGGGGGATTTTCACCTTCCCAAGAGACTTCTGTATAAGATCCTAATCAAAGAAAAACATTATCAAGTATTAACATTTTAATGAAAATGAATTTAGCACAGGATTTAAAGATGAAAACAACTTCAGCATTCAACCCTCACAGAAAAGGAAGTTGAGAACACTGAAAGTGAAATGATTTCCTCCAAGGTACACAGATGGTAGGCAGATCTGAACTTCAAGTCAATGTTCTTTGTCAACAAATTCAGTGCCTTTCCCATCACATTGTTCTCCCATATGGAAGCTAGGGGAGAGATAGACCCTGAAGAAACACTGTGCAATGAAGTTTCGCTAGGGCACACTGACCAGAACAGGCAGACCAAGGTTAGTTGGCTCTGGGAGGAGCCCTGGGCAGCAGGATGAACCTTGAGAGTACGGTCTGGAAGTTCTCACAAAGCCATAGAGGAAGCAGAATTCACTGAAGACAAATCACTTACCTCACAGTTTTACACAGGAGCCAGCTGTGAGTCTGAGTTCACTTTCTCTGTTCCCACTCATTTATTTCTAAATCAAGGTAGGATGGAGGGCAATGTAACAGAGAAACAAAACAGCAAGGTAAGGGAGAGCAGACATGATGCCATTCTCCAAGGCCTTGTTCTACCCTGTTTTCATTCCAAAATTCAGACCAACTAAGGAAGAAGGTGACAGAATACATTTTGCTTTTCTTAATCATGAATCTACAATAATGAGGAAAGACTTTTCCTTCACCTCAGAGCTTGGAAGCAGAAGGAAACTTGATGTATTTCAAATGATACTCCTCTGAGCTTCCTGATGGAGAAGGAGAACAGCAAAGGAGCCAGTCTAGGAGAGGAACACAAAGTCTTGTTTCGAACTTTTCCTGGCTCAGGGACTCTGGGTAGATCACTTAACCTTTAAGCCTTTCTGGCAAACCTCTAAGATCAGGAAAAACTGAAGATCTGCATTAGCATATGATATTTCCTCACTAGGAATTCACTATACCAAACAAGTATTTAAAACAAAGAAATATTGAAAATAAAAAGTGTTTAAAGAGTTAATTCACTACATCATAGGTCCAGATTTAAAACAAACAAAATTCTTTAGATGAATGACTGTCTCTATGTTGATATGTTTTCTCTTTTTTTTCCTGTGCCTCTTTGATAGTTTATGTATTGACAAGAATTATAAAAGAGAGATTTAAAATCCTTTCTCTTGTCACATCTGATGTTTTAAGAGACAGGTAAATGTGGCATCGTTTGTGTTACTACTGACTACTCAGCTGGTGCTGCAGTGAATGACCCTCACCCTTGTGAAGTCTGACCTCAATCCATAAATTTCAACTTTAAAAAAGCACATCACCCATTGAGAATTACCAAATTAATGAGATGCACAAGTGACAAAATCTTCATCATGCCAAGGGCTACAGCAGGTTTAATGAGACAAAATGTACCACTGGAAACTACACAACACTCTCCCCTCCTCTCCCTCCTTCCTTTTCTTCAAAATTTATATTTATAGACTATGTCAAAAAATATAGTGATTTTTTACCAGTGCATCGCAGGAGTAATGCCTTTTTTCCCACTGTGTATTACTGTGAAATTAAATTATATTGGGTTTGATATAAATGGAGAGCTCTATTAGTTAATAAGATCTGAGCACTTTGGAATCTCAGAGCCGAAAGGCACCTTGAAGATTCATCTTTCCATCCTCCAGACTTTATGTGTCTTTGGTCACTGTTTGTAATTGGACTTGTGATTTCAAAACTATAAGGAGCTCCTGGGAAAATATAGATCAATACTTTCTCTGAAACTGGCATAATGCCGTATGGTATTAGATCAGTTCTCTCCAAAGACTGAGAAGTTAAGTGACTATTCCAGCTAGTGTGTGCCCAAGATGGGACTTGAACCCTGGTCAAATTGACCACAAGACCAGCTTCCTATTCAATACAGCACAGACGTCTACATAATAACAAAAGCTTATATTTGTGTAGTCTTTCAAGGTTTATAAGCCCCTTTACACACAATACCTTACTTGATTCTCACAACAGCCTCACAAAGGAAGTGCTACCCCACTTAATAAAAGAGGGGCTAAAAGCTCAAAGCAGTTATATGACCTACCCAGTGTTACACAGCTAACAAGTGGTTAAGGCAGAATTTGAACTCAGGTCTTCCTTATACTAGCTTCAGCGTCAAGATAATCACAGATAAAAAATGATACCATTAAAATTTGTTGGGGGTTTTTTTTCAGTGAGAGTTCACATTCAGTTTCATCCCTGTGGGATAGGAAAAGTATTTCTGAGGGACCTACATTGATGTGACTTCAAATTAACTTTCACTGCATCCCAATATTCAACTCCAGTCCCACCATAATAAACCAGAGACTATTTCAACTCCTGCTTTAACAAGCATTCCATTTCTACCACAGGAGTCACTAGAGGTTATCCAGCTATTGTTTAAAGACATCTAATGACAAGGGGCTTACTATGTACAGAAAAAGCCCATTCCATGTCTACATAGCTCTAATATTAGGAAATTTATCCTTGCCTCAAGCTGAAATTTGCCTGTTTATCAGTTCTGTCCCTTGTGTCTCATTTTTGCCCCTGTGATTGACAGAACAAGTCTATTTCTTTAAATTTCTGTCAGTATGATCTATAGTTACAGGCACTCATTTGTATGACTGGTTCAGTAAATGCAAAGAGGTATTTCAGGGAGGAAATTGCAAATGTCTTATAATCATTCAGTCAGCTACAAATATTTATTGGGCAAAAATTATGCATGAATCATCCGAAAAGCATAGACTTAGAAGTGAACTTATAGCTCATCTAGTTCAACCCAACGATATTACAGATGAGAAAACTGAGGCTAGGGGGAATCAAATAACTTGCCAAAGGTCACAAAGGTACTAAGTGGGATTCAAATTTAAGTCTTCTGATTCCAAATGCACTGTGCCAGTTTGCTTCCAATGTTAAGCTGCATAAAAAATAAAAAAAGAAATATAAACTATGTAGACTACTTCTCTTGACCCATTACATTCTGATTAGGGTAAAAGATGTGTGAGCTGGTAAATTTATAGAACATGCATGACAAAATGCAATAAAAGATCCATTTAGTGTTGGATATCATACAACTTTACCCTTCCCCGCCACTGAGACCAACCAATGGATACTCAATTCTCTGGTTTTCAACTTCCAGGCTTTGGACAAGCTTAATGTAAAGAAGCACTAGCTTTATTTTAAGAAGTTTGCGTTAACTATCGCATCTAGTTTTTTCTGTTGTCAGCCCTTTACAATTTCCATCTTCCTTTCTTTCCACATAATTATTTCCTCTGTGAATATTTGATGCCATTTTGCAAGAAGCCATTTTCAAAAGTACTTGCAAAATATTCCTCTGAGTTTAATAACCTTAATGGTATTGGGCTATTTTTTTAATGCAGAATGACACACAGCTCCACTACTAATTTAAAGCCAATTTATTTATTTATTTAGCTTCATCCCTTGAGATTTATGTAAGAAGAATCTCATAAATGTTTGTCACTTTCATATGCTTTAAATAATTCGAATAGCTCAATTAAACTCAGAAAGCCCAGGCCGTGGTTGAAATAGGTTTTTTCCCCACTGTGATTTCTTTGCCACTTATAATTTATTGAATATCTTCATAAAGAATGGCATGATATTACATAAAAACATTATTTTAAAATATATGATAATTGTTTTGCATGTGTACGTACCTATCAATGAAGAAACTACTCCCCTGGGAATTGCTCTTTTTTGTAGATGAACCCCTTCTTTTAGGATGTAATTCTAGTGAAGTCCTATCATATGAGCACTTCACATGTTAATTCATGATGAATAAGAAACAGACATGTTAACGTACAAAGTTGTACACACGGAACCATCTGACACCAGCACCAGAATGGGGAAGTGGGTGTGCCATATACTATATATCAAACCAGTGCTTTGCTCTACACAACTATGGGGTAATTCCTGTGAAAGGTCCTTTGTGAGTCCTAGGTCCATTTAATCCTCAGACCTTAATATTTTATCCCAGCTTCACCGGGCAGGTAGTGCTAGGGAATAGTAAGGAAGGTGCAGGTAAACTCCCAGGCCCACTTCACACCTGTGTTCTTCATGGGTAGTGTAAGGGATAAGAGCGACAAATTTCATCTTATGGGCTGACTTTAGAACCTAACTTTTCTTCCTCTCCCTCCACATACACACACACACACACACACACACACACACACCTCTTTGAAAGATATGATCCTACTATAAGAAGTTTTTTTTCAGTGAATTTCTCATTTAAAAGGATAAAGCATCTCCATGAGTGAATAAGTTGTTCCTAGGTAGCAACTTCTTCCCCAAGAGAAATTTTTCAATGAAAGTTTGTATTAAGTACCTAAACAAGAACTGAAAGGAATATATATATATATATATATATATATATATATATATATATATTGGAAGATAAGTGCATTCGAGAGAAGCTAATTCCAACTCTACCACTTAGTGCCTTGTGTGGAAAATAGTCAAGTCACCTCAACTCTTGAGTACTGAGTTTGTTCATCTGTCAAGTGAAAAGATTGGATTTGATGAGCTCTAAGGTCTCTTAGGGCAGTTAGGTGGTGCAGCAGAAAGAGTGTCAGGCCTGGCGTCAAGAAGATGAGTGTTCCTGAGTTCAAATCTAGCCTCAGAGACTTACCAACAGTGTAATCCTGGACAAATTTACTCTGTTTGCCTCAGTTTCTTCAGCTATAAAATGAACTGGAAAAGAATATGTCAAACCACTCCAGAATCTTTGCCAAGAAAACCCCAAATGGATTCATAAAAATTCAGACATGACAAATAGCACCAGAGAGGACTTTTGTAAGGGCAAGCAAAGTAGGATCTTTTTGCGAATTTTTGCTTATACCAAGAAGTATAATGCCTCTGAATAATATGATTAAGGAGGATCTTTCCTACCAATTGATGGGCCTGCCCACTGAGAGAAGCTTGATTAGGGGAGTTGTTTTGTAGGAGGGTTCCAAGTACCTTTTGTTTTTTTCTTGTGAGACTCAGAGGGTTATGCCCTCTGGCTTAGAAAAGTGTATAAATACTCTGAAGGTGAGGTTTTACTTTGGGGCTTAGTTTTTGGAAAAAGGTTTGTGTGCCAGATGAGATTCTGGGAAGCCATTAAGCAGACTCCCCCTCTTAGTCCCCTTTGAAAATCCAGATGTTGGTGCTTCCCTCTCTGGTAAAGATGTATGTATATTAACGATCAGGCAGTTTGGAAGTGCTGTCTGATGATTTTTGTTTTCGCTGAAATTTTGATTTTGATTTTATCTGATACCTGTGCTTGATTAAAGTGATTGTTAACCCCTCAAAAGTTGCTTTCCCTTTTAGAAAAGCAGATCATAAAACCTGTGATAGTAGCCCCCACCTCTGTATGTTGGGGTGCTTACTGATACAACTTCCCAGGCTGAGAGTAAACAGGGAGGAAAGCTGTGGTTGAAATTGTGGTTCACTCAAAGAAGGGCCAGAAGCATGCAGTCAGTTGTATAGAATATGAGCTCAGTTACCATGGATACAGATTTTTGAGCCAATGGGCCACAAGTGGGAAACTGTATTTGGACCAGATGTACAAATCAGCACCATAGTCTAGTATGCAAATGGAAGAAGTAATTAATCTGAAATGCAAGCACAGAGGTTCAACTAAACTGCCTCTTAATATAATAAGCTTTATGAGCTTGGACATGTCACAATCTCTCTCACTCTGTTTTCTGTAAAATGAGAGTTAGAAGAGATGGTCGCTGTGGTCCTGTCCATATCTAGATCTATAACCCTATGGTCCTAAGCTATGGCCTTTGGTCAGAAAAAGGGTTCCTTCCAGATAGTTATCTCTTAAAATAATGAAACAAAAAGAGATAGAAAAAAAGTCCAGCAAAATCAACTCATGAATAAATGAAAGGTCAATCCATTATATTTATGTACCACAAGTTACTTAGCCATCCTAATCAATGTATTTATTCGTTTCTTGGTTTCTGTTGTTAC
The DNA here is from genome assembly GCA_023548195.1 of Bettongia penicillata ogilbyi. Classification (NCBI taxonomy): domain Eukaryota; kingdom Metazoa; phylum Chordata; class Mammalia; order Diprotodontia; family Potoroidae; genus Bettongia; species Bettongia penicillata. The sequence continues at coordinate 1,606,847 of JAJHZJ010000366.1, forward strand.
AAAAAGGCTGCTATAAATATTTTGGTGTAGATGGGGGCTTTCTTTCCATCCTCCTAGGGGTATATGATGTCTGGCCATGAAATCCCTAGGTAAAAGAATATGTACATCCTACTCACTTTCTTAAAATAATTTCATTATCCAAAATGACAACACAGAAGTACGTGGTAGGTCTGAAAATTTTGCAATACATGATAAATAAGGAAATATGGTCCAGAGAAGACACTCTCTCCTAAGGCTCTCTGGACTCAGGTCAAAAGCTGCTGGTATATAAAATGGATAGACAGAAGTGTTCCTCAAGTTTTCCAAATGAAGAAAGGAATATTTGTAAAAAGAAATCCTGAAGAAGAATGAAAATAAAGGATATCATCAAAGAAATGCATGAGCAAAAGAGAACTGGGGTTGGCGAAATGGCAAGAATGAGAAATTGATGATGGAAAGCCTGTGTGCTCCGGTGATATCCTTACTGTGAAAGAGGGCCATCATCAAAGTGGATGAATTCTCTGTGGTGAAATATATCAAAGCACAGAAAAAATGTGAATAGAATGGGCAGTCATAGATGGTTGGTTTAAACCTATGTGGTAAGAGGGACTACTCTCTAGAATGATATCATAGAACCACTTACATATTTCAATTTAAAAAATTTTTTCAGTATAACAGGAATATGTTGCCCACCCTTCTTCATATATACTGTATTCATGACAATGACAATAAAAATTAATAATAGTAATAATTAAATACTTTTAAACAGTTTCACATTATTATCATAACTACAGGATAATCATCTTGGTGTTTTTGCCAACTTCCCATGAAACATCCATAGTTACCATCAAATCCAAGAGTCGGCCTCCAAGGAAAAGAAGAGTCTTTTGTGAACTGAAAGAGTGTGGTTAATTGGATTATTCTATTTTGGGAAAGGAATGAGAACATTCTCAATACCAGCTACATTTCCTTGATGAGAAAGAAGGGAATGGCTAGAATTAAAGGATTACATAAGAGAAGGAAAGGGAAGAAGCACTTATATAGTGCCTCCTATGTATCAAATGATCCTTACAACAACCCTGGAAGGTAGGTATTATGCCCATTTTACAGCTGAGGAAACCTAGGCAAAGAGGTTAAGTGACTTGCCAAAGGTCACACAGCTGAGAAGTGTCTGAGGCTAGCTTTGAACCCAGCTCTTCCTGACTCCATGCCAAGCATTCTATCCACTGAGCTGCCTGTAATGATATGGACAGGCTCTCTGAGGCCACAAGTTGCAGAGAAAGTGTGGATTTGCATTGGTAGAAAGTGATTCCTACATCCAGGAATTCCCAATACAAATAAAACCACAGGCCTAGTTGCTACCATTATTCCTTGAGAAAGACTCCCCCTCAATCTACCATTCAGAAAGCAAGGTTTCCTGATTGGTTGAAAGGGATCTTGCAGCTCCAAAATGAACTAGTGAAGTATCTGAGACTGGGAAGATTTCTAATTAACTTATCATTTCAATATCATGTTATATCTGTATTTCTCCAATCTCCTTTACCTTGGGGAAGGGTGAGGATCTAGAAAAGGCAGTTGTATTCACTATAATATGAGAAGACAAAAGGAAGGAAGGAAACAGACATAGACACCAAGTTATTGTAGCAATAGTAGAAGAAAGATGTCTAGGGTTTGGATGCAAAACATATCTAAACAAAAGGAATAAAACTGAGAGGTAGAGGGGACTCAGTATATTGAAAAAGAAGGTTCACTGATAAGGAAGGTGATATACCATGGGCTTTTAACTTTTTTTTTGTCTTATGAACCCTTTTGGCAGTCCTGTGAAGCCTACAGTCCACTTTTCAAAATGTGATTTTTAAATGCATAAAACACATAAGAAAAGAAACACATTGAAATACAATTATGAAATTTTTTTGTATGAAGATCACAGAACTAATAAACCTTGTTTTATAAAATAAAGGCAAAAACCTTGAGGCTGAAGGTAAAATCTCTTAGATATAGGGCCAATAGAGAAAAGACTTTGTGCCCTCATAATGCTAAGCTAGGGCTAAGAATCAGTGCTATATTTTTGCCCAGCCTCTTCCCACAGCTACAATTCAATGATCCAAAAGGGGACCCACACCATGCTCAATAAAGAAGGAAATGATTGTAAGAGCTAAAGAATAAGATATAGCGCTTTTCAGCATGATATATGTGAGTCAGCAAGGCAAAGAGCTGCTAAAAAGCTTTCTCATAAAAGCAACACACAGCAAGAGAATAACTTGTAAAGCCTTTTTATTTTATTTTTATTTCCTAACATAAAAAATCAATCTCTTTTTTAAAAAGTCCTTTATAGTGAACAAAAAAGTCTTTATCAGAACAACACACTTTCAACAGAAGTTCAAAACAAACCTGTGCCAACAAGATAACAAAAAAAAAAAGCAAAAATAAGAAAGAAGCATCCAAGAAAACATTTTGGGTGGATTGAGTTTTGTTGGGTTTTTTGTTTGTTTCATTCAATTGCACTGATGTATGTCCAAATAAAGCCCTGGATTTCTAGTTAGCATAGCTTTTGAAGTCCTTAACATTATTAACTGTGATACTGTTAGCCACAGTTTGGGAATAAATCTTTTCTTCCAAGTTAACAGGGTAGATCAAGCTCTAAAGAGCCATTCCCAGAATCAGATCATATCATCCAGCATTTGGTTTATGTGCTGTATCTGACATTTTATCTCTTTTTAATAAAGTAAAAAACTTAACCTCCATAGGGAAATATTTCTGTAATCCAGTGAAAAGGATTTATAAATCTCTTACCTTGCTCCTGTTTTCTATAGATAGTTTCATTTGTTTTTTTCAGGAAGACTCAAATTCCCTCAAGCAACTCACAGTAGTACAAGTTCACCCATCCGGTTGTCTTCAAGTCTTAGGATAGCATTGCAAATAGTTCTACATCAACAGGCATGCTGTCATCAAAAACACAGGCACCTGATTCTCCCAAACCTGGTTGACCAAATGTAATGGTAATTTAAATGGGAAGATCTTTCCCATCCATTAATAGACCCATGTGACCTGCCTGGGTCACATGGAAGCCTGAAGTCACATAAGGCTGTGGTGGTAGGAGCTTGCTGAATGGGTGGAGCAGGAAGAGTGAAATAGGAAGAGGTGGAGCTAGAGCACAGCTGTCTTTCTCATGTCTGAATATATATTTTGGTTCTGTCTTCCATGTAGAGAGTCTGTTGCACCAGGATATTCATGGCCACACTAGGCGCTGTAAATATCATGATAGTGCTACATCAAGAACAACTACAAAGCAACCAGATGTCCTGTGGATAGAGAGGACTAGATTTGGAGTCAGGAAGATCTGAGTTCAAATCCAACTTCAGATACTCATTAGCTAGGAAAGACACTTACACTCTGTCTGCCTTAGTTGTCACATCTATAAAATGGGGATAATAAATAACACTTTCCTCCCAGGGTTGTTACGAATGTAAAATGAGATAATATTTGTAAAGCACTTTGCAAACTTTAAAATCAAATAATGACTAGATAGTTAAGTTCTTCTTTTTTAACCAGACTTGTAATTTTATTAATAGAGGAAGCTATTAGTGAGGACCTTTCTCTACCAATGCAGACTAGCACCTTCTCTGGAATTTATACTCTTAGAGAATAGCCAAGAACACTGGAAAGTTAAGTGACTTATCTAAGGTCACATAGCCAATATATGTCAGAGGAAGGACTCAAAACTAGTTCTTTATCCCCATAAGGACAGCTCACTATCTATACCACACTCCTTCTCAATACTTAGCTAATATTAAGAAATACATTCCTACATTCTGAGGAGAAAAGAGTTAAGGTAAAAAATGTTTCTGAACCAGCAAATTTGGCCGTTACCATCATAATCATGAGCAATAAGTCATTTATAAAAATGATGAAATTGAGAGGAAAGAGGGTCAATGCCTAAAACTCTGGATTCACAGCTCTCCATTTAGGCCACCAAACTAAGGAGATCTAATCAGTTTTGAAGACCTTAAAATTAAATAACTCTGAATTGATGACCTTTCCCTACTGCTAAAACTAGGAATAAACTACTATGATGAAAAAGGAGAGGGCAAGAGATAATCAATGGAGGGGAGCAAAGAAAGAGAAAGGGAGAAGGAAGGGAAAGAGAAAAAAAGAAAAATGGAGGAGGAGGGAGGGAGAGGCAGATAGGAGAGGGAGGGAAAGGGAAAGAGAAGGAGAAAAGGAGGAAAGAAGAGAGAGAACTCAAAGATAGAGACAGCAAAAGAGAGACAGAGAATGGGAAAATAGGACAGAGGGAAGAAAGAAAGAGGAAAACGAAGGGAAGACAGAAGAAGGACAAAAAGGATGACAAAGAGAATAAGGAGAACAAGAACAGATAGATTTAAAGATCCCATGACAATATAAATGCAGGATAAGTTGAGATCTATTGAACACATGGAATGCTAGGGGAAATTCCTGACTCAAGAGAAACAAGGAAATATATAAAAATGACTCCTATATGATGAAAATAAAATCCTTAGCCATAATCCTAAAAAGTTAAGATACACAATAATTCTCGAAAAGATGGTACAATATCATTAAGCAATAGCTTTTGTAGGACCATCTTCACATAATCCCATCTGCCCTACTCTATTCCTAGACCAAAAAGAGAAAAAAGGAGAAAAGGAAAAGTAATGCCTGTTGTTCAGTTTCAGCCCAACAGAAGAAAGCTATTTACTCCTGTCCACAAAAATGATGAACAGTCCATCATACCCTTCACTTATATATCCTTCTTAAGTGAGATAAGAAAAAAGAGAACTCTGTCTGTCTGCTTGACCTGAGCAAAAGAGAAGTCAAGAGGCTGCTGTTCTCTGTTCCAACTTGAAAGGATAAGAACAAGGTCATAATAAAAATTTTCAAAGACATGGATCTTGAAAACCCATCTGTTACTGGTCAAGTCAATAATGTTTATAGTCAGGCTCAAGAGATGACAGATTTAATGATGAAAGGTAACTTAAGTCAACTACTCCAACCACGTCACTTTCACGGAAACACAATGAGCTGAGAAAGGTGAGGCAGCTTCCCCACAGTAGTACAGTTAGAGGGAAAGGGGGGATTTGAAACCAAGTTCTCTGACTCCAAAGCCACTGTTCTTCCCCCAAGGGTAAGACAGTATCTTATCTCCTGCATCCCAAGCTCTGTTCATTGGACATGATGTCCTTTATACAAAGAAAGCATTTGTTTTGAAAATAAGGGGGTACAATTCTATTATCTGTCTAGTCCAGATGATTCACTGGGGATCACCCCTTTGCTGGCTGGTATAAATTAAAGGGTAAGTAATTCTATACTACCTTTCCTCTGACTCATTCAAGCATCTATAAAGAGCTATGCCAATGCAAAGGAAGCCTGAAATGAGGAATTATCATGCCATAGGGAACCCTTTCAAATATTTTTAATGCCTGTTTTTTTTAAATGGCACAAAATTACATTTTACAAAACAAGACGTTTTTTTTATAGTCAAACATAAAACCTCCTCTATGTCAATAATACACAGAAGGGGTGTAATTTTCAAATGTGGGTTAGAAAGTGCTTTTCAAACCCTGCCTGGAGCTGATAAATGTTTCAGGCTTGACATAGAAATATAAATAATCTTTTATAGATAGAACCAATATTTCTGCAATCTTAGAAACGTACTTTCTATGACCATGGACAAGGTCCTACCTGCAGAGGAAATGTCAAAATTCCCTCTGTTTGGACTTTGTACTTCTTTCTAAGAAGTTGCCAATTTAGTCAGTCTTGAAGAACTGTGATAATCCCCTGTAGCTACACAGCTTTGCAAGCAAGAAGAGATCTTTGGGGATGGTTCTCAAAGCACTGAAAAGTGCCACATTTCATAGGCACTGCTGGTTGGTACTCCTGTAATTCACTATGAGACGAAAGGGCAAGAAAGATCATTGGGACAGCTATTGTAGCATTTCTCTGCATGCCATCACTGACAGGATACTTTCTAGATAAACTCTGGTGTAATAGAGTCAACTACAGAAGCCTGGGTCCATAAGTCCATAATTTTTATCACTTTTAGCAATACCAAGTATGTTCCCAAGCTGTAATATTTAGCACCATAGGCTCACTCCCTCTACCTTAGTCAATTGGAGAAAAGTGAAGGGAATTACTTTAAGATAACTGCATCATCAGTCCATCTAATTTACGTAATAATTCCAGAATTATGTCCCTCCCTCTGGTTAAATTACTAGAGGTAAGACCTTGAACAAGTCACTTGACTCTCTGAGGCACAACTTACTCAGCTGTAAAAGTAGGGATAATATTTGCATGACTTAGCTAGTATCATAAGATAATTATCCTTTTAAAGAATCTTAGTCCAGAGGTATCAAACACTGCTACAATACTCTCAAGTGTGGCCCAAAACGGATTGAAATGTAATTTGAAAATACTTAACAAAATAGATAAAAATATAATAAAACATGGATAATATTACATATTAAAACTGTCAAAATGTGATCCACACAGATCCTTACATACAGTTTAATGGCCTCTATTTGAGCTTGACACCACTGATCTAATCCCACCCCCTCATTTTATAAATGAAGAAACTAAGCTGAAGTGACATGCACAAGGTCAAAGAACTATCAGAAAGAACCAGGATTCAAGTCCATGTTTTTGTTTTTTAAAAAATTTTATTCAGTTTAATTCCATTTTCAGTTCCAAATTCCTTCCCTTACTCCTTCCCCCAGCCAGTCGGGTAAGAAATATAATACCCATTATACATATGAAGTCAAGCAGAACATTTCCACATTAGCCATGTTTAAAAAAAAAAGAAAAGAGAAAGAGGGAAACACTGTGGTTTAAACTGCACTCAGTCCATCACCTCTCTGTCTGGAGTAGATGACATTTTTGATCATAAGTCCTTTAAAATTGTGGCAAATTATTATATTGATCAGAGGTACTAAGTCTTTCACAATTATCATTATAATATTGTTGCTACTGTGTGAATTCTCCTGGTTCTGCTCACCTTACTTTGGATCAGTTCAACAAGTCTTTCCAAGTTTCATTATTGCTAATAGCATAATGGTATTCCATCACATTCATATACTATAAACTGTTTAGCCATTTCCCAATTGATAGATATCCCCTCAGTTTCCAATTATTTGTCACCACAAAAAGAATTGCTATGAATATTTTTGTACATATAAACCTGTTTCCTTTTTTCTTTAATTTCTTTGGGGTATAGGTATATCAGTGGTATTGCTAACCAAGTATATGTTTTTCAATTAAAAACCTACTGCTCTTTGAAACCCTCACAAATGTAGTTGTAGGGAAAGAAAGAAAGGGAAGGAGGAAGAAACTATATACTAGCAAGACAAATTTCCAACTTAAAGAGCACTGGACATGAAATCAGAGGACCTAGATTAGAATCCTGGTTCATCAAGTCACTGAAATTCTCTAGGCCTGTTTCTCTGAATGTAAAAATAAGGTAGGTTGGCTCTCTGATCTACATCATCCCTTTTAGGTCTAGAGCTGTGAACTTGAAAACGCCTTCCTTCTCTTAGTAAATAGATGAATAACTACAGAAACAGAATATGGTATACACTGTCAAAAGGTGGCTAAGTCATTAATAAAACAGAAGAGAAAGTAGGTAAAGGAGAAATATCTGGTTTTCAAACTGACGACTAAGAGCTGAAAAGGACCTTAAAGGCTATCGTCAACCCTCTTATGTTATAGAAAAGGAAGGTTAAGTGACTTACAAAGCTCACACAGGAAATAAGCATTAGAGGTTGGAATCCTTTTGATTCCAGGGTCAATACTTTCTCCACCGTGTAATACTGATCATCCCTTCACTTCATATTTTATGCTAGCCATCAGGAAATTCTTTAACTAAGCCTGTTTCCTCATTACTTTGCAATAATCCTGGGAGTAAATTCCAAGGAAATTTCTTATGTATTAATTCTCTTTACCTAATCTAGAACTCTTTAGTTTCTTTTAATTAGGCCAAATAGTTCTTAATTTAATCCTAATCACCATTTACTTTTTATTTAGCTATTCATTGATAATCACATTTCTGTCATCTTTTCATTTCACCAAAACTTCTTCTACCTCCTCCTCCTTCTCTTCCTGTCCTTGTACACATGTGCACAAAATAGAACATGGATCATTATCATAAATGGACTGCCATCTTTAAAATAGCAAGAAGTTTGAAAGCAGTTGTGTTTGTCCTTCGTTTTTGAAGAGGACCACGATATCAGGGAAATGATGACATAACTTGCAGTTGACTTTGATTTGAGGGAGAGAGGGCTGTGCAAGGTCACCAGTCTTACTTTCTCCTTCAGAGTTATCTGGATCCAGTGACCAGATATTCATTGGGATGACTAGAGATGGCCCAAGATGCAATGGGAGACCCTGGGTCTTTCAGGCTAAGGCCTTTTCAGGTACTGACTTAGAGTGAGGTAATGCTCATTCAGTGAATAGACCTCTTTAAGGAGTAGTCAAGGGATGGCCCCTTTAATTAGAAAAACCAAAAAATTAAGCTGGGAGGGCAAGATCCTCAGGGTTGCTGTTCCAAAGAGAAATAGTAACCAATGATATTCACTCTAAGCCCAGAGAGCCCAAAAAACAGCCATTAAGTGGAGCTTGGGCAGGGTAGGAAAGAAGGAAGGGAGGGAGGGAGGGAGGAAATCTAAACAGTAAACCCCAAGTTAACTGGGCAGCTTCTGGACATGAAAATTTATGTTTCTCAAACTTTTTAAATATCACACAACATAGTCACATGAACTCATTTTTCTGAAACAAGTTCTGTTGCAGAAAGTCTTTCCTTTATTTTCAGAGGCTTCCTTCTCTCACCATCCCTCATCTGAAGGGAATGACTCTCTCAGAGATATATGAAGTTGACCAACTGCCTCTTTCTTTCCTTTTGAAAATACACAAAACATACCAATTGGATATGAAGATCTAATTTTTTCTTTCTCCTCCGACTAACAACAGAATCTATGGAAATCCAGAAACAAATTTGGAAACAAAAGTGGGATAGACAATGAGCTTAGGGTTAGGTTGGAATACACCATTGCTAGGAAGGCCCCTGGAAGTTAGGCTGCTCAACAAGCAAGAAAGGTACTAACTTGGGGGAGCAGAGCCAAGATGGTAGAGTAGAAAGACACACATATGCTAGCTCTCCCAGCAGAGGCAATAAAATACCTGTAAAGAAAGATGCTCAACAAATTCTAGAGCAGCAGAAGCCACAGAAAAACAGAGTGGAGGAGATTTCCAGCCCAAGGTGACCTGAAAGACTGATGAGAAACATCTGTCACACAGGACATGGAGCAGAGCCCAGCTCAGCTTTGGCCATGCAGCACAGCTCTGCTATAGGAGGAGGAAATGAACAGGGCTCTGAGGTGGAATCTCCAGTCCCAGTAGCAGCGGTTCTCAGATCCTTCAACCCACAGGCACAAAAGGTTGATGAGAGGGTTTTTCAGCTGGCCAAGAAGGCAGAAGGGCAAAGGACTTTCCCATAGCTCCAGGCTCAGGCAGCAGCCACAGAGGCCACATTGGGCAGGTGGCAGCAGTTCCCACAGCAGCCCCTACAGCAGCCTGCATCCATTGTTGGATAGTAAAACCCCTGGGGGCACTGAGCAGCTGATTCTTACCTCAGCCCTGTGAAAAGGCCCTGGGGCAGCTGATCTTTATCTCACACTGAATGGAAGCCCTGCCCCCACAGCTTATCTGAATCTCAGCCCCCAGTACTGGCTTGGCAGAGCTGCAGGCAAGGAGGTTGTGAAGAGGAAACAGTCCCAGATCAGTGTACACATTTGATTGTGCCACTTGGGAGGAACTGAGATCTTACAAATCCCCAGAATATACCCTACTCTTGACAAAGGACCCAAACGTCAAGTAACTGGTTGGGAAAATGCCCTAAAAGGGAAAAAAAAATAAGACTATTAAAGGTTATTTTCTTGGTGAACAGATATCTTCTCCCATCCTTTCTGATGAGGAAGAACAATGCTTACCATCAGGGAAAGACATAAAAGTCAAGGCTTCTGTATCCCGAACATCTAAAATAAATATTCAATGGTCTCAGGCCATGAAAGAGCTCAAAAAGGATTTTGAAAATCAAGTGAGAGAGACAGGGAAAATTGGGAAGAGAAATGAGAGAGATTCAAGAAAAGCATGAAAAGTGGGTCAACACCTTGCTAAAGGAGATCCAAAAAATGCTGAAGAAAATAACACCTTTAAAAATAGGCTAACTCAATTGACAAAAGAGGTTCAAAAAGCCAATGAGGAGAAGAATGCTTTCAAAAGCAGAATTAGTCAAATGGAAAAGGAGGTTCAAAAGCTCACTGAAGAAAATAGTTCTTTCAAAATTAGAATGGAACAGATGGAGGCTACTGACTTTATGAGAAACCAAGAAATCACAAAACAAAACCAAAAGAAAATGAAAAAGAAAAAGAATATGAAAAAAATGGAAGATAATGTGAAATATTTCATTGGAAAAGCAACTGATCTGGAAAATAGACCCAGGAGAGACAATTTAAAAACTATGGGACTACCTGAAAGCAATGATCAGAAAAAAGAGACCAGACATCATCTTTCATGAAATTATCAAGGAAAACTGCCCTGATATTCTAGAACCAGGGGGCAAAATAAATATTGAAAGAATCTACCAATCACCTACTGAAAGAGATCCAAAAAGAGAAACTCCTAGGAACATTATGGCCAAATTCCAGAGTTCCCTGGTCAAGGAGAAAATATTGCAAGCAGCTAGAAAGAAACAATTCCAATATTGTGGAAATACAATCAGGATAACACAAGATCTAGCAGCTTTGACATTAAGGGATTGACGGGCTTGGAATATGATATTCCAGAAGTCAAAGGAACTAGGACTAAAACCAAGAATCACCTACCCAGGAGAACTGAGTATAATACTTCAGAGGAAAAAATGGTCTTTCAATGAAATAGAGGACTTTCAAATATTCTTGATGAAACGGCCAGAGCTGAAAAGAAAATTTGACTTTCAAACACAAGAATCAGGAGAAGCATGAAAAGGTAAACAGGAAAGAGAAATCATAAGGGACTTACTAAAGTTGAACTGTTTACATTCCTACATGGAAAGACAATATTTGTAACTATTGAAACTTTTTTCAGTTTCTGGGTAGTTGGTGGGACACACACAGAGAAACAGAGACAGACAGCACAGGGTGAATTGAATAGGATGGGATCATATCTTAATAAAATGAAATTAAGGGGTGAGGGAGACATATATTTGGAGGAGAAAGGGAGAAATGGAATGGGACAAATTATCTTTCATAAAAGAGGCAAGTAAAAGACTTTTTGGTGGAGGGAAAAAGGGAGGAGGTGAGAGAAAAAAACATGAAACTTACTTTCATCACATTCAACTAAAGAATGGAATAAAATACACACTCATTTTGGTATGAAAACCTATGTTACAATACAGGAAAGTGGGAGAGAAGGGGATAAGCAGGGTGGGGGGGGGATGATGGAAGGGAGAGTAATGGGAGGAGGGAGCAATTAGAAGTCAACATTCTTGGGGAGGGACAGGGTCAAAAGAGAGAATAGAAGAAATGGGGGGCAGGATAGGATGGAGGGAAATATAGTTACTCTTATGCAACATGACTATTATGGAAGTCATTTAGAAAACTACACATATATAGCCTATATTGAATTGCTTGCCTTCCCAGTGGGGATGGGTGGGGAGGGAGAGAGGAAAAGAAGTCAGAACTCAGTTTTAGGAACAACTGTTGAGTATTGTTCTTATATACAACTAGGAAATGAGAAATACAGGTAATGGGGTATAGAAATTTATCTTGCCCTACAGGACAAAAGAGAAGATGGGGATAACGGAAGGGAGGTATGTTAGAAGGGAGGGTAGATTGGTGATAGGAGTAATTAGAATGTTTGGAGTTTTGGGGGAGGGGAAGGGGAGAGATGGAAAGAAAATTTGGAACTCAAAATTTTGTGAAAATGAATGTTAAAAACTTAAATAAAAAGAAAGGTACTAACCTGGCAAGACAGGGCTAAGGACTCTAGACACCTTGAAACAATTCTACATTACTTAGTCCAAGCCCAGGAGATACGCAACTGACAGAAGATATGAAGAACCTGATTATGTGAACCTGGAACAAAGAAGGATCACTTTAATTTTTGAAGGAAATTAGTATGATTGTATTAGTGAGTAGCTCTACCTCCATTTTACTGAAGCTTACAAATCATCAAAATATCAAAAAGATCAATAAGAAATTCAGCATGAACTCCTTGACCTTAGGGATTTGGGGACACTCCTTCCAGGAAAGTTCTATAGAGGCACTGAAAATAAGGGTAGGGAACTATCTGAAAATGGTTTTACTACAATTATTCATATAAATTAATCAATTCTGAAAGCATTTATTAAGTCCTTCTGTAACTGACAGCTTTCTTCTCTCTCATATATCATTACATGTTGTTTCAGTCATGTCCAACTCCTTATGACCCTATTTGGGGTTTTCTTGGAAGAGAGAATAGAATAGTTTGCCCTTTCCTTCCCCAACTCATTTCATGCCAAGGAAACTGAGGTAAGCAGGGCTAAGTGACTTGGTCACAGTCACAGAGATAACAAGTGTCTGAGGGTGGATTTGAACTGAGGAATAAGAGTCTTCCTGACTTCAGGCCAGAACTCTGACCACTGTGCCACCTAGCTGTGCTCTACACTACATGATAGGGATCCAAAGCAATGAAATATTTCTTGCTTTCACCAAATTTATCATGTATCTGTGGAAACAATGTTTACACATAAGATGATATAAAATATATACAGCAAATTCAAGGAATTGGAGTGGAGAGAGTGCTACCAGGATCATGGGTGAAGAGGTGTGTGAAAATCAGGAAAGGCCTCATGTGGGAGGTGGTGATTCAGCTAAGTCTTGAAGGAGTTTAGGGATGCTAAGAGTTGAAGTAAAGAGGAAAAACATTCCACACATAGGGGAGTCAGACGTCTAAAGACAGGAGAGGGAATGAACAGGCATTCTCTCAACATTTGTTCAGATTCTGAGCTTAAATTGGATGCCATCAATCATTTGGGTAACTCCAATTTGTCCTGGTTTGTGAAGGCTGCTTTTTAAGTGGCAGGGACTACTGCTTCCATGTTGCCCACTGCTTGTAGAATTATAAAGCTTGTTTGAGGTACATCAGACAGACTGAGACTGGTTGCTCTGTTTAATCCTGAAGCACTATTGTGAATTCAATTTATAATGCCAAAAAAACAAGTGGGATCTAATTGACCTGCCCTTGAGATTGCGTACACACACGCACTAATAGACCAATATTCCCATACAGACATATGACAAAATTATCCCTCTCAAATGTAAAAACCTGCTGCTTCTTCACTAATGGTAAGATACCCTTTAGTCACTGAAGGCTAAATGACAAAACAAAGATGCTTCCTAAAATGAGAAGACTATCCTATCCTGCTGCTTCTCAAATTAAAGTGGAGAGAAGACACTACAGACAAAAAAATGTCCTCCTGTGAGCTGAGAAACAAACTGGAACTGCTGTTTATTTTAAATTTGTTTTAAATGGACTACAGGAAAATATTCAGCAGCAGACAGTGAGAGAAAAAGGACATTTTTTTCTCAGTTCAAATTCTCTATAATACAGATCCTTAACCTGAGGTCCATACCCCAAAGGGTCTGTAAAAAGATTTCAGAGGGGTCGCTAAACTGTGATGGGACCAAAAAAAAATCTTTATGTTACACAGACCACTCTGGCCCCTACTGTCAGTCAACCAGTTATGTTACATTTCACTCCTCCTCCAAAGTTCTCTACTACTCTTAAAGGGAATTTGGGTGTGCCTAGACCAGAGGTGGGAAACCTGCTGCCTGGGGGCCTCCCATGGCCTTCTAGGTCCTCACATGTGGTCTTGTGACTAAGTCTAAGTTTTACAAAACTAATCCTTTTATTAAGGGGATGTATTCTGTGAAGCTTGGATTCAGGCAAAGGGCTGCCCTTGAGGACCTAAAAGGCTACATGTGACCTTGAGGCTTCAAGTTCACCACCCCTGGTCTATACTCCATGCAAATGCTTCCAAGCACTACTAATGTTCCCTCAAATAATGGAGGAGGCTTCCCTATATCCCCTGATTCCATATAATCACTGATTTTTTTTATTAGCTTTTACAAAGACATATTTATTTCAAAAGGTTTAATCAAAATTATTTGTTATAGAATATGTGGGAGGCAGAATTACACCCCACCCTACTTGGTACCACCTCAGTCTCTGTGGTAGGCATTAGATTCACAGTTTAACTGAGTTCTATTGAATAAAACCATCAGAAATCTATCTGATCTTGACTACATGGTTACAGCGCTGTTTGAACCAGTTGGACATAGCCTTGTGGGGTCTCTGAAAAGCCCCAACTCCCTCCAAGCTGGAGGCCACCGTTTTGTCTAGATATCACCACTCCCAAAGCTTCCCCAGCCTGCCAGATGAACTTTTGTTATGTAACAGAGTCCAGAGGCTGGGCATGCCAAAGAGACTTCCTCCAGGTTGGAGAATATTTAAACCCTGCCCACTCTGTCCCTCAGGGCACTACAGTACTTCTGCAAGGTGTCTTAAATCATGACTCCCTTCCCTCCATTAAAGATCCCCGTGGGTCCTTTGGTAATCTTCTTTATTTAGAGTAGACAGTTCCCATAGGGCACAGTTGCAGTTCCAAGGTCAAACTCCCCTTCAGGCTTGGGTCCCAGGCACCCTGGTGTTTCAGGCTTCCCTGCTGAGTTAATTGGCTGCTCCATCCCACCTAGAATCCTGGCTCCAAAGCTGTCCTGACTCAAACTTCTGATCCATGAAGATCACCTCCAGAACCTGAAACTGAGGAAGACAAATACAAAATAGAAACCAACACACACCCTCTACATTTTTCAGAGCTAAGATGAAAGAGAGGGAGCAACTGAAGGACACCCTTTAATATTTCAGTTCATGCATGGTGTCTATGCAGTAGGTTATCTAGGATATTCACCCTTCAGACACAGATAAGAGTGTCACACACATACACACATACACACACACACGCACGCACGCACGCACACCAGAAAGAGGGTTGGGGAGAGGGAAAGAGGGATCAAATGGATCTCACCAGCATTAAAGACTGAGACAGTCAATCAAAGGAGGCTCTTCCCCACCTAGTTGGTTGAAGACAAAGAGGCCTCCAAGTTAGACAATCTGGAAATGCTTAAAAGGCCCCTCGAGGATGCCTCCGTATAAGGACTAGCATGCCCTCACAAACCGATATTACATTTGTTTTATTTTACCAACCTCTATCTGAAATTTAACATTTTCTTCCATTATTTAAAAGCATTATTTTAACAAGGGTTTCACCAGGCAGCTAAAGAAGTCCATGACATTAAAAAATACAAGAACCTCAGCTCTAAAGTCGCTGCTAAATAACACAAAATTCAAATTTCAAGGCACCACTTAAAAAAAATATTGCAACACTGGAATATTTCGTTCAGTCCCCAATTATTCCTCTGCAAATCCTGCATCACTTCAGTTTTAAGAGCATTGGTAACAATCCATAGGGAGAAAAACACAAAAATTATTTTCAATATTTAACATTTAATAATATACTTCCATAAGCATTCACAGAACAAAGACCATAGGTAGATTTGGCTATTTAAAAACCTGACATACATAAATTGCTTGAAAAATAGCCATTTTCTGCTCATTTCATAGGGTATTTTGATAATATTTTCAAGCTAGAAAACTGAAAAATCATTGTTTTTATAATGATTCCTCTACATTTTTCTTCACTGGAGGCAATATTCAGTTAGCAGTGGCCATTACTATCCTCAGGCAAGTATTGCTGCTCAGGAGTAAAATGGGAAACATGACATTTTTTCCTCTTCATCTCTAAAGGACAATGTATATGGATGATTACTTTGTCTCCCATAATAAAAGCATTTATTAAAAATAACTAGAATGTAATAATAATAGCTAGTATTATTTGTATACTTCTTGAAGGTTTTTAAAGCACTTTGCATGTATTATCACACTTGACCCACATACTACAACTTTGTGAGACAAGTGCTACTATTAACTTGATTTAATGGATGAGTAAAATGAGCCTGAGAAGGATTAAGTGACTTTTCCTAGTCACATAGCTGTTGTGTTTGTCCTTTGTTTTCAAAGAGGACCATGACCTGCAGTTGACTTTGATTTGAGGGAGGGAGGGCTGTGCGAGGGCACCAACCTCACTTTCTTCTCCTGAGCCACTCGGGTCCACTGGCCTGATATTCATCAGGATGACTGGAGATAGCCCAGGATGCCATGTGAGACCCTGGCCCTTTCAGGATGAGGTCTCACCACATTCTCACTTTGAGTGAGAAACACCCATTCAATGAACAGGACTCTTTAAAGTTACTCAGGTAGTTACCCTTTTCAAAGTGGGAGGGGAAGACCTTCAGAGTTGCTGGGTAAAAGAGTAGTTATTATTTAGTAATTATACAGCTATTTACTGTTTGAAGCAGCATTCAAACTGAAGTCTTTCTGACTCCAAATCCAGTTTTCTATCTACTATGCCACCTAGAAGCTACGTGAGAAACCAGTTTTAGGTTTCTATAAAGCTTGATAACCTCAAATCCTTTAAATTAATCACAGTTAGGGTTGTTAAAGGTAGCTAGATAGAGTGATGGATAGAATAACAGAACCAGAGTCAGGAAGACTTGAGTTCAAATCTAATCTTAGACTGTGAGGCCAAGCAAAGTAGGATCTTTTGCTGTTTTTGTTTTACTAAGTATAATGCCTCTATTTGAATGTGATTAAAGATCTTCTCCCACTGAGGGAAGCTGGATTAGGGGAGCTGTTTTGTAGGAGGGTCCCAAGTACCTTTTGTTTTTTCTATTGAGGCACTGGGTCAGAGGGTCATTCCCTCTGACTCTGAAAAGTGTATAAATACACCGAGGGTGAGGTTTTACTTTGAGGCTTACTGAATAGAAGTGTTTGACCAGAAGAGGACTCTGGGAAGACACTAAGGAGCCCTGGCCTTGGAAAACCTAGATGTCGGTGCTTCCCTCTCTGGTAACTCTGATCAGACCTGTCTGTTGAATTGTGATATATGTTTTGATTATGGTCAGACACAGGAAGCCATGTCTGTTGATCTTTGATTTCTCTGTATTTTCTCTGAAGTTCAGAGTGCTGATTTTTTCTCCTGAACTAACTGAATGATGTATGTGCTTGATTAAAGTGATTGTTAACTCCTCAAAATTTGCCTTTCCTTCTAGAGAAGCAGATAAAAGAACCTATGATAGCAGGTCCCCCTGTGTATGTCCGGGTGCTTACTGTTACAGACCCTTATTAACTGCATGACATTGGGTAAGTCACTTAACCTCCTTTTGCTTCAGTTTCTTCATCTGTAAAATGGTGCTAAAAATACCACTTTTTCTTCCAGACTTGTGAAGATAAAATGAGTCCATATTTGTAAAGTGCTTCACAAACCTAAAGGTTCTGTACAAATGTCAACTGTGCTATTGTTGTATTTTTTCTTGCTAAAAAGTAAAATGAGCTGCCTCAAAGTGTGAATCCCTTTTTTTGGAGGTCTTCAGGCAAAAACTGGATGACTACTTGTCAGGTACTTTGTAGTAGAAATGCCAGGGTATATTGGACTAGATGGTTGCCAAAGCCCATTTCAACTCTTAGATTCTGTTATAATCAAACAGAAATCCAACTATTTGTACATTATAATCACATGCTTTCATGGAAAGAGTATTATATCTGGAATTGGAGAACCTGTATCTCGGGCAGCTAGTGGCATAGTGTTTAGAGTACAGGGCCTGGAGTAAGGAGGACTTGAATTCAAATCTGACTTCCAACACTACTAGCTGGGTGACCCTGGGCAAGTCACTTAGCCCTGTTTGCCTTAGTTTCCTCATCTGTAAAAATGAGCTGGAGAACTCATTTTATCTTCACAAGTCTGGAAGAAAAGTGGTATTTTTAGCACCATTTTACAGATGAAGAAACTGAAGCAAAAGGAGGTTAAGTGACGTACCCAATGTCATGCAGTTAATAAGGGTCTGTAACAGTAAACACTCCAGTGTTTACTCAGCTGGAGTAATAGTAAACCACTCCAGTATCTTTGCCACGAAAATTCTAAATGGGACTATGAAGAGTCTGAAAGGCCTGAAACAACTGAACAACAAGGAACCTGTATCTAAATCCACCACCTGCTATTGGTGAGTAATACCTGCAAGGAAAATAACTTAAACCTTTCTGGCCCTCAGTTTCCTCATCTGTAAAATGAAAGTGTTCTACTAAATGACCTCTAAGGTCGAGTCTAAAAATATAATCTATGTTCTGACTACAAGGAGCATAATTTCCTGGATGGGACACCAAATCTAAAGTCAGGAAACTTGCTTCCCATACTGCATTTACTAGCTCCCCAGGGTGCATATCTCTATATGTCTCTCCTCTCTCTCTCTCTCTCTCTCTCTCTCTCTCTCTCTCTCTCTCTCTCTCTCTCTCTCTCTCTCTCTCTCTCTCTCTCTCTCCCTCCCCGTTTCCCTCTCCCTTTCCCTCTCCCTCTCCCTCTCCCTCTCCCTCTCCCTATCCCTCTCCCTTTCTCTCTCTCTTTATCTCTGGCTGCTTTCTCCTAGAACCTCCATTTCAAGAAGGAGGGACACATAATCGACTTCTGGGAGCCAAGATGGCAGAGTAAACAGTAAATTGCTGTCACTCTCCATATTCACCTCCAAATAACCATAAAATAGTGCCCCAGAGCAAATCCTGGAATAGCAGAACCAGCAGGAAGATTAGATGGAGCAGTCTTTTAGCCCAGGCGACTTGGAGATCAGGAAGAAAGATTCATTTTACATAGGTACAGAGGGAGTGCATTCTAGGACAGGAAGCATCCCAGTAAGTCAGCAGCAAGCCCCACCTCAGCAAAGCAGTGGAAAATCCTGAGCCCCAGAGTGGTGGATCAGGCAAATGCCTGGCCATACCCAAATGAACCAGCAGACTCCAGCTCACAGAACCACCATGTTCTTCTTGTAACCCTGGGTAGGTAGGTGTCCAGCTGAAGCCAAAACTCCATGTGCCTCAGCACAGCCCAAAGCAGATGGGCATCTTCCTGTGGCTAGACCTCTGCATGCTTTAGCATTGTCTAGGGCAAACAGGCATGCTCTAGAAGCCATACCTCTACATGCTATAGTATAGGCTAAGGAAATGCAGAAAAACCCCACCTGGCCTCAGAACACAGCAGATACTACCACTAGGACCTCAGTACAGCACTAGGTAACCTTCCAGACCCCTACAGCCTCCATCAGCACCAGCCATCCCCAATCATACTCTTCAACATAGCACCAGACACAAGGGTACCCTGTGGGACTCAGGGAAATAATCTCACCAGCAGGTTAACAGCCAGGGTCTGTAAATACTGACACAAGAAGCCTGAGATAGAGCCCCTTCTATCCTGGGAACAGATATCAAATTTAAAAGAAAGGGGAAAGGCCAAAAAAAAGAAGATTAGCAAAAAGCAGCAAAAAAGAATCTGACAACAGAAAGCTACTATGGTGACAGAGAAGACCAAGACACAACCTCAGAAGAGGTTGTCAAAATGTCAAAACACATATGGACAAAACCCCAAGAAAAATAGGAAGTGGTCTCAAGCTTAAAATTAACTCATGGAACAGCTCAAAAAAAAAATTTTTAATTCATATAAGAGAGGTAGAAGAAAAATTGGGGAAAGAAATGAGAGTGATACAAGAGAATTACAAAAAAAAAAAAAGACTCAACAACTTGAAAAAGTGGTGAGAAAGTAGAATTGGCCAAATGGAACAGGGGTTACAAAAAGGCACTGAACAAAAACAACTCCTTAAAGAGTACAATTGGACAAATGGAAAAGAAAGTACAAAAGCTAATTGAAGAAAACCAAATCTTAAAGTTAAGAGTTGGGCAAGTGGAAGTTAATGACTCTATGAGACATCACAAATCAATCAAATTCAAAAGAATGAAAAAAAGAAAATGTAAAATAACTCATGAGAAAAGCAACTGACCTAGAAAACAGATCCAGGAGAGACAATATCAGAATCATTGGATAACCTGAAAGTCATAACTGAAACGAAAACCTGGAAAGTATCTTTCAAGAAATTATCAAGGAAAACTTGCCTGCTGTCCTGGAATCCACCAATCACCCCAGGAAAGAGACACCAAAATAAAAACCCCAAAGAACATTATAGCCAAATTTCAGAACTATCAGGTCAAGGAAAGCATATTACAAGTGGCCAGAAAGAAACAATTCAAATATTGGGAGGTCACAATCAGGATCACACAGTACTTGACAGTTACAGATTAAAGAATCAGGGGTCATAGAACATGATCTTCCAGAGGGTAAAGGAGCAAGGAGTACAATCAAGAATCACTTGCCTGGCAAAATTAAGCATAACACATCAAAGATTGAAATGGTCACTCAATGCAATAGGATTTCAAGCACTCAAAAAGAAAAGACCAGAACTCAACCAAAAATTTTACCTCTAATATGAAGACTCAAGAGAAACATAAACAGGTAAACAGGGAAAAGAAAACATAAGGGGATTCAATAGAGCAAAACTGTTTACATACCTACATGGGAAGATGATACTTGTAACTAAAAATTGTTTCACTAACAATACATAGAGAAGGAATATACATAGACAGAGGGTGTAAGGTGAATCTGAGGGAATGACATAAAAAAAAGGGATGATAAAGAGGAGTACAGAATGGGTACAGAAGGAAAGGAGAGGTAGAATGGGGTAAATAATCTCACATAAAGAGGAGAGAAAAACTTATTGCAGTGGAAGAGAAGATGGGAGGGTGGGTGATGGCCATTGCTTGACCCTTACTCTCATCAGTATTGACTCAAAGAGGGAATACTTACTCTCATCAGTATTGACTCAAAGAGGGAATAACACGGACAATCTGTTGAATATAAAATCTATCTTACCCAATTGAGAAGTAGAAGGAGAAGAGACTGAGTAAAGGAGTGTGGGAGGGGAGACTGACAGAAGGGAGAGCAGATCAGGGGAGGTGGTAGACAGAAGCAAAACACTAGTGGGGAGGGAAAGGGTGAAAAGACAGAGAGAGGATAGACAGGAGAAAGAACGGGATAGAAGGAAATAAAGGGTAGCAATCATAACTGTGATTGTGAATGGGATGAACTCTCCCATAAAATGGAAACAGATAGCAGAGTGGATCAATAGCCAGAATCCAACAATATGTTACTTATAAAAAACACACTTGAAGCAGAGAGACACACAGAGTCAAGGCAAGGGGCTGCTGGAACAGAATCTGTTATGCTTCAGCTGAAGTGAAAAAAAAAAAGCAGGTATAGAAATCCTGAGTTAGACAAAGTAAAAGCAAAAATAGACACAATTAAAAGAGATAAGGAAGAAAACTTAACATTTTGCTAAAAAGGTACCATACATAGACAATGAAGCAATCAAATTAGAAGAGCAAGGAATAGTCTACTTGTCAGACCTTTGGGGAGAGGAAGAACTCATGACCATACAAGAGATAGAGAGTATTACAAAATGTAAAATAGATCATTTTTATCATATTATACTGAAAAGCTTCTGTACAAACAAAACCAATGCAAACAAGATTAGAAGGAAAGCTGGGAAACAATCTTTACAGCAAGCATCTCTGATAAAGACTTCATTTCTCAACTATATAGAGAATTGAGTCAAATTTATCAGAATACAAGCCATTGCCCAATTGAGAAATAGTAAAGGGATATGAACAGGCAGTTTTCAGATGAAGAAATCAAAGTTAGCTATAGACATATGAAGAAGTGCTTTAAATCTCTTTTAATTAGAGAAATGCAACTTGAAACAATTCTGAGACATCATCTTACTCCTATCAGATAGGCTAATATGACAAAAAAGGAAAATGATAAATGTTGGAGAGGATGGGGGAAATCAGGACAATAATGCACATTAGCAGAGTTGAGAACCCATCCAACTATTCTGGAGTGCAATTTGGAACTGTCCAAAGGACAACCAAACTGTGTATACCCTTTGATCCAGCAATATCACTACTAAGTCTGTATTCCCCAACAAAGGAAAAGAACCTACAAATGCAAAGATATTTATAGCAGTCCTTTTCATGGCAAAATATTGGAAATTGAGAGGATGCCCATCAACTGGGGAATGACTGAAAAAACTGTGGTATATGATTTTAATGGAATACTATTATACAATAAGAAATGATGAACAGGAAGATTTCAGAAAAACATGGAAAGACTTGTACAAACTGATGCAAAGTGAAATGAGCAGAACCAGGAAAACATTGTACACATTGTCAACAAAAATGTGTGATCATCAACTATGAATGATTCAGCTTTTCTCAGCAACGCAATGATCTAAGACAAGTACAAAGGATTCATGAAGGAAAATGCTATACTTAAACAGATAAAGAGCTAATGAACTCTGACTGAAGATCGAAGCATATTTTTTCACTTTTTCTTTCTCATATTTTTTTCCTTTTGATCTGTTTCTTTTTCCACAACAGTGATGAATATGGAAACATGTTTTACATGATAGCATATGTATAAACTAAATCAAACTGCCTGCCATTTTCAGAAGAGAAGAGGAGAGGGAGGGGAAAAAATTTGGAACTCAAAATCTTGTAAAAGTGAATGCTAAAAATTTTCTTGATATGCAATTGTAGGAAAAAATAAAATACTATTTAAAGCACAAAAAAAATGAGGAGGGACAAGTCAACCATATCTTCTTTCCTCTCCAGTTTGCACTTCTGATTCTGCTTAGCTTTCTCCACAATGCCTCTGCCCAAACTACTTTTATTTCACCTTCCTCTCATTTTTGGCTCCCTTCTACATGTGGTTTCCCTCATGAGAATATAATCCTTTTCTGCCTATTTTTATATATTTATATATAAATCTGTTTATATACATACACATATGTACACATAATTTATGTACATATATATACATCTGTATTGCATATAAAATCTATTTATACATTCTTTCTGTTTATATTTATATTCCTGCTGCTTAGCAGTGTCTAGTACATAGTATGTGTTTTAATATGCACTTGTAAACTTGTCCTCTTCTTTGTCTCACCTTCCTCATTGGAAAATGATGGTCTGTAACTTCCTTTCATGCTCTAAATCCAAGACCCTATGATCCCATGATAATATGACCTTTCAGTTCCTTCTACTTCATTATCATCCCACCGAGAGGAAGTGAATCTACCTTTCTGAGACACAATGAACAACATAATTCAGGGGGCTGCCATCTCCTCCTGTTGCTCCCTGTCACAAAGTTCTTTCTTTTTCTAAAGGTCTTTATTGCTTCCAATTGTTAAGATGCATTTTTGAAATTGTTTCAGTAAAGGTGCTAAATATAGCAATTTCATTAAGAAAGAGTGACTTCTATATAAAAAATGCTTAAATTTATCAACTACAATATTCAGTTAGAGATAGAATTTAGAGCCCTAGGCTAATGCTGTACAAAAATTACTTTAGAGAGAAACAAAAAAGGATAATAACTATAATAAGAGCTTTTTTCCTCCATAATTTTGACTAGGTTCAGTTGGAGGTTTTCTTGCCTTTTTTTCCCCCTACCGCTACTGTAAGCTTCATTTTCAATCAAGATAAGGTCAGATTGAAGTACCCAAGAAAGAGAGAAAAAGCTAAAACATTTGAAAATTGATACTGCAGATCGAAAGGCTCAAGGAAGTAACCATATTAATGAAAACTAAAAAGGACAGAGATGGTATCACCAAGCAGTGAAAGGAAGATATGATGAGTTGTGTGAGGTTTTCAGGGATCAGATGATGAGGGCAGAAATCAAATTGGGTTCACTTTCAGAAAGAGCAGATTGAACCAGTGATTGCTAGGGTGTGATGTGCATTAATGAGATAAAAGCTTCTGAATCATTTCACAACACTCAGAGAAGAAGAGTCAGGAGAAAGGAGGAAAAATTGAATTCAATTCAACAAATATCGACTGAGAATCCACTAAGTTTAAGGACCTGTGTCAGGCACCAGAGATACAAAGATGAAAAATAATAGTCCCTATCCTAGTTGATCTTGAAATCTAGAGATGGGGTCAGGGTGGGGGACCAGGGTTACTCTGCTGAATTTGGAGTGCTGAACTTGGGCTCATAGGACCTGAATCTAAATCTTACCTCTGTCTATGTGACCTTAGGCAAGTCATCAAATTTCCCTTTCAACTCTAGTATGGTTCTGTTAGGCTATGAAAAGGTAAATAACTATAGTATAAATTAGAACATGTTTAAGTGCATAGGATAAATTCTACACAACAGTGTGAAGCATTACAAAATCCTAGAATTTGATAATGGAAAGGGACTTAATCAGACATCTAATCTAACTCAAACATGAAAAATACCTCCACTATAGCCTTTAAAGAGGGAGAACCCATCACTTCTCAAGGTAGCCTTACACTTTAAGACACTTTTTAATTTTTAGGAAGTTTTTTTTCTCCCTAATATCAAGCTTAAATTGATATCTTTGCAACTTCTACCCATTGCTCCTGGTTCTGTGTCCTTGGACCAAACACACCTTATCAATCCCTCTTCCACATGACCTTCAAATACTTGAAGATAGCTACTGTGTATCATGCTGAGTTGTAGTCTTCTCTTCCTTAAGCTAAACATTCCTGCTTCCTTCAAGCTCACAATCTGATGCACAGGGGTGAGGGAACCCACATGTAAACAATATTTTTTGGTTACCACGCCACACCGCTGAGGTTTGGTGAGCTTACAATGCATTAAAACCCCAAGGTCTCTTTCAAAACTGCTATCAAACCATTCCTTCCATCTATCTGTACCTGTAAAGTTGATTTTTTGGCACCTCAGTTTAAAACTTTATATTTGTCATTATTGAATTTCATCTGATTAGGTTCAGAAAAATATGCTGGTCTTTCCTTCTCCCTCAACTGCTAGTGCCTTCTCTCTAAGAATACCATCTATTTATTATATATCTAACTCTATATCTATGGAGAAGTAGAAATGGGTTATAGATATGGGTGTACATATATATATATAATATATATGACAGAAATAGAGATAGGGAGAGGGAGAGAGAAAAGGAAATAGATATCTATCTATGTATATAGATATAGATGATACATAGATATAGATATATTATATACACATAATTGTCCACATGTTGTCTTCCCCCACTAGAAACTGAGCTACTTGAGAAACAGGACAATTTTTTTTGTCTTTATTTGAATTCCTAATGCTTGGCATAGTGTCTGGTACACAGCAAACACTTAATAAATGCTTGTTAAAGTGAATGAATATTTGAAAAAACACTAAGTGGCTACAAAGTGCAAAGCACTGGAAATATAAATAGAAAAGCAAGGAAGTCCCCATTTTCAAGTACCTAACTTTCCAATAATAGGAACGAACCCACATATATGGTAAGTGTCAGGTTCTCATTTTGAGTTTCTATGTGGACATGACCTGCTACTCCATTTAAACATTAAGCTTCTTTTTTTTTTTTATTCCATAAATTAACCCATTTATTGTTGAACTATGGGCTACAGATATTTGCTAAGAAGATTTTACTGGTCTTTCAATTCCTTCAGTCTTCTGATGGCAGATTTGACTGTGACTGCAGAGGTGGTATTGTATGTCCATGCTCCACCAGCTACTGTTTTCATACAGGATCCACAATGCCAAATACCCACTGCACGTCTCTTCATTTTGGTCTTGCCACAGAAGGAGCAGGTATACTTGGCATGCTGGCTAATTTCAATTTTCTTCACCATTTTTCTGAGGGATGCACCATAACGTGTTCCATATTTACCAACGATTCCGACCTTCTTAGTACGTTTAGCCATGTTGCCAGTTTCGGGGCTGGAACCCGGAGAGGAAAGAAGGGAGGGTGCATGCGCGCTTTCAGAGCCTGAGACTGGACGTGACGTCCAAACTTCTTGAATGAGAGACTGGGGTTAGATCTAACACTACTTATATACTTGCCAAAGTGTTTACCATAGATCTGGGCATATAGTAGGCATTCACTATAAAATCACTGAAGAAAAACTAGTTCAATTGAATTGTTTACTGAGAATACAAATACTGATAACCTGACCCAGCTTCTCAGAAATAGTTATATGAGTAAATGTATCATTTTTAAAGTGTCACCAATAATGTCTTTTCTTAAAAAATAATCATAAATAAGAAGCAGAACCAAGATGGCAGACTGGTAGGAAGCTGTACAATTGAGCTCTACTTCACAAAATTCCTAAAAACAAATCTAGAAAATTTACCAGGATGAATCCTGTTGGGGAAATCCAGAAAGGTCATAGTAACTAATTTGTCCTACCACTTCAGCAAAACAAAACTGACCGAGAAGTTTGGAGTACAGATGGAGATGAGGTAAGAGTAGAAGCTCACTGGGCACATAGCACTCTAGCCAGAGAGAGGCTGTGTACATGAGTATGAGGAGGTCCCCAAACCATACCAGAGTACCACCAGACCTATATAAGGGCACAACAGAGACAGGTACAAACTGGCAGCTTTGCAGTATACTACTCACTTCCAGGAAATATAGCCGTTAGCCTAAGAAGCAAACCTGTATCCAGGAGGGTACTCTCAGGGAGGGTGACCTAGGATGGTGTACCAAAAAAGGAGAAAGTTCAGAAGAAAGGAACAGGTTGTAGCTCCAAGTCCAGGAGGACAGTGGGATTTCAGTTTTAGCATCTAGCCTAGACCACATAGAACTACTCAGGGCAGGAATCCCAGACTAAAAAAAAAGTCTACAATTCTATCACTCTGAACCAAGAAACTTTTTTAGCTGGTTGACAGAGGCTGAGTCCAGTAGCCATATATTATTATCCAAACTGAAACCCAAGTCGGAAACTTGTAGAGCTCAGATCGGGGTGGGGGTGGGTAGGGAAGCAATCAGGCTTTGCCCTAGATCAGATCATTTTGGAAGCACTAAAAGCTTGCAGGTTCCCAGCTTTTCTCTGAGACTGTGGAATAACACAATATTCACTACCTCAAAGAAAGTAGAGAAAAGATTAGCCCAGACTTTCCCTCCAGAATTTCCAGTCCAGCCTGAATATCAAGTCTGAAATCAGAAAGAAGCCTGGAAGTAGGGGGGGTGGAGGGGGAATCCCACCATAAAGAGTTATTATGGTGGAAGGGAAGCTCCAGGTACAAAACCAGAAAAAAGGAATGACTCACGCTATCTACAAGCAAAGTACAAGCAAAAATTCAACTAGAATTCTTGAAAGAGATGAAGAATTTTTAAGAGATAATTTTTTTTATAAATGAAATGAGAGTGCTGAAGGAATAATGGGAGGGAAAATAAGAGCTATAGAAGAAATGGAAAGGGAAATAATAACTTGGCATAAGTACAAAACTATGCCTAAGTAACAAATGCCTGAAAACCAGAATGGACCAAAGAAAAATGACTTTCTAAAACAAAAAAAAAAAATTAAAACAAAGTGAAAAGACTGAAAAATAAATAAGAGGAAGCTTAAAGTATCTCACAGCAAAAACAGCTTGACCTAGAAAAGACAATGAAGAGAAAAAAAACCTAAAAAATTTTGGATTATCTGAATGGTGCATGAGAGAGAGAGAAAGAGAGAGAGAGAGAGAGAGAGAGAGAGAGAGGAAGGGAGGGAAGGAGGGAGAGAGAATAATCCAGCTATTTTAGTTCAAGAAATCTTCAATAAAAACTGCCTAGATGCTGTAGAATCCTAGGGCAAGGTAGAAATAGAAAATTCCACCAGTCAGTCCTAGAAAGAAATCTCAAAATGAAAACTTCCAGGACCATTATAAACAAAATCTAGAGTTTCAAGTTCAATGAAAAAATACTACAAGGAGTCAAACCAATTACAAAGGAATCATAGTATCACATGTAATTTAGTACCCACCACACAATAAAAGAGTGGAGAACTTGGAATATGATATTCAAGAAGGCAAAATACATATTCTTACAGTCAAAAATAATTTACTGGGCAAAACTGAGTACAATATTATTTGGTGGGGTAGGAGGAGGTGGAATGAACCCCTAATGCAATAGAGGACTTCCACACAATCCTGTTGAAAAGAATAGAGTGAAAGAGGATTCTGGTAAGATGGTAGAGTAGGTCAGAAAATTCCGGACTCTCAAGATTTCCCCCACAAATGAGTTAAAATAGTACCTTAGGGCAAGCAAAGTGTGGGTGAGATAAATAAGAATACCGCACAACCTGGGTCTTCCTGGGACAATTTGAGAAGATACAAAGAAAAATCCAACGACTAGGTTTGGTCTCTGTGAAGAGCAAATACCTCAAGGCTAGGTTCCATTTTAACTATTAAGTGGCAAGCCCTAGGGGTTAGTTGATTTGAGAGACTGCCTCACCCTCAGCCAGAGGAACTTTCACCCCTGGGGACGGTGAGGAGAGGTGGGTGTTTGAGGCCCAGGAATATTGAGGAAACATCTGCTGATAAGGAATGCCCAAACCAGTTGTGCTGTGGACATCAGGGGCTGGGGAGGAGAACAAATAGGGGCAGAAATCCCCTACCTGCAGGTACTTAGAGAAAGCTGGAGGTGTGGCTTTGGTTCCAGGCAGGTGGGGAGAACTGAAGATCTGGGGCAAGAAGCACCATTTCCCATAACCCAGGGCTAGAGGTGATTACAAAAATTAAGCTATTACCACAAAAAAAAAAAAAAAAAAAAAAAAAAAAAGCACAGGCAAAGGAGAATGAATCCAACCATAGAAAGTTCTTATGGGAATAGAACTGACTGGGGTTCATCTTCAGAGGAGGATATTGATGTAAAGAAATCCCCAAAGAGTAACATCAAATGGTTACTTGCCCAAAAAGAATTCTTAGAAGATCTTTAAAAAGAGTTTAAAAACAAAATGACAGAGATGGAGGAAAAACTAAAGAAAAACTAAGAATAATCCAAGAAAACAAGAAGGTTATAAAAGGAAAGTCAACCAGTTAGAAAAGGAAATTCAGGATCTTAAGGAAGAAAATGACACCTTGAAAATTAGAATTGGGTAAAATGAAACCAGTGAAATTATAAGAATAAAGAAATAATTAACCAAAATATGAATAATGAAAAAATAGATGACAAAATGAAGTATCTTATAAGAAAAACAATAGACTTGGAGAATAGATCAAGAAGAGAAAATATAAAAATCATTGAACTGAGAGTTATGATAAAAAAGAAGAATGTTGAAATAATTAAAGAAAATTGTCCTGAAACATTGGGAGGGAGGCAGTGGTAGAAATAGAAAAAAATCCATCAATCATCACTTAAAAGAAAACCTGTAAGGAAAACTCATAGGAATATCATAGTTAAATTCTGAAATGCCCATTTAAAAGATAAAATATTAACAGCATCAAGATTAAAACAATTTAAATATGGTGGTGTCACAATTAAGACTTACACAAGACCTAGTAGCAGAGATGTTAAAGGACCACAGGTCTTGTAACATAATATGTTAAAGAGTGAAAGAATTGCGGCTCCAGTCGAAAATATCACCCTACAAGGTTAAGTATTATTCTAAATGAAAAAAATATTTGGACATTTGATAAACTCTCAGACTTTCAAAACTTTATTTTTAAAAATCCTGAACTTAACTGAAGATTTGACATACAAGAACCAAGAGAATTACAAGGTATATACCAAAGACTGAGTATAAGGGATTCATGAGGACAGACTGTTTACTTAAATTTTTTATATATAAAATGTAAAATAGATGTCTAAGATTCTTATTAATAATAGGATAAGGCACATAAGTAAGATTGGGGAAAACCTGAGTAGGATATGAATTTGAAAAATAAAACCATTTAGGAACAGCTAAAAAGAGTAATTATTTTATACAAATGAGGTGCAAGAGGAAGAATTGATACAGAGTGGGGGAGGAGGGCAGGTAATTTTGTTCATGACCTTGATAATGAGAGGGTTCAGAGGGGCCACACATATCCACCTACTTTCATTGGGAGTAGGTTTAAGAGGGAATAATACACATCTATATTTAGAAGAGTATAAAAGCCTTCTAAATTCAGAAGAAATAAAACAGTAGGGATAAAAGGAGCAGGGAGAGGAAAAGGGAAAGATCTTTAGAGGGGAGGGGCAGGGAATAGGTAAAAGGGGGTATAGAAGGGTGTTTAGATTTATGGGAATGGGAGGAGAGGGGAGGGATTCTTGGAGGGGGGTAGGTAAGTAATAGGAGGGCAAGGTAGGGGGTAGAAGTAAAGTAGAAAAAGGACAAGGAATAGGATACAAGAGATATGCACAAACATAAAAAACAAAGATCAAGAGTAGACTTGTGTTTGGGAAAGTATATGTGTGTGTATGTATATGTGTATACTCGTATGCATATAGGTATGTATATCTACAGCTATAGAGAACCATATCTAAACTTTATTACAGCCTTCTAGGGGGTTGGAAGGAGGGGAAAAATAACAAAGTAAAAAAAGTGCACAGCAGAGAAAGAGCTTAGACGGAAGCAAGGAAAAGATGGGCAATTTTCAACACAAGTATTATTTATCAAACAGGCTTTCTTGAAATAAAAAATTATCGTTACATAATTTGAATCCGCTCTTATGTTCTGCTATGCACATGAAATGCTTTTTTCTTTGTATTTAAATTCTGATATTTAAGTCTATAATATGTTTTTGGCTCTTTTCTCTATTCTGTATTTGTGTTCCTGGGTTAGAGTCTAAAATAAATTTTTTTTAAAAGAAAGAAAAGAATTCAGAGAAACTTTGAAGTTCAAACATAGGAGTGAAGAGAAATATAAAAAGATAAACATGAATGCACAATAATAAAGGACTAAATAAGGGTACAGTACTTAAATTAAATATTAAGATATGGAGAGGTGATATATGTGTCCCCTCTGAAGTCTATCATCATCAAGGTCATCAACAGAATCTAATTAGACAAGGCCTGGTCCGAGTGGTTCTCTTATATCGCAAAGGTTTTATAAAAATGTGTGTGTGTGTGTACAAATATATATATATATATATATATATATATATACACATATATATATTCCCCAGTTACATATTAAAACAATATTTAATATTTTTCAAGTTTTGAGTTCCAAATTCTATCCCTGCTTCCTCTTCCTTTCTCCCTCCCCAAATCTGACACACTATGTTTTGATGATCTTAAGACTAGAAAAAGACGGGAGGAAGAATATACAGTAGGGAAAGAGAAAGTGAAAGAAAAGATAGAGAAAATCATCTCACATAATCAGGGTATAAAGTGAGAGATAGCTATGTAAATAGAGATGTCCTAGGGGGTGGTGATAGTGACTGATACTTGAATCTCACTTTATCTAAAATGGTGAAAAGAATGAAGAACAAACACAAACGCATGGAGTTGGGTACAGAAAGATATTTCACTCAGCAGGAAATAGGAGGGAAAGAGAATAAGGGGAAAGTGGGAGGCAAAAAAGGAGGGCATATTCAGAAAGTGAGTAATCCTAAGCAAAACAAACTCTAAAGATGTACAAAATATTTATAGCAGCTCTTTTTGAGGGGTCAAAGAATGGGCTTCTAAGCAGCGTTCATAAACTGGGAAACAAATGAGCAAGTCAGGGTATGTAAATGTGACAGATTACTATTGTGTTATAAAAAATTATGAAGGATGGGTTTCAGAGAAACCTAAAGAAGACTTCTATGAACTGATACAAAGTGAAATAAACAGTACCAGGAGAACAGTTTATAGAATGAAAATAATACAGTCAAGGTAGGCAATTTTACAAGACTCAGGAACTCTCATCAGAAAAATGGCAAAACAATTCCAGACTAGTTTTGATGAAACATACTACCTACCCACCTCCTGAAAGAGAAGTGAAGGACTCAGAGTACAGAGTCCAAATTTTTTTTGGACATGGCCAATATGAAAATTTGTTTTGATTTATGATATATGTAATTAATGATAGGTTTTTTATTCTTAGTTGAAG
This sequence comes from Bettongia penicillata ogilbyi, assembly GCA_023548195.1. NCBI lineage: Eukaryota > Metazoa > Chordata > Mammalia > Diprotodontia > Potoroidae > Bettongia > Bettongia penicillata. Next base: position 1,638,737 of record JAJHZJ010000366.1, read on the forward strand.
AGAGTATGAGAGAGTAAAAAAGTAAATATTTGCTGATGGAAACAAACAAAATATTTAAAAAAGAATAAAATCTACCTTGAGGCTTTAAAGACCAGAAAAGAATTGTCGTGATTTTTCAGTGGCCCTCTTTTGAGTCACCAAGAGCCTATCACTAGGGAAATGGTGAGTATGAACCATTTAATTTGATAAAATATTTTATTCTGCATTTTTAAGACATCTTGATTAGTTAATCCCTGGAATACAAGGCTTTTCTGCAGCACAAAACTAGTTTCCACTAGAGAAAACTACATGATTAACACTGATATTATGGTGCAGATATTGCTAGAGAGAGCAGGACCAAACTCCACTTATATGTAGACCTCTAGATCCCCAACAACTAATTAGATAAATGTCAGAATCCAATGGAAAATTTCTTTACTTTCTAAGTACTTCTTGTTGTTCAGTTATTTCGATCATATCAGACTCTTTGTGACCCCATTTGGGTTTTTCTTGGCAAACATACTAGAATGGTTTGTTATTTCCTTCTCCATTCTACAGATGAGGAAACTGAGGCAAATGGGATTAAGTGACTTGACCAGGGTCAAACAACTAGTAAGTGTCAGACTAGATTGAAACTCAGGAAGATAAGTATTCCTGACTCCAGGTCCGACAATCTATCCACTATACCACTGAGCTGCCTCCAAGTATAATATAGTTAAAATTCTAATAAATAGTCATATTTCAATAGTAAAGACATTGAGTACTGAGACAGGAACCAAATATTTCTATAGAATGTGTATCTAGTCTCAAAATAAGTATTTTTAAAGATCCTACTAACTAGCCCCAAAATGCAGAACCCCATATCAAATTCCCATTCTAATAGACTACATAGTCATTTACATGTTGTGCAGTCTATTAGAATGGGAGCACCTTGAAGACAGGGACAATTTATTTTGCCTTTTGATATCCTCAACATACAGTAGTTCTTGTCACATAATAAATACTCAAATGTTTATTGATTAAATAGTGTAACTGAATTAATAATCTAAATAACACTTTCCCTACTCCCCACCTCCCTTAAAAACTCATCATTGGTATCAATGGGAATCTGCATTTTGGGGCTAGTTAGTAGGAAAGTTGCATGAAAAAATGGAAATGATAAAGACAAAAATGGTAGGGACTTAGAAGTAGAAGAGATTAAAAAGAGGTAAGAATACACAGAAGAACTATACAATAAAGATATTAACATCACTGATCTAAATAGAGCCAGACATCCTGGAGAATGAAATCAAGTGGACCTTAGGAAGCACTACTAACAGTATGGTTACTAGCTATTTAAAACCTTAAAAGATGATGCTGCTAAAGTGCTGCACTTAATATGCCAGCAAGTTTAGAAAACTGGACAGTGGTCACCAGACTTGGAAAAGATCAGTTTACATTTCAGTCCTAACAAAGGGCAATGTCAAAAAGTGTTCAAATTCCTGAACTGTGCTCATTTCACATGCCAGGAAAGTTATGTTTAAGATTCTGCAAGTTAGGCTAGAATTAATAGAAGAGCAGGCTGGTTTTCAAAGAGAGAGACGAACTAGAGACCAAATTGCCAATGTTTACTGGATTATGGAGAAAGCAAGGGAGTTCCAGAAAAACAGCTACTTCTGCTTCATTAACTACACTAAAGCCTTGAACTGTGTGGATCACAACAAAATGGGGCAAGTCCTCAAAGAGATGGGAGTACCAGGTCATCTTACTGTCTTGTGAGGAACCTTTTATAGGGCAAGAAGCAGTAATTAGAATGAAACATGGAACAACTGATTGGTTTAACATTGGAAAAGTAGTAAGAGAAGGCTGTATATTGTCACCTTATTCATTTAACTTGTATGCAGAGTACATCATATGAAATGCCAGTCTGGTAGAATTTCTTATTTACCTATTATTACAAATAATTTATTTAATATTATAATTAATTGATCTTTAAATGTACACCTGTAAAACAAACTCAGGAACTATAGAAACAAAAATGTATAAATAAAATCAGATTTACATAACTGGAGAAATATTAGTTGTTCATGAGTAGGCAGGGTCAATGTAATAAAAATGACAATTTTACCTTAACTAATTTACCTATTAAATGATATCCCAATTAAGTTTTTAAAAAATTTACTGAATTAGAAAAAACATTAACAAAATTAAAAAAATTTAAGGAAAACAAAAAGTCAAGCATATCAAAGGAAAAATGAAAAAAAGTATGAAGGAAGGAGGTTTAGTAGTATCAGATCTCAAATTGAATTGTAATACAGTAATTATCAAAAGCATCTGGTACTGGCTAAAAACAGAAAGGTAGATCAATGAAATAGAGTAGACATACAATTTATAGCAGCAAATAAACATTAAAAAAAGCCTTATATTTGACATGAGTAAAGACAAGATTTTGGGATAAGAATTCATTATTTGGTTAAAAAAAACTGAGAAAACTGGAAAGCAACATGGCATAACCTGGGCATGGACTAGTGTCTCACATCATTTATCAATATAAGATCAAAATGCATACACAATCTAGATATAAAGACAGATTTTACAAGAAAATGAGAACACAGAACATATTTATCAGACTTATGAATAGATGGATAATTTATGAATGAACATGAGATAGAAAGCAAAATTAGTTGTAAAATGGATAATTTTAATTACATTAAATACAAAATTTGTACAAATAAAACAAATATAGTCAAGATTAGAAGGAAAGCAGAAAATTGGGGGATTATTTTATAGACAGTTTATCAGACAAAGGTCTCATATCTAAACTATATAAAGAATTTTGTCAAATCTATAAGAATAAGAATCATTCCCCAATTAATAAATGATCAAAGGATATGAATAGGTAGTTTTTCAATGAAGAAATCAAAGTAATTTTTAGTCATATAAAATGCTCTAAATCATTGAATAGAGAAATATAGATTAAAACAACCTTGAGATATTTTACACCTACCAGATTGGCTAAAACAATTGAAAAGTGACAATTGTTGGAAAGGATATGGAAAAATTGGAACACTAATGCATTGATGGTGGAATTGTAAAATGAGTCATCTATTTTACAGAGTGATCTGGAATTATGCCCAAAGAGGTATTAAACTACCTATGGCCTTTTTGACTCAGCAATACCACTATTTGGTCTTGCTAATCGAGGGTTTCACTGTAGACAAGAGCAGACACAAGAAAACCAACTGAGCAACCAGTCTCCCCAGAAATGCTACACATCGAAGAGGATATTAGGGTCCCAATGTATCAAAGTTGTGTGTTACTTTGGTCATAGTGAGTCCTCATATGAATGTCTCACTCTCATAATATTCCAGGTTTGTGCCTACTTTTTCATAGGCCCCCTGTATATGTGTGGGACTCACTAAACTTAGGTTTAGGGGGAAGAGGGAAATGTTTTGTAGCTATTCTTCGAACTGTGCCACCTTAATAAATGACTGCTAAAAGCTCATCATACCGATTGATAAAATTAATGGGATATATACAAGTCTGGGATCATGAGCTATAATTTTAGCAGTAATCATCCACAGGGAAGCATAGATCCTTGAGACTAGGAGCTGTCCCCTGGCAAAGGAGTACTACACAGAAACATTCTTTCTATATCTGCTTGGTTCTCTGAAATGCTGGACAAAGTTGTTGGTGAGTGAGAAGAAAAGAATTCAGACCTGTAATCATCAATCCCAACATTTATATAATCATTCATATTTAAATAGCAGGGACTGACCATGTTTACATAGGATGTTATATAAAAAAGAGTAGAGCCTTCATATAGGTATTATTTTAGTAAAAAGCAATATAAAATAGAAATAAAATTCTTCCAGGTTCATAAGTTCTAACCTTGAAAACGATTACTTCATTATTTTTATAAATCCCAAATTCTTACTTTTTTCTTTTTCCCTAAGAATGAAACTCTAGATTTAGCTGCTTCTATCCCATCTCTTCTATTAGGAAGGGGAAAAAAGTTTTCCCTTTATTCCACACCAGCAGCAAACTTTGTTCCAGATGGCAGTGTCTAAGCTAAGGAAACAGTGTATTTAATGAATTTTAAAATTAAACTGGAGAGATGTGCTTTGACAGTTGTAGCAGGAGAATATAATTCTGAAAATGTATTTTTTTCCACTAGAAGTTTTTATTACTTAATATAATTTTTATTTACCATGTCAAACTTTTCCGTTTTCATTTTCCACAAGGAAAAGAAAACTATTTTTTTTTCTTCTTTGTGTCTGCAGTATTTTAAATATGAAAAGCTTCAGCCACATTAAGCTTTGTGATGGGTGCTATCTACCACAGTTCCAATGCAGCATGCATGACATGAAACATGACCACTTATACCTTTTTATTGATCTCTATGAATCCACCCCTGTAAGAAGTATTGCCAGGTTTTTTCCATATTTCTTTGAGGAATCACTATAGAAAGAAGTTATAGGAAGAAGAGGAAGTTTTTCAACCAAATTAAAGATGAAGTATCGAAAGAGATGACGATTGCCATTCCATCCTCAAATGAGTGGGGCTGGGTATGAGAAGGGGTGGAATGGGAAAGTCCTGTTCAGACACTAGACTTGGATAACCCATTTCCCCCTCTTCTCCTACACCTCTAAGAAGAGGAAGACTAATGGTTTCTGCCCATTCTTCCCACTTCCTTTGTTATCTTTTTCCTCTACCCCACTGAAATTCAATACTCTCAATCGACTCTCTAGTTGACTAAAACCACCTATTTTATTCCTTTACCCATTCTTAACCTTTTCTGCAGTAACCCAAGTTCCATGATTTCCTCTCCTATCCCCTTCCTCTCTCAATGTAACACAGGGTTGATGCTTTATACCTAGGAGGGACATCTACAATCTAAATTAATGTCTAATTGTGTTATTAAAATCAAGGATGCCCTCCCCATCTACCTCCCATTCCAATTCTACTTTATCTATATAAAGAAAATATTTCAGAACACATTTCTTAGACAGAATCCTAGTAGCCAAATCTTATTCCAGTCAAAAGATTTGTCAGTGTATCTATTAACCCAAAATAAGTCCCCAAGGACTCATAATTGCCAGTAACATATACAGAAAGCTAGTCTCTACAGGACAGACAAGACTAGAGAATTCTGTCCTGTACTAGCAACCATAGCACCTGGCCTAAAATAAAGGTCATGCAATCCCTTACCAGCTGCAGGGAAATTATCCCACAGATGACAGACCTGAAAAATTCTCACATGCTGCCAAACACCCACAGAAAAAATGTTCTGAGAAATCTAAACATACAGAAGAGTGAGTCTACAGAACAATAGCCATCAAGTCATTGAACCATAACTTTAAATATCGGTCAGATTCATTTTTCCATGTTTTATTGGATTACATTTCTAAATAGTCTATACTGAGTCTTCACAGTGGGTTCCTCATAGAGAATGGGCATCCATTCACATTTTTACAAATTAAATGTTAATTATAAATTAGGAAGCACTATTGTCTACAAAAAGTAAAAGGGAATGGACAAACACAAAAGAGTGAGAAATATGGACCTTAACCTAAAACCTAGCCAGTTTAAATATCAACTGTTCATTGATCTCATCCAGCACCATCCTGCCTTACTGCTTTTGCTCAGACTTGACATCTATGCCTGGAATCCCCTCCATCTCATTCCTTCCAACCTGAACAAGTCCATGCCTTCTCTACTCTGACCATCCTCCCTATAAGTACCTCCTCCCTATATGTAACTTGGATTCTGCCCCTGGGTCCCTGGCTATGACAGTGAGCTTTTGTCTTGTCTTACTAGGGCCTAGGCCTCCATGTCACTTCCAGATTTGCTCCATCCTCACTACCTACCACCTCCCCTTTGTTTTGGTTTTTTTTTTCTCCTACTACTTGAAAATAAACCTCTTGACGGCAAGTACTGTCTTGAATGCTTTTACTTATATCCATAGAGCTTAGCACAGTGTCTAGCACAGAGTAAGTACTCAATAAATATTTTGTCTGTCTATCTAGCTAGCTCGCTAGCTAGTTATTTGTCCCGCTACTGAAATCCTACTCTTCCTTCAAGGCCATGATCAGAAGCCACAAGCTTGGGGAGCCTCCCTTCCTTCTCTGAGTTCAAAGTATTGTCTCAAGTTTTCTTTGAGTACTTTGTCTTGTTCTTACTTTTGATCTCTTTCCATTCTAGTTTGTATCATACTTATTTGTTCATACTTAACACCTCTCCCATAAGATTTTATTTTCCTCAAAGATGGGGACTAGGTGATTAAAAAAATTATTGTGTGGTAAGACTTAGCACAAGGTCTTGCACATAGCAGTCGCATTCTTGAGTCTTGATTGGGTTGAATTGGATTGAGTTGAATCATTGCAAAAATGAAGCAGATTCCGTGTCCTGGGTCTAAGGGGAAAAAGCATCAACAGCACCTTCACTTTGCATTGCTATAGCAAGTAGGAAGCAAGAAAGAAGTAGGCATGGTCTGAGCCACACCCAGTAAATGAGAAAGAAGCTGTTCAATAATTCCCGGAGTCATAATATAAGAATGGGAGAAAAATTCAAAGACTTCTATGTGTAAAAAGTTACCATAAATCAAAATTAGAGAAACACAGAAAAAAATATCTGTTACTCTATGGATAGAAGAAAAGCTCATGACCAGACAAAGAATATAAAGGATCACAGAAGATAAAATGGACAGTTATGACTACAAAAAAATTTTAAAATCTGATAAATCTAAGATTAAAAGAGAATAGATGATTTTTAAAAATTTCATCCAGTCTCTCTGGTAAAGATGTCATTTCTAACATACATAAAGGAATTGATTTAAATATATAAGAAAAAAAGCAATTACCCAACTGATAAATGCTCTAAGGATATGAACAGGTAGTTGTCAAGGGAAGGAACTCAGGCTATCTAGTGTCAAACGATAAAAATCTTCCAAATCACTACTAATTAAGCAATCCTGAGATTACAACTCATGCCTATTAGAGGAATGAAGTTGATAAAGAGGGAAAATGGTAAATGTGGGAAAAGTCACATTTTTACAATGTATATGTACATGCATGCACATGTATGTTTATATAATAGCCTGTATGTTTGATTTATGTATACATGTTATATGTGTGCTGTGGGTAGTTATGTATATGTGTGTGTGTGTGTGTGTGTGTGTGTATGGGAGAATATGTCCCAGGATTATAGGAGGAAATATTCCTGACTTCCGAAAAGTCATTATAGAAAACTACTTAAACGCATCAAATTATCAAGTCATATAGCTAATACCCTAGGAAATACTATTTCAACTAAAGACAAGTTTAACATTTAAGTAGAAACTACACAACCTGTGAGTAGACCAAGCTGCCTAAATGGGGGACCTAGCTAGCTGGGTAACTCTTTTCCTTTTCCTTTTCCCTTTCCCTTTCTTGTCTCCCCTAAAGTCTTGGATCCCTTGCACTCTGAAGCCCATGGATAGAACAGGGAAGGGTCCCTGCCCAACCTCCACTCAGTGTTTCATTTTGGACCCTCCTGGCTTGGAATGACCATCAATAGTGACAATTTCTCTTCTAAACAACAACCCTGAGACTCCTGACCCTCCCAGAGTGATTTATCCATTTATTTTCTTTTCTATTAAAGGGGCCATTCCCCTGACTACCTTTTAAAGAGGACTGTTCACTGAATGGGCATTACCTCACTTTAAGTGAGTACCCGAAAAGGCCTTAGCCTAAAAAGTCAAGCTCTCCTGTTGTACCCTCACTGGCTCCAGTCATCCTGATGAATATCTAGTCATTGGATCCGGATGGCTCAGGAGGAGAAAGTGAGACTGGCGAACTTGCACAGCCCTCCCTCACTCAAAACAAAGTCAAGTGCAAATCAAGTCATTATTTCTCTGATGCCATGGTCTTCTTCAAAAACGAAGGAGCCACACACAACACACAGCCTCTTCTTTTACAGTGACTCTCCGTAGCACCTCATACTTTCTCTTCATGTTTAGATTGATAGGTATCTTGGTGAATTAATGAATACATTTCCTCTCAAATCATACTTGACAATGAATATACATCTAAGCATATGTGCCATCTTAGCCACTTACAAGATCCTCAGAAATAATCAACTTTGCATTCAGGCCTAGCTCTTGTCACTGACAGCACAGTATGTAACGAATGCTTAACTTCCTGTCCTATCAGTCAGCATACTGTTACCTAACTCCACGTGATCCAGTCTTTCTTTTACTATTTCTCATTCCCTCAAATTTTAGTGTATCCCACATGCAGAAATAATTATTCTTATAGATCTTGGTTTTAAAAGAAAATCAAATTAGTTCTCTGAGGGAAGCAACTCAAAAGAAGTTTGACTTCCTCCTATTTCCAGCTAAGAAAAGATGTAACTCTAGCAATCAATGTAACCACTGAACAGAGGGATCCAGAAGACAGACAGTGTATCCTATAGAGCTCTAAAGATAACTTTTTAGAAGACCTGTAAACATCTTCTGGAAGAAGCTGAGGTTGCTTTAATTGGCCAAATAGAACCAGAAGAATAAAGATAAGGTCACTTGGTCTCCTTTGACAAAGGGTATATTGTTCTCATGTTAATTTCCATACACATGCATACTACAGTAGTTTTAACTGTTTTATATACATATTTATACACACTTTGCAGATACTTTACCTAAAATCCCACCCTTCCAGAGCTGGATTATAATTTCACTCAACGTTTTCTAATCAACTCTTCATTTTAGATCAGCAACTCCCACTTGGTTTCAATTCCAGGGATCATCATGCCTCCCCCAGGGCAAGTTTATCATCTAAAATCTCATCACCATGCAGATTGACTCAGTTTTTCATACTCAAAACCTTCTCTACTCCCTCAGATATCTCTCATCTCTGAAGGAAGGGTTGGAAAGTGGAGCAATAAACTCCTCCCAAAGCTTCCATTTTCCATCTTTGGTTCTGCTTGGTTTCTATTCCACAAAACATCTTGTCCTCAGGATGGTCACCCTTGGGTCCCTTTCTCCTTTGAACTACCCTTGGTGTACTGTCTTCCCCCAATAGATTGTAAATTATTTGAAGACAGAGATTTTCTTTTTCTTATTTGTATCTCCAATACAAAATAGGTCCTTAATAAATGTTTATTGAATTAAATTGGTTATTATATACTGGAAGAAGCGATAATAGACTTGTCCCAGATCTAAGAATCAGAAAAAAATTAGTCTCAGATTCCTCACTGAAATAGCTATAAAATCACTGGCATTTGCTTACCTTCTCTGAGCCTCACTTTATTGATTTGTAAAAATGGGCATATTTAATAATTGAACCTCACTTACAAATATGTCACCATTTCAGAGTCATAGATACAAACTCCAAGTTTTAACCTTGCTTAACTTAGACTATCAGCAACCAGTCTTCAGGAAAGGGTGGTCCTGCAGGACTAGGTGGTCACCAAAAGCCCAGCACTAATATTATCTCCCTAGTGCAAATCTCATCTCTCTATGATGCTGCAATAGGGAAGGATGTGAGGTGGCACTAACCCCATCTCTTCATTGGCATGTGTACCGACTGGGGCTGTCTTGCCTTTATACGGAAATTGTTACTCCTGTCTATAAGAGTGGCATGCAGTTTGAATTTTCAGTGGCAACACCCAACACAGACACCCAGTGCTACCTTTGGTCTTATTTTCCTGAGCATGTCTTTTTACTCAGAGGAAGGCCAAAGATTTTATTTTAACATAAGGCTATTATGAGAAAAGTATTGAAAGCATTATAAACGTGGAGCTTGGTTAACTGTAAGCTTCCTATTTTTCATTTTCCTATTTACAGAATAACATTTCTAAGTCACTTTGTCAATTTCATCACCTTAATCACTTTGCAGACAGAAGTTGCCTTTAGGTAACGTATTTCTTACTCATTTTTGTATAGCTCAGAGCCTTATGCAGTTACCTTAAACATGGTAGATGCTCATTTAATGTCTGTCGAATTAATTCAATTCTAAACAAAAATGATTCAATTCTTTTCCTGATGTTTGCAAATAATGCACAGTCCACAGGGTGGCTGCCATTAAAGTTGCCATAATTGCTCAACCATAAGTGCTTTGGAGAAAGAGAAGACATTAGACATATTCTCATCTTTTTCCCACTTTCTTTTTTTGACTTGTTTTGTTTTTATATTACAAACATTTATAAATTATTCTCACTTATGAGAGTTCTCTTATAACAAAGTAAAACATTTAGGCAAAACTAATAATAGAGTGACCTGAACTGAAAGTTAATGCGATGTTTCACATCTGTAGCAACCCCTACTTCTCTATTAAAAATAATAATAATAATAAATCAAATTTCTCTCACTCCTCTCACCCCACATCAGAAAAATCTAATTTCTTATAAATATATATGTGTGTATATATATATAGAGAGAGAGAGATAGCAAAAAAAAAAAAAAAATCTTCCTGATTGCTATACACAAAAATTTGTGTGTCTCATTCCATACCCTAAATTCACTGCCTCCCTGTAATGCATGTCATGTTTTATCATTGGTCTTCTGGAAACACAAATGGTCATTCATCACAGTTCTTACAGCTTTTTAAGCTGTTTGTTTTTAGTGTTGTTATAGTATATGTTGTGCTACTTTTTAAAAACCATTTTCTTGCAGTAAATATGTGAAAACAAAGCAAAGATAAGATCAATGAACTAAATTGTAGAAACAGAAATAGATCTAAGGACTAAATGACAATCCATGCTTCTATGTAATATTGCTTAATTCTAAATCTCTCCGGGCTTCTGTTTCTCCAGCTGTAAAAACTGAATTAGTTGTTTCTGTGGCATATTCCAATTCTAAATATTGTGATCCCATATTTTACCTTCACAGAGTCACACACTTTCAGTTAGAAGGGGTCTCTGCAGCAATCTTGCCCAACCCACACGGCAAAAGGACCCTACCCTACAACATACCCAATATGAATGTAGGACCGAAATACTAAAATTTATAGCATTGTAAACAATTAGAAGACTAGTAGATTATATCACCTTCAGAGGTATGGATAATTAATTCTTAACTAAATGCACAGTTCACAGGGCGGCTTAATCACTGCTTAGCTTTATCTAGCCCACAGTTTTAATTCTTGCTCACCTACCCGAAGTTCCAAATGTGAAAAAACACCTCATTGTTACCCTGCAGGCTTTAGAAAGCTTTGTGTTCATAAATCCTCAGGCTGCTTTTGGTTCTTCGAAGCCTGGGAGGACACAGGTCACAGCCTTAATAGCTTAATAATTCTTAACTAAATAAAGAATTAGAGGCCATCAAACATATAAAACAGGTCATTCTGATTACATAAAATTGAAAAGCTTTTGCTCATAAAAACAGATGAAAATAGGATAAGAAGGAAAGAGGTTGACTGGGGAAAAACTCCCTGATATCTACTCTCTCTGATAAGGGTCTGACATCCAAGATTAACAGACAACTAACAGGTATATATCAGACCAAAAGTTATTTTGACCGATAAATAAAAGGTCAAAAGTTATTAACAAATATCTCAAAACCAGAATTGCAAACCACTACCACATGAAAGAATGTTCTAGATCACTAATAGTAAGAGAAATTCAAGTGACATTATAGCCCATAACTTGGCAATGTTAAATCAATGTTAAAAAAAAGTTGTGGAAATATAGAAAGATTACTATGTTCTGAAGGGAGCTATGACTTAGGAAAAACTTCTGTGGAAAGTAATTTGAAATGGAGCAAAGTGGCTAAAATATTCATGCATTTTAACCCAGAGATTCCACTATGAGACATACTCCCAATAGGTGATCAAGAGCAAAAAAAAAAAAACAAAAAAAAACCCAACCATACATTTGCCTTAAAATATCAACAGTTTCTGTAGTTACAATTGAAATGGAAACAAAGTAGCTGTCCATTAATTGAGGAGTGTTTAAACAAACTGAAACACAATAATGCAATCAAATATTACAGCAAACATGAATACAGAGAAGCAAGGAAAGACATATATGAATTGATACAAAGTGAATGTAAACAGAACCAGAGAATAGATGGGAAAAGTAACTTTTACCCAGCGTCACAAAGGAATGAGCAGAGCTGGAATTCAAACTCCTCTTTTTTGTTTTTAACCCCAAAGTCTTTGTACCCTTTGCTGTAGTTCAGTCACGTCTAACACTTCATGACCGCTGTTGGGCTTTTCTTGGCAAACATACTGGAGTGGTTTGCCATTTCCTTCTCCAGCTTATTTTACAAATGAGGAACTGAAGCAAACAGGGTTAAATGACTTGCCCAAGGTCACACCAATAGTAAGTGTCTGAGGCCAGATCTGAACTCAGGAAAATGAGTCTTTCTGATTCACAGCCCTGCTCTATTTACTGTGCCACCTAGCTGCCCCAAAATAGTAGGAAAAGCATAATAACCAACATGTATATGGTACTTTAAGATTTGCAAAGTACTTTACAGATATTATTTCATGCAATACTCACAAACAGGAGAAACAGGATGCTATTATTATACCCATTTGACAGAGAGAGAGGAGTTAAATGACTTGGAGCATTCCAGAGTCCATAACTGCCTGAAATCAGATTCAATCCAGAGCTTCTTGACTCTAAATCCTATAGTCCTGTCCCTCTGCACCATGCTACCATTTAAAATGGTTTGGCTCTTCGAAGATTTCAGCCAAAGGCTAGAATAATCAATCAATTAAAAAAACAAACATTTGTCAGTGTGCCAGGCCCTGTGCATGCAAAAAGAGGTGAAAGATAATATCTACCCTCAAAGACCTGACAAAAGCTAGAAGAACTTCAAGTCCGAGATTTTTACGATATGTAGACAAGAAGCACTTTAGAAAGGGATGGGAGTGGGTTCAGGGAACCTATAAAGAAGGAGAAATGGGAAGCTACCTCTGTCACCTAGGAAACTGGATCCAGATTGAAAAGAATATGTCACAGCTTCTTTCTGATCTGACTACAGAGAAAAGAGGAAGTGAAAAGCCAAGTCCCTTGAGAGAGACTGAGAAGGAGGAAACAGTGACACACTTAGATGGTTCAGATCCCTTTATGCCCTTTGTTAGAGGGAATGCAGAAGGGTGAAGGCTGTGACCTGTGTCCTCCCAGGCTTCGAAGAACCAAAAGCAGCCTGAGGATTTATGAACACAAAGCTTTCTAAAGCCTGCAGGGTAACAGTGAGGTGTTTTTTCACATTTGGAACTTCGGGTAGGTGAGCAAGAATTAAAACTGTGGGCTAGATAAAGCTAAGCAGTGATCGATACAAAAGTATTACTCAAAGCATGAAACATTTCTTTTTGAGCCTATTGAAGTGAGAGGACTATTCTAATAGCTAATAGCATTTATATGTCACTTTAAGGTTTGCAAAGCACTTTGCATATGTCGGTGTCTCATTTGATTCTCACTACAACCATGAGGGAGATAGCATTATTATTTCCATTTTACAGATTAATAATTGAGATCGGGCACTTAGGTGGTACAGTGGATGGAGTGCCAGCACTGGAGTGAGGAACACTCATCTTCCTGAATTCAGACCTGGTCTCAGACACTTTCTAGCTATGTGACCCTGGGCAAGTCACTTAATTCTGCTTGCCTCAATTTCCTCATCTGTAAAATGAGCTAGAGAAGGAAATGGCAAACCACTCCAGTATTTTTGCCAAGAAAATTCCAAATGTGGTCATGAAGAGTCTCACACACACATACATACACACACACACAAAACACACACACACACACACAGGAAGAGTATACACTACTGGAAAACAACTGACCAACAAACACAAACTGAGTTTGAGAGATGTTAAGTGATTTCCCCAGGGTCACAGAGCTAGTAAGTGACTGAAGTAGGATATAAACTTAAGTCTTTCTGACTCCAAATGCAATACTTCATTCATTGTGCCATCTTCTTAGGATATACAAATGAGAGAACTACAATTCTAGCTTCCTTGCACTGACTTCCCTTTGCACTAACCCTCTTCCATAACTTCATTTACCCATCTGTGACCTCTTAGGAAAGTTTCCTGGAAGATGTAGTTTTTCATTTGGATTTTAAAACATGGTCAAAAAAGTCAACAGCTAAAGAGGAGGAAGGATATCCCAGGCTAAGGTAATGCCTGAGCAAAGGTACAGAGATCTGAGAATATGAATTTGAGGGCATATAGTTATCCAGATGGGCTATTTTAGAGTCTCTAGATAGTATAAGATAAGGCTTGAAGGCTAGGACACTATCTTATGGTAGAGGGCTTTGAATACCAAGCACAGGATTTTTTTTTTTACTTTATTCAGTAGATAATAGAAAGCTAACTGTAAAATTTCAATTGGAGGTATAACTTGATCACATCTTTTCAAAGGTAATATTTACCAGAAAGATAAATAATTGTAATGATAATTTGAAGCAGAAAATCTTTCCTATTCATTAATACGCCCATTAAGTCACATGGAGCCTGTGGTGGGAGCAGTTTGCTGAATGGGTGGAGCAAGGAGAGGCAGAGCTACAGCACAGCTGAAAGTCAGTCTTGAGAGCAGTCAGAGCTAGGAAGGATGCAGGCTCCTGGGAAGTGTGAGTGATTTTGTGATTGTGATTTTGTTTAAGAAAGCCTGCTTGTGATGAGTGTAATGGACCTGGTTCATGGGAAGCCTAGCACGGGGAAGGCTTGGGGATGGTGTTGTCCTCTGCATTGTTATTGTGTATAGATTTTTGTTGCTGTGAGGGATTGGGGTCTGAATAAATGTTTTGGTTCTGCCTTCCATGTGGAGAGTCTGTGGTACTTTGCGATGCTGAATTATAATTCTGAACTGCACAGTGATATTCATGGCTGCTTTGGGCACTGTGAATATTGCATTGGCACTACAATTAGACAAAAGGAAATTAAGGCTCAGCTGAAGAGCTACCTCCTCCTTGCAGTCTTTACTGCTCCCAACCCCCATAGCCCTCAAACAAAAGTATTTTCTCCCTCTTCCAATTTTGATAGAGCATTGTGTGGTTGCCTACCTTGCCCCTACCATGCCCTAACATGAATTATACTTAAATATTTTATTTCCCTCTAACTGCTAGTAGAAAGTACAATTATTATCCCTTCCATATCACAGGGCATTACATTAGGGGAGTGGGGCCCCCAAGATCTGGAAATATCACATAAAAATCTTTGATCTTCCCTTCATATCAGAGAAGTCTGAATTTTTTTTCTTTTTCTTTTATGGGGAGTTTATAGTACCTTATTGTAAAATTTGGCTTAAGTATTTTGTCATAGGCATTCTTTTCACAAACTTTAACTTTTCACTTATATTAACTTTTAAAAGAAATTGTGTATATTTATGGTATTAAAATGTAAAATATGTTGATACTATACAATACTATACATATATTTTATGCATTTCTGAATTGTTTCTAAACTTTTTCTGTGTCACCTGTTAGCCTTTGCATGTTGCCTGCAGTTTCTGCAAAACTCCCAAAATTTCCAATTAATTTCTTTTGACAACCTGACAATATCTCAAAATCATGATGGGAAAAGTTGTGATGTGGAAGGGATAATTGTAAACTTCTTAAAGACCAGAATTGGGCCATTCTTATCTTTAATCAACAGATACAGTGCCAAGTACAGTTCTTTCCCCACAGTAGGCATTTATTAAGTATTCCTTGAATTTAATGTGCTCTTTCATATGATTTTCTTTTTAATGGAAATTTATCACACAATAGATAACTCTCCTGCTGGTTCCTGAGGGTGATATTTGTCACAAGATCAGAGATGAAGAACTCTAATATGGCAGAACGTTTTGTAAACTTTGAAATATTAGTTCCTTGTCCTTTACCAGCCTGAGGGAGAGCACATCTTACAATTCTGGAGTTGAAAGAGTACTGGATTTGGAGTCAAAATACCTGAGTTCAAAGCCTATCTCTACTACTTAATCTTCGACTATAGAGGAATCCCAGTTGCTTTATCTATAAAACATGGAGGCCTACAATCCTGTGATCTTACTTCTAATATAGTCAGAATTATAGTCCAAAAAATATCTAGTAAAAGTCAGGTAGCAGTTGATTGAGAGTTTGACAACTATAGGTTCAGAGAAATTTTATTATCTTGCCAAAAGTTTTGAAAAATGAATAGTCAGAGTAGCTGCAATCATAATCTTAAATTTTCTTCTTGATGACAATATGAAATATGGATGGAAGAAAAACTGGAAATGGAATAAATATTGAAATCTCACAAGAATAACATAATGATGATGATGATGAAGATAATGATGATGATAAGCATTTATACAGTGCTTTAAGATTTGCAAGCACTTTACAAATATGATCTTATTTTTAACCTCATAACAGCCCTGAGAGGAAGGTACCATTTTTGTCATTTTACAGATAGGGAAACTGAGGCAGATAGCAATTAAATGATTTACTCAGGGTCACACACATAGTGACTAAGATTATATTTTAACTCAGATCATCTTTGCTCCAAGTCCAGTGCTCTATTCACTATGTCACCTTGCTGCCTATCATATATTCATATACTTATAATTCTCTTCCCCTTCTCTTGTCCCTCCCCCATCCTTACTCCCCTCTTTTCTCTCTCTTCTTCTCTTGACAGAGAGAGAGTGAGTGCGTATGTGTGTGTGTGTGTGTGTGTGTGTGTGTGTGTGCGTGCGCGCGCACGTGTATATAATGCTTGGATAAGTGTCTAACTGCCTTTCTCTTTGAAAATTTAATCAGATAGGGACTTCATCATTCTTATGGCTTACCTTTTCTAGGTGGACTAGAAATTGAAGAGTTAAAAAGTGCTAAACTCTGTAAATGGAGTTATAGTTTGAACCCCCAAATCAAGCATCTAGTATATAAACAATCATTTCCTTCATATCCTCATGCATACATGACAGTCATTCACAAACAATAGCTTCATTTTCAAATCAAGTACCTATATCATTTCAAATGCAGTTTATACTTTTTTCCCAAATCTGTTCTCAACAAAACCTGGGGATAACTTATAACTAGTATTATTTTTCAGTGGGTATTAAATATGTTTTTCCTTTCAAAGATATCTCCTGTTAAGACTTCATCTGTTACTAAGAGATAAAGTATACTCTTGACCAACACAGTATATGTATCTCTCTTTTGGCAATAGATGCAATCCAAAATATTTGATTTGAAAGTGAACCTCTAAAAGCAAACTGTACTTTTCTATGAATTCCACCATTAAATCAAAAAGTATTTCCCATCTCAGCCCCCACTAATAAGCCCATCAAAAAATCTACCAAAAGTAGCTGAAAATTTTTGTTGGAGATGAAAACATGGGACAAAATGATGCAGTTGAGAGTCCTGGATTTGCAATCAAAACCTGGATTTGAATCAGGGCATTGCCATTTACTTACTGTGTAAACTTGGACAAATCACAAACTCTCTGGGTCTCATTTGTCTCCTCTGTAAAATAAGGAAGTAGTACTAAATACTCTTTAAGCTACCTTCTAGCTCTAAATAAATGAGTCTAATGGGAGAACTGCCTTTGCCTGAAATTCTGCCCTCAACTCAGAAGAAGTTTCTTGCAGAACCCATCTTTTTTGATTCTTGTTGGTAGGTTCCTCCTCAAGACTGGCTCTTGCCTGGACTCATTCACACTAACTTGCGGTTATACTGGTCCATATGCTTTTAAGAGTCACTTAGTAGCAAATAATTTCTTGGGCAATGGTGATTCTTCCTGATTGTACTACTTTCTATAGTCTCCTTTCCATGGACCCATTCTCAGACCATTACACCCAAATGGAATCTTACACTCCATCCCTGACTCAGACTAACAAGGTCTTTTTCCATTATCTTTTCTGGAAACTAGACCTCCAAGCTCCAGAGATCGTCTCTTCATACATGTCCCCCTCAAAGGTTGATTCTCTCACTCCCTTCCCCACACCCGCTTACATATGCTCTTCCCCATTTCAAAAATAAGCTTCTTGAGATCAAGGGATGTTATGGCTGCTTTTATTTTTAATATCAGTGTTTATCGCAATGCCAGAAATGTAATAAACATTTTTTTAAAATGTTCTATCTAAAAATCAATCTAATTCAAAGAATCTGTTAAAAGCGATCATCAGGTAAGTTTCCATTTTTATATTTTAAAATACTAATTATCAGATTTTGGTTTCAATAAGTAGGTCCCCAGTTTTCAAAGACCAAGTCTCTTATACTAAAGTGACTACAATCTCATAGGAAAGAAGATACTACAATGCCTAAGGTTTGCCTGCAGAATACTATAGTTTCTACCCAAACTCTGGGTTTTCTTCAACACTTTGAAAAATTTTCCTGACTTCTGATAACTACTAAACATATTGTCCCTCCTTCTACCCCACTGTAGCAGCAAGCACCCAGACATATCCAGAATGACCTGATAACACAGGTTCTTAGATCTGCTTTTCTACAAGGAAAGCAAGTTTTGAGAGGTCAACAACCTTCTTTAATTACACATACCTGCCCCCGAAGAAGGCGCTGAGAGTGGCCTCATCCCTGTGGGCGACGACCAGGCCTGAGGCCACCAGGTCCCTGGCCTGGCTCACAGCCGCCCCCATGCCCCTGCCTAGGCTCCCCTCCTTTACTCATGGCTGCTGCCTCCGGAGCCTCTGCACCAGCGCCCAGAGACTTACAATTCAAAAATTCACAGATGCGCATGAATGGATAACAACTGAAAACGATATTGGAACAGTGGGAATCAGCAATTTGGGGAGATATAGTTTACTGTAGTCTTCCAGAAGTTGGAACAAAATTGAACAAACATGATGAGTTTGGAGCTTTGGAAGGTGTGAAAGCTGCCAGTGAACTTTATTCTCCTCTATCAGGAGAAATAACTGAGATAAATGTAGCTCTTGCAGAAGACCCAGGACTTGTCAGTACATCTTGTTGTGAAGATGACTCTGAGCAGCCCTTCAGAACTTGATGAACTGATGAGTGAGGCTGCATATGAGAGATACATAAAATCTACTGAGGATTGAACACTGGACCCCCAAATAAATTAGCATAAGAATACAGCCCAGTATAGTTTTGTTCTAAGTTAGGTGCATATGGAAGATTAGCAACTTTAGCACTTCTAAATTAGCAATTAAGAAAAGGTATGGACCTTCCTACAAAACAAGCCTCCCCTAACCAAGCTTCCCTTAATGGGCTCCACCTCAGGCCTATAAATGGGCAGGGAAGATCTTTTAACTCCCATTAACATTATACCCCCTTCTCTCTGAGACCATGGAGATCTCTTTCAGAACAGAAAATCTCCTGATCTTATATTCATTGTTTTTAGAACTCTTTGTTGTGGTGGTCATATCATTTCCATCAAGTCTAACTAGTCTTTGTGACCACATTTGGATTTTCTTGGCAGAGATACTGGATGGTGTGTGTGTGTGTGTGTGTGTGTGTGTGTGTGTGTGTATGTGTTATACATGTCACTTCAGTACTGACCACCCGAGGCGACTGCCAGAGAAGCCATTTAAGTATATTTCTGTCTTTCCTTTGCTGTGTGCAAGCACAATAACTGCAACAGTGTAAGTAAAATCAACATGGAGAAGCAATGCTTCTCTGGACAAACATAATGGGTGATGTCAGTAATACACCATAAAAGTGAAAGCACGCACTCCTCACTTTTTGTGAAATCATCAAGAAACCAACTTTTTTGAGGGGAAGATATTTTGAACGGAGTGTTTTATTTTTAGTGTTTATTATGAAGTGATTGTTGTTTCAAAACGAACTATACCAATGAAACATGAGAAGCGGCCAACATTTATCCTTGGATCCCATGCACTGTTCTCATTGAACTTTGATGAACCTGTATCGCAGGATACATCATGGTGGGCCCTATCTCTGATTACCATGCTACTGACTAGAGTTCCTTTTTTGGCATGATAACTAGGGTAACCAAGGGAACTGTATTAAGGTAGGGAGCAGGTAAGGTGACCTCACAAGTGATTGCAATAGGATGAGACATAATTTAAGGTACTTTTAAAAGGTCAGTAATGACTGCTTCTATATGTAATCTAACTGCAAAACCCTAAAACTTTGAGATATATCTTGATTAGCAGAGAGAGGGAAAGGCTCAAATGAACCTAGACACACAAAGAAGACTATATTTACAATTGTTTGGGTTACGTGGGTTCTGAGTGTGTGTGTGTGTGTGTGTGTGTGTGTGTGTGTGTGTGTTTGTGCGCGCGCACCTGTCACTTGTGCACTGACCACCTGAGAAGATAGCCAGAGAAGCCTTATAAGTATATCCCTATCTTGGGTATCTGTCCAAGAAATGGGATTCTGGTCCCTATCTTTGAGATGATATAATACAAATTCAGCCTTGGGCTATATATCTATAAATGTACTATGAAACTTCTTTCCCTTGACACCAGAATTTTCTGACTTTACAGTTACATTTTTTTTGTATTTTTTATATCAGATCTGTAATTTCATTGACATGGGGAACTCCCAAAGGGGAAATTCCCTCTACTAATACAAAATAGTACCTAGTTTGCAATGTATAGAGTTGCTTAGGGCACTGAAAGGTTAAATGACAGTTGCCAAGATTCACACTGTGGAATTTGGATCCATTTCTTCCTAATTCCAAGGAATCTTGGAATTCTATTTACTATGCTACTCTGATTTCTACCATAAAAATCAATCTCTTCCCTTATCACTCTAGAGGGATTGGTACATTTCAGAAGGTTGTAGAACAGACATATAAGCTGCCAACTGAGGGTTTTAATGGACTGTAAGTTCAATATCATTCGGCACTGTGATATGGCAGCCAAAAAGAGCTAATGCCACTTTGGACTACACATTAGGAGGTACAGGGCTTCCCGAAAAATTGAGATGGCCATCCCACCATATTTTGTCCTTGTCATGTTTATCTAGAGATTTATACTCAATTCTAGGTATCAGAATTTAACTAAAGTTTCCAGAAAAGGACAACCAGGACAGTGTGGGATCTTCTGTTTGTGCCATATGAGCATTGTTTGAAAGAACTGGACATATTTTGCCTGGGGAAAATAAGACTCTGGAGAAACATGACAGCTATGTATTTAAAGGGTTATCACACAGAGCATATATTAAATTTGTTGGTGCAACCCCACAAGAAAGGACAGAGAGCAATGGATGGAAAGTTTCAAAGAGAATAATTTAGGCTTGATGTCAGGAAATCTTTGTGATGTTCAGAGCTATCCAAAGGTGAATGGCTTTTCTTGAAAAGTAGTGGCTTCTTCCTCTTAAGTTGGTACTGAATGATTACTTATTAGGTATGCAGGGATTCTTCCATGTAGCGACTGAGCTACACAGTCACTGGATTCCCTTCCAACTTTCAAATTCCACTATTTCTGTGAAATAGATAATAGCTATCACACAACAAGGATAGTTGACTCATCTATCTGTGCTTTTGCCACAGGCCCATCTGGTCCCAACCTTGCCTGGGCCAGAAATAGGATTCCCACCTATCTTTAAATACCAAAGATGTCTCTCTTTCTTGGTCAATGTGAACTCATTCACATTTAAACTCATTCAACCTGATCCCTTTAAGGCACAAATGGCTTATGCTTAGCACAGTGCCTAGCACATAGTAGATATTTAATAAATGTTTAGTAGCTGGTTGATTGATGTTATGTTATGCTATGGGAAAGTTGAGAGAAATGGAACTATTCCTGCTTAGATGACTCCAATACTGGAATGAATGAATGAAAGAAAGAATGTATTTAGTCCTTACTACTGAAAGAAGAGAACCTGATTTTTGGGAAGTTACATGCATTTTATAGAAGTGGGATTAGACTGGTTCTGTTTGACCTGAAAGGACAGAACCCGGAGCAATGAAAGAAAATTGCCAGAGAAGTAAACTCAGGTTTGACTATGGGAAAATAAAGTTCCAGAAATACAGTAAACTAAAAGTAGACTGCCTTCAGAGATGATAGACACTCCCTCTTTGGAGGTCTTTCAGCAGAAGTTAGGTAAGCACTTCACAAGTATGTCATAGTGGGGATTACTTTTGAAAATGGCTTTGACTAAATTGCCTCTAATATATCCTCCTACTTGCAAATTCATGGTTCCAATTCTGTGATTCCATGTCTCATACTTCAAGCCAGCAAGCTGTCCTTGAATTCTTTCGTACCAGCAATAAGAATGGTACATATCCTTGAAGGTAGGTCCTGAGATGATCAAATTGAGGAAGATGTTGGATTATAGGCAGAAATGGAATCAAAGGTACTATTTAGTACATTGGAAGAGCCATGAGCCCAAAGTCTGCACAATCAATCAAGGAGCAAGCATTTATAAAGCCCTTACTATCATAGGTATTGAGGATACAAAGAAAAACACAAAATAGTTCCTGTCCTCAAGATTTCATTCTATCAGAAAAATCACATGTACATAAATTCATAAATAATAATATACAGAATATATAGAAAGTAAAGGTAAATAAAATATTTTTGATAAATAAAGGTTATAGAAAGAAAATAAAGGTAGATAA
The DNA here is from genome assembly GCA_023548195.1 of Bettongia penicillata ogilbyi. Taxonomy (NCBI): domain Eukaryota; kingdom Metazoa; phylum Chordata; class Mammalia; order Diprotodontia; family Potoroidae; genus Bettongia; species Bettongia penicillata. Next base: position 1,661,146 of record JAJHZJ010000366.1, read on the forward strand.
TCTAAGGAAAATCTAGGAGCTGTGTAAACAAGGGAAAGCATCATGTAAAAGGTGGTGCTTATACTGAATTTTTAAAAGATTCTAGGAAGAGAGAAAGGAGTGCATTCAAGTCACAGAAACAGTAAGTATAAAGGTGAGGAAATTAGAGAATCAAGTATTAGGTATGTGGAACAGCAAGAAGGCCAGAAAGGCTGGACAGGAGAGTATTTATAGGGAAATAATATATAGAAAGAAAAAATGTAGCAGTGAATAACTTTAATGTCAAGGAGAAAAATTTATTTTGGTTCCCAGAAGTAATAGGGAGCCACTAGAGGTTATTTTGGAGGGGAGAATGATATGATCAGAACTATCTCTTTAGAAATCACTTTGGCAATTGGATGAATTGGAAAAGGGAGTTTTGAAACAGGGAGAACAAATTGAAATTATTGTAAGTGTCTAGGTGAGAGGTGATGAAGGCCTGAATTATCATGGTTGTCATGTGAATAAAGTCCTGGACAGATTCAAAAGGTGTTGTGGAGGTAGAAATGCCAAGATTTGACAACTGATTAGAAAAATGCCTTGAAAAGGAACAGGGAAATGTTAACACCAGATCATAAATCTCAGGGATTAGAAGGGTAGTGATGTTCTTGTCAAAAATAGGAAAGTTCAGAAAAATGGTAGGGATTGGGCAGAAAGGTAATGAGCTCTGTTTGGGTCATTTTGGGATATTAATTAGTTTGAGATATCTATGACCATCAAGTTTGAAATACCTAACAGCTGGTGATGTGGAAAGAGACTGGGGCTAGGTATGTACACATGTACACACACACACACACACACACACACACAAAATCCCCAAAGTCCTAGAGCATGTTAGTAGAATATGGAAGATGCTGATAGGGAATTTTGAATGGCCTCTATTTTCTCAATAAAATATGAGGCAAGATCCTCAGCTAAATGGATGGAGATAGGGTAGAGGGGAGTGGAGGAACCTTGAGGTAAGAAGAGAAGGTTTGGAGCAGTTTTGGCGAGGAGTGGGATAGCAAACATTACAGAGTAATAGAAAGATTGAAATTGACTAAAAATGTCCAAGCCAGTGCCCCAGTTGGACTCCAACAATAGTACCCATAGGAACCTTGGGAGGAATATGCTATTTACCTATTACATTAGCGGGCTGATTGCAATTGGTGTCACTGACATTCCTAACATCTAGAGGTTGCATTTAGCTATAATACTTAAGACAGTAAGGGGTTGATTATCATCACCTGTATAGTCAGGTTAGCCAAAAACTTGTGGCCTTGAGGAAATGTTCAAATTAGCAGTGAGAGAAGGATAGATTTCAAAAGAAAATCTTTAACATTTTAGGAAATTTTTCACTGAAGTTGTTTGGGGTAACTGCCACTTTTCCTTTATTTTATTAGTGTAATCTACCTGTGCATTGATCTGTTGTGAAGACAACTGGCACAGGTGGGGAGGGGAGCACTATGACTCTGGCTATATCTCTCCTCTTTTGTGTATCTTGAGTACACTGGTTGTGCTCCCTGTTAGTTAGCTTACCAGAAGGGCAAATCCATGATAAAACTGCAATTTAAGTTTAACTGTAAGCTGTGCATCTGAATAAGAATTTCTCACCTCCCCATAGACATTTGTCTGAGAGAGAACCAGATGTTAAACATTTGTGTATAAATATATTATCTTCCTTACCAGATTTTCTACTCCTTCAGGGCATCGACCGTGTATATGGAACATTACACATAGTAGGTATTTAATAAAAAGCTATCACTTATCTCAAGTCTCTCTCTCTCTCTCTCTCTCTCTCTCTCTCTCTCTCTCTCTCTCTCTCTCTCTCTCTCTCTCTACCTTTTAAAATAGAAGCATGTCCCAGCTCCTGACAGACTAAATATGCAGAATGAGACACATTTTGGGGGGCATGGCCAATGTGGAAATGTCTTGCTTAATATATTTATTATTATAAGAATTTTGTTCCTCTCCCTGGCGCCTTTTGTTCTCCAGGTAGGAGGGGGTTGAGGTGAAAGATAGAAACAATAGATGCTTGATAATTGATTTTTTTAATTCAAAAAAATATAGTCACCAAAAGGAAAAAGGAGATGCACAACTAAAAAGCAAAATAAAACAGTCAGTTATGAAGATCATCAATATTATAACCCACTGAGTAAGTTATGGTGTCAAAGAATCTAATTTTCCCCTTTCCTTCAGGAAAGGCCCTAATCAACATGCTTTCCTAGAGAGAAAGGCAAGGAAAATTTCCCTCTTTCCCTGTCCTAAATTTTCTTTTTAAAGCAAGGATTATTTCCTGCAAGCTAGCCTCTCTGCAGTAATCAGTAAAGGGCCTTCATTGCACTAATTCAAAATAAATCCCAGAGCAGTCAGAGTATGCCAGAGGAGAGATAGCAAGGCATTGCCAAAAGAACATTGGACTTGGGAGTCAGAAAACTCTGACAGGAGATCTGGCTTTGCAATACTGTAACTGTGTCATCTTCAATTAAGTGTTTAAAAGGTGCCAAGCACTGTGCCAGGTGCTAGGGATACAAAGACAAAAATAAATCAGCTCCTTCCCCCAAAGCTTACATTCTATCAAGGAAGATAATGTATAAATACATACATACATACAAAATAAAGACAAGGTGAGAGATGTGTGCTTATGTATTTTTTGGGAGAGGCAATAGCAACTTGAAAGAACCAGAAAAGGTTTCCTGTAGAAGGTAATGTTTGAGCTAAGCTTTGAAGGAAACTAGAGAATCTACGAAGTTGAGATAAGAAAAGAGAGTGTGTTTCAAGCATGGGGCAGAGTTTGTACAAAGGCACCAAGGACAGAGATGGAGTATTGTGTCAGAGGAACTTCAAAGCCAGTTTGATTGGAAGAAAGAGAGAACAATAAGGAGTAATGTATAATAGGGCTGGAAGGTAAATGGAAGGCAGATTTTGAGGAGTTTTAAAATGCTAAACAGAGATTTCGTATTTTACCATTAGAGGTAATAGGGAACTACAGGAGTTTTTGGAGTAAGGGAATGACATGGTCACTAGGAAAATCATCAGTAAACATTTACTAAGCACTTGACATAGTAATGTGTCAAGCAATATGCTAAGCACCAGGGATTAAAAATTTTTTAAAAGAAGCAATTCAGTTGCTACCCTCAAAGAGCTTGCAATTGAATGGGGAAGACAGTTGGCAAACAAACATATACAAAGGAATCTATATAAAAAGGATAAATAGATATAATCAAAAGGGAAAACATTAGAATTAAGAGGGGTTAGGAAAAGTTTCCTGTGGTGATTGGGAGGCAAAGAAAGCAGGGAGGTCTGTAATCAGAGCAGAGGAGGGAGAACATTTCAAGAATGGGGGTCAGCCCCTAGCTAAGAGGCAGGACTCTCTTGTTTATGAAAAAGCCAGGAGGCCAGTTTCACTGAACTGAAGAGTATGTGGTGGGGAGTAAGGTGTAAAAAGACTGGAAAGCTACTAAGGGGTTATGTATGAACCTTGAATTGGTGAGGAGATAAAACTTGAACAAATTACCTCTCTGAGTCTCAGTTCTTTTACATGTAAAATGAGTATGGTAACACTGGCCCTTTTCCTACTCTACAGGACTGCTTTTAAGAAATTTCTATGTAAATGAATATTATCATAAACAGTGCCATAAAGAGTCAGTCACACCCATTCCCAAAGTCTGCCCACGGTGTTTTTGTTGAACGGATAGAGGAGCCTCTGTCAAAATTACTCCAAAGGCAGGGGAGTTATTTCACACTTTATTCAAGAATATGCCAGCTGCCCAACAGGAAGTGTTGTAGGAGGGCTCCTTCTGCAAAAGGAAGTGGAGATTGGGCCTCATTTAACCCTGCATTTTATTTTTTCTCATTTGGGCTTCCCCTCAGCAAGTTGAAGTAAAAACATTCTTAATGATGTTAGTGGATAAATGGAATCTGGCATAAATACTGACAAAAAAAATCCCACAAGAACATAATACATTCTATTGTTTTCCAAAGATAACACTTATTTTCCCACCAGGAATAATAATAGTGAGCATCCAAATGTTTGTTTCAATGAACTGTTGCACTCATTTCACTATTATCAATCCTTGGCTACATGGAAAAAAAAATATATATATATATATATATATATATATATATATATATAAACATAAACACACACACAGTATTACATTATACACACTACATGTAGCATAACCTATGAAACAAACTACGGTTCCCCAGCTACATAATTCTTCATGGGAAGAGTTGTTTATATGTAATATAACTGCCTATGAATAATCCCATTGTCCATGGGGAATGAACTTTATCACTATTACTATTATTATTCCTGCTCTAATGTTGAATATTTATTTCTGAATGTAGTTAATAGCCCTCAAAAATACTTCCTTAGAAATATGCAGGATTTATTCCAGCGTGTCTCAACTGAACGCATCCTGGACCTCTGTCTCATTTCCAGTCACTCTGCATTAAGCAATGGTGAAATATTTGAGGCTTTGAAGTGACAGCAGATCCCAGCAGAGGAAGCTAGGAATACATTACAAACAAATCTCTATCCATTTCAAAAGGAAACTCTTAATAAACAAATCTGTCGCTTTATTCAACGAGGATTTATTAAGCACCTACAATATGAGGCAGCCTCAATCTTACAGTTCACATGCATTAGCCTCTTGCAGACAAGAGTTGAATCTTGTTTCTTCTCTTTCCTCTAAAAATGTGCAGCCCAGTGTTGGACCTAAGGTAAAGTACCTAAGCATTTTATAAGGGAGAGTAAGAAATTCTCAAATCTTCCCATCCTCGAATTTCCAAAACATCTTCCCAAGCTTGAGTGTCACATACCAACATAATGATATTTTGGTGTTTACTATATATCTTTATCTTTGCAAGTGTGAGTTGCCTTTTTATTATTTGTATAGCTCAGTGTAATGGTAATTTAAATGGGGAGATCTTTCCCATTCCTTAATAGGCCCAGGTGACCTTACTTGGGTCACATGGAGCCTATGGTAGGAGGAGATTGCTGAATGGGTGGGGCATGAAGGAGTGGTCAGAGCAGTCAGAACTGAAGGATGCAGGACAGCAGGGAGCTGGCTAGCATGAGTGAGAGAGCTTGTTTGTGACTTTGTTTCAAGGAGCTGGTTTTTGGGAAGCCCATCGGGGGAAAGCTTGAGGATGGTGTTGTCCTCTGCATTGTTACTGTGTAGAGATGTTTTTGTTACTATTATGAACGTGGCTTTCTGGGGTCTGAATAAATGTTTTAGATCTGTTTTCCATGTGGAGAGTCTGTGGTATTTTGTGATTCAAAACTGTGCCAGGATATTCATGGCTGCCCTAGGCACTGTGAATATTGCATTGGCACTAAACTAAGCACCTAGCACACAGATGCTTAATAAATGTTTGTTATTTGATCTTATCTTCTTAGGGTGTCAACTGCTCCATGTGAGTCACCATGGAATATTGCAAAGAGAACTGGAAATAGGATAGGCCTTGGTTTGAATGTGGTTGTTTGTCCTTACTTCCTGAATAGGATCAAAGACATTATGAGGGTGATGTCTTGACTTGTGTGTGAACTGGATTTAAGTGTAAAGTTGTCAGCCTCATTCTCTCCTCCAGAATTCCCAAAGTTCAGTGACAAGACAAAAATCAAGACAGTAGGTGATGATCCAGGATGCAGTAGATGCCCTGCTTCCTCCATCACTCACCTGTGTAACCTCAAGTAAGTTGTTTAATCTCTCCAAACCTGTTTCCTTATTAGTACAATAAGGTGGCTTCTGAAATCACTGCTAGGAGGGCTATCTAGAAGCTTATGCTCTCTTTTCCAGTGACCCCTTACTAGATTTCTGACCATGGACTAATTACCTAATCTCTCTGAGCCCCAATTTCCTAATCTGTAAAATGAAGGTAACAATATTTTTAGTACCTACCTCACAAGATTAGAAAAATCAAATTACATACTATGCTTAAATTATCCTATAAATGTCAGGTATTATGTGAATTCCCTGACCATTTATTATTATTATTTATTATCACCAGTTATTATACACTTTTTATTTGCAAGGGGCTAGGCTACGCATCAGTGAAAATACAAAGAGGAGCAAGCTAGGCTTCTGTCCTCAGGGAGCTTATACCTTATTTGGACTCAGGAGATAAGGACACAGATAACTGCAGTTAAATAATAGAATGTAATAAATGCTATAGGAATGGTTCAGATAAGATGTCTTTCAACTCAGAGGACTCAATAAAGTTTTATGAAAGTAGTTTTTGAGGAAATACTTGAAGGATGACCAAGATTTCAACAGATAAACCACGAGAGAAAAGAATTGTTCCATTTTATGGAATGAAGTGGATGTAGGAATCAGTGTTGGGAAAATGTCATATGACATAAAAGAAAGGGAAGCTTGGTGTGAGCAAAAAATACATCAGTAATAGGAGATAAAACCAGAAAGATAGATCGGTACACAATTATGGTAAGCCTTGGGAGCCATTCCAGCCAATCTAAATGCATAGATTTCATCCTGTTGACCAAAGAGGAATCACTGAAGGTTACTGAGCAGAACTTTTCATTTAGGAAGGCCATTCAGTCAATGGTTTAGAGATGAGTGAGAGAAATGTTCATTTTCTAAGAAGCTCAGTTAGTTCTTTGGAGGAAATGAAAACATGGGGAGCGAAATCTAATGCTATTGGCAAAGAATTAATTCATTTTGGCAGATGGTTTATGATTTCTCTGTCAGGAATAGATTTATGAATAGGAAAAGTAGACATCTTCCTGCATAGTGATTTAATGGGCACTGAAAAAAACTTGCCCACCATGGTTCCTTCCTAATTACACATACATTAGAAGAGGTACAGTAGAAAGAATAATTGATTTAGCGTATCAGAGATTTGGGGTTGAAACCACAGCTTTGTTATTTACTGCATATTTTATATTAGGTAGTCACTTCATTCTCTGGGTTTCTTTCCTTATATATTAAATGAGAATATTGGACTAATTGATTTTCAGTGTCTCAGATCTAAATCCTAAGGATTTCTTATGACTAGAATTTCTCCTTTAGGTTGGCAAAGAAAATATGTAGTGCTGTCTACTTTTGAATTGTACATGCCCTTAATTAGGAGCTCTCCTCAAATCTTTTCTCTTCAGCATATTACCTAAAAACTAGTTTATAGACTATATAAGTTAATGGGAGGACTTAGTCCTTAGAGCAAGAGTTCTTAGCTTTTTTTGTGTTATGAACCCTTTTGGCTTTCTGGTGAAGTCCACAAACCCCTTCTCAGAATAAAGCTTCTGAATTCATAAAATAAAGTATATTAGATCATGAAGGAAACCAACTATATTGAAACATAGCTATCAAAATAGTTTTAAAACCACAATCAATCAATCCATAAACATATATCAAGCACCTACTATGTGCCAGGCACTGTGCTAAAATTCACAGACCTTGGGTAAAGGATCCCTGCTAAAGCATATTCATTTAACCTTTATAGGTAGGCTATACAGAGCATACTCAGATGTTGTCTGGTTCCAATTCAGTCCATTGAACTTGGGGTAACCCATTTCAAATTAGGGATGAATAAGGAGTCTACATGAAGGTGAAAAAACATCTTAGTAGATTAGGAGCTAGAGGGATGGTTAACTCAATAGAGGCAGAGTGTTAATAAATAAAACTTGAAAGTTCACCATCTTTTGGATTTGAGTGAGAAAGAACTGCTGTGAGTCACCAGATTAAAGGAAGACTAGATGATGGCTGAGTTTTTCCTCACTTCATCCAAATTTCATTGGCCACATTTCTATCAAAATGTACAATATTCAGTTATACAAGTGATTCCATTTTCTCAGATCATTTCACTTTAAAATGTAGACAGGTAAAAACAAATGGGGTGACTTTGTGAGTTCTGGTCAGCAAAATTATTTGGAATCTGCCTCAGTAATGTCTTGTTGAATAGTAAAATACTTTTCCTAGAGTATATGTTTGCATGAGAGAGAGGTTTAAAAATCACCATCAAGACTTTTTAAAGGTTTCTTTTGATAGGGAGCCAAGATGGTGGAGTAGAAGGACAAACCTGTAGAAGCTCTCCCCCCATAGTCCATAAAATAACTGTAAAAAAATTACTCTAAACAAATTCTAGAGCAGCAGAAGCCACAAAATGAAAGAGATTTCCAGTCCAAGACAACCTGGAAGGCCAACAGGAAAGGTCTATCGACCCTGACTCAGAGCAGAATGCAGCCCAGCCTTGGCTGCACAGCACAGCATGGACAGGCCTGGAGCAGGCTTCAGGGCACAGAATCACGGGTAGCAGCTGTGGTTCCCAGATTGCTCAACCCGCAAATGCCAAACACAGCTTCAAAGATCCTGGGCAGAAAAGCTTGCAGTATCTCCCAGACCAGAGCACAGGCCAGGAGAGGGGTAAACTCCTCCAACTGGATTGTGCCACCTTGGAGTACCTAAGAACTTACAAGTTCACAGAGTATACCTTGCTCTTGACAAAGGACTCAAAAATCAAGTAATTGTCTGGGAAAATGCCCAAAAAAGGGGAAAAAATAAGAGTATTTTCTTGGTGAACAGGTATTTTCTTCCATCCTTTCCTACAAGGAAGAACAATGCTTACCATCAGAGGAAGACCTAAAAGTCAAGGTTTCTGCAACTAAAACCTCCAAAATAAATAAGCAATGGTCTCAGACCATGGAAGAGCTCAAAAAGGATTTCGAAAATCAAGTAAGAGATGTGGAGGAAAAATTGGAAAGAAAAATGAGAGAGATGTAAGAAAACCATGAAAAATGAGTCAACAGCTTGCTAAAGGAGACTCCCCCCAAAAAATGCTGAAGAAAATAACACCTTAAGACTAATAGACTAACCCAAATGGCAAAAGAAGTCCAAAAATCCAATGAGGAGATGAATGCTTTAAAAAGCAGAATTAGCCAAACAGAAAAGGAGGCTCAAAAGCTCACTGAAGAAAATAGCTCTTCAAAAATTAGAATGGACCAGATGGAAGCTAATGACTTTAATGAGAAATCAAGAAATTACTAAACAAAACTAAAAGAATGAAAAGTAGAAGACAATGTGAAATATCTCATTAGAAAAACAACTGACCTGGAAAATAGATCCAGAAGAGACAATTTAAAAATTATGGGAATACCTGAAAGCTATGATCAAAAAAAGAACCTAGACATTATCTTTCATAAAATAATTAATGAAAACTGCCCTGATATTCTAGACCAGAGAGTAAAATAAATACTGAAAGAATCCACTGATCATCTCCTGAAAGAGATCCAAAAAGAAAAACTCCTAGAAATGTTGTAGCCAAATTCCAGAACTCCCATGTCAAGGACAAAGTATTGCAAACTGCTAGAAAGAAACAATTTGAGTATTGTAGAAATACAATCAGGATAACAGAAGATCTAGCAGCTTCTACATTAAGGTATCAAAGGGCTTGGCATATGATATTCTAGAAGTCAAAGGAACTAGGATTAAAACCAAGAATCACCTACCTAGCAAAACTGAGTATAATACTTCAGGGGAAAAAATGATAATTCAATGAAATAGAGGACTTTCAAGCATTCTTGAAGAAAAAATCAGAGCTGAATAGAAAATCTGACTTCCAAACATAAGAATCAAGAGAAGCATGAAAAGATAAACAGGAAAGAGAAATCTTAAGGGACTTACTAAAATTGAACTCTTTACATTCCTACATGGAAAGATAACATTTGTAGCTCTTCAAACTTTTCTCACTATTTGGGTAATTGGAGGGATTATATACATGCATACATACATACATTCATACACACGTACATATATACCTACACACATACACATACACACACATATATATACATATATGTAGACAGAGGGCTCAGGGTGAGTTGAATAGGAAGGGATGATATCTAAAAAAAAAGAAAATTAAGGAGTAAAGAAGGAGAAAGGGAGAAATGGAATGGGGCAAATTATCTCTCACAAAAGAGGCAAGAAAATGTTTTTCCAATGGATGGGGAAAGGGGGAGGAGAAAGGGAAAAGTGAAGCTTACTCTCATCACCTTTGACTTAAGGAGAGAACAACATGCACACTTAATTTGGTATGAAAATCTATCTTATACTACAGGAAAGTAAGGGAGAAGGGGATCAGTGGGGTGTGGGGGGATGATAAAAGGGAGGGCAAATGGGAGGAGGGAACAATTAGAAGTAAACACCTTTGGGAAGGGACAAGGTCAAAAGAGAGAATAGAATAAATGGGGGGCAGGATAAGATGGAGGGAAATATAGTTAGTTTCTCACAACATGACTCTTATGGAAGTGTATTGCATAACTACACACGTATAGCCTATATTGATTTGCTTGTCTTCTCAGTGGGGATGGCTGGGGAGGGAGGAAGAGAGATAATTTGGACCTCAAAATTTTAGGAATGAATATTGAGAGTTGTTTTTGCATGCAGCTAGGAAATAAGAAATACAGGTAATGAGGTATGGAAATCTATCTTGCCCTACAAGAAAGGAGAGAGGATGTTATAAAGGAAGGGAGGGGTGTGATAGAAGGGAGGGTAGATTGGTGGAAGGGGTAATCAGAATGCATGAATTTTGGATCTCGAAATTTTTTGGAAATAAATGTTGAAAACTAAAAATAAACAAAAGGAATTAGTTAAAAAAAATTAAAGGTTTTTTTTTTTCCCCAAACATCTTTACCATTTAATTCCTTCTTTCCATTCCCATTGTAACTGCCTCAGTCTACATTCATATCATTCCTTCTTCCAGACAGCCTCCCTGATTTCATCTAACTTTTCTAATTCATCTCATATACTATTGCCATATTTTTCTCAAAATAGAACTTTCATCATTTTATATATCTCAAAAAATTCCACTGACTTTCTCTTTCTAGCTATAAAAAGTCTAAAGTCCTCTGACCTGACTTTCAAGGTACTCCAAACTCTGGTCTTGTCTTGTTTATTCAACTTTATCCTACCCAACTCTACCATATTCATTGTTTGCACTAGCTAGTTGATCTTTTTACTATTCAATGAATGTAGTATGACCTAGGTACCTTCAGTTGTGTTATTCTTCTCAGAATTATTGTTTATTTTTCCCTAGAAATAGTGTTCATATGTTCAAGTTATTGAGAAATCTACTCAAGATGTAGCTGTAATTAGTATCTCTCATAGATCCTGGCTATATCTGCTCATATGACATCTCCATATTTTGGGCTAGAAAGCTATCACTCCATACCAATAGTTTTATCAGCCTTTCATACCTGATAAGTGTATTATACCTTTCATACCTTCAGAAGGCAGCTGATGGTGCAGTGGCTATGAACCAGAAAGACCTGAGTTCTAATCCCCTCAGACAGCAGCTGTATAATTATGAGCAAGTCACAAATTCTGTTTGCCTCAGTTTCCTGAATGATACAATTGGAATAATAATAGCAGCACCTACCTTGTATGGTTGTTGTGAAGATCAGTGCCTGGCATATATTTACTCTTCAGTCATGCTCAACTCTTCATGACCGCATTTGGGATTTTCTTGGCAAAGATGCTGGAGTAGTTTGCTACTTCCTTCTCAAGTTCATTTTACAGATGAGGAAATTGAGGCATGCAGGGTTAAACTCAAGGTCATACAGTTGGTAAATGTCTAAGGCCAGATTTGAACTCATGTCCTCAACTGCAGGTCCAGCACTCTATCCACTTTTAGTAGTTGTCCCTTAGCAGATAGTTGGCAAAATATAAGAGCTTATTCCCTTCCCTTTTCTTAGAACTCAACTTCAATAACTAAATGTGGGGTGGAAAAGTTAAACAATTACTGTGCCTGCAATTTCCCTCCCTGCTTCTCTCTAAAAAATCTAGACAGTACCACTTCTTCAGAAAATCCACTTGGGGCACCATTTACCCTGCCCTCCCTCTTGAACTTTGCACCCACTATTCATGACAAGACATCTAGAACTAAACGGGACTTTAGAGTACCTATAGACCAACCCCCTCATTTTACACAAGGAAACAGACCCGGGAAAGTTCAATAACCTGCCCAAGGTTACACAGGTCCTGTGACTGTAGAACTAGCACTCTTCCCACTGTTAACATACTACAGATATTCTGCACCTGCCTTCAAAAGCAAACTGCAATGTCTTTTCTTTGCTTCACTTATTAAAGTCTCTGATAGAAGGGTTATATTTTTTTGGCTCATCCAATATCTCCATCAAAATAGGAGTGTTATTACCATTTGTGGCACTGAGTCTAGATAGCACTCTCTGCAAGCACAATTCGACTTTGATCCTGTTGGGTTTTCTTCTGTGAGGGGTCTTGGCAAAACAGGAAACTCAAATAATTTTTTTTTCGGTTGTCAAAGGACTGACTCATTAGGATGCATGTTGGTTGACTGACTGATTGATGAATGCATACCTATGGGTTTAACCCTGTGTGCCTCAATTTCCTCATCTGTAAAATGAGCTTGAGAAGGAAATAGCAAACTACTCCAGTGTCTTTGCCAAGAAAATCCCAAATGGAGTCATGAAGAGTTGAATATGGCTGAAGAGTAAATATATGCCAGGCACTGATCTTCACATACCTTGGGTTGTGGAAATGACTGATAACAAGTCATGATAAACTCACTGAAAAGTCCAGACAGGTACAGAACACTGGGTCAAAAGTTCAGGGGGGTAGTCAGTGCAAATGGTGACCAGTGAGAGTTTTCTGAGGTAATGAAACCTTCCAGATTTCCTAGAGAAATATCAGGGAAGGGAGATGCATAGAAAGTAATCACAAATTCTCTCTACCTCAGACACTTTAAAAGAATTTTTACAGGAGAAAGGTAGACTTTTATCAGTTGTGGCAAAAACATATAAAGTAGTAGAATGTTCCTTTTTTTCCAATCATAGTCATGTCATTGCAAGTATGGACAGAGGTCCCAAGCTCCTACCTAGGACATATCCTAATTTCAACTGCACCACCTAAGTGCAGTTATATTACTCTATATGTTACTATATAAGTAGATCCCTTATATAGGAAGTTGTCTGCATTTTTAGGAGATACTGTTGCCCTAGAAGCAGAGTAGAAATTGAATCCTGAGCTACAATAGGTTACTGAAGAGCTTCAAAGACATATACTTGATGGATTTCATATATTTAAAAGTGGGAAAATCTGTCTGCTACAGTGCATGAATGTTATTGTAGAACCACTTTGTGAGTACAGAGTGCTGCTAAGGACCCTCCACCTAAAGTTTTAAATTATAAGCTGAGGGAAGGTGAGAAGTGTTCAGCAAGGGACAGTAGCAAGAAAAATACATATATTATGGAAAATGTGGTTTAAAGGCACTATAACTTTGAAGTACATGGACCCTGTTCAGATTGCTCAAGAGCTCAACGGGACCTAAGATGATAAACTGTTATTGTCACAACTGCAGCTGTCGGAGCAGCAGGACCAGCCTCTCATTTACTCAGAATTGATCAAATTGATCTGAGAAGAATAAGAAAACATACATTGTCATACATTCTATCTCTCTCTCTCTCTCTCTCTCTCTCTCTCTCTCTCTCTCACACACACACACACACACACACACACACACACACACACACACACACACACACACACCCCACCACCACCACCACCACATCCAATCTGTTGCCAAGGCTTGCTGATTTCACCTCTGCCATTTCTCTCTTATATGCCTCATTCTATCCTCTGAAACCACTACCAGTGCAGGTCTGCTTTACCTCATCTCTGGATTACTGCTACAGCCTTCTGGCGGGTCTGCCTGACTCAAGTATCCCCCCCACCCTAATCTATCCCGCATTCATCCACCAAAGGGATTTACCTAAATCACAGACACAACCAGAAGTCAAACCCTCTCTGCTTGGTCATCTGTAAAATGAGAGAATTGGATCAGATGATCCTTAAAATCCCTTCTAGCACTAACAAACATTCTGTGATTCTCTGCTAAGTTTAGACTGCAGGAGATTAAAGTCAGAAAGAATTCTGAATCTTTCATAAAGAAGACACTGTATAGATCTGTCCAAACTAAACCCAGCGTAAATCAACAGATACACAAGCAAAATGGACTCTTGTCATTTCATCCTCCTCTCTTTATTGTGTCCAAATCCCCCTTCCTATACATCAGTGACGATATTTGTCACTGACCAAAATAATCAGAAAAATCAATTTAACAGGGCTGAAAGTTTTCTTGTTGTTTAGTCTTTTGTAAAAGGGAGAATTCATGTGGGGAGCTGGGGACAGATTTGTCTCATATCTTAAACATTGCACTGAATTCTCAGATTAGTACAGACTATTGTATACATTTGAAAGGGTGGTTTGTTCATTTATTCATTGAAAAACAATCTAAAATATTATGGAATACATTATATTCACCAATTTTGCATTAGTATTTTACTTTTGCCTTTTACAGAGGGAAAATAATGTATCAAAGAGTCCTCTAGACAGCACTGTAACTCTCAACTCTCCCAAAAAGATGGTTGTCTATCTTACTGTTGCAGCTCTCCAGGGAAGAAATTCTACAATCCCTCTTCATAAGAGCCTTGTCAGTCTGAGCTCAATTTTCTTTTCCTTTACAGTAAAAAGTCACCAAAAGTAACACAGCAGAGCTGACGAGTTTAACTATAAGATGTGGCAAATCATAGATTGGCCAGATGCCTGTCTTTTAGTCACAGCCAAGGTCTTAACAAAATAAGGTATCTTGAAGGATAGTATTACATGTCACACCTTTAACTTACCATATGCATTTACCTATCAAAGGCTTGTCAGGCAGCAGGTAACAAATGGAGCTACTCTCTCCCTCCTAGGATCACATATCTTCTGCTTCCATCTGTCAGACTCTGTATTCCCTCACCGCCTGACTCTTAACTTTCCTGTCAATTCAGATCAGAGTTTGTATAACTGCAAGGGATACAAAGGATAGGGAAAAGCTGAAACTTCTATTTCCTGGACTCACATTTTGTTTGAGCCATTTTAAGCCATTCTGTAAATTCCATCCCTCCAACACATACATGAACACATATATACATACATACACACACACACAACATCATTTCCCTTGTTTTACCATGATTCACACTATTATTGCCAAATGCTCACATTCATCCTCAGTGTGATTAAAAAGAGGAAGACCTGTGATTTCATCATTATAGAACAGGGGTAGGGAACCTATGGCCTCAAGGCCAAAGGTGGCCCCCTCTAAGACCTCAAGTGTGGCCCTTTGACTGAATCCAAACTTCACAGAACAAATCCTCTTAAAAAAGGATCTGTTTTGTAAAACTTGAACTCAGTCAAAACGCTGAACCCAAGGACCCAGAAGATCCCATGTGGCCTTGAGAACACAGGTTCCCCACCCCCAGTATAGGGAATTCCTAGGGGAAGAAACTTGTTCTCGATGCTGGTCAGCTTGTACTCTCTAACTCACGGTCTTAAAGTCTAGTACACTGAGAGGTTAAGTGAGTTGCATAAGGATACAGCTGAACTTCTTCCTTCTGACTCCATCCATTCTGCATTCAAATCATATTAGCCCATCTGCTATTTCTCATGCAGAATGTTCCATCTCCTATCTCTGAGTCTTTGAACTAACTATAGCCTATGTTCTCTGCTTAGAATCCATGTAATCCTTCAAGACTCAGGAAAAAAAGACCTCAAGTGCCACCTTTTGTAGGAAGTATCCCTCCATCCAGAAATAACTTCCCCTCTAAGATTACCTAATATCTTAATATCTCTTTTATACTGTATACATCTATATATTTACATATTGTCTCCCCCATTAGAATGTAAAGGGGCAGCTAGTTAGCAGAGTGGATAGAGTGCTATGCATGGGGTCAGTAAAACTCATCTTCCTAAGTTCAAATCTGTCCTCAAACACTTATTAGTTGTGAGACCCTGGGTAAGTAACTTAACCCCGTTTGCTTCAGTTTCCTCACCTGTAAAAAGAGCTAGAAAAGGAGATAGTAAACAACTGCAGTGTCTCTGCCAAGAGAACCCCAAATGGCTTCTCTTCCAACAAAGAGTAGGACAGGATTGAAAACTACTATTAGCACGTAAGTTCCTTCCTTAATTCAGGGACCAATAAACTTTTGTCTTTGGATTCCTAGAGCATAATACTTTAGTACATAATACTTTGTGCCTGGCACAAAGGAGCCATGGGAAAAAATACTTGTTGGCTATGCATAGACTCTTTATATAAACTCTCAATACCTTTCCCCTCCACCTCCCAAGATAGTTTTCTCAGATGTGAGACTCTTAAATTAAAGGGAAAGTGTAGATTCAAATTGGTAAAAGTAGTTCCTTATCTGGAGCTTCCTACCCCACAGATCAATGAATTCACAGGTTCAATTCCACTCCCCTCCCAAAAAGAGAAACGTATTTAAATAAAACGCATTCTTGAATAGTCACTTTGGTATACCATTAATATAGATTATAATGACCAATAATGAACAAGCCAAAACTATTTACAGTTTTCATGTATGAGGAGCATTGATCAATTTATATACACGGGTAATTCTTCTATCCCTTAACTATAATTACTATTCTTTAATTTATATTCTTGTCAAAAGCATTTAAAATGTGTATGATTATTGTGTTTTGCAGTTTATAAAACTTAATCAGGCTCATGTGATAATTTAAGACCAAGTAGGTGATTATACACAGAGACATGTAAGAAACATGATGCCATGAAAAATGTATAATGAAAGTTCAGAAGGTTTAATATGCACTTAATCCTTCCTCACGGGGTAGGGGGGGAAGACAATAAAGGAATACAATTTTACCATTATGAAAATTTTGACATAGGAAAGATAATTTGCCCAGGAGAACACAAAACATCAAAGAGGACTCTGGCTTCCATTCTGTCATCTTACATTGAGTACAACTGTTTCCTACTACAAAGCAATATTTACATAGAGAGATCAATAGACATACTGAGAGGTAGACCAATACACAGAATATAGATGGGATCTCATATAATATAGAGATCCTGTATCTTTATATGTATTATATATGTATGTATGTGTATACAGAAAACATGCAAAGGCCAGCAGATGATAGAGTCTATGACCAAATACTTATCCCAAATTTTACAATAAGGTACTATAAATGCCCCATAAGAGAAAAAGAAAAATTCAGACTTCTTCTCTGGAAAAAATGTAATGTGGATTTTCCATATTCTGGGGGTGCTGCACCCGACCCCTCCCCCCACTCCACATTGCGGAAGTGACAAAGGAGAGGAGAAAACAATGCCTTAAGAAGAGCATTAGGTCATGAGTCAGCAGACTTTGGTTTTAATTCTGTCACTTGGAAACTGCAATTACCACCAGCTTATGATGTATTTTATATATCTTTATGTATGTACATATAGTGTATATACATTGTATATATTGTACATTGCATATTGTGTACATATATATAGGTATATATCATATGTGTATGTTGTACATTGCTGTTCATCTGAGAGTTTCCCTGGAACTAATATTTCTCTTTTCTATAAGTTATCTTATGAGGTAGGTGCACTAGACACAAAGTAATATGGTAACTCATAGAAAACAGACATATTAATCTTGGAGGTACTCTCAAATTCTCATAATTCTCTCTCTCATTAGACTATGAGTTCACTGAGAGCAAGGACTGTTTGGGAAGGTTTGTTGGTATTTTTCATGATTTTTTGCATGTGTATGTTAGGTTTTTTTTTAATGGTTTCTATAGCCCTATCATGGAAAAGATACTCAGTAAGGAAACAGCACTTGGCTTGGGTAAAAACACACACACACACACACACACACACAGACACATACACACAAACACACTCAGATACACAAAAGTCTCCATATAGATCAACAGGGCAGACTGTGGTGAGTCCCAGAGCCATGGGATATTTACCAAGGCTGACAGGCATTTACTCCAAAAGAGATGACCTACGTTATGTCCTTAGATGACTAGTCATCTTAATTTGGAACTTAATGCCCTAAGCCAAACCAGATGCTGGACAGCTCCCTTATCTTTTAGAGAAAGAAGTAGCCTGGTCTATGTTGTAGGGAACCCTTATGAATATAACCACTACAGCTGCCATTTTCATAAATTTTTAACAGATCTGCCTTCTTCATCTGCGCAATGGTCATGAAACCAAGAAGAATAAAATAGGAGCAAAAGAGAGACCAAGAAAAAAAGGGTAGTAAGACAATATGAGAGGCACTTTCAGATGGGGCTGGAGAAAAGGGTTCCTAGAAGACGTAGTGCTTAAATCAAATTTCAAAAGACTTATAGGATGTTCAAGCTGACAGAACCTAAGAGGTCATGCGGTTTAATTCCCATATCCAAAAAGATGAGGAAAGTGAGACTCAGGGAGCTGGAGTTATTTGTTAAAGATAACATAAAAAGGGTTTCTTTCAAGGTCTTGCAACTAAACTCTATGGAAGCATTTTTTGAAACTTTCTTTTTAGTTTCTCTAGAAACATTTCTAAATAGAATTTATCCCTAAAGCCCTTTACAAAATCTTTGGAAAATTTTCAAGAGATAGGGCAAGATAAAAGGTTTTTATTAGGGAATTAGAGAGAAACCTATTTAAGCAACTCAGGTTTGGTTGACCTCATTGCTTCCCCACTCACAGGAAGTGCTTGGTTCTGAGACCCACCTTTCTCCACTGAGAAAGGAATTAAAATATCGGTGAAAAGGAGGAAGTTCCTTTGTTTAGCTCCAGTAGTGATGGGAGTAGTCCAGAAGGGAATGGGTTGGTGACTTGGTTACTCAACAAATTTTGAAATGTTAATAATAAATGTATTAGGCATCATTCCATGTTCAAAATTCCTCCAAGTCTTAACTGAAATCTTCTTGGGGAAGAGAAAAGAACATGGAGGACTACGCTAGTTTTGTATATCTTTCTCTCTCAAACCTAGAATCGCACTGTTTCAATCAGATGAACCTAAATCACAATTATTCTATTATCCAATTTTTCTTCTTTTGAGAAAGTGGGACAATAGATTTCAAAAGTCTCTGAGGAATTCCTGTTTAAAAAAGCAAACAAAAAACCTCTGTCAATGCAGATCAGCAACTTTTCTAAAATTTATAATTTTAGAGTGTTGTCTGGTACACTGAGATATTAACTACCTCGAACAGGGTAATTGAGTCAGTATATATCATAGGTAGGACTTGAACCAAGATCTTCCTGACTGCAAAGGCTGCTCTCTAACCACTACACTACTGTAGTCCTAAAGTCCCAAATATTCCAGCATGATTACTGTCACGCTACTTTTCTTATAAATACTCTATAATCCTATATAAGATATTTATGTTCACCATGAATCTAATTTGTCTCCCATAAGACTGTTTCATTGCTAGGTGGCACAGTTGGATAGAGTTCTGGGCTTGGGAGCAGGAAGATTCATTTTTATGAGTTGAAATCTGGCCCCAGATACTTCTTAGCTGTGTGACTTTGGGCAAGCCACTTAGCTCTGTCTCAGTTTCCTCATCTATAGAATGAGCTGGAGAAGGAAATGGCAAACCATTCCAGCGTCTTTGGTAAGAAAACCTAAAGGGAGTCACAAAGAGTTAGACGTATCTGAAATGCCGCAACATCAACAAAAATGAGACTATCGTTGAGCACAGAGAGATTCCTAAAAGATGAGGAGGACTTCCAGATGTTCTTGTTTGCAGATAGCATTGATACTGAATCCTAGCTTAATGCGGAGCATCTTGAGATTCATAATCTAACTACTCAAACAAGAAAGCTAAGCTAGGAAGCATCTTATTGTCCATACCTACATGTCTATGTGTCTATGTATAAATATAAAAGGAGAGACATAACCAGCAGACAATCAGCTAGGGCAAAAACTGAAAAGGAGGAAGAAAGAACACTAGGAAATTTTGCCTGTAGGAAACTGTACAGGTCATTTAAATGAGCCAAGAATTCTCCCTGAAACAAAATTCCATCTTTTTTATTGTTTTATTTAATTTCAGTTCCAAATTCTCTCCTGCCCCTTTCTTTCCCCCCATATATTGAAAAGGTAAAGAAAAACTGAACCACCAACAAACATACCTAGTTGTGTAAAACAAATTTCTGCCTTAGCCATGTTCTCCCATGACCTCCCCCCCAAAAAAAGAACAAAATAAAATATGCTTCAACCTGCTTTCTGAATCTATCAGTTCTCTCTGGAGGTTACCTGGAGCAGGATTCATCATGAATCATCTTTGGATATATGATAAGATTTTCCCTGTATAATAAATAATTCTTGGTGATCTTTACCTTGAAAGACATTTGAAAAGATTCATTATCTTGACAATAGGCAAGACATTTAAAACACACACACACTTTAATTGTCATAGAACCCTGGAACTTGAGTTAGAAGGAACTTTGGAAATAATATAGTCAAAATGCTCCTTTTTCCGGGTAAGGAAACTGAAGCCCAGAAAGGATAAATTACTTGCTCTTCACCAAACAGTTAGTGAGAAGATACAGAATCGAAACCCAGGTTTTCTAATTCCAATCAAGTGTTCTTTCCATTATACCATAATATTTTCTCTGCTCCATCATTAACACCTCCTGTCTAAATGCTAAACCCAAAGCCCTTGTCTCCATTTCTAGTGTCTTCATTTATTCCGTGATAGAAAGTAAGGCACCTTCAAGGCAAGGACTGTATTTGTATCCCCAGCACCAAATACAGTGTCTGGTACATGGTAGGCACTTGGCAGGTATTTGTCAATAGACTGACAGATTTCTATAGCACTTGAAACTGCAACCCAATTTTGACTTTTGGTTTAGCTGAATTCTCCTGGGATTTTCTTTCTTTCTATTTCCTCATTCTCCCCCAAACCCCAAAATGTTGATTTCACATAGACCTTGTAACTCCAGTAAGGAGTTAACTAAGATTTCAGTTACGGAGCTCATCTACTCCTATGATGACTTTAAAATTTATTTCTCTAGCCCTGTCCTTTGTCCTGAATTGACACTACATTTTAAACTGTCTGATAAGACACATCACCACCTAGATGTCCCACAGGCAATTCAAAATCAACATGTCCAAGCTACCTCTCCCTAAACCTCCAAATGCCCCCATTATCTGTTCCCCATAAAATTTGGCCCTGGTTAACATACTTGAACTATTGTAATTGCCTCCAACTTATCCTCCTGACCCTACTCTCTTTTCTTCCCAATCCATCCTACCCTATTAAGGCAGGATAATCTTCCTTTAAAACAGTCCAGATTTCAAGCTTTCAACTGTTTCTCATTGTCTATGGAGAAAAGTCCAAATTCCATGGCCTGAGCTTAACCTACTTTTAAGGCTTATCCAATACCATTGCCCTCACCAAAAACTGCAAGTTCTTCCTGTGCCCTCACCAAAAACTGCAAGTCTTCCTGTGCAAGTTTCTCAGTTATGTCTGTAATCACTTTGTTCCTTTGACTTGGAATCCCTTGCTCCCATCTCTGCAATGCCTCAGGGTTCTGTCCAAACACTGTCGCATGAAGCAGTACCTGATTTTCCCTTAGCTAGAAAGAATCTCTCCAATGCGAATGCTTTTTTTCCAAAGTATTTTAATGCCTTATCATTCCACTTTACATGACAGTACACTGTATGCACATCCTAGGTCTCCTAACATATTATAAATTTGATAAGGGCAATGACAGTGTCACATAGGTGTTGCAGAAAGATGCCACTCAAAAATATTTTTGAATTTAATTACATGTACCCACCGCTATTTATGCATTGCCTCTGTTCTTCTGCCTGTTGAATAAAAAATGGAAGTAGGTGATTTGCTCAGAAAATTAAACATCTTAGTTTGGGGAAAAGCTAGAAAGAATGTTAACCATTGTTTATGCACAAGACTGTATAACTGAAGTTGTAGTGAATACATTATCAGTTTGATGCTCTTTTCTCACTTTTTATTGTCCAATTGCAATTAAATCCATTTATATCATGTTGCCACTAGTGACATCTCATTTTGTTGGAATTGTCAGAAAATATCCCCTGTGGTAAAATTAGTGAATATTTTAACCTTCAGATTACCTTATCAATATTCCTTACTTACATTCATTTGAAGTAGTTTATTAAGTTTATCCTCAGGATAAGCCTAGAGTTGAAACAGCATTTTGCAAATGACCTAATTGCTTTTTTAAAAAATCTATTTTTTACAAATGTGATTTAGGGACTAGAAAATTGGATGTAAATAAGGTCACAAGTTTTAGTAATGGCCAGAGCTCAGCTCTGCCATTCAACTAAGTAAGAGCTGCTCCCTCTTTCAGAAATCTCTTATCTTTCTGTTTAAATGAATGTGCTTCCTTTCACAGCTCTAATAAATCTGTTGGTCACTTTTTCTGGTAGCAAAAACAAAAACAAAAACCTTAAAACAAAATGGATACCCATAGATTGGGGAATGACTGAACAAAGGGTAGTATGTCAATGTGTACAGAATAGTGTTGCACCATAAGAAATGGCAAATAGGGAATGCAAAGAAACACAGAATACTTATATGAACTGATCCAGAGTTAAGTAAGCAAAACTAGGAGAATGATATACATGATCAATCAACTAATAGACCTTTAGTAGTTCTTAATATGTTACAACATGTCCCTTGATAAAGTATAAAAAGCAAAAGCAGTTCCTGCTTTTTAAACTTTATTTTAATTCAACATTCATTTCCAGAAGATTTTGAATTGCAAATTTTCCTCCCATCTCTCCCCTCCCCCCACACCAGGATAGCATGCATTCTTATTACCCCTTGCCTCAGTCTGCCCTCTCTTTTATCATCCCTTCTCCTTTACTTTCTTGAAGGGCAAGATAGAATTCTATACCCCATTTCCTGTATATTTTATCTCCCAGTTGCATGCAAAAAAAGAAAAATTTTAACATTTGTTTTTAAAATTTTGAGTTCCAAATTCTCTCCCTTCTTTCCTCCCCACCCATCCTCATTGAGAATGCAAGTAATTCAATACAGTTTATGGATGTGTAGTTATGCAAAACACTTCCATAATAGTCATGCTGTGAAAAACTAACTATATTTCTCTCCATCCTATGCCACCCCCAATTATTCTATTTTCTCCTTTGACCCTGTCCCTTTTCAAAAGTGTTTGCTTCTGACTACCCCCTTCCCCAATCTGCCCTCTATTTTATCATCCTTCCCTCTCATCCTTTTCCTCCCTACTTTCCTGTAGGATAAGATACCCTACTGAGTGTGTATGTTATTGCCTTCTTAAGCCAAATCTGAAGAGAGTAAAGTTCACTCATTCCTTCTCACCTATCACCTCTTCCCCTCCATTGTGAAACCTTTTTCTTGTCTCTTTTATATAAGATATTTTACCCCATTCTATCTCTCCCTTTCTCCTTCTCCAATATATTCCTCTCTCACCCCTTAATTTTATTTTTTATATTATTCCTCCATATTCAACTAACCCTGTGCCCTCCATCCATCCATCCATCTATGTATCTATCTATGTATCTATCTATCTATCTCTCTATCATCTATTTCCTAAATACCCTAACACTGAGAAAGATCTCATGAATTATAAATATCATCTTTCCATGTAGGAATGTAAACAGTTCAACTTTAATAAGTCTCTTATGACTTCTCTTTTCTGTTTACCTTTTCATGCTTCTCTTGATTCTTGTATCTGAAAGTCAAATTTTCTATTCAGCTCTGGTCTTTTCGTTAAAAATGCTTAAAAGTCATCTATTTCATTGAAATTCCATTTTTGCCCCTGAAGGATTATGCTCAGTTTTTCTGGGTAGGTGATTCTTGGTTTTAATCACAGTTCCTCTGATATCCAGAGTATCATATTCCAAGCCCTTTGATACCTTAATGTAGAAGCTGCTAGATCTGGTGCTATATCTTGATTATATTTCCACAATACTTGAATCGTTTCTTTCTGACTGATTGCAATATTTTCTCCTTGACCTGGGAGCTCTGGAATTTGGCTACAATATTTCTAGGAATTTTCCTTTTAGGATCCCTTTCCAGAGGTGTTTGATGGATTCATTCAATTTTTATTTTACCCTCTGGTTCTGGAATATCAGGGAAATTTTCCTTAATAATTCCTTGAAAGATAATGTCTAGGTTCTTTTTTTCTTTTTGGATCATGACTTTCAGGTAGTCCAATAATTTTTAAATTATCTGTCCTGGATCTATTTTCTAGCCAGTAGTTTTTTCAGTGAGATATTTCACATTGTCTTCTATTTTTTCATTCTTTTGGTTCTGTTTTATAATTTCTTGATTTCTTACAAAGTCATTAGATCCCATCTGCTCCATTCTAATCTTTAAGGAATTATTTTCTTCAGTGAACTTTTCCATTTGGCCAATTCTGCCTTTTAAGGCATTCTTCTATGCATTGGCTTTTTGGACTAATTTTGCCATTTGGGTTGGTGTATTTTTTGCTGCTTGCAATATTTTCTCCTTGACCTGGGAATTCTGGAATTTTGCCACAATGTTCCTAGGAGTTTCTCTTTTTGGATCTCTTTCAGGCGGTGATCGATGGATTCCTTCAATACTTATTTTGCCCTCTGGTTCTAGAATGTCAGGGCAGTTTTCCTTGATAATTTCATGAAAGATGATGTCTAGGCTCTTTTTTTGATCATGGCTTTCAGGCAGTCCCATAATTTTTTAAATTGTGTCTCCTGGATCTATTTTCCAGGTCAGTTGTTTTTCCAATGAGATTATTTCACATTCTCTTCCATTTTTTCATTCTTTTGGTTTTGTTTGGTGATTTCTTGGTTTCTCAGAAAGTCATTAGCCTCCATCTGTCCCATTCTAATTTTGAGAGAACTATTTTCTTCAGTGAGCTTTTGAACCTCTTTTTCCATTTGGCTAATTCTCCTTTTGAAAGCATTCTTCTCCTCATTGGCTTTTTGAACCTCTTTTGCCAATTGAGTGAGCCTATTTTTCAAGATGTTATTTTCTTCAGCATTTTTTTGGGTCTCCTTTAGCAAGGTATTGACCCATTTTTCACGCTTTTCTTGCATCTCTCCGGTGTATTTTTTAAGGTCTTATTTTCCTCAGTATTTGGGGGGGATCTCCTATAGCAAGCTGTTGACTTGATTTTAATGATTTTCTTGCATCACTCTCATTTTCTTCCCATTTTTTTCCTCTACTTCTCTTACTTGATTTTCAAAATCCTTTTTGAGCTCTTCCATGGCCTGAGACCAATTCATATTTTTCTTGGAGGCTTTTGATGTATGAGCTTTGACTTTGTTGTCTTCTTCTGGTTGTATGTTTTGTCCTTCTTTATCTCCAAAGTAAGATTCTATAGTCTGAGTTCTTTTATGATATTTATTCATCTTCCCAGCCAAATACTTGACTTTCTAACTCTTTGTCAATGTAGAACTGTGCTTCCAGTGGGGGTGGGCTTGGAGGTAGGGGTGGGTATACTGTCCCAGGCTTCAGGAATTTTGTATTAGTTGCTAGATTCCCCACCATCTGTGGGCCCACATCTCCAGGAAGCAGTCTTTGCTGCTGCTGCAGACCATCACCACCACTACCACCACCACCCTGGGGCTAGGACCAGACCAGTCAGACTGTACTCCTCTTTAACTCAGGTCCCATAGAGTTTTCCCTCTGACCTTTTTGGTGTTTGTGAGTTGAGAAGTCTGGAAACAGCCACAGCTGCCAGTGATTATGTCCCCTGAGGGTTGCTCTAGCAGGAGTGTAGGGGTGTGGCCCATGCCAGACTGTACTTCTCTGCTTGCCCAGTGCAATAGACTCTTCCTGTCGACTTTCCACGTCATCTTAGGCTGGGTATTTGTTTTACTTTGTCATTTTGTGGGGTCTGTAGCCTATAATTTGTTCAGAGTCATTTTTTTACAAGTATTTGGAAGGCTTTGTAGGAGAGCTCAGGGAAGTCCTTGCTTTTACTCTGCCATCTTGGTTCCATTCCTCAGTCCCTGCTTTCAAGGAACATATGCTCTAATGACTAAAATAATGTAAATAAAAAGAACTCTAAAGAAATTTAATGCTAAATAATTGTAATAATCAATCTTGGCCCCAGAAAAAAAAGAGGAAATGTACATTCCTTCTTCTCAGAGAGAGACAGAAGACTATAGTCCTAAAGTTATTGCATATGCTCTTAAACACAATCACTGGGCTGGTTTTGCTTAACTTTTTCTTGTGTTATAAGGGAAGTCTCATGAGGATGTCCCTGTAAATACATGACAAAATAAAATTATAAAACAATTACATCATCATCATCATCATCCTAGGAAACAAAGACATTGTAGTCAAGGAGGTAGGATTGCTTGAAATTGTCCTTGTGATCAGCATAACAAAATAGACAGGAGCTTCTATACCTTGTACCATGAGAAGGCTAGGTATACTGGAAAAAATGAGAAACACCAATAGCCCACCTTGTGGAAATCCTTCAGCACAGATAGCATTGACCAAAAAGTGGCTAAACCACAAAGTCCACCTGAAATGGACTAAAAAAATGGATACTTGCATTATACACCAATAATATTACATCATAACAAAACTAGAAACAGATCTTACTTTAAAAGCTATTAGAACCACAGACAACTCAATGATCATCCATGATTCCAGAGAATCAATGAGGAAACAAATTATCCATCAACTGATGAAAAGGTGATGCATTCAGGGAGAAAAGGAAGACCTATATATATATTTTTTGCACATGGCCAATGAAGGAACTTGACTAAGTAGATTTGTTACAAAAAATTTTTCTTTCTTTCTTTTTTTTTTTTTTTTACCTCTAACAGAGTGAGGAGTAGGAAGAAGAGAAAACAGATTTGCTAATTTTTTTAAAAGTATATGTATATCCCAAATGTTGAAAGAATGCAAACAGTTTGGCAATCACTTTTTTTAAAGGGCAATTGAGGCTTAGCATGGTTAAGTAACTTAGCCATAGTCACATTGTTCGAGCTGTTAGAAATGAGTTTTTGTTAGAGATTGTTTTGGTTAGAGATGAGTTTTGAACCTACCCTAGTTTGATATTGTGGGCCTCAGAATGGATAAAATCTGGTTGGGGGGAAGATTCTTGATACAAGGGTCGGGGGAACTCTTTCAACAGGATGATCTTTTATCTATGGCCACCCAGGGGAAAAATATTTCCTCCAAAAGGCAAGCAAGTTAAAATTTAAGGCATGTTAAGACTAGGTGAGGCTTAGGAATGATACAAGTATAAGGGCCCTAATGGAAAAAACAAACAAACTGAGGAGGTTCTTCTTGACATTCTCCCTCCATATGTGATTATATAATACAATCCCTGGGCAGGCAAAGAAGCACATAGCATGAAAACACTGAAGGAGGGGATAATTGTCTGGGACCCCAAGGACAAAATATTTTGCTTCCTTAGGGCTCAATATATGATTAGCAGGCAGGCCTCTAGGCAATTCCCAATCTACCAAAATAAGCATTTGAAGGCTTCTGATTGCTACATAACAAAACCACCAGAGCAAGATGACATTAACATAGGTGCTGATCGTCAATTAGTATTTTGAGAAGTTGCCATCTAATTTCCTATAACAAGCTGAAATGCCTGAGCCCATCCTTTCTGAAGAACCGTTCTGGGTGAAGAATTTAAGCTGTGGGTATAGTCAGCATCCCTAGTATCTGAAATCAGTGGTGTGTGGCAGCTACGTTATGAACGTGCTCTGAAATTCTAAACCTCCCTTTCTCTGAAGGTAGAAGGAGCCCCTATTCTCATCTGAAGTCTTCCTTTGTAACAAACTCTGATGAAGCACCTACTGTATGTCAGATTAGGCCCTGGGAATAGGGAATAGTCACTCTCTTTCTCAGTCCTTTTTTTTCCTCTTTTCTGCTTTCTCCCTAGACAAAACTCTTTCCCCAGGTTTTAATCATGGCTTCCATGCACTTGATTCCACTAGGTGCATCTTTTTCTGGTGACCCAAGTCAGCAACATCCTACTAGAACAGACACACAGCAACATCCTCATTGTTAAGTCAAAATCAACACATGCAAAATACAGTTTATCTTTTCCCCAAAATCTGGCCCTTCTAGTTTCAGTGTTTCCCATAGTTCACCACTCCCTAAGGCTCTCCTGTGCAGAATCTTGATTGATGATGTGTTTCAATCTTCCCTCATACTACTTCTTTCTATATAGTTTAGCCTTCAATCAGATTAATCACCAGCCACTGTACATCTCATTTGGTTTACTGAACCTCAGTTGATGCCCAGCCTCAGATATTTCCTAGCAATGTGACCCTGAGCAAGTCATTTAACCTCTGTCTGCCTTGTTTCCTCATCTGTAAAAGGGGTTAACAGTAGCAACTACCCCCTAGGGCTGCTGTAAGAATAAGATGAGATGAGATAATGTTTGTAAAGTGTTTTGCTTTCTTCAAGGATGATCCTATACTGTCAGTTCTACTTCCCCTACATCTCTCCTTCTGTCTATTGCTCTATGTCCTTGGCATAGGTCTCTCATTAACAACATCCATCCTCAGCACTGCAATAATCTCTAACAGATCTAACCATCTTCTGTTCATCATCAGAAATTGATGTGATTTTATCAGTGGAAATGGTATTTTAAAAGATGCATCTCTAACCACATTCTAAAGATCATGGGACCTTTTTTATCAGACTTGCTGCTGAAACCTCCTAGATGTGCTGAGAAAATAAGCCTCTTGAGAGCAAGGACTGTCAGCTTTTCTATTCTTGTCCCCAACCCTTACTACTGAGCTTCGCATATATTAAGCACTTAATAAAAGCTTTTCATTAATCCATTCATTCATGCCTCCTTTCTCCTTTCCAATTCATCCTTGAAATTGTTGCCAGAATTATCTTCCTTAGGACTGGTCATGTCAATCCTCTACTCAAAGTCCTTTAGCTATTTTTCTACAATCTCCTCAGAGACTACCAACCAGTGTATCTTGTATATATCTTATTTGTACATAGCTGTTGGTATGTTGTCTGTTCCATTAGACTCTGAGTTTATCCAGAGCAGACACTGCTTTTCTTCTTGTTACTTCTGTTGTTTTCTTTTTTGCCTTTCTTTGTGTCTCCATTGCTTAGCACAGTGCCTTGCACATAGTAGGTACTTAATAAATGCTAACTAAGCAACTTGAACTTCAACTTCAAATTCTTTACCTGGAATTCAAGGCTCTTAAAAACTGGCTACCATCCTATCTTTTGAGCCTTCCCCCATACTACTCCTTTCTATGTATTGTATCCTTGAATCAGATAAATCACCAACCACTGTACATATCAGCTGGTTTAGTGAACCTGAGTCAGGAAGACTTGAGTTGAAATTCAGGCTCAGACATTTCCTACCTGCATGATCCGGGACAGGTCATTTAACCTCTCTCTGTTTGCCTTGGTTTCCTCATGGGTAAAAGGGGTTAACAGTAGCAACTACTTCCTAGGGCTGTTGTGAACACAAGATGAGATAATGTTGATAAAGGTCTTTGCAAGTCTTAAAGAGCTATACAAATGCTAGCACTATTATTAATATGATTATTTTCCCATCCCCTTTGCTTTTAAATATGCTATTCTATCATCTTTTCAGCAAGTCCACATTTTCCTTTCTTTTTGTGTTTCCCTGAAGGGAGTGCCTCTGAAAATATGTTAAACTTCATAAACAAAGACAAGTAGTCATGCAGTAATGAACAACTTATGGAGATCTGCTGTCCTCCGGACAAGGGGAGCCATCTGTGCAAAGATTAGCCATAAATGATTAAGTCTCAGCACACTCCTTTGCTTCTCTTCACCAAGAATCTCCAGCAATACAACTTCTACATCAGCCAGAGAAGAGATCAGAAGAGGCTTGGGGTAAAGGAGAGGAATGCATATTATTGAAGCTTACTTGCTGCCTGGACCAGAGATCATACATAATTCATAGGATTGAGTCCTATCTGGCTGTGGAAGGTCTCCTGGCCCACCACACCCCGCATTGCCAAGTGTCTCAAATGGCCGACAGTACTTGGACTGGCTGACCCCAACATGATTCCTCTGATTCCTTGGCTGTCTTTTTGACAAACACCTTGCTGCCAAACGACCAAATACTGCCCCTGCTTACAGAAAAGATCTACTGCCTCCTGAGCCATTACTCTTTGATCACTTTGATGTTATCTTTTAGAATGAAGGCTTCTTAAGGGCAAGGACTATATTTGCTTTTGTATTTGTAACCTCAGCACTCAGCACAGTGCTTTGAAACATGGTAAATGCTTAATAAATGCTTTTTCATTTATTCACGGATTCATGCATGCATGTAGTTTACAAGTTCACAATTATTATCATTTACTCTGGTATAAAACATTCAGGCTGGGATAGAAATCAGCCTTTAGATGAAAAAAAAAATATTTCTCCTTTCCAAGTTCATGTGTCTGTGTAGACACAGGTGTTGCTGGTTTCTCAAACTCAAAGGCCTCATCCTCATTTTTGTCCTGGTCCCTCAGCTGAAAAACATCAACAGTCAAACCAAATTGGCTTCTCTTTAGAGCAGAATTACATCCTAGGAACCTTCCTGGTAGGTAATTTTTTCTCCTCATTGGTGTTTCAAAGCTTTCTTTAGACTCTCCTGGGCCCCTTGAAAACAGACAGAAGCCTGATTCAGCAGACTGAGAAGGACATCGGCTGAAGGTTATTAGTGAAACTGCTCCCATTTGCTGCCCAATTCTCAAAGCTGGACCACGATGACCACAATGTTGGTGACTAAAAAGAGGTAGCCCTAGAAGCCTAGTAGGAAGAGCCCTGAAATGCCCTGAAAGGAAGCTGATGGGGAAAGACAGGCAGAAACAAAGCACAAACCCCCTTCCTTCCTTTGATACTTGTAAAACCCCTTGTTTCTGCCAAAGCATAAATGGATCATTTTATTTCCATAAATATCTAACTTATCTACTATTTGTGCTAACTCAGCTGAACACTGTTTTATTAGAGCCAGTAATTTCATGGAAGACTCACAGTTAGACTTCTGCATTGTTATTTCTAGACTCAATTCCCTTTGATTCTTAGATTTTTGTCCTGGGGAGTTGGGTTAGGATTTGTAAACAATTCAAGGTTTGTAGCATGATTCTCAAATTTTTTTTATATCAAGTATTCTTTAAATTCTTAAAAGTCATCAAAAGAGCTTTTGTTTATGTGGATTATATTTGCAATATTAGAAATTAAACTTCATATTATGCAAAGGGTTTTCTTGATTTTGATCATTTTGCTCTGGATCAGTTCATGTAAGGCTTTCTGTGCCTGTCTGCATTTATCATTTTAATCATTTCATACAGTACAGTAATATTCCACTATAATCATGTACCATAATTTGTCTAGTCATTCCCCAAGTGATGGGCATCTATTTTATTTCCAGTTCTTTGCTACTACAAGAAGTACTGCTTTAAATATTTTGGTGTACATGGGGACGTTGTTCATATCTATGACCCCTTTGGGGTAACATGCCTAGTAGTGGAATCTCTGGGTCAAAGGCTATGCACATTTTAGTCACTTCTTTCACATACTTCCAAGTTGCTTTCCGAAATGATTCAACTGATTCACAGCTCCATTAACCATACAACATTATGCTATCTTTCTACAACCTCTCAACATTGACTATCCCACTTTTTGTCATTTTTGCCCATTTGTAAGTTGTAATATAAAATCTTAGGGTAGTTTTGATTGTGTTTCTCTTATTATTAGTGATTTGGAGAGTTCTTTCATGTAGTTATTAATAGTTTGTTAATCTTCCCTCTACAATGACGTATTCATATCCTTTGATCCCTTATCTTTTGGGGAATGTTGGAGAATGGCCTTTTGATGGACACATATACATGTATGTTCTAAAAGTCTCAATGTAATTTTAAATAATTAAGGTTTAAATCTTAATGAAGGTTTAAACCTTAATTATTTAAAATTACACTTTTGGCACACTTGTGTTGGCTCACCCACATACCTTTATTTGTTTTATATATATATATAAACTGGGTTGTCAGATCCTCAAATCAGTATGCTTATAAGTTTACTATTCATTCAAATCCCATTATACACTCACTTGCTTTTACTTTCTGCCTATATATATATATATATATATATATATATATATCTGAAATTTTAAAGATATAAAATAAAATAGCCATTTTTAACTGAACTTCCTTTTGTGAAAGCAGTCAATGGTAAGTGAGACCTGTTCTAACTCAGTTAGAATTGGCCAGATATTGTTTTTTTCTGCCTGACTCTAACGGGAAAACTTGGTTTCAAAGGTTAAAAGGGGACTGATTCCTCTGAACCTGGGGTGACTCAAAAGAGCATGATGTGTGTCTTCCAGGAAAGAGAATACAAGACAGCTAAAC
The DNA here is from genome assembly GCA_023548195.1 of Bettongia penicillata ogilbyi. Lineage (NCBI taxonomy): Eukaryota > Metazoa > Chordata > Mammalia > Diprotodontia > Potoroidae > Bettongia > Bettongia penicillata. The sequence continues at coordinate 1,693,307 of JAJHZJ010000366.1, forward strand.
CTTCTCAGTAGAGGCCAAATCATGTGACAGCCCCAGAGGAACTCTCACAGCTGCCAACCCAGAGCTTTATGGAATCTGTCAAGAAATTAATGCTGCCCTGAAGAAAAAAAAAAGTCTTACAACTTTCACAACTTGGCACCCACATCTTTAGATGGGCCATCTGCCCCTTCTATATAGTTCTATTGAAATCAGCTGCCTTTAAGGAGGAAAAAAAATGACAAAGTGAAAAGACAGATGAAAGAAAATGCTTTGGTTCTGGTGGAATATAATATTTCAGAAAAACTAATGCTGTTAAAACAGAACCCAAATCTACCTTCTGTACAAGAACCACAAAAAGAAAGAACACAATCTTTTCCCCAAATAATCAAATAGACTGCCAGTATGCTGGTGCATAAAACCTTCATAATACAGCAGCCATCCCAACCTAAAAAGTGAAAAGCCTCCAACAAAGATAAATAAATGCAGAGTCACTAGATAAGTCATAGGAGCTGACTGTAGCTTTCTAACTCAAATCCCCATGACATTAAACCTTGTTGTTCACTTCTGTTTGTTGTCAGCTCATCTTACTTCTGAAAGAACCTTAGTTCTGGAGTCAGAAGAGTCCAGTTCAATTCCACCTCTGACATTTACTAGCTGTGTGACCTTGAGCAAGCTACAACCTTCTTGGAGGTCAGTTTTTTCAACTGTAAAATGAAGAGAATGGATAATATAGATTCAAGACCATTCTAGCTCTACAGCTGTAATTCTAGACAACATGGACAAGACCTGACTATCCCAAGCCCTGACATCTCTTTCCACTTCATGAGCTCATCTAGTATCCTCTCAACGGAGAATTACAACATGAATATGTATGGGACTGGACAATGCTGCCTCCAGTCTTGTGTGGCTCTTAGCCCCTAACTACTGGTCTCCTACTTCAAAATGTTCAACTGTTGTAGGAATAAACTAGAACAACCTAGAACAACCTAACACTTGGGGGGGGGGGTGCAGGATGGAGAGGAGATGGCACAGAGTGCAGACAGAGTAACCAATGTGACCCTATCCCATTTTGAGATTTTGCCAACCGGTGTTAATTGAAATGGAACCTCTCTGCCCATTAGCAACTGACTTAGAATCAACCTCAAATATATTTGCTTTAGGCCATTGTCTTTTGCTGACCCTGGAAAGGGTGAAATTAATGAGGAACAGGCAAAAATATATTTAGCGTTGATGTTAAACAGAATCTCTCCAAAATCAATTAGACTCTTAAACAGAATAGAGCTGTTAACTTTCTGAAAGAACCTTGAGTTATATCCAATTTGGCTGGGAGGGTTTTTGTTCTTCATTTTTCATGGCCTTGCAAAATGCAATTAAAAACTGAGACCCTGTTCCGCATCTGCCACAATTATGGGCAGATGGGGAATGGAGAAAGATAACAAGCATTTATGCATACCAACACAAAACACACACACAAAAATGAATGACAGCATTTACAACCCCAACAAGACATGACCTTTGCTCAAGGCATTCTTCCAGATCCACTACCATTAAGCTTTGACCACATTATTTTTCTGCCCACCAGCAGGCAAGAATTGATTGATATACTCTTATTTGATATTCCCCTAGTGATAAATAACTTGTAACTAAATGGGCTCTAATAATGATTTTGGAAGTGGAAACTCCATTTCTATAAAATACAATATTCACTTTAAGTGCCTACCCTAGACTTTAGGCTTTAAATCAGTATTTAAACAGCTTATGCAACGCTCTCAAGGTTTAAGATTCCAGTCCTCCTGCTAGAAGAGGAACACAATTTCCACATATAGTCTCTTCCTCCTCAGTGGCTTCAATCCTTCCCTCTCCATTGACTCCTTTACATCTCCCTTGAAATGCATGTCTCCCAGATTTCGTGAGGCACTATAGTATTTTAGCCACTAGGCTTAGAGTCTGGACAATGTGGGTTCAAATTCCATCTTAGATAAATACTTAATGTTAGGCCTTAAGGAAATCACTTAACTTCCCTGGATCCCAGTCTACAGTGAAGATGACACCACCCACCTCACAGCTTTGTTGTAAGGAGCAAATTAGATAGGGTAAAGCACTGATGCATAAATGTGAACTATTACCTTACAAAGAGCTTCTTTGAACCTCACACTGTCTCAGTAGCCTTCCCACTCAGGAAGATGGCTTCTCCCCTGAAGCCCATTCCCATGATTGATGGGTTTCTCTAGAAACTCCATGTTGAGAAAGTTATTGGACCAGCCAGGATCACTCCATCACTCCTCTCCCTGCATCCTTCCTGTCTCTTCAGATTTTTCCACCTTATCCCCTTGGCTTCCTTTTCCTGCTGCCCCTGGCTTTCAGTTCCTCTTTTAGGAGTAGTCTTCCCCATTAGAATACAAGGACCCTGAGGATAGGGACTGTCTTTCTTTTTGCTTGCATTTATATTCCTAACTAGCCAGCCGGCATTCAGAAAGGGGCCTGGAATTAGTATGGGCTTAATAAATATTCTATCTAGCTGTCTGTTATGGGCTAGGTGAAATTCAGAGGTAGGTAGTTTCAGTCTAAGGAAGACTAGTTCAAGTCTTGCTTTGACATACACTGGTTCTGTAAGGCTGGGCGAATCACTTAATCTCTCAGTTTCCCCAGGAAATCCGTAAGACCATAAATAGCATAGCAGGTGCCCATCTGCTTTAACAAAGGCAATTTTCAGGTCTGATTCACCCCTTGTTCTCTTGCCTTAAAAAAAAGAGAAAGCAATTTCTCCCAGACTAGAGCTCACTCTACAAGCTAGCAATCCTCCTATTTCTACAGGTACAGACCCTGTTCCAAGCTTCTTAGGCTTCCCTAAGGCTCTACCCTACCTGCAGTGCAACAACCAAAGGTAAATGTCAAGATTCAGACATCCTGAACAATAAAAAAAGAATGATAACTGACATTTACATGGTACTATGTGTCAGGCACTGGGCTAACACTTTTCTCTTCTGATTCTCACAATTCTAAAAGACAGGTAGGTCTTATTATCCACATTTTACAAATGAGGAAACTGAGACAAACAAAGGTTAAGTGACTTGTCCCAGTTCCCATAACTAGTAAGTCCCTGAGGTCAAATTTGAACTCAGGTCTCTCTGACTCCCAGCCTAGACTTCTAGACACTGATCTAAAATCTATCTAAATGTAGTGACTTTTCTTCCACCTGAGGCAGCAGCTCCCACCCCAGCACACAGACAGAACAGCTTTACTCCTAAAAAATTGTACATTCAATAAAGATTTCCTTTGTCATTGAACTTTCTTCTCTTCTTTGTGCAGGAATGGACTGCTTGTCAATTTGCAATCTTACCAATCACAACAAATATCTAAATGGACATCACCACAGCCTACTCTCCCTTCAAAGCATGTGCCAAGTCCTGCCACCTGTGGCAACCATCTTACCTTTCTCCCGTTTTGTCATATGAAGCTTATTCCCAATGGCCAAGCAAAACTATCCTCTTCTTTTCTAAACTGCCTAAATATTCCAATATTTCTACATGTAATTTAATGGCGATTCCCATCTTCCTCTACCAAAAAGCCCTAATACATATGTAACTTACTCATTAGTAATTGAATGGGGAGCAAAACCTATAGCCTGATATGTCTTGACTATATTACTTTATCCTTGATTCTCCACCAATCATAAAAAGATCAATTTGTAGCTAACAGGACCTTGGAGGCCATCTAATCCAAATCTTCATTGTTATAAATGAGGAACTGAGACCCAAGGAGGTTAAGTGATGTCTAAAGCATTTGGTCTTTCTCTGCTCTTGGGTCTCCATACTCACTTCTGGAGGTAGCTCATCCTTTTGCAAGACCTCAGTTATCATCTCTGTGCTAAGGATCCCCAATCTACCTGTGTAACCTTGATCTCTCAGACACACTAATGCTAACCTTCTACAGGATATGGTCTCTCTTTCGCTCATTGTGATGTCTAAGGTCAAAGAGATAGCAGGAAACAGAACAAGCAGTCAAACCTACATCGTCTAATTCCAAATTGTTTGGTCTTTCCACCACACCAGGCTGTTTGCCATCAACTCATTAACACAAACACTGATGAACATTTATATTCATTTAGAATAACCACAGAGAATAACACACTAGAAAAAAATCATGATCATATGACCATAGACCTAAACACAGAAGGGATTTGAGAGGTTACCTATTCTAACTCCTTCATTTCACAAATGAGTAAACTGAAATCTAGGAAGGTTAAGTGACTTGCCTAAAGTCACACTGGTGGTAAGGTTTAGAGGTGGAACTTGAACCCCGGTCCTCTGAATCTAGAGCCAGCATCCATTCCATTGCACTCTGCCACATACAGTAGGAAACATTTCAGCAGGAGTTTAAACCTAACAGATGAAAAGCTGCATTCATTTCCTCACTTGCCAGCTGGCTCCTTTTCTGTCCTACGAGTTCACCAAGCTTGGAAATGTCATCATATTTGATTTTTTCCACTCTTTCATCCCCCATACCCCACTAGTTACCAAATTCTGGTCATTTTGTTTGTTCAGTTATCAGTAGCAATGATAGTTTGCATGTATAAATCGGCTATTTCAATCTCAGTCCTTATCTCATGCCAATTTACATGGCTTTCAGGATGCCCTGCTTTCCATTTACCTTTAGAATGGTTTTGTACAACATAGAAATGAGCTTCGGGGCACCTCAGCAGTTACAAGAAGATCAACAGTGTCAACCCAGAGTGGGATTTCCATGTGGTGTCGGGCCATATGGTCCTATTTTAATGGATAGACATTAGATTAGCCTTCAGGAGGACAGCTTCACTTATTTACATGTACCAGTGCCAGTAAAATGTGTTTGGAAAGGGTAAATGGTGATTAACACTAGTTTCTGGGCACAAAAATGTGCTTAGGAGTAATTAGGGTCAGCTATGTGAATTAAATGTCCCCTCAACGTCATTTGTAGACCCAAAAACAAGCACCCATTTCAACAACTCTGTTAAAGCCAGTTACTTTGCTGCTATTGTTTCCTGCAAGGGAGATCTCCTTGTCAACAGAAGTCTGGTTAACTTACTTTTCCAAGTAGAAGAAGGCCAATTTTGAGGCAGAGAGAGAAGTTTATGCTTCAAAGCTAAGCAATTCATATAAACACATCTAGGAAGCCAAAAACAGAAACAAGAAACCATTCCCCAGTTCCTCCTAACCTTACCCAAAACTTTGCCATTCTTTAAATTACTTTAAAAAGGATGAGTCAGACCGCTATTAATGCCTATAAACTCAATCACTCAGATTTTCTAGTTACTTCAGGGAAATTAAAGCACTCAGTTCTCACTTAAAAGTACAGCTGACTTCTAAAAACTTACATCAAGAAATTCTTTTCTTCCACCATAGATGGGCCAATAGAGTCATTTTCACTTCCCAAATCTACCTCTGATTTGGATGTTTACACTAATTAAATTAACCAGGCAGGAAGAATCAGAAGGGAAAAGAAGATTCAATGAGAGAGCAAAGAAGGAAAGATTAGTGAAAGAGCTGCATAGTTTGAGCTAATGGGAATTTAGAAAAGCAGCAGCCATCCTGACTCTTGAGATACATAAACCAAAACTCTGGCTGACCACCAGGGAGCCACTGGACAATTGTCTCAGTACAGTAGTAAGAGCACTTGGCTTTGGAATCAGAAGACCTACATTCAAATTCTACCTTTGTAACTTAGCTGAGCAAGTCACTTAAAGTCTCTGAGCTTTGATTTTCCCATTTATAAAGTCCGTAGGTCAGTCAATAAACATTTATTAAGTACTTGGTGTATGCTAAGTGCTGAGGATACAGAGAGAGGCAAAACACTGTCTCCTTCATAGAATTCATAGTGTAATGAGATGGATAAAGGAGCAAGGACCCAAACATGTCCTTGGAGTAAGCATTTGGGGCTTTACAAGAGAGCAAAACTCCAAAAGAGGAGAAAGAGGAAAAAGAAAATATAATAGATATTTCTGGTGTATTTCATAGTGTAACATGTAAGCAGTTGTGTACAAACCAGATATATACACAATAAATCAGAGATAATTAACAGAGTCAAAGCAAAAGAATTAAGATAGATTGAGAAAGGCATCCCATAGAAAGTAGGATTTTAGATGGCACTTGAAGAAAGCCATGAGAACTGAGAGGCAGAGACAAGAAGAGAAATAATAGAGCTTTCACAGAAGTGTTAAAAGTTCTTTGCAAACATATAGGACTAAACAAATATCAATAACAATAATTATTACTACTGTCTGTGACCAGGAGCATGGTATTGATAATATTGTATACAACTCTTACAGGAGAAGGCTATCCTAACCTGGAGTGGGTGGACAACTCAGCAAACCACAAAGAGAAGGCTGGACCTGACCATCCAGGGGCTAGAACATGAGATTAAACTATTCAGAGAATGGTCTCACAGGGGCACGATTCTGGGACTAACTCTGTTTATTTATAGTTCTAACGATAAGTAGAAGAGACCAAGCAAAAGGAAAGTACAATTAGCTAAAGGTCCAAAGTGAGTGTAAGATACAGATGGCCTAAGTAAGCATTGTCAGCAGGGAAGGTGATTGCCAAGCGTCCAGGAAACAAGCAGTTGACAGTGGTCCAGGAAAGCAGGCAGCCAGCCTCAGAAAGGTCTTGCAGCAAGTACCAAGGATCCATTCATCACAAGTCTAGGAATCTAGTACCTTGAAAGAGAAGTGCTTAGTGACAGGTAACCCACCAAGACAGGAACCCTGAGGAATAGGAGGTACTGTCTGATCAGAACCCATCCCATCACCGTGCCACACTATTTAATGTTTATGTTGTTTAATGCTAATATAGCTAAAACTGATTTTAAAAAAATAGGAGGTACAATTTAAATTTCAACTTCCTAGGCTGACAGATTGAAGATTAGAAATGCATGTTTAAAAAGGAGGAACTAACATAGCATATCTTATATTTCCTCAACATAAGGAGTATTTGGTCTCAGAGACTTGAGAAAGAGCTAATTTACAGGTGGAACTGTATTGCATCAGTTTTAAAAAATTAGATGGATAAAAGAGCAGGGATCCAAACATGCCCTTGGAGTAAGCATTTGGGGCTTTACAGGAGAGCAAAACTCCAAAAGAGGAGAAAGAGGAAAAAGAAAATATAATAGATATTTCTGGAATTTCAATTTTCCTTAATTAAAATGACATAGTAGGGATGAAAGAATGAAAAAGGGGGGATTGATATAATATCAGTAAAGGAAGGAAGAGGAAAAGGAAAAAAAGGCATTTTTAAAGGGAAGTTTCTTGGCAAAGATTGGCTATGTGGGGATATAAACATCTGATGAGGGGTTTGGTAATGAGAACTCATTATAAACTTAATGGCATAAATTCAAAGGCATCTTTATGCTGACTCAAATATCACATTGTAAGTAATTTATATATAATTAAAACTTTTATGTTATCTAATTTGTGATTTTGGGGGAGGGGAAGCCTAATAAGAGAAAAGATTCTAAAGATGCTTTGTAATTATCATATTGAATAGGTTAAGAAATTTAAAGCAGGGAAGACTTCAAAGTTATTCCTTATGCACCCACTAGGCAACTTTGGTTGCCTACCCTTTTGTCTATCAATCACAGCTGTCATAAGCTGGATATATACTTACAAACTCACTGCAGTGACCTAAGCCTAGTCTGCTATTTTCTTAGTATGTGACTGTAGGATATTTAAGGCAAATGTAGTAAAAAAGGAAGTTCAAGTTACTTCAGGTATGAGAAAAGCACAATTTTGTTTAGCTGCAGTGTGTGGTAAAAAGAGCCCTAGAATTTGAGTTGGAGAAACTTGGCTTGAATCCCTGCTCTAGCATTTACTAGCTGTATGACTTAGGCAGATCATTCCTTCTCTCTGGGCCTCAGTTCCTTCATCCATAAAATAAAGGCATCAGATTAGATGTCTCTAAGGTCACTTCTAGCTCTAAATCCTGTGTGATTCTGAGCAAATCAATTACCTTACCTGGGCCTCAGCTTCCACATCTGTAAAATGAAAGACTTATACTAGACAGTTAAAGTTACTTCCAGCTATAGCATTCCATTTGGGGCTAGGTTAAGACTGAGATCCTACAAGAAGTAGGTGATTTCACAACATACTATAAGTGCCAAGGAGTTGAAGGCATATGAATTACTATGAATTAATTATAATATGTCAGTTGACACTCAAGGAAAGATAATGTAAAACAAACATAGCTTTCAAGGAAGCAACATGATTCACAGTAAGTAGTTCAAAAGTAAGCAATTTCTTTTGATCATTGAAGGTAAGTTCCCTGAAGACAGACTATTCACAATTTGTCCTTGTGTCTATAGCTTCTAGCCACAGTACCTCACACATACTAAGCACTTAATAAAATGTTTATTGATTTAAATTATATTGAACTACCAGGAATATTTTTAAGGAGAATGAAAATCAACTGTTAACTTATCTTGGGACCGGGAAATATGGATGTCAAGAGAACCATACTGGTAACAAGCAGGATATATTCTGCTTGTCTTCCTTTGTGAGCTGTGCTATAAATACATACTTGTCTTTAAAGTAGAGAGGAAAATGAAAAGACTTAAAGAATTCCTCTCTGGTTTTGAGCTTTAATAAAAAATATGAAGCATTCTTAGGTGCAGTTGAAGAAATAATCTTGAAATAAAAAGACTTTGATAAGGCATTGGGGTATCAAATTCACTGTCACGATCTTGCTAAATGAAATAATAAAAATTCACAGAGATAGCACTTTCCAAAACTCTTTTGTCATGACAACCTACAAAGCCACAGTGGAAAAGAGCTGCTGGTGTTAGAGTCTGCCCCATGACACATACCGGCTCTATGATCATGGGACAATAACTTCCTGGTACCTGAGGTGGTGGCTGATAAGCACTGATGGAGGGATTTTTTTTATGAGTCCATGCATAGATAGAAATATATCTACCACAAAAATTCTGTGAGGCATGTAATACAAATAGTGGCATCTCCATTTTGCAAAAAGGGAAATGGAAACTGAGAGATGAAGCAACTAACACAGCATCGTACAACTATAAAGCAACAGTCAGAAGTCAAGCTCAGTCTCTCAACCAAGTGCAACACTTTCTACCTTAGCATAGTATACCTCAATAAAATAAAATAAAATCGTATACAAATGTAAAAAGAAAACCAAAAATAAAGCTCTCACATCACAACTCAATGATCATGTAGTATTAAGTGTTCCTATGATTAATTTACAAATGAGATACATAAAAGAAAGAAGTTTTGCATTATTCAAGCTATGCAATAGATATGAAGCCTTTCTCATAGAATGGGGTTAATGTGAAGCTTTAGAATAAGTGTCATTCTGTTCTTCAGAAAAGAAAGTAAAAGATATGGGCTATTTCTCTAGTGACTTCAGTGTCAGAGGTAGGAAACTTAAGGATCTGGAAATAGAGGTGGCATTTTATTCTTGCTCTTCAATTAAAGTTATAATAGGAACTAAAGAGTTAAATAAACAGTGATTCTGAAAGAGACAAGAGCATACCATGATGATGTCAGAAGATATGATTTGACCTTCAAATCTTAGTTTATTATTTGAGAGAAATTGATTCCTGGTAAGGGATAAAGTGGCACCTCAAAATACCTCAGGAATATGTATTTGGCAGAAGGAAAAGGAGAGAAGAGAGAGACACAGACAGAAACAGAGACACGGAGAGAGACAGAGTCAGAGGAAGAGACCAAGAGAGATGGAGAGTTAAAAATAAAGCAAGGCAGACTTGACATTTTAACATAAAGAGGAAGATTCGACCTACCAGGAATCACTGAAATTGGAGAGAAAAGAGCCATGGAAGGATATACCTTCTTCCAAAAAAAAAATAGATGGAAGGGAAAGAATGATTAAAGCAACAGAAGGTTAAGAAGGAAAGAACTGGTAAATGTGATAACAGAAAGGTGAAAAGAGAGAACAGGAGCTCTATTGTTCCTTTTGGTTCCAACTAAAATCTCACCTACAAAAAGCCTTTCCTGATCCTCCTCAATGCCAGTGGCTTCCCATTAAGATTATTAATCGTGTGTGTGTGTGTGTGTGTGTGTGTGTGTGTGTGTGTGTGTAAAATAAATCATCTCTCTCTCTCTCTCTCTCTCTCTCTCTCTCTCTCTCTATATATATATATATATATATATATATATATATATATATGTACGTATATATGGGTATGTAGTGTATGTATATCTTGCTTGTACATAGCTGTCCACATATTGTGCCCCCCAACTAGGCTGTGAGCTTCTTGAGGGCAGGGCCCATTTTTTTCAACCTTTCTTTGTATCCCCAGAACTTAGCACACTGCCTGGTATAAGTAAGTGCTTGCTGAATTGACTATTACTTGAGTATACTATGGATAAACTCACCATATGAGGATGTGGGTGCTTACCTAACCTAATACAGATTTTTAAACTGACCCAGAATCAAATCATAATAGTGATAGAGAATTTAAAGAACTCAGACAATCAGGGGAAATAGAAGAATAAATCCATATCCAAAGACCCTAAGAGAGAACAAAAGCGTACATGAATCTTGATCCCTTTTCAGATATGAGTTTCTCAAACAAGTGTCTCCTCTACTATTCCTTCTAAAAGTAGATTCTGATCTTATAACTACAAATAATCCAGAGAATAACCATAATAATTTATTTATATATGGCATATTAAAATGTATTAAAGTTTCACAAAAACCCTATAAAGTAGATAGAAGGTGAGTATTATTACTCTGACTTTACAGATGAGGAAACTGACAACTGGAGGTTAAGGGTAGCCCATGGCCACATAGCAAGTACATGTTAGAGCCAGGATTCAAACCCATATCTCCTTGAAAAAAAGATACTAGATGATTTCTGAATCCTATCATCTGTAGAATGGCTGAACAAACTGCAGTATATGAATATAATGGAATATTAATGGGCAGTGAGAAATAATATCCATGAGAAACTCAAAGAAACATAGGCAGATTTGTATAAACCAATTCATAGTGAATCAAGTAGAATTAGTTCACACACAGACTTTTTTCTTCTGTCATTTCAATTACATTCAACTCTTTTGGCAAAGATATGGAGGTAATTTGCCATTTTCTTCTCCCGTTCATTTTATAGATAAGGAAACTGAAACAAACAGGATTAAGTGACTTGTCCAAGGTTACACAGCTAGTGAGTGTCTGGGGTCAGGTTTGAACTCAGGAAGTTGAGTCTTCCTGATTCCATGCCCATTGCTCTCTGCACTGCACCACCTATCAATGTAATAAAATTTAATAGTCAAGGAAGGCAGAATGGTGGTAGAGTGGAAATATCACCTTCTCTTGAATTAGAGGATAGAGTAAAGCCCACACTTCCTGTGTGATCACAGGCAAGTCACTTAATATCCCTGGCCCTTTAGGGTCCAGGGTGCTGGACCTCAGAGCTTCCTTCCAGGTCTCAATCTTTGCTCCTTTGATGATCCTAAGAAGTAGAACTCAGAATAATTGTAACAAGCTGCTTTGGTCCTGGATAACAAATAATGAAACCTATCTCTTTCCTTCTCAGAGAGATGTGGGAATTTGAGGGGCAGAAATTACATATATCTTGAAGACAGTCAAACATCAAAATGCATCAGTTATTTTTGGTTTAACTGATTTTCCTCATTACCAAGGGAGGTTTTGCCACAGTCCCCAAAACTTCCCCTCGTCTGACCATTATCCTTCCTGGCATTTAGGTTTGCATCTCTATCAACCTTAACTCCTCACTCGGACTCATACCACACAATTCACTCAGTTACCAGAATGGTCATTTTTACCTCTCTCTCCTCACAAGTCACTACCCTCATCACCTATGACCTGGACATTGTCAATGGCCTCCTAAATGAGGTCCTGGACTTATCTCTCCCCATAAAGCACCTGTGACCATGTCACTTCCCTGCTCAATAAACTCCAGTAGTTCCCTAGTGCCCTTAAATCCCTATTGCCATTAAGTACAAACTCTTCTTTGGCATTTGATGTCTTTCATAACCTGGTCCCAAACTATCATTGTCCTTATTATACATTACTCCCTTTCATACTCTCTGTGGTTCAGTCAAACTGGTCTTCTCACTAATCCTCAAACATGACATTCTGTCTTCCATGTCTACACTTTTACACTGAATGTTCCTCAGGGTTGGAATGCAATTCCTCTTCAATTCCACCTCTTAAGATCCCCCAGTCTTCTTTCAATATGAACTACTTTCTGCATGAAAGCTTTTCTGATGCCCCAAAATGCTACTGCCTCTTCCCTCCAAAAAAGTTTTTTTACCTTCTATTTATTTTGTATATATTTACATATTATTTTTACATATCTTTATATATACATATATGTACATATATGTACATACTGTCTCCTCAATAAAATACAAGCTTCTCAAAGGCAGAGATTATTTTTTTTATTTCTAGTGCCTAGAACATAATAGGTACTTAATAAATGCTTTTTAGTGAAGGTATTTGCAGAAAACAATGCTGCTAAAGAGAAAGCTCTCTAGCGAACTCAAATATCAATTGCTTCAGACTTAGCTAAATCTGAAAGAGGATGCCAAAAATAATATCAGAATAGTGATGAGCTGAGGCTTGAACCCCAAAATGTTTTTAAAAGCATGTTTTGAAGTGTGTTGAGAGCAAAACCAAGGCATGGATAGGTTCATTGCTTGGGTAAGGTGGGTCAATGAAGACCCTATGGACAAGGAGAATGGGGTACCTACTCCCCCTAAGAGGATGCTGATGCAATGGTATGTTGAAAAAGATAGGAGGAAGCACAATCACTCTTCTCCTATTTTGTCATCCTCTCCCTCCAGGAAGAGAAGTCCAAGATAAGTAAAGAGTTTGTTTAAAAAAAAAAAAAAAGGCACCTTATCATTTTAAATGAGTTCAAGCCTCCAGGTCAAGACAAAGTATATATCAGAGTACTGAAAGATCTTATGGAGGTGATCGTGGGAACCTTTTCTCCCATCCTCATCATAAGCTATTAGACATCAAAGGAGCCATGGCATAATAAATAGCCTTGTCTTTGCTCATCTGTACACAAGTTATATGTCTTTGTACATTCTTCCAGGTCAACTCTTTGAGGGCAAGCAAGGACTACTCCTTTTTATTTTATTTTTTAACTTTGTTTCACCAGAACTTAACACATTTCCTTGTAGGTAGTAGGGACTTAAGTTTTAGTTGAATTGAAGAAGCTTAAATTCTTAGTGATACCAGAGTTCCAACTCAAACCCATATATCAACCAAAGAATAAAGAGCAATTAAGCGACGACTACGTCCCAAGCGTTGGAGCAGACACTGGGTATACAAGTCCAAAGAATGCAATCCTTTTTCCAAAGAGCTTACATTCTAATGGGGGGTAGGGGCATGAGACAGCAAGTACATCTAAAACATATATATGCAAAATAAATGTTAACTTAATAAATGCAAATATCTAACACAAAAATAGTTACATATAAGATAACTGAAGAAACTGGAAAATGCAAAATTTTGAAAGAAATTAATTATTTTCCCTCATATTCCCTGGGTTCCAGCCAAACTGAACTATCAACATTCAGCAGAACGTAGTCTGAGGAATGTTGTTTAGTCGTTTCAGCTCCATTGACTTTTCATGACCCCATTTGGGGTTTTCTTGGCAAAACATTGGAGTGGTTTGCCATTTCCTCCATCTTGTTTTATGGACGAGGGAACTGAGACAAATAGGGTTAAGTGACTTGTACAAGGTCACACAGCTAATAAGTATCTGAGGTCAAATTTCAACTCAGGAAGATAATCCTCTTGACTCCAGGCCCTGAACACTATCGACTATACCACCAAGCTGCCCAGTCTGAGGAATAAATGCTTTTAAAATTCCTTTTAGCCATGGTTCAATTTGCTTCCAGTCAGAGGTTATTAAGCACAAACACTTATTTTTCTTCTCATCCATCTAAAAAGTCAAAGCACATTGATTTCTAAAATACACCCCAATGTTACAGATACAGTACTGCTGAATAGTACAGACAAGCCCAAAGCTTCTGGACTTCCCAACTTGTTTTTTCAGGGACTTAGAATCATTGGAGCAGATTATTTGGCTATGTCATAGTGGTCAGTTACACTGTGGCAGTTCTAATCTTCCCGAGGAGGTCAAAAATACCTAGGGATCTTGGAGTCACAAAATTGGGGAACAGAAGCCGTCTACCCAACATCCATTATCCTGGGGTTATCCATTTGGAAGGCTGTATATCCTAGCCTAGGGAAAGACACTCAAGAACCTTTCCAATTTGTGAATTTGCTTCTCCTTACCACCCCAAGCCACCCTATTTATCATAAGCAATTTCTTGGGAGGCATAATTTACTAGACACCCAGCCTCATCTTGGGAGTCAATTTCTAATCTTTCCCCTGCTTGGTCTCCTTTGTTCAAACAATTGATATAGCTCCTGCAATATCTTAGGAGGAGGGAGAGGGGAGGGAGGAAACAAGAATTTATTAAGCACCTACAGTGTTCCGGGCACAAATATCTCATTTGATCCTAACAACCTTAGGAAATGGGTGCTATTGTTATCCCCATTTTACAGTTGAGGAAACTGAGGCAGACTGAGAGTAAATGACTTACACAGGATCGCACAGCTATTTGAACACAGATGTTCCTGATTTTGATCCGCATCTTACCACTTGCCTCCACTTTAATTTATGCTCTCTATATTTCTTGCCAGACCAACTATAATAGCTTCCTAACTAGTTTCCTTGCTACTAGTTTACATTTCCTGCATAGCTGCCAAAACAATCTTCCTAATACATACATATGATCAAAAACCTTCAGTCACTCTCCAGGATAAAATAACACTACCAAAATTTAGCCTAGCACCCAAGGCCCTCTACAATTTAGTTCCGACATACTATCTGACCTTTATTTTATGCTGTTCCCCTTGGGAAACCCTAAATTCTTGACAAACTGGACTACTAGTCATTCCCAATTGACCTACCTTCCTACCAACACCACCTCTACTAGGCATTCTTGCAGGCCATTGTCTATGTGAGGAGCACATTCCATCCAGGAGGGTTAAAATCTTCTTCATCCTTCCACCTCAGAAGTCACCTTTTCATTTAAGATTTCCTGATTCCCTCAGCTGAAAGTGATTTTTTCCCTTCATTTCTCACACTAATTTGTCGACACTTCGCCTTTGAACTTTCCACATTTTGCTTAGTATCAGAATCTTAATGGATTGTCCTGTTGTTTCACTAACCACCTTTATGACCTCTCATAGATCCCTTCCCTGCCCAGAAATCCCTCATACACAGTGTCCCTTATTGGAATATAACCTCCTTAAAGAATTTAAAGACTCTCATGCTTTTGCATTTATATCTCTAGTGCTTAACACATTTCTGGGAATATGGTTGATGCTTAATAAAGCTTTTCATTCATTGTCCTATAATTATCTATATTATTTCTTATCTTCTCACCCCAGTTTTTCTTCTAATCTTTGTATCTTTAGCACCCATAACCATGAGTACGTACATAGTAGGCACTTGAGAAATAATTTTTAATTTGGATTAAATGCATCTCTCCTCAGAATTACATATCCTCAGTATCTCAATTTCTCTGTTTCTCACTTTCCCAGCATTCCCTATCCACTCCAATTGGGTCTCCCTACCTTTCCCAAGCTAGAACTACAGTGATTATTCACAGACCAGATCTCACTATTGATCAGCATAGAAACTTTTATCTAATGTTTCCAACCTGGGCCAAGTCATACCTCCTTAGGCAGCCTAGTGATTATCTACTCCAGGGGACTCACTTTGTGGGTGTGGGATTTAGTATGGACATGAGAATGGGGGTGAAAACAATGTGTCCCAACTACCATGAAGACAGCTTGAAGCAGACACTATGGAGCACTGAGAACCTGGTCAGATCCCAAAGATGTCAAAGTAACCCACTGCGTCCCAGGCCATCTTCAATCATCTTGACTATTTGTCTTGCCACTGGATTTCAATAACTCTGGAAGAGAGTGAGGCTGACAGCTTCGTGAAACTGCCTCACTTAAATCTAATTTACACACAAATCAATTCATCACCCCATGATGTATGTCATTGGTCCTTGAAAACAAAGGGCAAACAACAACAGTGTAAATATCCAATCATTTTGAGCTCATCCAGTTCAAAAGTTCTAAACTCAAGTGATATACCAGTTTCCCAGTAACCCCTAGAGCTCTTAGTATCTCTTAAAAGTCTCATTACTGAGGTCAAAAGCTTGAAGAGGTAAGGCAATTAGAAGATCTGAAACCCAATTGCTTATGTATGAACTATCTACTTTATCCAAAGCCCAGAAAATGAGGATAATGGACTGAGAGTTTTTCATTCCAACACAAGACGAAGCAATAACAGCAGGGAGATTCATCAAGCTTCCTGGCAATGCCAACTGATTTTATTTACTACAAAATACTTTCAATTCCAGTTGGCCTCATCGGGGGGAAAAAATTCATCTTACAAAATCTACTGTTTTCCTATGCCTAGCTTAGAAGACAAGTCTTCTCCTCAAGAGAAAGACCGAACTTTCCTAGATTGCAAAGTATTTCATTATAACTGAAAAAAAAAAAGATTTTCTCCTTGAAAGGAAAGGGGTAAAAGTGACAAGTAGATATAATATTACAGAATCAGTGGCAAAATCGCACCAGATTTTTCAGAGTTTGGCTCTAAGTAAAAACACAGGGGGCCTAGTCACTTAAGAAATAATGTGAATTTTCTTCCATCAAAGGCCATGACATTGGCATGTTTTTAAAGTACTCTTCTATCAGTGGCTAAAAATGCCCATTTTTTTGTATTTTTAATCTTTATTTTTTAATTTTTAGTTCCAAATTCTCTCCCTCCTTCCACCCATTGAGAAGGCAAGAAATATGATACCCATTATGGACCTGAAGTCATACGAAACATATTTTCCCATTAGCCATGTTACAAAAAAAGCAAGAAAAATAAAGTGAAAACATGCTTCAATCTGCACTTAGATAAATGTCCATTACTATTAAAAATAATATCTCACCAATGTTTATCTTCAGTGCCTGGAGAGACCAAAACATTACATTTCTTTCCATCATTAAAACTGAAAATGACAAAATATTTAGTGTGTTTTTTGAAGTGAAACTATGATTTTTATTATCAACTATCACTCATGTTCTTTTCTCATGAAGGCTTTTCCACTGATTAATAATTGCATCTGTCTTTAGAGTTATATTTACATTTGATGTAAGACTTTGAGATATGCTGGAGCTTTGAAACATTTTTGCCTTAATCTTCATTCTTTTCTAACATAGGTACCCACTTTGTCTGCTGACAGCATCCCAGAAGGAATCTCAGACGCCATACGGTCCAATATGTGGTCTCAGAGACGATATGGCTTTCCCTGTGACATTTCAGACAAGTGGTCAACCAGTCAGTCCTTGGCAAGGTAGACCCTAGTTCCAGAGGTGGTCCATCCTATTTTTATGTAATGGATACTTTTACAAAGTGTTTCCTTATCCCAAGCCTAAATGTGATTCTCTGCAACTTCCACCCATTGCCCCTAATTCAGCTCTCAGGGACCAAGCAGAATTCTATTCCTAACCCTGGTCCTTTGTTGCTGAACAGAGATGGAGAGGTTATACAATCATGACACATTCAAGGTATCTGATCTCAACTGATCCCTTACTGCTGCAAAGAAATTCTTTTATTCTTCCCTTATAGACAATTATGTTCCTCTCAGCAACCATTCCAAACCTACCCATCTCTCCTCGAGCTCCCCGCACTAATCCTACTTTCTTTCCTAGATGATTTCATCACCCCCTCCACTAAGAAAAACCATGGGTATTTGCTCATTTTCTCTGCCATACGTCTCAATTTTCTCTTCATTTCTGTCTTTTTAGACAAGTCTATAAACATTTATTGAGTGCGTACTATGTGCCAGGCGCTGGAGATACAAAGAAAGGCAAAAGACAGTCCCTGCTCTCAAGGCGCTCACAGACTAGTGGGAGAGACAACAAGAAAGCAATTATTTACAAAAAAAGCTGTATGCAACATGAATTGGAGATGATCAAATGAGGGAAGGCATTAGCATTAAGGGCATAAGGACAAGCTTTTTGTAGAAGGTGGAATTTTAACTTGAGTCTAGACACCCAAGCGGGACAGTGGACAGAGTGTTAGGCATGGAGTCAGGAAAACCTGAATTCAAATCCAGTTTCAAATATTTATTAGCTGTATGACCCTGAACAAGTCACTCTACCTGCCTCAGTTTTCTCTACTATAAAGTGGAGATAATAGCATCTACCTTGCAGAACTGTTATGAGGATCAGATGAGGTATATATAAAGTACAGTGTCTGGTACATAGTAGGCCCTATGTAAATGCTCATTTCCTTTCTTCCATCCTTCCATCTTGAAGGAAGTCAGGGAAGCCAGTAGACAGAGAAGGTGAGAGAATTCTAGCCACTGAGGACAATCCATGAAAATGGCCAGAGTTAGGAAGAGTACCTTATGCAAGGAACAGCCAGGAGGGCAATGTCACTGATTTGCAGAATACATTGTAGGTACTGAGGTGTAACAAGACTGGAAATGTGGAAAGTGATCAAGATATAAAGGTCTTCAAATAAACCAATAGAACTTTGGGTGACATGGTCATACCTGTAGATTAGGAAGATCATTTTGACAACTGAGTGGCAGGTGGACTGGAGGAGGAAGGACAGACTTGATGGGATATCAGCATATAGGCTATTATAGCAATAGTCTAGGCATGAAGTGATGAGGGACTAGACCAGGTGCTAACAGTGTCAGAGAGGAAAAGTGAGCATATGCAAGAGATGCTACCATGGCAAAAAATCTTGAAACAGGTTGGATATCGAGGGTGAGAAAGAGTGGGGAGCTGAAAAACAAAATTAGGCTATGCGTCTAGGGGAGAGGGAGACAGAGAGAGAGAGAGAGAGAGAGAGAGAGAGAGAGAGAGAGAGAGAGAGAGAGAGAGAGAGAGAGAGAGAGAGAGAGAGAGAGAGAGAAAGAGAGAGAGAGAGAGAGAAAGAGAAAGAGAGAGAGAGAGAGAGAGAGAGAACTTTGAAATACTGAAAGCAATTTTTAAAAACTTTATCTTTTTTTATCTTTTTTCTTTTGCCACATGATTAATAATGGAAATTTGCTTTGCATGACTTCACTTGTGTAATTGATATCAAATTGCTTGCCTTTTCAGAGCAGAGAAAGGCAGAGGGAGGGAGAGAATTTGGAACCGAAAAACATTTTAGGTTGTTAAAAAAAAATTTATATGCAACTAGAAAGTATCTAACAAAATAAATTAAAAATATTAATATTTTTAAAAGAGAGCAATCCTTGGTAACTCTGGAGAGAACAGCTTCAGTTAAATGATGAGGTCAGAAACCGGACTGTACAGGGTTAAGGTTAAACCCTCTCTCTCTTGCCCTTGATTTAGCTATTATTATTGATTATTGTTAATGTTATATTTCCTTGCTGTCTCTTTGGGCAGTTTACCCATTCATTCATGCTACTATCATATTCCTTTTCTATCTAGTGGCTACTTTTACCTTCCTGATGTCGACAAAGATGCACAGACTTTCCTCATCCTTAAAAATCTTCACTTGAATGGATTGTGTACAAGTAACAGAAGTATTGTAAGATGATCAGCTGTGAAGGACTTAGCTATTCTTAGAAATACAATGAACCGAGACAACTCTGAAGGACTTCTCATGAAAAATGCTATCCATCCCCAGAAAAAGAACTGATAGTCTGAATACAGATTGAAGCATGCCTGTTTTTACTTGAGTTTTTTTGTGACTATTATGGAAATGTTTTGTATGACTACACATGTATAACCTATATTGAATTGCATGCCTTCTCGATTTGGGGGGTGGGGTGAGAAGGGATGAAGGGAGAGAATTTGCTACTCAAAGTTTTCAAAATGAATGTTAAAAATTATTTTTACATATAACTGGAAAAATAAAAGACTAAATCAATTAATTTTTTCAAAAATCTTCACTTGACTCTGTCAAATTTTCTTCCTATATCTCTCACTTCCTTTTTACTGCCAAACCTCTGGAAACAGTTACTAACAATCAGTCTCTTCTCTCTCCTTTCTTAACCTCTTGCCATCTCACTTTGAATCACTTTTTCACAGTTTTATTAATGATTTCTAATATGCTAAATCCAATGTACTTTCCTCAGTCTTCATCTTCTTTGAACTCTCTCCTCCTTTTTGCAGAGCACAACACCTCCTGAGTACTGTCTCTTCCTTTAGCTTCCATGGTACTTGCTTTCTCTTGGTTTCCCTCCTATGCCCCTGACCATTCCTTCTCAGTCTCACATGCTAAATCCTCTTCTACTCCCTAAGTGTGGCCATCCACTAAGGTTTCATCCTAGATCCCCTTCTTTTGTCCCTAAATATTGTCTACCTTGATGATTGCATGCACTTCCATGGGTGCAGTTATCATATTTATGCAGACAACTCATATACATATAGATACATGATTAGGTTAGAAGGTAATTTCCTCCCTGAGAGTAGGGATTGTTTCAATTCTTTTTATTCCTTTCCCTGAAGTTTAACAATAGCCTATTGGAACATAGTATGGACTTAATAATCACTTATTAACTAATTATATGAGAAGAACCTTCCTATTGCCTCTTCAGATACTATCTATTCATCTAAAATATCTTAAATTTTCTTCAGTCAACATTTTAATCATCCTAACATGTCTAAAACATCTCATCTTCCCACCCAAAACAACCTTCATCCAATTTCTTGTTTAACACTGTTTTTTACTTTCACCTAAGGTACTTCTCTGACATCTGGATTCATAAACTTGTTATCATCAATATCCCAACCTTGCAAGCACAAGAACTTCCAGAACGCACAACATCAGATATGTTGAAGAGAATCTCTGTGAATCTAGACGTGAAGGTGATTGAGTAGTTGACAGTGCTGGAAAAAAAAGGAAGCAAAAAATGGAAGATGGGCAGAGTCTGAGAGGGACAAATGCATTCACTATCTTGAGACAGTGTGGCAATGCCAGTTCCTCCAACTTGTTTCTTTCCCATCACTTATATCCAGAAAGACATATAAGAATTACCAGTTATGAAGGCAGTCCAGACAAGTGACTGCTGTGGTATAAACCTTGTAGAGAAATTTTCCATTCCCCAGGGTTCTGAGCCAAAAGGAAAGGTACTAACTGAGTGTCTCCATCCATGGTAGCTAAACAGGAAATCCTTTCATCCACTTTCATGTCAGAAAATCATTGGCTGCCATTATACCCATTGTCCATACTAACATGTTCTTCTCTTTGCTGGGTCTTCTCCTTTCCATTTTTCTGCTCTAATTTTCCCTCCCTGATAAGTAAAATTTTTCTTCCTTATGTGATTACTTGGAAAGTGCTGGAGGTGGGAGGAGAATAGATCTACAATGAAAGCAATTGATGCTTCCATAACTCAGATCAGAAGATGGCCTTAGATGGGAAAGTGGCCATCAGACAGGAGCTTACTAACAGAGAGCTAGCTGTGAACATTTTCTAAATTGATATGAAGTCATAACCAGGGGAAATAAAGACATTAGGAAGTGATTTTTAACTCAAACCTAAAATTCCCCTAGACCTGTTGTTCCTTAACAAACTCAATCACCAAAGAGAAGAAGGTTCTGTACCTGGGTTCTCCTCTTCCCATCTCTCCAAGCAATGCTCCATATCCTTGACTTTCTCCTCTTCCCTGTATCTAGTCAACCACAAACTCTTTTCTGGTTTCCTTTCACAAGAACTTGAGCATCCTGATTAATGGGTGAGTAAGAAGTAAGCAAACCCATAATACTGAGGAGGATCCAGATCATGCTTCACATCCCAAACAGCTCAGTCATTCAACGGGAAACCAGGGTCTGCCTGGTCATCTAGCCATCTGCCCTGCCATATTGTGTAATAAAGCTGCTCCTCTCCTTTTCTTTAAAAAAAGTCATTAAATCAATATAACCATTGCTACCAGGAAGGTCATGATTACTGATTGCCCCACATCTCCACTTAGAATACCTAAGAAAAATAGTAATAGCTCCTTTTTCATAGTACTTAATATGTACATTACATATTATTATCTCACTTAATCCTAAAACCCTAGGAGGTAGATGCCATCTCCATTTTACAGATGAGCAAACAGAGGCAATAGCACACAACCTTTATAAAGAAAAGATGAAAATTTCTTTCACAATGTCACAAAGCAAACTGATTAGGGAGTGAGAAAATAGAAGCAATTTTTCACCAGTTCTCTTAAAGAGAATGCTTCCTCCTCTAGTGCGTCTTTCCCGTTACAGTGAGTTCTCCATTCATGTTATAGGAAAGATTTATTCTTTCAGTTATGAGTTAAAGTTGTCTTCCAACTATGATTGCATAATCCCAAAGAAACAATAATAATAATAGATGATATTTATATAGTCCTTGAGGGTTAGCAGGGTATTTACTAACATTATCTTACTTGAATATTAATATTTACATGCATATATATATACATAAATACAAATGTAAATTATATCTAAAAAAATCTATACATGTATGTGTACATTATCTTATAGTTTCTTAAAATTGTACTTTTTTCATTAAAAAGAGATGTATAATTCAACAGCATTTCATTCATTCTGTTCAGCTTGATCTGTCACTGAAGAAACTGTCATCAAAGTAGCAATGTTCTTCTCAACTTGAATAATTTCCCTAAAAGAGTTTGATGGGCTTGAGGTTTAACTTTTTTTTAGATACCAGATGTTTTGCTTTCGTACAAGCAAAAATCAAACCATTTTCATTGGTTTCCACTGACATTTTAAATTTCTGATTCTCTAGAAGTAACTCTAGAATTCTTAGAATTCTGTCTTTTCAGAGCTATACTATGTGAATTAGGTTCATTAGTGTTTGAGAATGGAAAAATTATTACTCGAGACTAATTTTTTAGAAGTGAATATAAATATGTATATATATGTATATGTGTGTGTATGTGCACACATATACATACACATAAACACAATGTGTATATAGTTGCTCATTCGGTCATGCCCAATTCTTTATGATCCTGTGGACAACAGTGTGCCAATACTGTTCAAGGGGTTTTCCTGGCACAGATTTACCATTTCCTTCTCCAGTGGATTAGCACAAACAGAGGTTAAGTGACTTGCCCAGGGTCACATAACTCATAAATGTCGGAGGTCAGATTTGAACTGAGTGTATTTGTGTGTGTATACATATGTGTATGCTTGCACGTGTGTCTACCTGTATGGATGTGTATATGTGTACATACATATACATATGCATAGACACACAGAGATGTTTTTCACCATTAAAGTTAGGGAAATAACGTTCCTTTTTCCTGTAGTGCAAAAGTCTATTTTTTTCTATGCAGCACTAAATGGTATCTCAGAAACCTGAAAGGACTCATATGCCTTGTTGTAGCTCCTAGAGATATCATCAAGTGGTTTGGGCATGAGGACAAGGGAAAAGTCATTTTCAGAATGAAAAGAAAAAATGGAATATAGCCACTGATGATGTCTGTCCTCATTAGGAACATCAAAAGTATATTTTAAAAACCAATAATTAGTCTTGGGATCAGAATAATGGACACAAGCCCAGTTTATATCACTTTGCTAGATACACAAAGCACCAATTAATTTAACCATGACTAATTTTTTTTTCATGGATTGATTGGATGTTTGAATCAAAATGATTGGGTGTTTTGGCATGGTATAATCTTCCTGAGTGTCTCTGGCCTTCCAATCTATATGAAATGGAAACCCTTGTATTTTCTACTCTCATACACAACAAATATAAGAAATGAAGTGATGATATCTATGGGGTGTTACACTCATCAAGATTATTTGCAATATGAAATAAGGTATTTGGAAATCTAGAGATACCAGGTTTCTCTGCTTTAGTGTTCACTTGATTAATTTTTACTTTGCTATGATATTATATCACTCCCTTCCCTGACAGAAACCTCTCATAACAAATAATTATAATCAATGAGTGAAACTAGTGAAAAGGCATTTATTAAGTGCTTACTGTGTGCAATGTATGATATTAAGCACTAGGGATACAAAGAGAAAAGCAAAGGCAGGCCCTGCTCTCCTGGGGGAGACAACATACATGGAGGGTTTCCAGTGCAAGTCAGATGGAAAGGTCCCATCGTCTTTAGTGATCACTCACAAAACAGATAATGCATTATATTTAATATCATTGCCACTGACAAAATCGTATTTGTTATTGTTTAGTCTCGTACTCTTCTTCCCTCTGGTTGGAAGATTGCAGGGCAGAGCACGTTTTGTTTTTGTTGTATCCAACTCTTCATGACCCCATGTGCGGTTTTCTTGACAAAGCTCTGGAATTGTTTGCCATTTCCTTCTCTGACTCATTTTACATATGAGGAAACTGAGCGAAACAGGGTGAAGTGACTTGCTCAGGGACACAGCTATTGTGTCTGAAGTCAGATTTGAACTCAGGTATTACTGACTCCAGGTCTGGTCCTCTATCCACTGAGCCACTTAGCTGCCTCCAAACCATATCAGGTTTGAATAAAGAACTGTTTGACCAGGTCAATGAGTTCACTGACAAGAACTTTACTTTCAGGGTCTTCAGAAGCATTGACCTTTGTAGCCAGGCCATATGATTTCCAGGATGATGGCCACAAGAACTGAACTCGAAGCAGGACTAGGGGCCCAGAATGTGATGCCAATACCACATTCAGTCAAACGCTGACCCCAGTTGACAATATATGTTTCATTCCACACCTGTGGGCTACCACTTCTCTCTAGAGAGAACAGATGTTTATTTTATCATGTTACCTGCAATCAAAATTGGTCATTGGATGGTGGCTACAGAGTGAGGAAGTCATCCATTCCAACCTCTCCCTTTGCAGAACAAGAATCTGAGGCCCAGACCAGTGAAATGATTTGCCCAAAGTTTTGCAGGTATTATTGAACCTAGGTCTCCTAACTCCAGATACAGTGTCTCTTCCATATACTATGCTGTGTACAATGATGCAATTTAGATAGATGAAATAATGGATATAATGATAGGTTTGGTGTCAGAAAGACTCACAGTTCAAATCTTATCTCAGATCATTCCTACTTGGGGGACTCTGGGTAAGTCACTTAATCTCTTTTGGCCTCAACTCCCTCACCTGTAAACAGAAGGGGTTGTATTTCATGGCTTGTAAGGTCCCTTCCAGCCCTAACTAAATCTCTGATCTTTTATTTGAGTTCTAATACAATAGCAATGTCTTTCTTTTCATTGTTTCTTGGTTCTATTTATTTCATTCTGTATAAATTGATATGTCTTCCCAAATTTCTTGGAATTTTCCACATTTGCCATTCTTTAAGTCAGTTTTGTCAAGATTCTCTCAACTCATTGCTCCTATTGCAATTGACAGAGGCACTGTAGCATGACTTCAGTCATTCTGCAAAGCTTATAACTCCACTAATGACCAATCTCAAATTAATTTTTCCATGTTTCAAAACCATTAGTAAACATCTGTCACAGGCCCTTTAGAAAATACATGAAAGGACAAAAGACACTAATGTGAGAGGTTTATATAAAACGTCAAGAAGAAGGCAGTAAAAAGAGTTGGTAGAAGCCATTAAAAGCAGTTTACATATGAATTTTTTTTTATTTCAAACTACTTTCACATATGCCAGCTTATTTGAGCCTCACATACCTGTCTGAGGTAAGTAGGACAGGTATAACAGATGAGTAAGTGGAGGGGAATACAGCCTTGCTCAAAGTTGCATGGCTAGTCAGTGGGTGAAACCAAGGCACAAACCCAGGTCCTTGGATTCTTATTGCATTATTCATCCAAAATACCACACTGCACTAAACTGCTCACTCAATAAGGTCTTGGCATCTTTTCTGGAGGTTTTACAAAATCGAATAGATTGGCATCTGTCTAGAATGAATTACTGATGCTTCGATCTGAGGACAGCAGGTAGACCAGGTGATTTTACATGGTCTGTTTTAGCCTTCAAAAATTTGATTAAGCTATTATGTAAAACAGATAATATGCATCTCCTGCTCTGTAAGCCTTGAAATTACAGACTTTGGTCCCCAGCTGCTGGGGGTGGGAAGTGGAGCTATAATGATGTAACTCATCAATCGGTGTAACGTAATCATAGTTGCAATACTGCCCTTGGGAAAAAGGAAGGGGTAATAATTTCTGGCAGCTCTGCTGAAAAAATTTCCCCTCTATCAGCCTGAATAATTCATGTGGGATATGTACCACCTTCTTTTGGTTCTGGAACTGTTACGTGATGACCACAGATGTCTTGGGCAACTGGGAGTTACTAATAATTACTCATTTACAATACAGTGAAACCAACTGCCAGTTGAACATAGAAGTGGGAATATGGTAACTCCTACTTCTCACTCTGGCTTAAAACATAAGTACATTAATGACTCATTCCAAATGCATCATGGGGGTTTCTTTGAGGTTTTACACAGCTAAACTTCCTCACTCCACTTTGCATCTCTTGTTCTGCCTGGATTCAACTCCACAGAACAAGAGAAGCTCATCGATTCTAAATTCACCACTATGCTACTAACTCAAGCCTCAATTGACACTATCACTTACACTCCTCTCCCCTCTGATTGGAGGACTGGAGAACACTGAACATTTTGGTTTGGTTTAGTCATTTTTCAGTTTTGTCCAACTTTTTATGACCCGTTTTGGAGTTTTCTTGGCAAAGACACTGGAGTGCTTTGCCATTTCATTCTCCAACTTGTTTTACAGATGAGGAAACCGAAGCAAACAGGGTGAAGAGATTTGCCCAGTGTCACACAGCTAGTTAGTATCTGAGTCAAAATTTGAACTCATGAAGATAGGTCTTCCTGACTCTAGGCCCAGCACCCTATCCACTGAGTCACCACATAGTGTTGCTTAATAAATGCTTATGGATTATTGGACTGGATTCTCAGGCAGAGAGGAATTCATCCTATTTTAAAGAACCTTTGTAGAAAAAAATCCACAATGTCTTTTTCTAATCTGTGCCCAAATTGAAAAGCTCCATTAGGACATTTTGATGTGTCAGTAAATGCTGGATAACAATAATAGAGTTTCCTTAAGATTCCCAAACTATGTTTCCTTGTCTTATCCAGACTATACCACAGTAAGCCTAGGAGCCTCTTGCTTAAAGGTTGTGAACAAGAGCAGGTCTCGTGGGATGCTGGGAAAGATCATTAATGAGCAGGACTGCCATGCAGATTGCTTTTCAGCAAAGACTCTAAGCAGTCCATGGCTACGAGAAGCAAGAATGTGAAAGGGCAAGCTCTCTCTTGTTTCTTATTGCACAGATCAAAGGCACACATGCACAGGGTGGAATAATGGATCACAAAGTATTTTGTCCTTCAGCCATTCCATATCCCCAATAGTCATTACAATCAGTGGTTTCACCTTTGAGCAGGAAAGACAACTAAAAATAGCAGTCTTTGGGGAGCTAGCTAAGCAGAGGCATAACAAAAATTGACAACTGAGTGTTCTGGATATGCGAACCTAAGTATACAGGGAGGGAAAGGGAGAAAAAAAAGGAATAATATTTAATATGTGAGAAGCTCAATAGAGCATGTGCAGAAAGGTCAAGCAGTTGAAGGGTTAAAGTTAAACCAATTCAATTCTGTCCAAACAAGAAGACAATGAAAATGGGTTAGATTGGGTGTTAAAAGACATGAGTTCAAATCCTAGCTTTGTCACTGACCACCTGTGTGACTCCCTGGGCCTCGATTTTATTATCTATTAAATGAGAGGAATTAACTAGAATAGAGATAGCGAACACGCAGCCTCAAGGACCCTCAAAGCTGCACGTTCCCCACCCCCAGACTAGAGGGCCTGGAAGAGTACTTTAGCTCTAAATCGTTAATTCTATGATTTAACTCTCATTGCTAGTGCGTCCCTTCAGACACAATAATAATAACCACAGTACTAATAACTAACTTTTAGATATTACTTTAAAATTTGCAATATGCCTTACTATTTTATTTTATTTTGAACTTAAAAAAATAAAACATGCCTTTCCATCACGTAAGAAAATAGACAAAACAATTATACATTAAACTGTAGATCTACTGCTATTCCTTTGAAATATAATAAAGTTATTATATAACTTATTTTCTTTTCTTTTTTCTTCTCCCCCTTGCCATAGAGATGGCTGTCATTGGACATGAGAGAGAGAGAGAGAGAGAGAGAGAGAGAGAGAGAGAGAGAGAGTGTGTGAGAGTGTGTGTGTGTGTGTGTGTGTGTGTGTGTGTGTGTGTGTATGTGTGTAAAATCATCCTTTACATACTTTTATTCATCACTTCTTTCTCTGGATGCAGATAGCATCTTCCCCCATATGTCCTTTGTAGGTAATTTTTGGATATTTATAATAGTTAAAATTACTAAGTCACTCAAAGTTGTTCTTAAAATAATATTACTGCATATAACATTCTATTGGTTTTTCGCATACTCCTCTTCATTACTTTGTACAAGTCTATCCGTCTTTTCTAATATCATTGAGCTCATCATTCCTTATAGCACACTGGTATTCCATCACAATCATGTACCACAGTTTGGTCAGTCATTCACCAGCAGACCAGGATCACTATAATTTCCAGTTCCTTGCCACCACAAAGAGAGCTGCTATAAATATTTTAGAACATATAGGTCCTTTTTTCCCTAATCATCTTTGGAAATAGCGGGTCAAATAGTAGTGGATCAAAGTGTATAGGCAGTTTAATAATGCTTTTAAAATGTTTTATAAACATTATCTAATTTTGTCCTATAACAATCCTGGAAGGTAGATCCCAATTTTACAGATGAAGAAACTAAGGCAGGCAGAGGTTAAACAACTTGCCTAGTGTTAAATAGTTAGAAAGTGTGTGAGAATGGATTTGAGCTGAAGTCTTCCTTACCTCAAGTCTAACACTCTATACACTGCACCAGTTAGCTGCCCAGGAAGATCCCCTTCCATCAACTTGGCATGTATTTTACATGTAAATCATTGCTTGCATATTGTTTTCCCCAGAAGATTGTTAAATCCTTAAGGGCAGGATCATTGTTTTGACTGTCTTTGCATCCCCAGCACTTAGCACTGTGTCTGGCACATAGTTAATTGATTGGACGGTTGTGGTCCTTTGTTCTCAAAGAGAACCAAAATGACATCACTATGTTGGAGTCAAGGTACAGTGTGTTCAGCTGAGGCTAATCACACCAATACGAGCTTGAAAAGCTCTACCACAGTTTGGGAATAAATACTCACATGAACAGTGGGAGTGAAGATGTCTCTAAATTTGAGTATCTCACATAGGAAGCCCTAAATGAATGCCTAAATCAGCATGGATTAACATTAAGTAGCACTATACATAAAGGTACTGTGCTAAATGCTAGAGAAGATACTGAGATAAATAAGATAGTCAAAATCTTTAAAGATTTAGTCTACTAGAAGGATACACACAGACAGAAATCTCAAATATCCAATAATACATGATAAATCAGTACAATTCAGTAATCATTTATTGAGTACTTACTAAGTACCAAGCATTGTGCTAAAACACCAGAAATACTAAGCCTCAGTCAGTTGGTTAATAAGCATTTCGTATGTACTTACTATGTGTCAGACATAGTACAATAGCAGCTGCAGCAGTTTCCAGACTTCTCAGCCCCAAAACACCAAAAACAATTTAAAATGGCAGTACTGGTGATAGCTGCAGTGGCAGCAGCAACAGAAGAAGCAGCAGCAATATCTGCTTCCAGAGCTCTCAACCCACAGATGGTAGGTTAGTCAGAGGGGGATTGCCAGGATTGCTTTACTTGCACTGAGGCAGGATTCTCTTGCTTTCCCCATCCTTTGATCTCAGTTACAGTCCTGGATGGCAGTCGTGGGGTGAGGAGGAGTGCAAGCATGGCAGAGCTTGTGACCGCAGTGGAGAGGGAATCCTCCTTTCAGTTCCAAGGCAGAAAAGAGTGCTTGAGGTCACTCACAGAGCAGAGAAGAGGCCAAGAGAAGAGTAAACATCTCTCTTTTGAACATAAAACCCTGGCAGAACTAAAAATTCACAGATCCCTAAAAGTAAATCTGAAAACAGCTACGTAAAACCCCTAAAGCTTGGATACTACACCCTCCTCCTCCTCAACCCCACACACATACACTGGAAGCAGAGTCCTACATTGACAAGGTCAAGTAATTGGCTGTGAAAATGATTAAACAGTGGGGAAAATATAAGACTATAGAATCTTGCTTTGGTGACAAGAAAGAGCAAAACATAAAACCAGAAGAAGACAATAAAGTCAATCCTCCTGCATCCAAAGCCTCCAAGAAAATTATGAATTGGTCTCAGGCCATGGAAGAGCTCAAGCAGGATTTTGAAAATTAAGTAGAAGAAGTAAAGGAAAAATTGGTAAGAGAAATTGAGAGTGAGGCAAGAAAATCATGAAACACTAGTTAACCCCAAAAATGCTGAAAAAGTAATACTTTAAAAAATAGACTAACACAAATGTCAAAAGAGGTCCAAAAAACCAGTGAGGAGAAGAGGAGAATGAGGAGAAAAATGCATTAAAAAGTAGAATTGGTCAAAATTAGAATGGAACAAATGGAAGTTAATGGCTTTATGAGAAATCAAGGAATTATAACACAAAACCAAAAGAAGGAAAAAATAGAAGACAATAAGAAATATCTCGTTTGAAAAACAACTGACCTGGAAATAGATCCAAGAGAGAAAATTTAAAAATTAGTGGATGACTTCATAGATGTGAGGACAAATGGGAGGAGGGAGCAATCAGAATAAAACACTTCTGAAGAGGGACAGGGTCAAAGGAAAAATAGAATAAATTGGGGATGGGATAGGATGGAGGGACATATAGTCTTTCACAGCATGACTCTTAAGAAAGTGTTTTGCATGATTACCCATGCATAACCTATATCAAATTGCTTGCTTTCTCAATGGGGGTAGGTGGGAAAGGAGGGAATGTAGAATACAAAGTTTTAAAAATGAATGTTAAAAATTGTTTTTACAATAAATAAGACATTTATTGGGAAATAAGATACACAGGCAATGGGGTATAAAAATCTATCTTGCCCTGCAGGAAAATAGAAGGGAAGGGGATAAAAGAAGGGAAGTGTGTGATAGAAGGGAGGACAGATTGGGGGATGGGGTAATCAGAATGCGCATCATCTTGGAGCAGGAGAAGGGGAGAGATGGGGAGAAAATCTGGAACTCGAAATTTTGTGAAAGTAAATGTTGAAAACTTAAAATGAACTAATTTTTTTAAAAAAATTAATATAAGCCACAGAGTTAAGATAACCAGTTTCACATAACAGCTCCAATAGTATGTAACTGGGGAAAGTCGTAACCTCAAGGAGCTTCAGCTTTCCCATCTGTAAAATGGGAATCATAACAACACATTATTATGATTCATGGCCCTTCATAGGGTCATCATGATAAAAGGTGGATGTGTTACAGTGTGAGTTGGACTTGAGAGCATCTAAAGATCCTTTCAATTCTGAAATTATATGATTCTGTGAACGTTCACTGTAAATCCTAAAAGGCTATAGGCATGAGACACATATAGGTACAAAATCTAGTCCTATATGGGGTGAAAAGGGACAAAAAAAAGCTATCAACAAAGAGGAAAGCAGTAAGGTTTCATGAACATATTATGTCTCTTAAAAATTACAAATTCGACATGTACAAAGTATAATTCATCTTCCCTTACTAGACCTGCCTCTTCTCTAAACTTCACTACTTCCATTGAGGTCATAAGCATGAGTCTATTCATCTTGATTTACAAACTTAGAGTCATCCTTGCTTTCCTTTTCCTTATCCTCAACCTTGCCAATCAGCTGCCAACATTTGTTGTTTGTGCTACCATTGTATCTCTCATCTTCTCTCCACTGATGTGCAAAGTTTAGGCTCTCGTCTCACGCACTACAATAGTCTCCTTAATCATTTTCCTTATTTCCATTTCAAAATGTTTTATTACTTCCTTCCCCTCTGTAATGTATCCTGCACACAGCTACCAAAATAATCTTCTTCCTGCAGAGAGAGAGAGAGAGAGAGACAGAGAGACAGAGAGAGACAGAGACAGAGAGAGACAGAGACAGAGAGAGACAGAGACAGAAGAAAGAGATAATCTATTAAGTACTTACCATGTGCCAGGCATTATGCCTACCACTGGAGATACAAATATAAGTGAGGCATTTTTGACTTCATGGAGCTTATATTCTACTAAGCAGGACAATACCTAAGAAAATATGGCTAGAGAAGGGACTGATAGGGCAAGACAACTGACAAGGAGAAGTTGACGATTGTAATCAGTGGTGGAGGAGACCACTGCTGAGCTCCACCTGAAATATTCTTTGAGACAAGGAGTCACCAATGAGGAGACTGGATAAACTGGAGCAGAAGTTTCTCTTGGGTGGCAAGGAGGAACAGCATAGCACTCCTCATCTGGCAGGCAGTTAATAAAGATTAAGTTTGACAAAATTTGTTGAGAATCTGCCTTTACTTCCTATTCTGAGAGGTTTATTATATGGTCATTGAAGTTATTATTTCTTGCATAATGTTCTAACTATAAACAAAATTTCTTTAGAAGGAATAGATGGGTTAAGACAGTTGAAATATGAATCACATAACAGGGAGCAAAGGATCAGCTCCATTTTCATTCATGTAATGTGCTCACTTGGTTCTCAGGCATCAAAGCAGAATTCACTTTGTTCATGGGGATCTTCCTATTAAGATATTCATAAGGGTGCATAATTAAACTATAATAATACCCAAGATACCATCCGAGAGTTTCAAAATCAGCAGCCTAAATATCCTCTGTGGAGACACTGTCAAGTGGCATCCTAATGACTTGGTCAAAGTATTAACAGACGCTGGGCCAAATAGCTATGGATTAATATCTCCCTATACAAACAGTGAGATGATAAGAATGTACCAGCAGTCACCTGCACTGACCATCATTTCCAGGTAATGAAAAATTAGGTTAATTTTCTACCTAGCTCCAGAAGGGCAGAAAGACCACAGTGCAGCATTAGCCAGCCCAGAATAGAATACCTTCATTATAACTTCTTTCTAGTGCTCTGGATATGATGATCTTTAATGCCTGAGCTTCAAGAATCAACACAGAAAAATGACTGATAGTTTACCTTTTTAATTTAGGACTTCCTTGGATTCTCATTGGAATACTTTGCAGCATAATACCATCTTCAAAAACCCTTTAACTCACTTCATCCTTCAGCTAGTTATGCCTGAGACACTGAAGCAAGTCTCTCCCCTCCCAATTCCCCTCATCCATCTTGCCTCCTCCAACAACGGTATCGTCTTTTAGGAACTCTGGAGACTGTAATTATGAGTTTATTGCTCTGAAGGACATTTGAGAAAAGACTTTAGAAAAATGGACAGAGGGATAGAGTAGAAAATGATTTGTGTAAGCATTAAACTATGCCTCTATCTAGGTGATTTGACAGGTAAGGACCTTGCCATTTCCAACATTCAGTCTTTGTGATAAAACTCTTCCAAATTGTCCATAAAATTATATATTCAGTGTATAAAGCACAAAATAGCTCTAAACCAGCTGCCAGACCCATCAAATGTAACTCACGAAGCTAAGCTATGCATGATCAGTTTACTCATGGAGGCAATGTTAGCATTCATTTTAGTTTCTTCCATTGCAGTCTTTGAAGACACATTAGAGAATGTAATCATCAATGGTCCTTAAAGGGGGTGGCAAAGAGAGAGCATTGCTTAGTAACATTTCTAGCAGGCATTTACTGAATAACTTCAAGATTGGCGTTCATCTTAGGATAAACCCAGCAGGGAACATTCACTCTGAATTGCCCCAGCACCTGGTAGGAATGGTGAGTGGACGTGTCATCCCCTGTCACAACAGGGTGGTAGCC
This sequence comes from Bettongia penicillata ogilbyi, assembly GCA_023548195.1. NCBI lineage: Eukaryota > Metazoa > Chordata > Mammalia > Diprotodontia > Potoroidae > Bettongia > Bettongia penicillata. Next base: position 1,727,167 of record JAJHZJ010000366.1, read on the forward strand.
AGGGACATGGGGATTTGTTGAGCACTCTACGCGTAATGATTGCTTCCCTCTCTCTGTATCCCCAGTGCCTATATCAGTGCCAGGCACATAGTAGGTGCTTAATAAATGTTTGCTGATCCATTAATGTCATCTCCTCAAATTTCCATCAATTCTGGATTTAGAAGGCTACATATCACTACAAGCAGGCCAAGGTGAAGGGTGATGATTAAGAGGACAGTCGGCTGCCTCATACTGGAAATCTTCAAAGACTTTGCAGAGATAATTTGTAAAAGATGCTTGTTTGTGTCTGGGGTCTGGGTCAGACTAGAGAGACTCTTCCAACTCTGATTCTTTGAAACCATGCAATATCAATGGGCCTTAGCTTCTCATTGAACAAAGAATACCCTCAGGCATACTCTGTTTATTCTGAAACTGATATGTTGACCGTTGAATGAGGAATGACTGAACAAATCTTTACATATGAACACAAAGGAATATTATTGCAAAATAAGAAATGATAAATAGGACGAATTCAGAAAAACTTGGGAAGATATTATGACCTAATACAGTGAAGTCAACAGAATGTACACATGATGACCATCTCCTTCAATAAACTCAGCAGCTCCAAAAATCAACTATAAACTTCTATGTTTGACATTCAACGTTCTTCACAAACTAGACAGTTCCTGTGTTCCCAATCCTCTTACATCTTACTTCCGCCACACATTCTATAAGCTGCTCACGTAGACCTACTCTCTATCCTCTCACGGGGAAATTCCATCTCTCTCCATGATTTCGCACTGGCAAGTCTCCCATTGCTTACACTGCTTTCCACACTCACACTTACCTCTCAGAATACCTTACATCCTTCAAGACTCAGCTCAAATACAACACCCAGCTTCAAACCTTTCCCAACTCCCCCCCAAACCAGCTCGTAATGCCTCCCCCTCTAAGACTACTCTCTCTCCTTCTCCTCCTCTCTCTCCCTCTCTTAAAAAACATATTGTCTCCCTCATTAGATTGTAAAGCTCCTTACCAACAGGCATTGTTATTGCCTTCCCCAGCATTTAGCACAGTGCCTGGCATACAGTAGGTGCTTTATAAAGCCTACTCACTGATTGAATGAGTAAGGGAAATATCTTGCTTCTCTGTTTATAGCCCCAGGTTTTAAAATAGAGCTTTGCATATAATAAATACTTAATTGATTTTTTTTATTCCTTCCTTAATTTTAGAAACATAGATTGGGACCAAGTTATGAATTGCTGCAGTAGCTAATCAGAGGAGCTTACATTTTATTCTAAAGGAAAGAGAGAGCCATAGAGAGTAACATGGTTAGACTCAGACTTTAGGAAATCACTTTGGCAACAGTACACATTGTGGTCCTTGTTACCCATAACTTTCATATGTGACTGGTTGGCTCCATGGGTTAGTACTTGATATTAAAGAGGCTAGTTGACTTTGTTTGGTTTAATGGTCATGGTCAACACTCAAATTCTGACCAGCTGGGCTGCCAATCCATGATACTGTTTCCAAAGAATCTTTGGGTGAGAAGTTCCTCACCATCACAAGAAAAATTCCATGTAACAGAGTAAATATACATATTATTTCTTCTCTATTTCCAACAGAACCAGAATAATTTTGAGCATACACTATGGTTCTTTTCTATTGCTGGACTTTTTAAGTGAAGAAATGCCCAGCACTTTGGATAGATCCCCTATGACAAGCTTATGAAAGGTCATGGATAAGAATAACACAGGATGCGGGGATAGGAATGGTTTTGGGAAGAAAAATATTGAAAGGTTCATAGCAGCATAGATTAAGAATTAGAAGGACCCTTAGAGGTCAAGTCCAATCCCTTCATTTTAGATGAGGAAACAGGGCCAGAGGGGTGAAGAAACTTTCCCAAAGCCCCACAGCTAGTTAAATGTCTGAGTCAGGATCTGAATACAAGTCTTCCTGATGCCCAAGACAAGTGTCCTATCCACTATGCTATGAAACATTCACATTAACGAGAAATGGATCCATTTGAGTATTTGACCATTTTCAATAATATTGCCACCAATACAGATTTTAATCCTTCCATACCTATTATCTTAGGTGACCCATGTCCAAGTTGCCCCCTACATCCTTGGATTAATAAAGCATTTTTTGTTATTTTTAATATAATTTTGCCTGTTAATGGGAAGATCTTTCCCCTCCATTAATGGGCCTGGGAAGATTTGTAGCAAGGCCCATAACTTTTGTTAATCGGTTCTCAAGGATTGTGATGCCCTCTGGCTCTAGAAAGTGTATAAAGACTCTGATGTGCGGTTTCACATCAGGACTTACTGAATGGAAGTGTTTGGCCAGATGAGACTCTGGGAAGTCACTAAGGAGACCCCAGGCTTTGAAAACCCAGACGTTGGTGCTTCCCTCTCTGGTAACTATATATGTATTGCTGTCAGACAGTTTGGAAGTGCTCTCTGTTTAGATTTCTCTGTATTTTCTCTGAAGTTCAGGGTGGAAGTGAATGATATATGTGCTTGATTAAAGGAGATTGTTAACCCCTCAAAAGCTGCCTTTCCTTTTGGAAAGGCAGATCAAAGAATCTATGATAACAGACCCCCCTGTGTATGTCAGGGTACTTACTGTTACAAGCCTCCAAAAAAGATATGCCCAAAACATCAAAAGGTTTATTCCTATTCTTAGAATAATAATGACAGCTTGCATTCATATATTTATATGTGAACATATATGGCTTATTATGTACCAGGCACTTTGCTAAGCACTTTACAATTCTATCTCATTTGATCCTCACGATAACCTGGTAATGCAGGTACTATTATTATCTCCATTTTGCATATGTGGAAACAAAGACAAACAGGTTAAGTGACTTGCCTACAGTCACCTAGCTAAGTGTCTGAGGGTATATTTTAATCCTGAATTCAGGCCCAGCACTCTACATGTCACCAATTATTAATGTCTCAAGAATATCCACATACCCCTCTGGCAACCTGCGTCTCCATCCCTGATTCATAATCAGCTCCTCTTTTCTGCCTTCAATACCATTCCCCTTATTTCTTTCTATTACTCTTTGAAGCATTTTTAATTTTAAAATTCTTCTGAGTTTGTGGTATCCACAGATCATGTTCAATAAACTCTTCTTTGAAGGGTGCCATCAAGGAACCTGTCCAAATGTGATAACCTTCCACGGCACCTCCATTCTTCTCTCCTGAGGAGATATTGCTGACATTCGCTGGAAGATGGGATTTTTGCCCTTGGGGTATGGGAATTCCAGAGGCTGACAGGTGTTTATAACTTCCAGCCTTGCGATGGTTCACATTTCTCTAACTCTTTAGAGTTTACAGAGAACTTTTCTCACAGCGTCCTTATAAGACAGGCAGGTACCGTAGTATGCGCAGTTATTCATCCTTCATTTCAAAGAAGACCAATGACATCATAGGTGTTGGCTTGTGCATGAATTGGACTTAAGTAAAGCAGACTTGCACAAAGTCATCAGCCCCATGTTCTCTTCCAGAGTCACTGAAGTTCAGTGATAAAAGTCAAAATGATGATGGCCCAGGATACGGCAGATATCCTTGGCATCTTCCATATCTGATGCATGTCACAGTATCACCTCTCTGATGTCACAGTCCTCGTCACGAACCAAGGACAAACAGCAGCAGCAGCAAGCTCTAAGAGAACTCCAGATTAAGGAACTGAGGCTCAGATGAAGTAATTCTTTATCCAACCAAATCACCTTACTTATCCAACACTGCACAGAAAGCTGGCCATGGTACTTCTACCTTCTTCCTATCTTAGCGTCCTCTAGCTAAGCCTAGAACTGTGGTGGCATGTGAGAACCAAGACATCCTTTCCTGCCTAACAATGATGGATGTCAGCCACTGAAATGCATTCTTGATATTATAAACTGACTCTATTGTAATTTTGAGAGAAGTCTTGAAGATGTATCTATAACTGCCCTCTAAACCAAAAGACTAAATGTCTAGTATGTAGAAATATTGATAACAGGGGGAAAAGATTTTTTTTCTGCTTGGAGAATGGCAAACATTTCCCATTGTATGAAATTTAAATATGTTGTCCACACCAAGAGCATACAAGATACATATCTTTTGACATGGAAACTTTAGCATAGAAAGATCATAGGAGATGAGCTATCCAACTTGTAAGGAAGTTTCCTGAGGCAATAAAAAGTTAAGTGATTTTCCCAGAGTCTCATAGCCAATGAACATCCTAGGAGGGAATTGAAATTCATTCCTTCTAACTCCAAAGCACACTATATCCCCATAGCATGCTGCCTGTAAGATCGTAAGGTGTAAAGGAAATGATGCTGGAATAATTCAGGTAACAGAGTGGATAGAGCTGTGGGTCTGGAGTCAGGAAAACCTATTATTCAGAAACTTATTAGCTGTATGACCCAGGACAAGTCACTTAACCTCTGTCTAACACATTTTCCTCAACTTAAATTGGAGGGGCAGCTAAGTGGCACAGTGGATAGAGCACTGGTCCTGGAATCAGGAGGACCTGAGGATCTAGCCTCAGACACATGACACTTACTAGCTGTGTGACCCTAGGCAAGTCACTTAACCCTGACTGTTTCACTGGAAAAAAAAATGTAAATGGAAATCATAACATCTACTTCATAGAATTGTTATGAGGATCATTCCTCATATCTGGCAGGTGCTTAATAAATGCTTGTTCCCTTCCCCTGATAGACACTGGCCAAAGCAGGAATTTGTCATTCCAATAAAATCATGTCTATTTGATTCCCTACAAGAAACAATTCTAAAATCTATGTCCATATTAGAGCTGTCTTAGAAGATAGCTTCCTCAGTTTTAAGTAGTTTATCTCAATTTCTGTTGGCAAAAGGGGGAGAAATAATCAAGAAACTGTATAACTCCTGTTTAAGACAAATGGTTTCTCTTCTATGTGCTGCTGAGTAAGAAAGCAAAGAGAAATGAGTGTAGCCTGGAATATTTTAATAATAAAACTAGATATGCTTCTGAAAGAAGGATTCCTCTGATTAAATAGGAACTTCAAAGATTCATTTTGGCTGCGGGAAATAAAAATAATTGAAAATTAAAGGTGAGGGCTTTAAATTGCTGAAATGGGAAGCAGCTTGGGATCAAGCATGAGTTCAGTGTTTTGCCTTCTAAGAAATCAAGATGAGACAAGCCTATTGAAGGGGACAATTTGGAATTAAACACAGCAGCCATCATTTCTGTGTGTGATTTTTTTTTAAATCTGCTCCAGACATTGTTACAGTCACCTAGAAGGAACCATCCAAGAAATGATTCTTAATGAAAAAGAGCAAAGCAGAGAACAAATTTTACTGTTAAATTCAACAGTGCACCAACAGTGATTTCCAGATAATTGGTTAGAGGAAGAGAGGATTTAACTGGAAGACTCAAGGGCACATTTTCAGAGTCCTAAGTCTTGAAGTAGGCCTTTCAAATTCTTTTTGCATTGTCTACTGGGACTGACAGTTGTCCTGATCTAAATCTTGCCACTGGACCCAGATGGCTCTGGAGGAGAACGTGAGGCTGATGACTTTGCATAGCCTTCTCTCTCTTAAATCCAATTCACTTTTAAGTCATGGCATCACCTTCCTGATGTCATGGTCCTTGTTGAGAATGAAGGACAAACAGCAACTGTGTCTAACAGAGTTATTTGTGTAATTCAAGTCTTGTTTCTTTCAAGAAGTGTTCCTGATCTCCACGGACTCCTCCATATCTCAATGATCTACCCCTTTTCAGATTTCCTATACCCCTCACAATCAAGTCACATAATTGAGCACTTAGTTATAGATGGCATTTCATTGTTTTTCATACTATTTTAGGTGCATTGGTCTTCAGAATTGAAATCCAGAGCACCGGGTGAAAATCCAATTTTAACCCTTACTAGCTGTGGTACTATGGCAGAGGGTAGTGGTGTCTAATAGAAATGAAACCCATTAATTTATACATAAGGATCCCTGTGGACTGCATACTGACTTAGTTTGAAAATGCAATATTAACTATAACACCCCTATGCTTAATAATCCATATACCAATGGAATCACAAGTTTGGGCCTTATCTCTATATGTAAATAGTAGACAGTCATTGCCCTTGAGAATCTGCAATCACATTAGAGAAAATCTTGTAGGAAATAATTATGATGCAGTATCTGTTGAGCAGAAGACAACATACTATATGCGAGATTAGTCAGGAAAATGTTTCTTGGGGAAAAGAAAAGTTTTGAAGTGAGTCAAAGTATAATGGGCATGTGTTAGCAAAAAGAAAAGATCTGAAAAATAAGGTAAGCAAAGATGCAGAGGTAAAAATTAGCAAATTGAGCGTCCCTCTACCTTTTAAGCATTTGCTCTTAGGACTCCCCCTCCATGGATTCTATGCTTTAATTAAACTAATTATCATTCCATGTACATTTCAGATGGCTCAGCAGATAAAGAAGTGGACACAAACTCAAGAAGACCTGAAGCCAAATTTAGCCTCAGACTCTTACCAGCTTTGTAACCCTGGGCAAGCTGCTTAACCTGTCTACCTCAGTTTCCTCAAATGTAAAATGGGGACAATAAAAGCATCATCTTCACAGGGTTATTAGGAGAATCAAATGACATCTGTAAAGGGTTTACCACAGTGGGCACTTAATAAAGCTTGTTGCCTTCGACATCTGTAAAGGGTTTACCACAGTGGGCACTTAATAAAGCTTGTTGCCTTCGCCTCCTAAAATCAGATGTACATATCTTTTGTAAGTTGGCCATCCTAGTCAACCTAGCCTACTGGCTACTATCAGCTAATAGATTTGAATGGGAGTCATCAGCACTCCTAGTCTGAGCCTGAGATGTTAATTTCCCAATTGGGGCTCTGACAAAAATATAGGAAAAATACAGACTACAGAGAGCTAAGACCTATATTTTTTTAAGACCAAATTTTTTCTTTCTCTTCAGAACTTGTTATACATTCTTCATCTGTTCTTCCTATCATTTAGGTTTCTCCTTCAAGCCTAACTTCTGTCTTTGTGTCAAATAATCTCAGAAGTCATCTGCTGATACCATGTTAGGGTCAAAAATATTATGTGACATAGAGGAATCTTTATCTTATAGACATTGATTTTTAAAAATTGTTTACATTTTATACAGTTAGCCAAGGCTTTGGCCAGAATCTACTAATCAAGATCTAACTGCTTTTCCACTGATGGCTTGTAATAGACTCAGACTGAAAAAAATAATAATAAAATTCATTTAGAGAAACAAAAGGTCAAGAATCTCCAGAGGAATAATGAGAAGAAGCAGAGAGGAGGTCTAATAGTAACAAATATCAACCTGTACAACAAACTAATGATCATCGAAACTACAGGAACTATTAAGAAATAGACATCAATCTGTGAAATATATTAGGTAGGTAACATACAGACATAGAGAAGTAAATCATCCTAGCTAGTAACCCCCAAAGCTGAGCTACCGAGGTAAGAACTCACTTTAAAAAACTTCTGGGAAACTGGAAAGCCCACGCCCAAAACGAGGTATATACCAACATCTTCATACCATATCTAAGATAAGGTCAAAATGGTTACCTGACTTGGATGTAAACATCAACGTAATGAAAAACTCAAAGATCTTTCGAGAGAGAGAGAGAGAGAGAGAGAGAGAGAGAGAGAGAGAGAGAGAGAGAGAGAGAGAACTGATTCAAATTTATAAGAATAAAGATCATTCCCCAATTGATAAAAGTTAAAGAATATGAATAGGCAATTAATTAGTTTTGTAAACAAGAAAACCAACCCATCAACAGTTATATTTAAAAAAATTGTTCATCACTAATAAAGAAATACAAATTAAAACAACTTTATGATTCCATCTCAAATCCATCACATAAGTGAAATTAACAAAAAAGGAAAATGATAAATGTCAGAGGGCTATGGGAAAGCAGATATATAAAGGTATTTTTGGTGGAGCTCTGAGTACATACAGCCATTCTGGAAAGCAGTTTGGAACTATGCTCCAAAGTACTAAACTCTACATACCTTTTGACTCTCTATAACTACTAGTACTAGTACTATTACTAGTACTACTACTACTACTACTACTACTACTACTATTACTACTGCTGCTGCTGCTGCTACTACATCCTAAAGAGATCAAAGAGGAAAAGGATGCATATGTACTATATAGAGATATATAGATAGATGATAGATGATAGATAGACAGACAGATAGATAAATGTTTATGTGTATGTACAGCACCTCTTTTTGTAGTAGCAAGGAACTAGAAATTTGGGGAATTCCTATCAATTGGGGAATGGCTGAACAAATTATGTATGGAATGGAATGGTGAATTGTTGCGCCATAGGAAGTTATGAAATAGGTTTCAGTGAAACCTACAAAGACTTGTATGAACGGATGCAGCATGAACACAAAAACAAGGGAACAATTTATATAACAGCAACAACATAACAACAAACATCCTTGAAAGATTTAGGAACTTTGATTAGCTCCAAAACCAACCATGACTGCAGAGGACTCATAATGAAAAATGCTACCCATCTCCTGAAAGAGAAGCAGACTCAGGGTGCGGATAAGATGCTTTTTTATGGATATGGCCAATATGGAAATTTATTTTGCTTAACTATGCATTTTTACTACAAGGTGTTCTTTTTAAATTAATTTAGTTTATAATGGTGGGAGGGATAGAAAATATTTTGTATAGAAAATATTTTGTTCATTGAAAAGAATAAAATGTGGCTTTTAAAAAATAAGTTTTGGATCAAAATTAATATCATTGTGTTTTTCTTCTCTTCTCAAGCTTCATTTCAGAAGAATTTGGGGAAATACTCCCTTCCTCTCCATCCTTATCTCCACAAACTAACAGAAAATTCCTTGGGTTAATTATTCCATCCACAGAGCATCCTTGCCGCACTTCTTCTAGCATTAGGAGTGTAATGGAATGCGAACAGTGACATCTGCTGGTTTCCCAGTCAAGAATGAACACTTCAGGAACCAGAATTCTCTCCATGTATCAATTCTCTTTGCCACAGAAGGATGACTGACCCTCCAAGAGACAAATAAGAAAGAGTATATGGCATAAAGACAATTTTGTAAACAACACGAAAAACCATTTTCTGCCTCCCCAGAACAATACAGAGATGAGAATACTAAAGAATGTTCCAACTGTCCCCATATCCCCTCCCTGAAGACAGGTGCATTGAGGCACCTGCAACACTGAAAATGCTACTAATTGTAGAAGCAGTTGGCCTACATCCCCTTTATTTGAGGGCACAGATGGCTGGTTGCAGTCACAAGGAGCAAATTAGCAATTAGCCAATCATGCTTCCAATTAGTTGTGTGCTCAAGTAATTGCATTCGCCCAATTGTGTCAGGAAAAATGAAGGCCCTTTGGAAGAGTTGACCCTACATTTTTCCAAATGACTCTGGAAAGTGATAAATGAGAAGAGCTAGCTATCTAATAATGATCTCAAAGACAGGGACAGCTATTGGCAAAGTTGCTGTCCAATTTTTGATCAGTTCAACATCAGATCTATTTTCTACACCTTTGAAAGGTATATAAATCTCTCCGTTCTGGCCAAAGTGAAAGTGATTTATGCCACATGTTAAGCTATTTGGCAACTGACCATATAATTTATGCAATTTGTTGAAGTGCTTTATACGAAAGCGATGAAATTATATTGATTATTGTTTATACCTTATTAAGTGGGAGAAGAAGGAAGAGGGAAAAAGCATTTATGTACCATGTTCTATGGGCCAGATAGTGTAAGTGCTTTACAAATACTATCTCTTATTTGATCCTTACAACAATCCTGAAAGATAAGTTCTATTATTCCCATTTTCCAGTTGAGAAAACTGATGCAAAAAAAAGTTAAGTGACTTCCCCTGAGTCACTCAACCAGTAGGTGTCTGAGGCTGAATTGGAACCTAGGTCTTCCAGACTTCAGGCCCAGCTCTTTATCCACTGCACCTTCTCGCTGCCAGTAGGAGCAGTAGCAGTAGTAGTAGTAGTAGTAGTAGCCGCCACAACCACAACACTTACTTATCATCGTTCTCATTTTGCAGATAAGCAAACTTACAAAGAGTTGGGAGCAAACCTAATTCACAGTAGGCTTAATTCAAATACTTTGCTTTCCCCAGAGTTAGTTTCACGCACATTTATAGACCATATATGCACATATACATGTACATATAAAATAAAGGTAGCAAATAAAGTCCCACTTACCCTGGTATACTATGGATGGTATGGACGAGAAACCATACTCATGATTTCATACTAATTAGGCCATACTAATTGGAGGTAAAAAGATTTAAATCTGGAAGTGACCTCAGAAGCCATCAAGTTCAACCCCCATATTTCTACAGATGGAGAAACTGAGACAAGAAGAAGTTTAAGGGCTTGCCCAGAGTCACAAGGCTAGTATCTGAGGTAGGATTTGAACACAGATTACTCAGACTCCAAGACCCATGTGCTATCCACTGCAATACATTGCTTCTCCAATTAAAAGGCATTATGAGAGATTAACAATATGCCAGAGACTGGTAAGTACTAGGGATACAAAGGCAAAAGTGAAACAGTCCCTGCCTTCAAGAAGCTTATATTCTAAAGGAAGGAGTCTGTTACATGCACTAACTGGATTTAGCAGCTAAACAGTTTCTGGTTTAAGACAGAGGATAGGCAATCTGTCACCTGAAAAGGAATCGTGCTAATTACAGAGGCTTCCATCACCAAAAAACTCACAAAGCAGGTAATGCCTTTTTAGCTCCAGCAAACTAATGAAATAGACTAACCAGGCGTGAATGGGTCCAAATCTATTCTAGTACGGTATATGCCCATAAGAAAGAATTACAGAACACCTGAAATATTTAGCAATTAAAGTATCATCCCCTGTAGCTGAGAAAACCTAATAAACAAAAATCTGAATTTGCAAAGTGGATAAACGAGAGGTGATTATTTGCTTTACAAAAGGATTCTTTACTTCACAGAAGTGAAAAGTCCATATGAGGTGCCTTTTGATGGACAGAATCCCTAATGCATTAGAAATGGAATTCAACTTGCCAAAACTTCATTTTAAACATAATTTTCTCAGAGGCACAGATAAATCAGAGTACAACTGTGCAAATACCAAAGATGATTTTACATTGCTATTTCTGGTGTGCTTTGAAGGAGGAAGAGATTGTAATTTTACACACACACTGTCAGACTCAGTTGATATGGTTAGCTTTGCTAAACTGTTTATAAGATGGATGGAGAGTGAAGCCGATCAGAAGCAGAAGACAATTTACGAACTAACAAAGACAAACATCTTAGGAAAACCTAAGGATTCTGTTTGGTGTGATGGGCAGTCACGATTCCTATTTTTCCCAAATGTCAGGGAAGAAAAGGAGAGAAAATTAATGTTATTTTTAAGTACAATTTTAAAATATAAAGAAAAGAAAATCAAGATGATAAAAAAATCAAAAGATATGATAAAATTTCTAAAGGAAGTATATAAAAATAATAGAAACATCAAAAAAGTGCCTGGAATACCAGAAATAATAACCCAAATGTATCATGATCCCTTCAGATCACATGTGGCGTATTAGAGTAGCAACAACATTTTAGGAAAAACCTTAACATGAGGGCCATTTCAAAAGGAAAACACTCAAAAAAGCAAGAAGATGGAAAAATAGGCTATAAGGATTGGTTTAAAGAAATTTAAGTGTTTTATCTCAAAAAGGGAATACTGTGGGAATTTTGGTAGCTGTCTATATTTTAAATAAGTCCATGGGGAAAAGGAAACATACTTGTTTGTCTTGTCCCTAGAGGGCAAGACTAGGAAAAAAATGGATGAACATAGCAGAGGGATAAATGCAGGGTGAATATAAGGGGGAGAAACCTGGTAATAAAATAAAGCCGTTCTAAAGAGAAGTGAGCTATAACAACCAAAATAATAATAGCCAGCAGTTACAGAGCGCTTTCAGTTTGCAAAGCATTTTACAGATTTGTGTTTAATCCTCCAAACAACTTGGGAAGTAGGATTTTTCATCATCTCTGTTTTTATGGAGGAAGACACTGAAGCTTATGAAGAAAATAATGCTCATTAAATTGTGTGATTTACAGGGCAGCACTTCACAGTGCTTAGAATATAGTAGGTGCTTAATAAATGTTTACTAGTTGACTCAGAAGTTAAAATTATTTACTTAGGGTCACACAGCTACTTGAGGCAGGATTTGAATTCCTACCTTCCTGATTCTAAGTTCAGTACCTTATCCACTGTGACACTTGGCTGTCTCATGACAAAGTAGCTTTTCCCACACTAAAGAATCTCACAAGTGTTGGAATTTTACCAATTGGTGATGTATTGGGAGGGACACCTGTCCAGGTATAGTTTGGACTAGATAGCCTCTGTGGTCCCTTCCAATTCTGAAATTCTCTCATTTTGTTATATATACATATACATACACATATATACATACTTATCTGTATGTATGTATGTATGTATATATACATATATATTCCATAAACAATTTATATCTCTAGTAGGTGTCTATCTATGCTATATTTGGGGCAGCTAGGTGATACAGTGGATAAAGTACCAGTGCAAGAGTCAGGAGTACTTGAGTTCAAATCTTATCTCAGACACTTGACACTCTCTAGCTGTGTGACCTTGGGCGAGTCACTTAACCCCAATTGCCTCATCCTGGGTCATCTTCAGTCATCCTGATGAATATCTGGTCACTGGATTCAGATGACTCTGGAGGAGAAGTAAGGCTAATGACCTGCACAGCCCTCCCTCACTCAAAACAAAATCAAGTGCAAGTCATGTCATTATTTCTCTGATGGCATGGTCTTCTTTGGCAATGAAGGACGAACACACACACACATACATACACACACACACACACTCACATATCTATGCTATTCAAAACTTGAATCTTTGATCACTCATCTACCTTCATTTTTACTTAATGTTCATAGAGCACTGGATTTGGAGTAAAGAAGACTTAAATTCAAATTCCATCTCAGACACTCCTTACTAACTGTATAACCCTGTGCAAGTCACTAATCTTTCAGCCTTAGTTTCCTCATCTGCAAAATAGAGATAAGAACAGTGACAACCAAGAAAGGTGGTTATGATGATCAAATGAGACACACATGTAAAGAGCATTTTGCAGACCTTAAAGCCCTTATATAAATGTTAGCTGGTGCCATGGATAGAGCACCAGGCCTACAGTCAGGAAGACTCTTCTTCCTGAGTTCAAATCTGGTCTAGTACTCTTACTTACCAGCTGTGTTACCCTGGGCTAGTCACTTAATCCTGTTTGCCCCAGTTCTTTATCTGTAAAATGAGCTGGAGAAGGAAATGGCAAACTACCTGCCTTCTTTGCAAACAAAAAAAAAAAAAGAAAAAAACAAATGCGGTCGTAAAGAGTTGGACACAACTGAAAAGAAAATGTTAGTATTATATTGCAGAGTCAGGACTTTTTGTTACTATAACAGTGAAATATACTGGTATGCAAAACAAAGCTGAAGGAAGCTCAGAAGGGAACAGACAAGCAGGGCAGTGTGGCTACTACCATGCTAAAATTAATACATGCATAAGAGTAGGGGCTTCCATTCTACTCCATTTCATGCCATCATGAAAGGCCCAACTAGACAACTAGATGTATTTTAATAAACATATGTACATTTAAATAATACATGTAAATAAATTTACTCAATTAAGAGTACAAGTCTCTAATCGATTTGGGAGGAGCAAAATGATTTGATGATAGGATGAAGACAGACGATATCTCACATGAAAGGTCTTGAGATTGGCTGAAAAAGGCAAAGACAACCCTGGGCCTAAGTATAACATGGCAACAAGGTTAGAATTAAGGCTTCTTGAAGCAGTCCTGTTGAGTGATGGTCAAATCCAAGGGTGAAGGGTTCCAAGGAAAAAATTGCAAGGACAAGTGAGGAAGAAGGGTCATATTTTTCTCCCTCCCCTAATTAACCAAGTGACCATCTTGTAATATTCATAAGGTTGAAAAATCAGAATTGTCCACCAGAGCAGTGGATGGTGTTCCCAGAGTTCCCAGAGCTTCCACTTTGGGAGCTAGGACACATAACAAGAACAAGGAAAAACAGCATCAGGATTCTACAGGTGCATTGGCCCTTAGATCCCAGCAGAGAGCTACACTTAAGGGGAATTTCATGAGGACTCCAAGAAATCAATACCTAAGAATTCACACGTAGGTGACACCTGCCCTCTAAGTTCATTCTCCTCTAAAGACCTTGGTGTGGTCAAGGGGAGAATGAACTTCTGGTTTTGAGACAATGTTTCCATAATAATTGTCTTTCCTATGCCCTGACTTTATTAAGTTAAGGCCTTTTCAGGTTCTCACTTTGAGTGAGGTAATTCCCATTCAATGAACTGGCCTCTTTAAGAAGTGAGTCAAGGGATAGCCCCTTTAACTAGAAAGAAAATCAAGCTGGGAGGAGAAGACCTTCAAGGTTGCTCTCCGAAAGAGAAACAGTTAACCACTGACATTCACTCTAAGCCAGGATGGCCCAAAATATAGCTATTAAGTGGAGCTTGGGCAGGGACCTATTGTGGTACAATCTATGAGCTTCAGTGGGAGGGAAGGAGGGATGGAGGAAGGTGTAATGTTAATTAGAGTTAAATATCTTCCCTGTCCATTAATAGGCCTCACCTGGAGCCCATTAAGGGGAGCTTGATTAGGGGAGGCTTATTTTGTAGAAATACCCATACCTTTTGTTGATTAATGAGGCACTGGGTCACAAGGGTCCCCATGGCTCAGAAAAAGTGTATATGTACTTTGAGTTGAGGTTTTGCTTTGGGGACTTGGAAGAATGTGTCAGATGAGACTCTGGGTAGCTATTAAGGAGACACCCTTCCCTTTGAAAACCCAGATGTTGGCGCTTCTCTCTCTGGTAACTTGTATGTATGTCATGGTCAGACAGGAAGATCTGTCTGTTGATCTGTGATGTATGTATTGCTTTTGGTCAGACAGTTAGAAGCCCTGTCTTGGGTGTTTATTTCTTTGCTTGTATTTTGTCTGTTGGTAAATGTAATTAAAGGAAATTGTTGATCCCTCAAAAGTTGCTTTCCTTTTAGAAAAGCAGAACTAAGAACCTGTGCAGCAAGTCGTCTGTATGGTAGGAAGGAAGGAAGGAAGGAAGGAAGGAAGGAAGGAAGGAAGGAAGGAAGGAAGGAAGGAAGGAAGGAAGGAAGGAAGGAAGGAAGGAAGGAAGGAAGGAAGGAAGGAAGGAAGGAAGGAAGGAGGGAGGGGAGGGAGGGAAGAGAGGGAAGGAGGGAGGGAGAGAGGGAAGGGGGGGAGGGAGGGAGCTTCTGGCCATCAAATTTTACCTTCCTTTAGAAAGGAAAGGGAGAGGACAAGTTGAGTTGCCCAACTGTCTGGATTCCCATTTAGGTAGCTCAACCTACTCACAGGTTGTATTTGTCCTTCATTTTCAAAGAGGACCATGACATCAGGTCTCCTGCAGAGCCATCTAGTCCAATGGCCAGATACTCATCGGGGCAACTTCTTAAAAAGATCTCTTCACTAAATGGGCATTACCACACTCAAAGTGAGAACCTGAAAAGGCCTTAGCCTAAAAGGGCCAGGGTCTCCCATTGATTGCATCCGGAGCCATTCAAATCATCCCGATGAATACCTGGTCACTGGACTCGGATGGCTCTGGAGGAGAAGTGAGGCTGGTGACCTGCACAGCCTTCCCTCACTCAAATCAAAGTCAACTGCAAGTCATGTCATCATTTCCCTGATGTCATGGTCCTCTTTGAACAAAGGACAAACACAACTTTTTCTATACTTTCTCAATAAATCCCTTTTCTAAAAGCTAATTGAGTCTGGTTGATAATTAATGGAGATCATACTAGTGGTGGTTTGTGAGTAACAACATTAGCAGCCACACATGTTCAGTGTTACCCTTGGAATCATGATGAGAAAAGCAGCCAGCTGCCCACTGGGGACCTGGCCCACTACTGAAAAAAGAGTACAAATTGTGAAAGTAGTCCTGGTATGAGAGTCACATATACTTTTTTTTTTTTTAAACCAAGCTATGCATCATAGAGATTCATTACTTCATCTGTGATCCTCTTTTATTTTTACAAATTTTTATGTTTGGTGGTTTTTAAGTTTATAATATAAGAAAAAATTTACAAATGAAATATGATGACAATATGATTTGCCATGAAAAGTCTGTCCCCAAATAAATAAGTTTCTTTTATCTTACTTTTCTTCTAGCCATCAACTGAGCAACTCCTTTTAGTTATCCATTTCTTAGAACTGCACTGGGAAAACTAATAAATAGTATTTGTAGTACTTGAACATTCCTAAACAAATGCCATCCAGTAATTGGCACCAAATGAAACCTAGCATTTGGTAATAGGCAATCTAAAAAAATGACAATAGCTTGTTTAATGAAATGCCTAAAAGAATATGCTTTTCCCTAAATGAACTGCAAACAATCCTCCTGAGATCCGTAAACACATGAGAAAAAAGGAATTTGAAACAAAATCTCTGTAGTACAATGACTACCTATCTGAGAACTATTAAAGTTCGGTTTGTGCACTTCGTATTCTAACAACTATCCCTGTAATCTTTAGCATTCTATTAATATACAACAGTTTACAGTTTTGCTTCCCCAACTACAATGTGATCTCCTTGAGGGCAGGTGCCACATCTTCTACTTGCTATACTGCCTGCTACATTTTACACTGCCCTTTAAATGTAGAAGTCATCCCACATTTAAGCATGGCTTAAATCCATTGAAATAGCTTCCTTTCCATCGCCTCTACCAGCCCTTGCTGCCTTCATCGCATCATGCCTGGAGTACTAGGACAGCCTCTATTCTTCAGACTGATTTCTGAACGCATAGCTCAGCACACTCAGCTAAATGCTCCTCATTGCCTCCAAAATAAAGTTCACCTTCACAGACAAACATTGAAGGTTTCTTTGGCATTGCTTCCACCCTTCTCTCCAAGCTAATCTTATATTACTTTCACATACTCTCAGCTAAATATAAGAATCATCCATTTAATCCAACAAGAATATATTAGGACCATTGTACTCAAAGGCACGAGGCTAGAAGTCAAGGATACAAAGAGCCTCTAAAGGAAGCAATGCTCCATGGGAATTTCTCTTCATGCCACAAAAACTTTTCACCTAAGAAGCTCACTCCACCCTTGGATTATTTTTCATATTCAAAGTACTCTCTGCCTCTGAGAACTCACCTTCTATTTGGCCAGAAGCGTCCATTTAAGGAGGAGACCTAGGCCAAAGATGGCCTCCCTCTCCAAGCTGTACTGCTGACTCATCTCCACAGAACTTTCTCTACCAGGCCTTCTTTACTCTTCTCAGATCTTTTTATGTGCCATCTTCCCCTCTTAGAACGTATGCTTCTTGAGAGCAGGGACTATCTGTATGTTTCTGTTTATATTTTCAGTGTTTAGCATGGCGTCTAGCACACGGAAAGAGACTGATAAATATTTGATGACTGACATTCCACCATGGTAGATGGATATAACTACGTCTCCCCTAAGAAATATAATCCATTCCCAAATTCAGGCATCTATTATTCAGACTACATGTGCCAGCAAATGACCATGTCCTTTGGGAAAGGTCTCTATGAAACATTAATATGTGTTATACCCCATATCACTGATCCCCTTTCCTAGTCTTAGTTCTATTAAAATCATGATAATTGTATACTCACATTTACAAAAATCAATGAATAACCAAGAAAACAACTTAATTCTGGTTCTCTTTGCAGTACATTTCTGTCTCGTGGTCACAAAGTTATGTTTTCCCAAAATATCAACTTCTCTCCCGTCTTATACCACCATTCTACCCTACCCCCATCCCCACCCCCCAAAACAGATGAAGTCAAAGTCTTATGTGTCCTGCAGTATTTTTGGCAGAAATTTTACATTTTAAGCACAGGATGAGTCAGAGAGCATTTGGAATCGTGTCTGTCTTAAAGTTAAAAAATTATTTTTTGGTTGAATGGTTTGCAGCTCAAGGGGTATGGTGATAACACAGCAGCAGTCACCCTAAAAACAGAAATACTACTAAGTTTATCTGCAGACACCATGCCCACATTTATTTAAAAGGAAACCTTCCATGGCCCCAAGGAGTGTTTTAAATATGCACGTGAGAAAATAGCTATAACATATGTGGCAATTAATGAGATAACTGAGGAAGCAAGCGACTAACTTAATAAATACTAGGAGGCCCTAGATATTTCAAAGCTCATCTAAAGACCTCCAGTTATGCAGATGTCAATTAGTTACCTTACTGTTTGTATATATTCTCTCCTCCACCATGCAGTGAACAGTCAAAACAAAAAATGTTCAGGCCACTGAGTCAAAGATAAATGAATATTTAGCATCTGGGCTGTTGAAACAAACCTAAAGGGCAGATAAAATCCCTTAAGAATGCTGTCATCTCCTGATGCTGTGATAGCCAAGGGACTGGATGAGAACAGAGAAGTCCTAAAAACAATGTAGTGGTACCTCCCCTTTTTCTCAGTAGATACAGCATTTTCTCAGTAGATACAGCATTAGACCTGGCATCAGGAAGACCTGAGTTCAAATTCTGCCTCAGAAACTTACTAGCTATGTGGACAAGCATATGGTAGGAGGAACTAAGGATAGGGATTTGTCAAAGGATTTGAGAGTGGGTAATAGGGTTGATTGAATGGATTGATTCTAGGGTTAAGACAGGGAAGGTAATAAAGTGAAGTCAAAACAAAGACAAAAGATTCACACAAACTAAGTAACTGGCATTATAAAACACATTGAGTAATGATTTCTATTTTCACAAATACATTTTCCCTACATCATTTCCAAGACAATACTACTCTATGATTCCAAGATGATGTTATTATTTCTGCAAACACCTCTGTTACAAGTTGTTTGGGGTATTTTCATTCTTTTTAGTGTTACATCATATAAGAATGGTATCTTACATGTCACTTTCAGGTAAATAGACTTTTTAAAAATTTATTTAAGTTTTCAACATTCATTTCCACAAAATTTTGAGTTCCAAATTCTCTCCCCATTTCTCCCCTTCCCCACCCCAAAACTCCAAGTATTCTAATTAGCCCTATCACCAATCTGCCCTCACTTCTAACATCCCTCCCCTCCTTTATCCCCATTTTCTCTTCTGTCCTGTAGGGCAAGATAACTTTTTACATTCCATTACCCGTATTTCTTATTTCCTAGTTGTATACAAGAACAATACTCAACAGTTGTTCCTAAAACTTTGAGTTCCAACTTCCCTTCCTCCCTCCCTCCCTCCCCACCCACCCCCTTTGAGAAGGTAAGCAATTCAATATAGACCATATCTGTGTAGTTTTGCAAATGACTTCCATAATAGTCATGTTGTGTAAGACTAACTATATTTCCCTCCATCCTATCCTGCCCCCCATTTCCTCTATTCTCTCTTTTGACCTTGTCCCTCCCCAAGAGTGTTAATTTCTAATTGCTCCCTCCTCACATTGCCCTCGCTTCCATCATCCCCCCCACCTTGCTTATCCCCTTCTCCCCCACTTTCCTGTATTGTAAGATAGGTTTTCATACCAAAATGGGTGTGCATTTTATTCCTTCCTTTAGTCAAATATGATGAGATTAAGCTTCATGTTTTTTCTCTCACCTCCCCCCTTTTTCCCTCAACTGAAAAGTCACTTGCCTCTTTTATGAGAGATAATTTGCCCCATTCTATTTCTCCATTTCTCTCTCTCACCTCTTAATTTCATTTTTTTAAGATACGATCCCATCCTATTCAACTCACCCTGTGCTCTCTGTCTGTGTGTGTGTGTGTGTGTGTGTGTGTAATCCCACCAACTACCCAGATACTGAAAAAAGTTTCAAGAGTTACAAATATTGTCTTTCCATGTAGGAATGTAAACAGTTCAACTTTAGTAAATCCCTTATGATTTCTCTTTGCTGTTTATCTTTTCATGCTTCTCTTGATTCTTGTGTTTGAAAGACAAATTTTCTTTTAGTTCTGGTGTTTTCATCAAAAATGCTTGAAAGTCCTCTATTTCATTGAAAGACTATTTCTTCCCCTGAAGTATTATACTCAGTTTTTCTGGGTAGGTGATTCTTGGTTTTAGTCCTTCCTTTGACTTCTGGAATATCACGTTCCATGCCCTTCAGTCCTTTAGTGTAGAAGCTGCTAGATCTCGTGTTTTCCTGCTACTGCATCTGGGGATTCTGCCCCCAGAGGCCTCGCGAGACTAGGCTGTGCTCCCCTCTGTGTTCAGTGTGACAGACATTTCCCGTCAGCCTTTCAAGTCACCCTGGGCTGGCAATCTCCTGCACTCTGTTGTTCTGTGGCTTCTGCTGCTCTAGAATTTGTTGAGAGTCTTTTTTTTACAGATATTTTATGGGCTGTGGGGGAAGAGCTAGGATATGTGCCTCTTTCTACCCTGCCATCTTGGCTCCACCCCCTAAATAGACTTTTTTAGCAGTTATTTCTGGGGGGTACAATTTGGTGCATGATTTTCTCATGTTAATCTCATTTTGTTATAAAATCCAGAGGGGTTTGTAAGATTATGAATTAGTCTAAGTAACAAAATGAAACATATGTGTATGTATATAATATACAAAATATTCAAATTTGTTAAATTCATCTTTCATGTTTGCATAACTTTAATTTCTCAATGCATTTTCCCCACCCTCTCTATCACTTAACCAATCAAAAATCACTTATTAATACACCTACCATGTGGGAGATGCTAGGCATATAAGGAAAGAAAGAAAATGAAACTCTCACTCAGAAAATCATCCTTTATAACAGAAAAAAGTTTAAAAAAAACAGTTCCCCAAAATTAATACATCAATCCAGTCTGACAGCATATGCACAAAATTGTCAAATCTTCAATGAAAAGATAGTAAATAGTTCAGGGATTTCTTTTTCCTCCTACAAAACACTGACTTAACTACGAAATTGCCTTGGGTCAGGACTCAGGTTAATTAGTATCTCTAATTCTAGATAAAATTGGAGCTCTGTAAGCAGTTTAAATTTTTTGCTTCATCATAAAAATAAGCTACTGTTCTTTCTGTTGAGACATCAGCATGGATTAATTGGATCTAAAGCAGAGCCAAGGGTCAAGAATGGCCAAGTGGAAGGAACAAGAGGGAATAGCAGGTTTGAATTGGAAATGCAGAGATTAGAAATGGGAAGAAGACAAGTTAGGAACACAGAAGGTCAATAAATATTTGTTTTGATTTTATTGGAATTCAAGATCAGAAACAAAGGCAATCAGAACTAGGAAGAGTAAGGAGAAATGTTACAGTCTAGACTCAAAGGGACAAAGAGATTGAAAGGCAAACACATGATTCCCTGGGGCTTTTCTCTGTGTCACTGCACTTTCCTCAGAGGTTAACCCTTGGATATCCAGTTCCCTTATTTTTTACAACAAGTAGGTTGAATGGTCCAAAATGCTACAAAACACTTCCTAACTTTTCTGCTATAATAATAATAAAGAATGAATGGTCATGACCAGTCTTAATCATTTGCCACACTTATAACCACATAGCTACTATAGTATAAATTACAACTTTGTGTGCAATGTTTCATAGGTAGAGAGTAGATGGAGCCCTGAACTAGGAACTTAGTAAGTATGGCCTCAGATATTTACAAGCTGTGTGACCCTAGGCAAGTTACTTAACATCCGCCTCAGTTTCTTCATCTATAAACTAGGAATAAGAATAGCACCTATCTCCAAGGTCATTGTAAAACTCAAATGATGTAGTATTTGTAAAGTACTACATAAATTTTAAAGCCCTAGACAAATACTAGTGATGAGGGTGAAGAGGATGATGATGTGGTGGTGGTGGAATGAATTGGGCTTGGGGTCAAGTCATGGCTTAACTAGCTGTATGATCTGGCTGGCACAAATTCTTCCCTTTACCCATCTGTTAAAATTGAATCTAATAATATCTTTTCCAATGCTTTTTGATAAAATGGTTGAGCAGAAATTTATATTTGAGCCTAGCTTCACTCCACCACTCTAAAACAGCTAGAAACAAACCAAATAATCTAGGATTTTAGAATCATACATTTGAAGGGAGAGAGGACCTCAGAGGCTACCTATTCCAAGCCCCTCATTTTTGCAGATGAGAAAAATGAGATCCAGGGAAATTAAATTACTCATCAAAGGTCATAAAAGTAATGTGTTAGAGGTGGTATTTAAACCTGACTCTTCTATCTCTAGAGTCAGCATCCTTTCTTCTAAAAGAAAACTAAAAGGAACACTAAAAAGACGAAAGAAATCTCTAGGAAGGGGGTTGAGAGTGCAGATCATCTGAAGAAATAATAAAGAAAAATTCCAAATACAATTGGGTAAGAAAATTACAGATTAAAATTCCAGAAGGATAGTAATTCTCTGATTCTAGAGCCATTGAAGAGAAAATGAAATGAACATAAGAATCCCCAGAATGGTTGGCAGGTCTAATAAAAGAAATGAAGGAAGAGATAAGGAATAAAATTTGAGTTCTTAATAAAAGAATCAAAAGAAAAGCATATGGCTTAAAATATAAACTGGAAAACTTTAGAAATGTAGTAAGAAACTGTTAAAAAAGAGATCATAGATTTAGTGTGGTAAGGGACCTCAGAGATTATTTAGTCCAACCTTTTATTTTACATATAAGGAAAACGAGATCTAGAAATTTAAGTGATTAAATTGCCCAGAGACCTGCAGTTTGTATTCCTTAGAGTGTTTAGCATATAATAGATGCTATATAAAGGCTTATTCCCTCCTTCTCTACCTCCTTTTTCTATTCCTTCCCAGTACAGAACCTCTGTTTTTATAAGCAACTGCAGTTCCTCTCATTAATATCACCATCCTTTCTCTATCCCCACATTCAGAGACTCCTTTTTTAAATTGCACTTTTATTGGTATAACCATAGCCTTTTTTTTTTTACTTTTTTAATAGGAGTTGAACCTAGTCTTTCAGCTCCAAATCCAATATCTTTTCCACTGGGCCACTCAAGAAAAGAATCTATGTGAGGTTGAAATATAGAGTCTGAGATTGCAAGGTCTTGAGCTAAGATTAGAGAAGTAGGCTGGAGTCTGATTGTAGGGAACCTCAGATGTTGGAATCATGATCTTATATTTTATATTTGCTAGGCAATGATGACTAGAGGAAGGTGACCTGATCAGAGCATTATATTAATACTATTACTCAGGCAATAATATGAAAGTTGGGTTGAAGAAGGAATAAGTAAGAGATAGAGCAGATAGAAAGCTATGTCTTAGTGAAAAGAAACAGTTTCTTATATTGGCACATCATAAAACGAATGTGCCAGGATGACCCCAACCCAAATTTGTCTAAAATCAATCATCCTACCAACTTGGGTATTCCTAATGAATGAATGAATTACATTTATTAAGCATTTACTGAATGCCAAGAACAGTGTATAATAACCAAATCAGATAGTCTCTGCCCTGGAGGAGCTTGCTTTCTCTTAGGGGTAGACAAAACATACAGGGAAGTGATGATCAGGGAGAATTTGGAAAGTTACAAGCATGCTGGAGGGATTAGGGGGACGGATTGACTCATCCTTCCTTTTTTAAATATTTGTATTAATTTTTCTTAATCGTACTACAATTTTTCTAGTAATCTTGACTAGAAACTCCAAAGTCATTGATTCTTTCCTCTTTCTTGCCCACGGGGTCCAGCTGAGCAACCAATTTTTAGTAATTCTTCCTTTTTATCTGCCCTTTCCATTCCTACTGCTACTATGCCAATATCTTGATTGCCACCACAGCCTTGTAGCTGATCTCCCTTCAATTTTTTCTCATTGCTAATACTTCATGGACAGCAATAGCAAATTTAAAAATCGTAAAACAGAGCTTTCATCTTGCCAGTCCCAGGCTCAAAAACTTTCAATGACGTCCCTTTACCTAAAGTAGGCATTCTTAACCTATGAACTTGAACGGGAAAAATAAAATTACATGTCTATTTTCACTAAGCATAATTTAGCATGTCTTTTCATTATGAAGGTTGACAACAAACCTTCTGAGAAGGGATCCATAGGTTTTACCAGAATGTCAAAGAAGGTTTCATGGCACAAAAAAACTACAGTCTAAAAGATAAAACTATAACTCCTTAGATTAGTAAGCAACTCTACATTTGCCCCAGGTTGCATTTCAGATCTTCTTTCTCATTACTTCCCTACCAGGTCTGTAAGAGTTAGACTAAAAGTGATTGTCCAAGTGTGATCCCAAGATTTCTCTGGGTCTCCCAACCCTTTCAGTGGGTCTAAAATAGTCAAAACTATTTTCATATTAATGCAAACATATTGTTTGCAGATTAATATACTCTCCCTTTTCCAAATCCATATCTGTATGAGGTCAAATTGTCTTCATATACTTCTGCCAAAACAACTTATTGCAACAAAATGAATGCAAAAACAGATATGCAAACCCAGATGTCTACTATGAAGATATGTGCAAAAATATGTGCAAATAACAACACTCTTCTTACTAATTTTTGTCCTAGAAAAAATAGTTATTTTCACAAAAATATTTAACATGAAATTTTTAATTTTTTAATGAATAAACATTTTAAAATGTTACCAATTTTAACTTCCAACTTTAACTTCTAACATAGTAAATATCAATAGATATAACCCACATAAACCAAAGCTGTTTGGGGTCCTCAATAATCTTTGAGTCAGAAGGGGTTCTGGGAACCAAAAGTCTGAGAACCACTGAGCTAAACTGATTAACGTACTAGTACTCAACTCTAAATATATCTGGTGCTTTTTCACCTTGATGCCTCTGCTCACAGCAGATGGAAGCAGGGCACAGTGGAAAGAATGCTGGCTTTGTTATCAGAAAGTCTGGGTTTTTATCCCCAGCTCAGCCCCTTAGTGTCTGTGTGACTTCAAGTAAGTCACTTACCCTTAGCTGAGACACAGTTTCTTCATATGTAAAATGAGGGACATTGGGCTAAAATTGCCTCTAAGTTCCTTTGTAGCTCTAAATCAATGCTCCTAGAGTCTTCTGAAATTCCCTTTCAAGGTCCCATTCAAATTTCAGTTCTTGCCCAATCTTCTCATAGTGTTCTTTCCCTCCTCTTCACCTCTAAGACACTTATGGTCTATTCTACGATCTTGGCATGGGGTGGGTTATACAGATGTGGGAAATAGAAGGAATTCTATTTCCACAGGGTTAAAACTCCTCCTAGCTTTGAGCGATAGCAGCTAACCAGAGTGGTGACCTAGTATGGTCGGATAAAAGGTCAGAAACTTGTGCGCAGGCTTGACAAGCTATTTGAGGGGAAGCCTCTCAGAGAGACCATGAAGTGAGGTGTTCAGGAGACTTCATTTAGCCAATAAGTGGTGAGGTGGCAGATTTGAATTGGAATAATATAAAGGGCTTGCATTGGTACAGTCTTCCTATAGCCTTCCTTGAGAGCTACCCATTCAGGGGGGGAATGAACATAAAAATTAATAAAAACTTTCCTGATTTCACAACAAATACTGTTTTTCATTTAAGGTGAGCATGTTTCTCACAGTTGGAGCTCACTTCTCATACAGGAAATAATCACACAAGATGGGTGGGCAGAGATGTGTCGTGATCTGCTCCACTGAAACACCCAAATCAATAGGATCACAGACCCATTTGAGTAGAATATTTAGTTCCTTGTATGTTCAGCCTCTTTCATCCCCATTGCCATTCCCTAAACTCTCCCTCTAGAAATTACTTTGTATTTAAGCATAAGCTCCTTTGGCGGCTGGAATGGCTTTAGTTTTGCCTTTGTGTACAAAGTCTATTACAATGTTTTATGTAGAGCACATGCTTCATAATGCTTATAAAATCAAATTGAACAGAGAACAGGCACATCTTTCACTTCTTTGTATCTTCAAACACTTCTGGCCACATGGGTGTTCAATGTTTGTTCATTACTGGCCCTTATATAAATGCTTCCTTTCTAAAGTAATGTTGAATGTGCTCATTGCCCTAATTTATTCTCCCAGTAATCCTACAAAACAAAGAATGACATAGTGGATAGAGACTAGTCATGGAGTTAAAATGTCTGGGGTTAATTCCCACCCCTGACACATACTGACTGTGTGACCCTGAGCAGGTCACTTGATCTCTTAGCAAATTCTTTAAAACTGTAACACAGGTACATTGGTAGAGGGAATATTCTGCATGGATGAAATCATAGATCCAGTTTAAAAAAGAAGAAAAGATCTATGAAATACATGCATTGTGGCATTCCCTCTTTAGTGTGGTATAGACAGGTTAAAAATCTTGACTTTAACTCCTGGTTTCATTCTATTTCTGTTAGGGCACAGGTCCTATTTTTCAAGCCCCACTGGGGAAAAATAAAGTCATATGTGCCTAAATATAAAACAGTAAAACCCTTAAGCTGTTTGCCCAAACCTTTCACTTCAGATATGTGTCTCTTTATGGTTTTATCAGGAAGTTCCTCTTGGAGTCCATAATATTCAGTCTCACTGCTAGTAACTATATAACTTCTATCACAGGTTTCTCTATCTTGTTTAACTTCTATCTAAAGTCTATCATAGACTTTGAAGTGAAGGACTTTAGCAATACTTGAAAATCACATAAAGGAGAAGATCTGAGATAGAGGCCTAGACTTGGTTCTCTGAGAGGGGGAGGAGAAGGGACATCAGAGAAAAATGATGATGTAAAAAAAAAAGATATCAATAAAAACATATTATGAAAAAAATTAATCTTAGCGTAGCAATTATACAAAAATAGATTCCTTGGACACTTTCCTTAAGCGTATCAATTATTGATTTATTAGTTTTGACCCCAGTCATGGGATCATGGGATAAAAGATATACAGCTAAAAAGATGTCCTAGGCCACCAACCTCCTCTTTCTACAGTCTAGGAAACTGAGGCTGAGAGAGGTTAAGGTGATTTGTCCAAGTCATACAGATAATGCCAAAGGAAGGATTGGAGCCCAAGGTCTTCTGATGTCAGAGATAGTGCTGTACTATACCACCTCCCTTGGGGGTAAAAATATTCTTTTATGGCCTCAAGAACAACAGTATTCTTTGTTATATGCCGCTTCCTCTGAAGACCATTTTTCCCCTGTGTTTGTAAGCATAGGCAAATTAGAGAAAGCCCAAAGTCGATTTTTTCTTGTCCAACACTCTTGGATATCAAAAGATCTTTAAACAAGAGCATGCATGAAATAGTTAGCATTTATGTCACACTTTAAGGTTTACAAATCTCTTTACAAATATTATCTCGATTTATCCTCATAACAGTCCTGGCAGGTAGGTGCTACTATCATGCCCATTTATAGATGGGGAAACTGAGGCAAACAAGTTTCTGTTTTTTCCTTTTTAAGCAACTTGCCTAGGACTACATAGCTGGTAAGTATCTGAGTCCATATTTGAACTCCAGTTCTCCTGATTCTAGGGGTCCAGTGATCTATCCAATGGGCCACCAAGTTGCCTTTGAGTGCTAAAAGCAAAAAAGAAATATGAGTAAAAACAGAAGCACCATTCAGTAAATGGACAACAGACCCTAGACCAGAGTTGAATGGTATTCTCAGATTATTGTGTTATCTTGAGATAGCAACATTTCTAGCAGCAGGAATAAGCATACTGAGCACTCATTCTTTAATCAAGTCAAGTTATTAAGTGCCTGCTATGTACCAGGCACTGTGCTAAGATCTGGGATGTAAAAGGAATGGAAAAAATTTTTAAATGAACAAACCACAGTCCTTGCTCTCATGGAGCTCACCATCTAATGGGGGAGACAATATGCAAGCAACTATGCACAAACAAGGATGAAATGGGACAATATATCAATTTACATGCCTCAATTTAAATATATTAATTTCTACATCTCCGTAGAAAGAGAGAGAGAGAGAGAGAGAGAGAGAGAGAGAGAGAGAGAGAGAGAGAGAGAGAGAGAGACGAAGAGAGAAAGAAACAGAGAGAGAGAGAGAGCACCAAGGCACAGTGGGCAGAGGTTTGCTCTCAAAAGCAGGAAAACTATGACTTCAAAACTTCTGATATTATCTAGCTGAATGTCTATGAAGCAAGTCATTTAACGACCTCTAAAGTCCCTTTCTATAATCCTATGATAGGGTGGCTTGGATAGAATACCAGGAGTGGAGTCAGGAAGACTCATCTACCTGAGTTCAAATCTAGCCTCACATACTTACTAGCTGTGTGACCCTGGGCAAGTCACCTGACTCCATTTGCCTCAGTTTCCTCAATTATAAAATGACCTGGACAAGGAAATGGCAAACCAGTCCAGTATCTTTGCCAAGAAAACCCCAAATGGATCACAAAAGAGTCAGATACAACTGAAATGACTCAATAACAATGATATGATCCTATGATAAAAGAAGAGAATAGGGTAAGCTTGGATTGTGGTGCAACTGAGTGTCACAGAAATGAGAATACAGGAGGGGCAGAGTCAATATGGCATAGTAGAAGCGGCAACCTGCCTGAGCTCTCCCCCCAAACCCTTCAAAATACAATACCACTCTAAACAAATTCTAGAGCAGCAGTAACCACAAAATTACAGAGTGAAAACTATTTTCAGCCCAAGACAATCTGGAGGGCTGACAGGAAGGGTCTATTGCACCGGGCTTGGAGCAGAGCACAGCCTACCTTGGGCCATGCTGGCATAGACAGGACTGGAGCAGGCCTCAAGGAGCTAAATCAATGGCAACTGTAGCAGTTTCCAGACTTTTCAACCCACAAACACCAAAGACAACTTCAAAGGTCAGAGGGAAAGCTCTCTCACCTGGATGAGAGAGAAACTTGGTCTGGCCCTGGGCGCCAGCCCCAGGGTGGTGGCAGCCACTGCTGCAGAAGCTGCTGCTTCTTCTGGAGCTCTCAACCTATAGACAGTGGGGGAATCAAGTGGCTAATCTGGGTCACAGTCCTGGGTATAGGAGGAGCACTGGCCTGGTAGAGCTGGTGGTGGCTGTAGATAGGGAATCCTACTTGCAGTTCCAGGGCAGAAAAGAGTGATGGTGGTTGCCCACTGACAAGAGTGCAGGCCAGGAGAGGAGGAAACACCTCTCCTTTGATCATACACTTTGGAGGAACTGAGAATTTATAGGACCCTAGAGATATCTCTGAAAACAGCTGCACAAAACCCCAGAAACTTGGGGCAGTACATCCTCCACTTAACAAAGAGCTCAAAAGTCAAGTAATTGACTGGAAAAATGAGCAAAACGGGGGAAAAAGTAAGATGATAGAAGGTTACTTTCTTGGTGAAAAAGTGTTTTCTTATGACGAGGAAGATCAAAGAATACAACTGGAGGAAGGCAGCAAGGTCAAGGCTCTGACATCCAAACCCTCAAAGAAAAATATGAAATGGTCTCAGGCCATGGAAGAGCTCCAAAAGGATTTTGAAAATCAAGTAAGAGAAATAAAGGAAAAATTGGGAAGGGAAATGAGAATGATGAAAAAAAAACATGAAAAATGAATCAAAAGCTTGCTAAAGGAGACCCAAAAAATGCTGAAGAAAATAACACTTAAAAAAATAAACTAACCCAAATGACAAAAGAGGTCAAAAAAGTCAATGAGGAGAAGATTGCCTTAAGAAGAGGAATTGGACAAATGGAAAAGGAGATCCAAAAGCTCACTGAAGGAAAAAATTCCTTTAAAAATAGAATGGAGAAAATGAAAGCTAATGACTTTATGAGAAATCAAGAAATTATAAAACAAAACCAAAAGAATGAAAAAAATAGAAGAAGATATGAAATATCTCATTGGGAAAACAACTGACCTGGGAAATAGATTCAGGAGAGAAAATTTGAAAATTTATTGGTCTACGTGAAAACCATGATCAAAAAAACGCTTAGACATGTTCTTTCAAGAAATTATCAAGGAAAACTGCCTTTAATATTCCAGGACCAGAGGGTAAGATAGAAATGAAAGAATTCATCCCCTACCTTGAAAGCGATCCCAAAATGAAAATTCCTAGGAATATTATAACCAAATTTCAGCGTTCTCAGGTCAAGGTGAAAATATTACAAACAACCAGAAAGAAACAATTCAAGTATTAAGGAAACACAATCAGGATAACACAGGATTTAGCAGCTTCTACATTAAGGAATCAGAGGGCTTGGAATATGATATTCCAAAGGTCAAAGGAGCTAGAATTAAAAACAAGAATCACCTACTCGCCAAACTGAGTATAATACTGCAGGGGGGAAATGGAGTTTCAATGAAATAGAGGACTTCCAAACATTCTTGTTGAAAAGACCAGAGCTAAATAGAAAATTTGACTTTCAAATACAAGAACCAAGACAAACTTGAAAAAATAAACAGGAAAGAGAGTCAATAAGGGACTCTTTAAAATTGAACTGTTTACATTCCTACATGGAAAGATGATATTTGTAACTCAAGGCCTTTCTTATATATATATATGTGTGTGTGTATATATACATATATATACACATATATACATATATATGTGTGTGTGTCTATGTGTGTGTATGTATGTATATGTATATATATAGGCATTGTATGTTATATGTGTGTATGTAAATGTATATATGTGTGTATATATGTCTATACACATATATGTCTATATATACAACTATATGTGTATATGTGTGTATATAGATATATGTATATCTATATATCTATATGTGTATATGTATGTATATGTATACTGTGTGTATATATATTATATATGTATATATGAACAGAGGGCACAGGGTGAGCTGAATATGAAGGGAGGATACCTAAAAAACAAACATAAGTTTTGAGAGGAATCTATTGGGAGAAAGAGAAAGGGAGAGGCAATAAACCATCTCACATAAAAATGGTAAAGAAAGTACTCTTACAATGGAGAGGAAGAAGAGGGGATGTGAGAGGGAATAAGTGAGTCTTACTCTCATTGGATTTGGCTTAAGGAAGGTATAACACACATTAAATTGGGTTTGGAAATCTATCTTACCCTGCAAGAGGGTAGGGGGGAAGGGGATAGGAGAGGAAAGATAACAGAAGGGAATATAGATTGGGGGAAGGGGTAATCAGAAGCAAACACTATTGTGGGAGGACAGGTCAAGGGAGAGAATGGAATAAATGGAGAGCAGGATAGGACAGAGGGAAATGTGTGAGTCTTTCACAACATGACTGTTATGGAAGTGTTTTACATAGCTATATATGTATGATCTATATAGAATTGCTTGCTTTCTCAATGAGGGTGAGTGAGGAGGGAGGAAGGGAGAAAATATGGAACTCAAAGCTTTAAAAACAAATGTTGAAAATTGTTTTTGCATGCAACTTGGAAATAAGTTGTACAAGTAATGGGGTATAGAACTCTTATCTTGCTCAAAAGGAAAATAGAGGGGAGGGGGATGAGAAAAGGGCAGATGGTAATAGAAGGGAGAACAGATTGGGGAAAGGAGTGGTTGGGGCACATGCTGTCCTGGGTTAGTGGGGAGGGGAAAGATGGGAAGAAAATTCAGAATTCAAAATATTGTGGAGGTGAATGATGAAAACTGAAAATAAACAAATTATATTTTAAAAAAATGAGAGTACAGAAGGAATTGGCAGTCTGTAAGTCAACAAGCACTTATTTAGTGTCTAAGGGATGCCCACGTGGGTTATGTATGTCCCTATGGGTTATTTAAATGTTGCTTTTAGGAACACATTGATAGATATTTTAGATATCTCTGAAATCTTTTCCACCTCTCTCCAAGGAGACTTAGATTCTTGTATGGATGGGAAAAGAAGAGGCCACAAGGACCCATTTTGTTCTCCTACAAGAGTGAGGATTTCTTGACTAGAATTACATCTCCCTCTCTTTATAACTCCTCTTACAAATATCACTGGTCTAGAGGAATGATTTTTTTTAGGTTCAAGATGCTTTCCTGGCTGACATCCCTCAGAGAAGAAGGAGTAACACCCACTGACTTGACTCCTTCCCACCAAATTCTAGTTACACAAAAAACCATCATAAATAGTGAATAGTAAGTCAAATCATTTATTCAAGAAGATAGCCCAAAAAGATCTGAGAAGTAATAGATTAATAGAAAATCCACAGAATGAATCAGTTCTTTAAATGGGAGTAAACTGAGAACTCATTCAACAAATGAGGTCTCAATCTCAGCCAAAGAGAAATTCCCCAGAGTTTCTTAGGGAGACAGGCTAGGAATCAGGGACATGTTGAAGAGATAGCTTTCTTCTAGATTTCTACCAGCTTCATGAAATCTGTCTCTCTTCAGAGGAGGTTCCAAAGAGATTCTTGAATCACTTGCACCCCCTCTCAAAGTAGGAAAAAATACATCTCTCCAAAACTCTCATGTTAACTCTGTCTCTCAGACATGCACAAGGAAAGTCATCATTCTCTCTACCAATCTGGAATTATGCCTAATGGGCAGCATGTAACACACCTGTGGAAATTTGAAAACCTGAGTTATAAGTGGTTACTATATGCCAGGCACTGTGCCTAAGTGTTAGCAATTCAAAGAAAGTCAATAACATGGTCCCTGCTGTTCAAGGAATTCACATTCTAATGGAGGAAGTAACATCCATCTATCCATCCATCCAGGATGAAGAATGCCAAAAGGTAGAAAAATAGATTGTGGAGAAATGTATTAGTGTTAGAAAAGAATTTACTAGTTGAAATAGATTAGTCACAGAGTAGATGATTACTGAGTTTGTTCCCAAGGTAACAATAGAAAAAGAGTGCTATGATATGACTAAAATAAACTCCCGATTCAAGTCCTACAGGTTCCTACTCCTGAGGCTGCTAGGGAAGAGGAAGGTGGTATAGTGGACTCAGTCCACAAAAACATGAGCATTATATGTTTGGGCATGTGTCTACTATACTGAAACCTCCACAAGGACAAGGATGTTGTTTCATTCTTTGTATACACAATAGTACACAGTACTTTGCACATAGGGGCCGCTCAATCTATAACTAGTGAAGAGTAAAAAATGCAAACAAAAAAAAAATCCTACTTTGAGATATTACTAGTAGAAGAACATACATTATACAACATCATCATGAAATTACCAACTGTGACCAGCAATTAAAAACTTCAAGGGTAGGTGCTATATTTCTCTAATCAAATACTTTCTGTTTATTCTTTTCAAAATTTAACGACAGATGTTTGGAGTTAGTAGTGAAATTGCCCAACTAATGTTAACATTAACAACAATGTTAACATTAGGAGTTTAGTTGTCTACAGTAGCATGTCCCTAATAATTTCTTCTATGTTGAGGACCATATGATAGCCAAAAGAAAGATCACTCAGTAAGAAGGGTCCTTGCAGATGGTAGATAAAAGAAATTCTTTGAACAACTCAAAGGGAAAAAGTCCTTAGAATTTGGGAGAAAATGTCACCAAAATAATAGAAAAAAGTTGGAATAATGTTAGACATTGATGTTCCTTGTCAGAATGTAACACATATTTTTAGGAAATTCAAAGGCTTTGTCAAGGCTACTTCTCACGGTTTTAATACATTTTTAGCAAAAGATCTAATTGGGTTCACATCTTATTAGGAGATTTTAAAGACTTTTTAAAAGTTTAAGGCATTTTCTGTTCCACAAAATTCTACTTTAAAGGAGCAGTTCTCCAAGGAAAAGTTAGCTAAAGGAACATATTAAAGTTTGGGGGGGTGGGAGGGAATGTCTGACACTTCTTCAGTTTATCATGGTCCCATTTTAAATTGAAGGTTTAAATTGCATGTCTGAAAAGGGATCAGTAGAATTAAATGATTCTTTCCGTCTTCAATTCTCCAAACATTTATTAAGCACCTAATATATGCAAGGTCTTTTAAAAAATTAAATAGTATTTTATTTTTCCCCAATTACATATTAAGACAAGGTAACAGATTACAAAGTTGCAGAATAGTCACCTATTTACTTTGGTAGAGGGAATCCCCTTATCAGAAGTTCCCTATGCCACCAAAATCCCAAGAAGGGAGAGAAAGATCAGATCCTTATACAGAAGACTCTTCCAGTAGGTATGGCAAATCCTGAAATACAATGCTAGCCCCTTTGAGAATCTGAATTAACTCTTTCAGGTCACTAAGGTAACAAGTTTCAGCATTCCATTATTTCTTATTTTCAAAAAAATTATAGAAAGGTAGTTACACTTTTTTTTAATATCATATGAAGATAGTCCACTGATTCTAAAAAGTTAATTGATTCATTTTGTTTTCTATCCAAATAATGATTTTCAGATACGTATACCCTCCCTCCTTTCCTTCTTAACAATAACATCTCCCCCTCCACCTCCTTGGTGGTGGAAAGAGTGCTGGAGTTGGAATCGGGAAGACTGAATTCAAATCCTCCTCTACCATGTAGTAGCTGTGTGTGAACAGCTGTAAAGCATAAAAGTATAACCTCACTGAGGGCCAGTTTCTTCATATGAAAATAAAGAGTTAGCCTCAGGTGGCCTCTAAGGTCTCTTCTACAGGACCCATTTTTGGTTGCAGGTGTGAAGATTACTACGGAGGTAATGATATCGTTGTTCAGTTGTGTCAGATTCTTCATGACCTCATCTGGGATTTTCTTGGCAAAGATACTGGAGTGGTTTGCTATTTCTTTCTCCAGTTCATTTTATGGATGAAGAAACTGAGGCAAATAGGGTTAGTTGACTTTTCAAGGGTCACACAGCTAGTATCTGAGGTCAGATTTGAATTCAGGTCTTCCTGGACCTCTAGGTCCAGCACTTTATCCACTATGCCACTCAGAACTAAATACAAAACAGCATTTATTATACTGTATGTATTGATTCTATCTGTGCACTGTAGAACTCCTATTATGAACTGTCAAAATGAGTCACAGACATGTTTTTATGAGGAGCCCTCAAATGACTTTTCCTTCAGACAGATATAATAGAAATTTTAAATGAGAGCCACCAAGCAAGTCATCAAGGTATCAGCCAAAAATTAAATGCAAATTCTTACTATAAACAAAAATGGGTTGAGAACCTGAATTAATTTGCTGATTTGTGATGGAATTGCAAGATGGTATTTTAATTCTCCCCCACTCTGATGTAGATAGAGAGATGGAGTCAGAGAAAAGAAAGATTTAAAACCAAAAAAAATAGAAAGATTTAAAACCAAAAAAACACCCCTAGTTTTTTCGATCAAGATTTTGGCATTTCAGAGACAAGCATTCTCTTCTCGTAAATGGCAATTTTTAGCTGTAAACCAAATTCAATTCTACAAGCATTTATTAAGCAAGCAAGGCATTTAGAAGACATGGAAAAGTAATTCCTGCATTCGGATGGCTTACATTCTACTAAAATTGAAAGAACCCACAAAAGTGACTTTCCCCCCCAGTTAGGCCTCCTAAAAAAAACAGAAGGAAAAGAAGAAAACTTTCTTATCATTATAGAATACAGGGAAGGAGGTATGTCAGAAGTTTCAAGGCATTTCCTCTTATTAGAATTTCTCTGTCAAATCACTACTATAAAAAGGTGTGTTGATAAGTATTTGCCCAGAAGGAATTTGGCAAAACTCAGATGAAAATTGAATTTAATGGGTAAAAAAATAAAAATAATCAAATGTTATTGAGAATCAAATATATGAATTTTGACAAAATGTAACTCCTTCCTAATAAATGACCAACAAAACAGCACCACTGATATAATCATGTACTAACCTTGATGCAGGGTGCATTATAGGCAGTCTTCACTTTTTAGTACTTCCCATTTCACTGGCTCCATGTACACCTGACACTCCTTCAGAAAGGATTTCTACTTCAAGGAGTTTTGCTCCAGCTTTTGATCTGAGTGACAGACAGAAAGAGGCAGCTAGAGAAGGTGGCAGGCAGGAGCTCCAGAGTTCTTGAAGCTGACTTTACTATTATAATGGCCATTTCTTATGATCAACAAGGTAAAGAAACATCTGGTGTCCCTCCTTCTAATCTGTCCCTAACTCCCATCCTCAGACTGTCCATGGGAAGCATTGATTGACTATGTACCACGTACTGGGTTAAGTTCTGAGAATAAAAAGACTACTTTTCAACCTCCATGGCAGTCGTTGGTGCTCTTAGGGGTAAGAGGGAAACAAAGGAAAGAAAATTAATAATAGAACCAGATTCTCCAAACCCTCACAGCCCTTTGTAAACTTGTTTAAAAGTATTAATGACTGTTTTTGAGGTAATTATTTTCACTATATAAAACTATAAGATGAATGTTTTTGTTTCTTCTTATAACAAGCATGTTAATCAAAAAAAGAGCTTTTAAAATAAAAAAAAATATCATTAAGAAGGCAGAGAGTGAGCTCCCTCCCTCCTTGGAGGCCATAAAATCATAAATTTAGGACCCTAATGAGATGTCATCAGATACAACCCCTTCATTTTACAGGTGAGGGAACTGAAAGTGAGAGAGGTCAAGTGACCTAACCTTATATCATCCAGTGAGTGTCTGAGAAAGGAAGGAAGAAAGGAAGGAGGGAAGGAAGGAGGGAAGGAAGGAGGGAAGGAAAGAAGGAAGGAAGGAGGGAGGGAGGGAAGAAGGGAGGGAGGGAAAGGAGGAAGGAAGGAAGGAAGGAAGGAAGGAAGGAAGGAAGGAAGGAAGGAAGGAAGGAAGGAAGGAAGGGAGGGAGGGAAAGGAGGAAGGAAGGAAGGAAGGAAGGAAGGAAGGAAGGAAGGAAGAAGGGAGGGAAGGAGGGAAGGAAGGAAGGAAGGAAGGAAGGAGGGAAGGAGGGAAGGAGGGAGGGAGGGAGGGAGGAGGGAAGGAAGGATTTATTAAGCACTAACTACGTGTAAGACGCTGTGCCAAGTGCTTTATAAATAATATTTCATCTAATTCTCCCAACAACCCTGACAGGTAGGGACTATTATATCTATTTTACATTTGAGGAAACTGAGGCAGGAGGAGGTTAAAAGATTTGCCCCAGGGTCACACAACTTATTAAGTATCTGAGGAAGGATTTGAACTCAAGTCTTCCCAACTCCAAGTCCAGGACTTTATTCACTAATCCAGGTTTTCAAGAGAAAGCTGACTGACCACTAGTTTGGTTTATGTTTCAGTGGAAAGGTCTTAGACTATCGAAGGCTCCTTACAACTCTAAAATTCTAAGTGTCTGTGATATTAATTTTAGTATAATTTTATAATTGCTATCATTGAAATTTTTACATTCTGTACTTGTATTTTCTTTTAAGTTTTCAGCATTCATTTCCACAAAATTTTGAGTTCCAAATTTTCTCCCCATCTCTCCCCTCCCCCCATCCCAAAATGCTGAGTATTTTCATTATCCCTTCTACCATCCCTCCCTTCCTTTATCCCCATCTTCCTTTTTGTCCTGTAGGGCAAGATAAATTTCTATGCCCCATTACCTGTATTTCTTATTTCCCAGTTGTGCACAAAAACAATTCTCAACATTTGTTCCTAAAACTTTTGAGTTCCAACTTCTCTTCCTTCCTCCCTCCCCACCCATTCCCAAGCAATTCAATAAAGGTTAAATATGCATAGTTGTGCAAATGACTTTCATAATAGTCATGTTGTGTAAGACTAACTATATTTCCCTCCATCCTATCCTGTCCCCCATTTCTTCTATTCTCTCTTGACCTTTTCCCTCCCCAAGAGTATTTACCTTTAATTGCTCCCTCCTCCCATTTGCCCTCTCTTCCATCATCCCCCCTACACTGCTTATCCCCTTCTCCCCTACTTTCCTGTAGTGTAAGATAGGTTTTCATACCAAGTTTAGTGTGCATGTTATTCCTTCCTTCAGCCAAATGTGATGAGAGTAAGGTTCACTTTTTCCCTCTCACCTCCCCCCTTTTCTCCTCCATTGAAAAAAGCTTTTTCTTGCCTCTTTTATGAGAAATAATTTGCCACATTCCCTTTCTCCTCCCAATATATTTCTCTCTCAACTCTTAATTTTATTTTTTTTGATATGATCTCTTCCTGTTCAACTCACCCTGTGTGCTCGCTTGCTCTCTCTCTCTCTTTCTCTCTCTCTGTATATATATATATATATATATATATATATATATATATATATATATATATATATATATATATATGCGTGTGTGTGTGTGTGTGTGTGTGTGTGTATGTATGTATATACCACTACTCAGGGCTGAGGTTCAGATCAGCTGCTCAATTCCCCCAGGAGCTTTAGCAGGAGGTCTCCAACAATGGGCATTGGCTGCTGCCTGCTGAAGCCAATGTAGGCATCCATGCCCATTACTGTTGCTGTAGGGGCTGCCTTTGCTGCCACCTGGGGCCAGAGCTAGAGGGGATCCTGCTCCCTTCTTTCCCAGCTGAAAAAGCCCTGTCACTGACTTTTGAAATTTCCTTTGGCAACTCTGGTTTGAGGGGTTGGGGAACCCCTGCTGCTGCTGGGGATGGTGCCCCCAAGGCCTGCTATGGTCCTGCTCCTCCCAGTGCTGCGTTGTTGAGAGTTACTGAGAGTCATTCTTTACAGGTATTTTATGGGCTGTCTATATTTGTATTTTCTAATACATTAGAGCCTATGATAATAATTTTACATGTCATGCTTACATTTGTTTTATAGGACTTACAGCACAATGTTACTTTAAAGAATATTAACAGGTTTGGGGTTTGTTGGTCATAGTTTTGGTTTATTTGCCTCTAAGTTCCTGGTTAAGAGCAAAACCTTTAATAAATGCAGTCCTTACAAGAAAATACCATCACCTTTATGGCTATCACTTTTACAATGCCGTTTCTAGGCAGTTATAAAAAAGCATGGTCTCCCCATGGTTATCTGACATAATCTCCCATATCCACCTGCCCTAGTTCCTCAGCTCAGTAAGGCTTATCTGCTGACTTCAGTCTCTGTCCAAGAAAAGTCAGTAGTATTTTGTTTTAATCACCTCCATTCCATTCCACTTGACCCATATATAACTTAGACAGTAAGAGAACAGCCCAAGTAGCAAAGATTTAGGTGAAAAAGAAAAAAGGACAAAAATGTAGTAAAATGTAGTAAACTATGTAAAGAATGGAGGGGTGGTGGTAGTGGAGGAGAGGGAGAGGGAGGGAGAGGGAGGGAGAGGGAGAGAGGGGGAGAGAGGGGGGAGAGAGGGGGAGAGAGGGGGAGAGAGGGGGAGAGAGGGGGAGAGAGGGAGGGAGAGAGAGAGAGAAAGAGAGAGAGAGAGAGAAAGAAAGAGAGAAAGAGAGAGAGAGAGTGAGAGAGAGAGAGAGAGAGAGAGAGATTGAGATTAAAAGACTCCAAGAAAGATGCCTCAAAGAGGAACTCTAAATTCTTAGGACACTAAATATATGATTTATCTCACTGAATTTATATTCTAGAAATAGCTTAGTCCAACCCCCTTATTTTACAAATGGAGGAAAACTGAGGGTGAGGGATCACAGATAGTAACAGAATTGGGATACAAAGCCAGATTACCTGATTTAAAACCCAGTTTTATGTCTGATCTTCCAAATCAGAATATCAAGGATGAATATTTATTTATTTGCTGCTAGATAAGAGAGACAATGGATTAGAACACAGAGATCTGACCTTGTAGTTAGAAAGACCTGGGGTCAAGAAAGACCTGACCTCTGACACTTCCCACCAGAGGCTAGAGAAGTCCCCA
Source organism: Bettongia penicillata ogilbyi (assembly GCA_023548195.1). Taxonomy (NCBI): domain Eukaryota; kingdom Metazoa; phylum Chordata; class Mammalia; order Diprotodontia; family Potoroidae; genus Bettongia; species Bettongia penicillata. Next base: position 1,766,665 of record JAJHZJ010000366.1, read on the forward strand.
TCTTCTCAACAATCTAGACAAATCTCTAAGACTATAAATTGTATGTTAGGCATGCTCTAAATTGGTAAATAGGGATGTTCCTTACCTGGGCATTCCCTAGCCCAGGGTTATCATATGACCAATCCCTTTTACCTGAAGAGATTTTTAATTTCATCTGTGCAGGCATTACCACACATACGAGTACTCCTTGCATTTTTAATATAAAAATCCCTCCATCCCTTCTCATCCTGAGTAATTCTCATTCATGTTTTTTTTTCCTAAATCTTCTATAAAGCATCTACTTTTTGCGTCAGAAATTTTGGCTCTTATTAAAAGTTGTTTATGGCTATGAAATCATTGCTTATCCAGAGTGATGTCTTTTATACCTAGGGGGGAGGAAGTAAAAAAGAGTCTGGTGTTACCATTAATTTTGCCACTGTCCATGCAAAAATCCTTTGTTACCCCAGTTCATAAATTTTAATATCAAAGGTTCTAGGCTCTCAAGTAAATGTCATACCAACCTTTCAGGATCTTTTTATCACAGAGTCAGAAAAGGACTTCAGAGACCATCTATTCCAACCCATACTTGAAAAAGAATTTCTTTTAATAATATCCTTGACAAGTAGCCATCCAAACTTTGCTTTAAAACCTCTGATGAGAGGGAAATCCACTACCTCTACATTTGATACTAAGCTAATACGAATTGTGAAGAAGTTTTTGTGAGAACAGGCTAAGATCTGTACATCCTCAACTTTTACCCATCACTCCTAGTTCCATCCTTTGAGCCAAACAAGCCAAATTCAATCCCTCTTCTATGAGACAGTCCTCCAAATACCAGAAGATACCTAGCATCTCTCCATCTCTCCATCTCTCTCTCTCTCTCTCTCTCTCTCTCTCTCTCTCTCTCTCTCTCTCTCAAAATCCTTCCTGCACCTTTCATTGAACTACACAGAATTAACAGCAGTCACCCTGACTGATACCTTTCGAGGACCAATTCCCCAAGACTCCATTGCTTAGGTGGCTGCAAATAATACATGTTCCTTTTCCCTCTGAAGATACAGAATATCTGTCCTCCATCTCTCTACAAGAAATCTAGCAGTATTATGGTAATCACCCACAGTCCCTCTGTATTTCAATGAACCCACTCAATTCCATTTTCTTTTCTCAACTGCTCATCAGTTCCAGGCATGCAACCTGCCTGCTGAGTGGGTGTTAGGGAATGAAAAGAAGCCAAGTCAAGTTCAGCAGTCTTATATGATGAAGCACACTATGATTCAGGAAGCACTTTATTATTTTTTTTAAAACTTCAAACATTGCAAGAATGTGCTTAATTGTGATAAGAAAAGTCTTCTGTCTGGTCTCCAAACCTCAAGGTAATATTACCTTCCCTGCATGAGAGGAGCTTTTTAAAGTCCAAGTGTTAATAAGGCTATAACACCTCTGTACTCCTTCTACATTAACAATATAAAAAAGAAAAGAAAGGAGAGCCCACCTTTTTCACCACTGTCAGATTTTGACTCAAATTCGGTATGTCTCACATTAACCAGAAAAATAGACTGGAGTCCTCTGACCAGTTTCTCTGCAAGAAGGCAAATAAAAACTATCACTTGTCACTAAATTTCCGACAGCTTCCCTCCAGATCTAGAAAAATTAGACCCCCAAAAATGGGGAAGAGGAAGAATTCCTGCAAACACAATGGCCTTGAGGTCATTTGAACCAAGATTCCTACTTCAGTATGACAGCTAGTCTCAGAGACACTTTCAAATACATTCTATCAGCAAATGACCTTTCCAAAGATTTGTTATACAATTAGTATGGTCATTATTTTTCTGGTTAATTATTTAAGATGCTTCTGTTAAATCCAGCAATTGATCTGCCTATGTTCATTATTTTTAATCACCCAGAAAATGCTATTGAAGCAATTAATAGCATAATAAGCCCTGAATCAGGAAACCTCCCTCTAAAAGGACTGGAAAATTGGGTCCATTGTTTAAAACTCCTTTGTCTCCTTCTGGACCCTGTAATGAGGACATGACTGGAAATGTTTGCCACCAGCTCCATTTCCTTGGTAACCGACAATGGTCCTGAAAAATGCAGAATTATGACTTCACTTTGGGTTCAAGCACCAAAGAGAAATAAGTGCTCGTGTCTTGGGAGACTACTTATTAAAATTCAGATCTATGACAAGATAACAAAGGAAACAAGAAATAACTGGCCAAGAAAATTGCTTTTGTTATTCACATCCTGTTCTTTCCTGTTTTCATAGGAAATTTTACTTTCAGGCCCAAGGATTACATGGGGCGAATTCTGATTAAAACTCCACAATACTGCAGGGGAAAATGTTGTGGGGGGAGGGCAGGAAAGCAAAATATGAAAGAAGTCAGATAACCTGTAGGAGGTTTAGCTTCGTTTAAATGACGTCTGTAAATTTAGGCAGAGCTTATTTCCCAATCCAAAGCCAGGACTGGACAAAATTATACAGTAGGCAAAGTGTGTCTAATGTCCAAGCAGGAAGAAAGCATGAAATCCAAACCCCATCATTTTCTAGATGAGGGTCTAAGGCCCAAAAAGTAAAGTGACTTGCACAAGGTCACACAACCATGTACTGGCAAAAGATGAGGCTTAGCATTACAGAATTTCAGAATTAAAAGGGATCTCCAAAGATACTCAGACTCAGTCTAAGGGCCATCTTCTCCTGATGCACACCCCTCCTCCACCTCACTGTACTTTTGCCCCAAAGTTCCTTCCCTTTTTCTATTTTATGTCAATTTTGTATATTACCTGTATTTGTACATGTTTCCCCCTCAGTTAGAATATAAGCTCCTTGAGGGCAGCAGACACTTTCACTTCTGTCTTTGTATCCTCATCATTCAGTATGCCAGGAGACACGTAGAAGGAACGGTGCTGAGTGATGAGGATACAAAGACAGAAGCGAAATAGTACATGCATATGCCATTGAACTCTTCTTTGAGGGGGAAATCTCACCTATACTCACCCAAACAAAAGGTTTGCACTTGTACCAAAGTATGGTGCAAACCATAAAGTGTCATTTAAATGCTAAGTACTATTATTATTAAAGATAATTATTATGTCCCAACAAGTGTTCTCTTTTACAAGCTAAATACTCACAGTTCTTTCAGCTGATCTTTGTATTGCCAGGTTTTAAGTCCTACAGCATAGAGTAGTGGAAAAAATACTAGATTTGCTATCAAAGGACCTAGGCTTAAATTCTAACTGTGTATCTATTCTTCTGTCCCTAGAGAAGTTAGTTTCTATCTAAACCTCTGTTTCCTCATCTAGACAATGAATATAGATTAGAGATTTTCTAAAGTTTCTTCTAGCTCCAAATCTAAGATCTGGATCACTTTCTTCTGGATATAGTGGAGAATGTCATTGACTTTCCTAAAAATGCACGACTAAGAAGGATAGTTCAGATACAGTTTGACCTGGAAAGGAAATAATAAGATGCTCTCTGCCTCATTTTAGAAGCATGAAGGTGATGCAGTGGACAGAGTACTAGACCTGAAGTTAGAAAGACTCATCTCCCTGAATTCAAATCTGGCCTCAGACACTTGCTAGCTGTGTGACCCTGGGCAAGTCACTTAACTCTGATTGCCTCAGTTCCTCATCTGTCAAATGAGGAGAAGAAAATGGCAAACGACCCCAATATCTTTGCCAAGAAAAGCCCAAATGGGGTCAGGAAGAGTTGGACACAGTTGAAATGACTGAATGACAAAAACTTCCATTAATGCAGTCTAAAAATCACATTAACCAATTTTTTGGCAGTTATCTTATACCGTTGATTCGCATTGAGTTTGTGGTCCACTAAATCCCCATCCCCTTCATTTCCCATGAGAATTGATTTCAAGCAATATTTCCCCCATCTTTTCTTCTTCAGTTGATTGAAAAAAAAAGAATAGCCCTCTATATTCGTTACATATTAGACTTCACCTAATGAGATTCAACCTATCTTCCTAATTTGTCAAGAACTTTTTGAATCACAATTTTGTCTTCCCAAAAGTTATCTATCCTTTCCACTTCTTGTTCAAAAATTTGATAAGCCTGACATCTGTCTCAATCCAAGCCACTGACAAAAACGGTTGAGGAAAACAGTAACCTGAAAAGATCTCTGAGTCAGTCTACTGAAAACGTCCTTCCAGTCTGACATAGATGACTCTTGGGGTTTGGCTGTTAAATCAGCTCCCAAACCTACCCAACTGTTACATGGAAGAAAAATTTCAGCACTTTATGATTTAGGTTTCAAGTGTCTTTGAGACATTTACAAGCATTGCTACTTTAGGGAGGTTGAAGTAGTAGTTACCCCCTGCAAACTGAAACTCTTCCGAGGCAAGAATGCTGCATTTTATAGTGCTCTGAAACAAAGAAAAAATTCCCCTGTCAAGATTAGGCTAAAATTCAGAGTTTAGATAACAGTGTTAGATTGATCAAATAGCATGAGCATAGCTTGAAACTTGGAGAACTATTTCCCTAATGTAAGGCTAGTTGGCACTACATAAAGTTAATATCTGATGAGGAATACTTTAAAAGGCGTCAAAGTTCATCATAATTCTGCCCCTGGAAATATGAGGGGAGGGATTACTTTTTGCCTTTTTTTGTATCCTCAGTGCTTAGCACAGTGGCTGGCACATGGTGAGCACTTAACAAATGTTTATTGAATTGAAACAAATGATTGGCTTATAATTATGCCTTTTCAAAAAGGAAAAGAAAAATGAAACTCTCTAACAATGAACTGGGGGTGTGGAGGTATGATACCAGCCCCGGTCTAGGAAACATCACCTCTTCTGTGTGGCTCCTAGAACTGCCCCATGCTAGTAGGACACAAGGAGATACAGGGACTAAAAACCACAGGTCTTGATGAGTCATAATATTAAATTGGTCAGATGAAAACCTTTAGCAGGATAAAAGGGCAACATCCACCACTGCTTCTATATTTCTGTCCGCATCCCAGGCACCCAACAGACAATAAAATAAACAGATAAAAAAATAATCTTATACCTCCCTCTTATCCCTTCAGCTTTCAGGGACTTAAAAAATGCTTGTTCAGTAGATGCACCTCATTTTTAAGAAAGGGAACTGCAGATTTCCTTTTCCACCATCTCCTCTAGTTTTGCTGCTACTCTGTATCTAGGAGGAATATGTTTACCTCTCCTGTTCTCCTCTTCTGTCCTATAGAGAGCCTCCAAATACTCCTCATCTCCAGTCCTGATTGCTAGCATTCTGTCCTCCCATACAGGGAGAAATATAATCCCTGGGGTCTTTGTAGCCAGGATGAGATACACCAAAAAGTTGCTATACTAAATAATGCAACTGAATCAAGACTGAGATGAGGAAAGAAATCTGGATTATTCAAAGACCCTTCCTCTAATTCTGTCTTCAAAAAGATCAGAGTTCTTTCCTGAACTTTGACTTATTTTCCCTTTAGAAATTGGTTAGCCTTTTGAAAAGGATCTTACAAAAGGATTTCCAGATAAGACACTGCTTCTTTGGCTTTTGGTGAAGCACTGACAAACTTTATTTTATTCAGATGAATAATGACTTTAGAGTAGGACAATAAAAAAAAAATTGAAACCTTTTACCTCAGCTCTGGAATTTCAGGATCTAATTTCAAGTCCCTTGTTTGGAGGTACTATAATTACTGTTTTAAATGGTCTTACTTACTGTCCATTCATACTTACGCCCTTGTTTACTTACCCCCGTGATTCAGCCTTTGAAATTTGCTGCCTAGTCAAAGCTATTTACCAGTGACATGGTTAGACCATAAGCTGACACACGGCTCTCTGGGAAATGTAGTTCAGAGAATCTTTCCCAACAAGTAAGGCAGCTTTAGTCTTGAGTATTGTACTCCACTACCTCCAACTTCTGGTTTAACTTTAGTTAGTGGCTAGAACTTTGCCCAGCTCTTTGAAGGCAAATCTGAACCCTTGCCTAGGACCAGTGGAAAGCCTCCTCACCTCCACTTTCACACAATCTCAGTACCAATCCCCAGCTCCAGCTCACCTCTCTCAGTGCTTCCACAAAAATTTAGGGTTCAGAAAGCTAGATCCTTGGATTCCTCCATCAGTCTTCATAAAAGTACAGATCTCTTACTACCATATACTCCTTCCATTTCTTATATGGATGGGAAATCCCTTCTCTACCTCTTTACTGCATTTTGCAAGAGGTAAGTGGGTTCTTGAAAACAGAGAGCATCCTCAAGATCCAGGCCCTTGCCCCATAGCTTGTTCTCTTATCAATTAGCTCTACGATCAGTTCCACTATTTTTAAATTTTCAGTCTTTTTGGAGCGGAGTACAATGGCTCACCATTTTCCTCAGTCTTTCACATGCAAATAGATAATTCAAAATCTAAACTAAAAAAAAATCAAAATACAAACTGCAAATGATCTATATCACTGACCTTTCCATTCATCAAGGAAGAAGGCAGCTCAGTTGATCAGAGATTCCCTGGAATTCTAAAAGAGAGGGGCTGTCCTGGATGAGGAAAGGAGATTTAGGGAAATGACAGGGGTTTCAAATATAGAGAAGAGAGAGCTCATGGTGAAATGACATTTTTCTTGGTAAAATATGAAGATTGAGAGAAGGCAAAAAGGTAATGTGGAAGGTTGGCAGAGAGAAGAAAAGATCTGGAGCAGTTTCTGTGGAGAATGCAACAAAGTGCCTGACTAAAAACGTTGTCTGTGCACCAGGAAGTCCCACCTGAGATTAAAGGGAAGAAATTTACAAACCTCCTAGGGAACCTGAGTTCATTAAAATCCACCACAAGTTTGTGCACTCAACTGTGCATCCTTAATTCATCTCAATTTTCAGTAGAAATGAGATGCCACCAATGCCTCTTTGATATTGATCCAAATTGGAAACTGATGCAGCTGCTCCTCCCTTAATGTGTACACACCTGGTGTTGTAGGGGCAGCTAGGTGGTACAGTGGATAGAGCACCAGTGCAGGAGCCAGGAGGACCTGAGTTCAAATGTCACCTCAGACACTTGACACTCACTAGCTGTGTGACCTTGGGAAAGTCATTTAACCCCAATTGCCTTATCCTGGGTCATCTCCAGTCATCCTGATGAATATCTACTTACTGGATTCACAAGACTGTGGAGAAGCAAGGCTGATGACCTGCACAGCTCTCCCTCACTCAAAACAAAGTCAAGTGCAAGTCGTGTCACCATTTCTCTGATGGCATAGTCTTCTTAAGCAACGGACTAACACACACAAGAAACAAGTCGTGTTGTAATTAACACAGATTCCCATACCCTTCAACATTTCTGAACTCAGAAGATTAGAGAAAGAAGCTGGCTCTCTACCAGAGATCAGTTAAGTGAGTCCTTATCAAGTAATTTAATTGACCTCATAGCAACTGTACATTAAAAAGACTTTGAACAAGGTAGAAGACTTCTCAGATGCCCTGATGAAACTTTGGGACACTTGCATTAAGACAAGTAAGCCATAGTAGATGCAGCCCTTTTATCCATTCTATATAAATGGCAAACTGTTAAATGAAGGGGAAAGCCTCCTGATGTAATTCTTGCTTCATTTAGCTCAGACAAAAATGTTAATGTCCCAAACCAAGGAGAAACTAGCCTCTAAGTAGGAAATATCTTCTCTATGTTTAGTGAGCAATCCAATTTGCTTCAAACACTGCATTTGCCCTTAATTTCATTTCCTCACATCTTCAAAGAAAAACAAGACTTTTGCACCACTTCCAAATGGGCTGCTTTTTGTTCATAAAAGACATTCTTCCAGACCCTTTGAATTACTCCATTTATGCTTCTGTAAAAGTTCATTCCAATTCAATGGCTTCAGAAAAGATTTTTCCCTGACAACAGCTGATAACGTTTGATATCACAAAAAAATGAGAACATATACAGCTTTTCTCTTCAAAGACCATAAGGCTGAAGTCATGGAAATTCTTTTTAACCCTACTTTTGGAAGACTCTAAGCACTCACCACACATTTGCAGAGACTACCAGTTCTAATGAATTAGATCAAGGAACAGGAAAGAGATGACCATGTGTTTGAAAAGGTGGAAAATAATGGAATGTTAAAAGCTCTTCCATTAGGAATAATTTTTAAACATCCATCTAGATTCAGAAGCACTTTACATGCTTTTCTATTCCAACCTGCTGAAAGCACAGAAAAGACAAGTTAACTACTTACCAACAGCTGATTCCTCTTAAATGATCAGGATTTAATTGGCCATAAATACAGTGCCATCCTTTCAGTGTGTCCTCCAGTGTCCATTTTTCCTCTTAAATTATCAGCACAATTCAATAGGTCATCAATGTAATGGCATCAGGTTTTTCATAATCTATTCCCATAATCTACCATAGAGGGAGTTTTCACATAATCACTAGTGCACAGCACCCTGTCAAAAAAAAAAAAAAATTATCCAGGAGAACTGTATGCACACACATAGGGAAAGTTCTCCCAGCAGGTGATGTTCTCAATCTTGGCTGTCTTGAGGCTTAGTTTGAGTCCCTCAGCTCCGGGAGTGGGTAGACTTAGAGGTCATCCAGGTAATAAGGGGTCTCCAGCTGCCCTAGTGTCTCCCTCTTCCACCTTGACTTTCCTTGTTCCCCAACATCTTTGAGTTCCCAGAGAAAAGTAGGGTCTCTTCTTCCACTCTCTCAGCCCAGGGCAACTTCCCCTGCATGGGGAGGGGAGGGCCTTTACAGCTGTTTTGTATTGACTTTTGATTTCCCATTCTTCTATCAGCCCTCCCTTCAGGGGAATGTAAGCACCTTGAAAGCCGGGCTTATTGGGTTTTGGTGTTTTTTATTTTTTTTGCTGTGTCCCTAGGAGACCATCAAATTAATGCTTGTGGATATTTTGTTTTTGTTTTTGTACGCCTAGCCCCTCATGTAAAGAGCCCTTGTCAAATTGAAATTAGTGTAACAAAAAGAGCAACTCTGGCAAGCGATAAAACTGTAAATTTTCCTCTCCCAGTGCCGAAAAATGAAATTTTAGAAGGTCAAAGAACATTTAAGATCTTCAGTCTAATCCCCTTATTTTACAGCAGTGTGGAAAGGGGGGGAGGGGCAGAGAGGTTGTGCTCTACCCACATTGCTGCAACTAGAATTCAAGTCTCCAAACTCCCCATTTACGGATTCACCAAACTATGCTGTTTCTTGCACCTGTTAGTGGAACTACTTTCTGCTACTTGGACTGACTGCTAAGCCAGGGTACCTCTAGTGCTCAACACAAAAATTACTCCCAATGATCCCATCCCTTCGTCTTCTCACAACATCAAGGTGTCACTTGAACACAGGGAAGAGGACCCACTGTGAAAACAGAAGAGCTTTGGGCAAATTAATCATTTAAAAAATTAAGCAAATGCCATTCAAGTCAAATGATATTTAAATTAGCCAATTCCCATATAACGGTTTGGCGTGCCTGTCCGCTCGTTTCGGACCACTGCTGAATTATTTATGCTCTGAAGCATGAACAGCAGCACTCTAGATAAATCCACCGACAAGTAAGAGTTTCTTTGCACAGTTGCAGAAATGTCAGTCTGCCACATCATTTACCAGCAGGGAGGAAAGCTGCAGATGGGGCGGTGGAAGGCACGCAGTCATTTTACCACTTGGGATAAGGCTTGGAACCTCTCCCAGAGGGACATTTTTCTTTTTTTATAGTTGGACATGTGTGTGAAGGAGGATGTCATGGATCGGTGGGAAATGGGAAGAGGAAAACATCTTTCCTGATCCTAAAGGCAATAGAGTTATTACTATCCGGACCTCTCTGTGTGTTTCTCATTATGTTTTCCTCTTCGATTTTTGGCTTTTCTTTTCCTCTAGTATTTTCTCCCTCCTCACCTTTCTGCCCTGTTTTCCCTTGCTTAAAAAAAAAAAGTCTTTCTCCTTCTACAGGCATAGGATCATAGATTTAGTGACTGAAGTGATCTTAGAGGATATTGATTCCAACCCTTTTATATTACAGGTGAGGAAACAGGCTCAGACTAGTCACTTGCCCAGGGTCTGACAGCTAGTAAGCATCTGAAGTGTTATTTGAGTAAAGTTCTTCCTGACTGGTCCAGGCTCCCATAGCTATTATGTACTGGAAGTAAGATTTGACCTATCAGGTCTATCTGATTTCAAGGTTAGCACTTTATTCACTACACCCAGGTGTGAACTGGGAGCCAGAGCCAGCTCAAACTGGAGCCCATTGTTAAATTTTCAATTCAAGTATTTACATGTAAGACATTACAAATACATGTAAGACAATACGAATTGTGAAAGTGTGGAAGAAAATACAGGTTAAAATTTAAATTATGTCATGTGAAAACATTTTCCCCCAGAGAGCCAGTTTTTAAACAATTTTTTTTTTTTCTGGAGAGTCAGTTAAACATTCACCAGCACATTCCTAACTATAACACAGTGCCTGTTTGCATTAATAAAATCACTTTATAAATGCATCTGTTTGAATTTCTATAACATTGCAATTATTAAGCAGACTGTCTCACAGTGTAGTGGAAAGAAGGTTAGCCTTGCAGTTAGATCTCAGATCTCTGACACAATTGCTGTGTGAACTTAGACAACTCATTTCTCTTATATTAGGTATAATTTCTTCATCTGTACACTGTGGGAGTAGGAGTCTTAAAATCCCTTCCAATTCTAACATCCGTTAATTAAAAGTACTTTTAAAAACATCATGTTAACCCTTTAATGTAAGTGGGACAGGTGTTATTCACCTGATTTTTACAGATAAGAAAACTAAAGCTCAGACTGGTTAAGCCACTTAAAGAAACGTAGAATTTACATCTGGAAGGTACTTTAGTTGTCTAATCTAAATCCACTGATGGACAGATAAATGTTTAAAAATTGTCTCTCAAAAAAAACATGCTCTTGTATATTTAAATTTTAATCTACTTTATTAAGATTTTTTCCAAAACTTTCTTAAGTCTACACAATCAACAAAGCAATAAACCAAGCCCAGATTTTCAGGCATTTCCAAGGTATAAATGCAGACACAGATAATTTGACAATCAGTTTTCAAACCCCTGTGTCTAAAGCTTTCATTTTATAGATGAAGAAAGCGCAGAAACTAAAGCCCAGGTTCTCAGATCAGTTCTGTTTGTATCACATTGACTCCCAACCAGCAATTACCTCTCTAGATCCCCAAAATCCCCATGCCTTGGAATAAAGGGAAGTACACAGATAGTTTCATTGCAGTTATAATTTGTTGGCATACAGGGGCAGAGGTGAAATGACCAGCTATCTCAACCTTAGGTAGAGAGAGTGAAATTTGATAAGTCTGGCATGCTCTTCATTTTACGCTTGAAAAAAGCAATTGAGAGTATTTATGAGAACCATCCTGTATTATTAAAAAGATGATTGCTTCAGCCTTTCTAAAATGTATTGTAATATTCATTTTTCACAAATGGCAACTTTAATATACCCTCTGATAAATCCTACTAACCTCTCAATCACTCCAACATCAATGAGCAGAATTTTAATAAGCGTGACCCTTCATATCTCCTACAGATTGTGTCCATTCATTATCCAATGTCTTAGTCAATTCAGATCTCTGCTTCCATTCTGCCTCCAGCTGTTACCCAAATTTGTCCTTGAAAATTGTTCTAATCAGTTCTGGAGAATTTCATGCCATAGACTAAGTTACTGTATACCAAAGGAAGGGAGATGGGGGCAGATGTTTTCTTTCAGTAGAAATGAGGAAACAGCTGATCCACATTCTCAAGCAGTAGTAATGGGGAGAAAAATCTAGCTGAGTCAGCTTCCATCACATCATATGCTGGGATTTCTCTAAGCACAAAATCATACCATGCAAAGTCATGTTCTGAGTGTCTCTGAATATGTTGCCAAATAGAATGGAGTGACAGAATCATAGATCCTCAGGTTAGAAGGCACCCTGGTTCTCTCCTTTTTAACATTTCTGAAAGGTGGTCATCAAGTCTGTTGAAAAGCCTGCAGAAACAATGTACTCTATCTCATCATGCAAACCATGCTTTAAGTAACTTCTATACTAGTTAAGGTATCATCGTCAATAGATATGTTACATACTTGTTAAGTACACCTTAAAGAACATTTAGATGATGATCAATGGAAGGAGGAACAAAGATACCTTATTATTGGAGTATAATACAGATCACCTGAACAAAAGAACTAGCTAAATCTAGGAAACAAGATTGACACCGAGGTACAGTACAGTACTGATAAGAGACAAATGATATGGACATCTACTAGAGCAGCTAATAACCTCTTGACTTGTTTTAATGATCATTTCACCTTTCCAAAGGTTGAGGAGGAAATGAGGATATTTGATTCTGCATCTGATTCTCGTTTACAGGGAGGGACTGGTAGCTGGGGTGAAAACTATCTCAATCTTGCTGAAAATTATCACAATCCTCCTGAAAATTATAGCTTGGAACTTGAGCATTCCCACCCAATTTTATGACAAAAAAAATAAAGAAAGCTGGCTTATTATTTGACATGCTCTTTAGATTTTGGTAAAGCAGATTTCAAAGAAGTAAGAAGTTAGACAAGATCCCATGTATTAAATTGCTACAGAGAAAGTCAGTCTTAGAAGAGATGGGAAACTCTCAAAAGTAAAATTACAAAGATGAACAATTCTGCAAATGCGGGGAAAATTGGAGTTTTAATGTGACTAATATGGTTGCACAGGGAACTCTCCAACCAAATTAGATTTTTTTTAAGAACCATATCAAAGATGGGAAGTCAGAATAAATCACTTCTTAGCCTTTCTTAGTCTCATCTGTAAAATAGGGATAATAATAGGACCTACCTAGTGAGGTTATTATAAGGATAAAATGTGATAACGTGAAAAGCCCTTTTGTTTTTCTTTGTATCCCCAGCACTTAACACAATGCCTGGCACATGAGAGGCCCTTCATAAATGTTAGTTGACTAACTGATTAAGATACTCAGTGATATCCAAAAGATAATAAAGAATGAGAGAGGTGCCATATGCCCTGTTATGAGAGAAATATCTCCTCTTTGATTTCATGAACTGGGGTATTGCTGCCAAAACAAATCTACTATAATGCAGAAATTAAGAAATAAAAACCTGGATTTTATTATGCTTAAGCACAGGTTCAAGTGAAGAAAAATAATTCTGAACTCTGGATTGGAGTTTCTGGCAGGCTTTTATAGAGAAAATTATATCAGACAAAGAAATAAATTATTTTGCCTATTGCAATCTTGCAATAGGCAAATTTACAGCTTATAGATTAAACTATATTTAGACTGTTCACAACAGGTTGACTGAGAGGGGAGATTTATTTACATGCCTACAGAGTCTGCAACAGGAGAACCCTTCTACAAAGAACTAAATCACTTTGGAAAGTTCAAGCCTACTTTCACCTTTTCTACAAAAGGAATGTCAAAAGGCTCTTCCCTTAATTCTATCATTCTACCAGTCAGATTTTAGCCAATCAGCCAAATATCTTTGAGAAATGGCATAATAAAAGATTCCCATTACAGGCTACTGTAGGGCAAATATTAAAGTTTCCCAAAAAAGAGAACAATGGTAAAATACTGGTTTACATTTTCCTTCCTAATATGCTTTTTCCAAGTGCTTGGTTTTTCCTTGAAATTGTACTCATCCTTCTTTCTCTGTTATTTTCTTTGTTGCTTTATCTGCTAGTGACAGATTTTTATTCAATTTTTCTATCTTGATCTTGGTCCTCCCATTCTTTTCTTTTCCTCTTCACCCTCTGGATTCTCCCCTTCCTTCTCTCTCTAACTCCTTCCCCTTCTAATGCTGCCTAAACTCTAAGGCTAATTTGCTGGGACTGTTCAACCTGCTCACTTTAGGGTATATTGTAAAGGTTGCTGTCCTACATAATTTTTTGGAGGGGAAGGGTGCAAAAGGCTTTAGCTGAGTTTCCAGAACCTTTTTTTTTTAGGCCTAACACCAGTTGCGCCATAATGTCATGCTCTGAGTGGCATAAGCCTCTTCCTTTACTGTGCTGTCCTAGTCTTCTGGCTGACCTCCAAGCTCCATCCAGTCACTGCCCTTTTATTTCACATAGGCAGAATCTAAGTCTGTCTCTTCTTGTGAGGTTAGATGTTTCAGGCTGAATCATTGCCATGGGTAACAGGTTCTTAACCTGGGGTCCACAGACTTCTGTCTAGATAGATATCAGAAGTTCTGTGAATTTGGGTTGCAAAAAAATGACATCTTTATGTAAGTGATAACCTTTTGTAAATCCCGTGTATTTTATTTTGTGCACTTAAATATATTATTCCAAGGAGGGGCTCATAGACTTCACCAGATTGCTGAAAAAAGGTTACGAAGTCTTGCTATAAGGAACCCCTTCAGTTGGACCTTGAGTCATTTGGGGATAAGACATTAGGTGGGGTAGTAGATAGAGCACAAGAACTGGAGTCAGAAAGACCTGAGATCAAATCCAACCTCAAACACTTACTAGCCCATAGAGATCTTGAGCAAATCACTTAACCTCTGTTTACCACACTTTTTTCATTTATAAAATAGGGCTAATGATAGCACCTACTTCTCATGGTTGTTGTAAAAACAAAATGAGATAATATTTGTAAGGTGTTTAGCAGAGCATGTGGCACAAAATGGTGATGGGACGATGATGATCCCAATGGAATCTCTAGGTATTTAAATTGTCTGGTGTTAACTCATTCACTAACCGCTAACTGAAATTTAACATTTCCTTCAATTGCTTAAAAACATTATTCTAAAAATGTGTCCATAACAGCAAAAAAAAAAAGAGTTAAGAATCCCTTTCTTAGATGCTATCTCATCCATTAACTTCAAAGACACCACACTCTTCTAATTAATTCTTCTAAGTCTCTATGTACATCTTAGAAATATACCTCCCCTTTCTCTTTTCCTACCCAAGTATGTGTTCCTTAAGGACATGGTTTTGGCCTTCTTTCCTCTCTGCATTCTCTTCCTTAACAACTTCATTCACTCCCACAATTTCAATTATCACTTATGATTCCCAAATGTGAGCATCTAATTAAGACTTCTCTTTCTGAGCTCCAACAGCCTACAAGGCATCTACACCTGGATGACCAGCTGGGATCCCAAAATCAACATGTCCAAAGTTGAGTTTATTGTCTCTTCCTCTCTGCTCTCCAAATCTGTTTTTCCTCTTGCATTCACTGTCAGTGGTACCACCATTTGTTCAGTCTCCCATGTTTGCAATTTTGAGACAATCTTTGATTTTATTTTCTTTAAGGCCTCATATCCCCTCAGTTATCACACTCTGTCAATTCTATCTCTACAATCTCTCTTGCACCCAAGGCCTGCCATCACCCTAATGAGGATGCTCCATGTCTAGTTTTGCTCTCTTCTCCTTCCAACCTCTTCTTTATACCAAATTATGTCAACTTTATCTGATACTACTCCTATCAAGCACTCCAAACTCTAGCCAAATGGCACAGTTCTGTTACCTGAACATGCTTCCGAGTTTTCCCCAAGCCTAGAATATTTTCCTTCTCCTCCCTTATCTGTTGAATTCTTGTATATTATCCTGCAAAATCCAACCAAAAGCCTTTCTTGAGTACTCTAGTTGGTAAATGGACTTGACACTATAACTTATATGTATCTCTTTAATGTACTGATCATATAAAATTGTGTATTATAGTTATTTGTGTTCATTGAATTGAACTGGATTGGAAGCTCTTTGCAAAAAAGAACTACATCTGCAGAGCCTAGCAAAATGCCTTGCACAAAGTCAGCACTTAATAAATGTTTATTGCACAAACGAATGACTACCGTAATTCTCTAATCCACTGCTGAGTGACAGTGAATATAACCTTTAACTCTGCCTGTAAATGAAGGATAAATGTTCTCACCTATCACACTGAGATATTGCTAAGACTATTGGATTTATCATAAGATCACAGAGCCTGTAGTATTTCATACCCTGTTTGTATGTAATCTTAAAAGAAATGTTCAAAAAAAGATTAAGAGATGCTGAGATTAAAGCACATGAGACCGTCTCAGAATTCAAACAGCTTTTTACTTTAAGGATAACAGGGGCCACGCATTTCAGCTCTTAAGTTTGGAGTCTGTGTGATTAAAAGATACGTTTTTGTTCCTGATATTGAGTTTCATGGTTGAGTGCCAATATTCTCAAGGATTTAGCACAGGAGCAAGCAAGACATCATTGAATGCTAGCCATAGCAAGGTTTTCAAAGGGATAAAACACTTGATCTCTCCTTGCTGCTCTATGATGGATACTGATGCCTGGTCTGCCTTGCAGGCATGCTGATAGCATTAGTGAAGTGCTATCTCTTTATGAGCTCATTTTATCCTTCTTACTGTAAACACACATCTTCATCAGAGAGTACATTATTTAGATGTCAGCTATGCCTCAGAGTCCCCACCTCAAAGGTAGCGTGTTTCTGCACAGATTTTCCATCTTTATCTCTCTCACTCCTCCCTAGTCAGGAATAAAAGCTAACATTTGTGCAGGATTTAAGGTTTGCATTATTAGTGCATCTTATCCTCATAATCATCCTGTGAAGTAAGTACTACAGGTATCATTATCTCCATTTTATTCATGGAAAAGCCAAGGTGCAGAGTTGAGCAACTTATCAATGCCGATACCACTAACCTAGGAAGCATCAGAGGCAGGACATGACCCAAGTTTTCTCCTGATTCCCAGGCCTGGGCTATTTGCATTATACCACACTTTTCCTGTCCCACCTCCAGGCCTCAAATAACATCTTTTTGCTTCTTCTTAATGCTTTCATCATGCTCAATAATTCATTAAATTATTTCTCCTATGTCTTATGCACAGCTACGTACCACAGTGGATAAAGTACCCAGAATGGAGTCGGGAAGACATCTTTCTGAGTTCAAATCTTGCCTCAGATATTTACTAGCCATTTGACATTGAGCAACTCAGTCACTTAACCCTGTTCACCTCAGTTTCTTCATCTGTAAAATGAGCTGGAGAAGGAAATGGAAAACCACTGCAGTATTTTTGCCAAGAAAACCCCAACAGGGATCCCAAAGAGTTGGACATAACTGCAAATGACTAAACAACAAATCCTATCATATTCCTATTAGAAGGTAAATTCAATGAGGGATAACGCTCTCCATGTCCACATGCACACTCTACCACACACACCGGTAGAGTAATGAGTACCTAATAGGTGGTTAATTCTTTAACACAAATGTGTTGAATTGAATTGAAAGTCATCCAAAGCTTGGAATTCTGTGTGTGAACTTGAGCAAGTCCCAGAGCCAATTTCACGGGTATGCTGGTTAATGTTTAACAGTTGGGTTCTGGGGAAGCAGGGAGGATTTATGCACATACTTTCAAGATTAATATGCATTATTGATACTTTAAGTCCAAACAATCAACAAAACAAAACTCAGGCCCTGATGTTGAAGTCCTGATTGAGAAGGTTCATTTCCAAGGTGAAAACTCTCACAATGAAGATCTAATCATCTTTTTTCAAACCTGTTAGAACTGGCTAAAGTACATCCCTGACCTATTTGCTCATTTTTTTAAAGTGAAAGAATTGGAGAAGATGACCTCTGAACTCCCTTTTACCTCTAAAACCATAATACTCAATCACGCAGGGTGGTGGAGTGATTAGAAAACCAGTGATAGGGTCAGTCCTGCCTCTGTCACATCATAATTATATTAGCTAATACAGCACTCTTTAGTTTTTCATGTGCTTTACATATGTTCTAATCACAACATCACAACAATCCTGGGAAGTTATTATTATCATCTCTATTTCTCAGGGGTTCAGAGAGGTGTAATAACTTGCTCGGGTGTACACAGTCAATAATTTTGTAGGATCTGAAGTCAAGTTTTCCTCCCTCAAAGATCAGTGTTTTTACCATATCAGCTGCCTCTCTGTCTCACCTGCATATGGTCTATGGATAGAACTATAATTAAGTGATAATTAGTCATAATGGATCATGAAGGCAAAGAATCTACATCAATGAAGAGTCTAGAAAGCAAATTTCAGCTTCATTAACATGAACATTCTTAGAGAAGAAATGGTAATTCAGGAGGCAACCGATTTTATGGAAGAGTAATTCCTGATGTATTGGAAAAGGGATCATTAAATTTGCTAAAACTCCCCACTCCCCACCAGATTGCTCTCCTCTGAACTTTTCTACCATGCCCCCAAAACATCTTCAGCCCTGGAGCTCTCACCTCAGAAGTATCCTCCTGGCCCTTGGGTCTCCTCTTTCTAATAGTATGACTTTTCCAAGAATTTTTACTTAAGAAGGGTGACCAGTACAACCACCTCTTCATTTCCCATGAGGTCACACTTCTCATGACTTCTCCCTTACTTCTTCTACTGCCTTTTCTGTTTATTTGTTTTTTAATGTATAGGCTTCACCATTAAAATTTAAGCTCCTTAAGGGCAGAGGTTTGCTTTTTTTGTTAGTTTTGGGGGGTTTTTTGGGTTTTTTGCTTATATTAATACTCCTAGTGCTTGGTACAGTGCCTGGCCCATGGGAAGTATTTAATAAATGCTTTAACACTTTTAACTTTGCTCATGGAGTATAACTAACTGAAATGCTCAGAGCAGAATTTTTGGATGATGGGTAGCCAATTTAGGACAATAAATATAAATACATAAAAATGCATAAAAAATGTCACACTAGAGTAGTATCCAGAATGAAAGAGATATTCTGTCCTAGAAGAACTGCATCTGGAGTAAGGTATTCAAATTTAAGTAATATGATTGGGGGAAGGGGACATTATGAAACAACCACTGAGTCATAGGTTTACATTTAGAAGGGATCTTGGAAATTCCACAGCCCAACCTCTTCATGTGAGGAAATGGAATTACATTAAGGTTAAACAACTTTAGCAAGGTCTCAGGGGTATTTAAAGCTGGGTATCCCAGTCTTGGACTTCAGAATCCAAGACCAGGACTTTTTCCATTACTCCATGATGGTTACCATACAAAGACTGGATAAATAAATTGGCAGAGTTGAGCCTGGAGAACAGAAGATCAATGTTCAAATATTTGAATGGTCCTATAAAAGAGGGATCAGAATTCTTCCATATGATTTCATGATAGAGAACTAAAAAGTTCCAGTGAGGAAGATTTCAGCTCAAACCAAGAAACATTTCCTAAAGTTAGAGTTATTCCAATCTAAAGTGGGACCACCTTTAAAAAAATGCATTTCACATCCCTGAAGATTAGCTGACCACTTTTATAGGATTTTGTTAAAAAGGATTAATACTTAGGCAGGAGATAGCTCAAATGACTCCACAGCCAACCTTAGAAATGGATTATTCTTTAGTTCATCTAACGGACCATTTGACTCAGCCTTCTGTCTTCAACAGTAACCCAGAGCGACATTTTGTAGTAGCTCAAGGCTGTTACATCCTCCATGGTATGACTCTCTCTTAGACTGTGGATATACTCTGATTATTCCTTGCAATAGCTTCTTGAATGACTGAGTTTGGCACAGTGACCAGAGAGGAACAGTTGATGCCTACCTCCACAAAATCCCTCCTCATATCTGACCCCTTTTCTCTATTCATATACGACCTTTTTTTTTTTAAGGCAATGGCTACCTCTTTCCTAGACTATTGCCACTGCCTCCTAATTTGTCTCCCTGCCGCAAATCTTTCCTCACTTTAGGCCTTCCTCCACACAGCTTCCCAAGTGGTTTTCCACAGCTATAGATCTGACCAGGTCCCTTCCCTACTCAACAAATATCAATGGCTCCCTGTTGCCATTAAGATATAATATAAATTCTGTTTAGCTTTTAAAACCCTTCACAACCTGGCTCCAACCTATCTTTATATCCTCATTATGCATTATTTTCCTTCCTACTTTCTATCATCTAACAAATTGTCCTTCTGTTTCCCATACAAGACACTATATCTCATTTTTCAGTAAAGAAAGTAAAGGGAAGGGAATGGGTGGGAAGAGATAAAAAGGGAGGGCAGATTGAGGGAAGGGGCAAACAGAATGCCTGCCATAGCAGGGTTGAGGAGTAGAGGGATGGGGAGAAAATTTAGAACTCAAAATCTTGTGGAAATGAATGTTGAAAACTAAAATTAAATTAATTAATTTTAAAAACAATGTAAATGAATAGATCATTAAAAAAGAAACCGAATAATTAAAACACCAGTGATGGCCCTGGAGAATATATGCTGAAATATACCTCCCTCTCATGGCAGGGAGTCAAGGAACTGACTACTAGAGAAGACACATACACACACATATACATGCACACAAGTATACATAAGTACACTATATAATATATTCTAGTGTGTGCATATATATGTATACTATCTGTATATGTGTGTACATACAAATAGACATACATACACATGTTTATATTTGAATACCATCACCATCTTGGGTCTTCTTGCATATTTGTATTTATTTGTTACAAGGGGCAGGTTCAGTTTAAAAAGTGGAGAAACAGCATAAAGCAGTTGACAAAGTACTCAGCATGGAGTCATATGGGAAATATGGGCTCATATTCTGCCTCAGACACTTACTTATTAGGTAACTGACCCTGGGCAAGTAACTTGAGTTCTTTCAGGCTCAGTTTCCTCATTAGTAAAATTAAAATAATAATAGTCTTTACCTCATAAAGTTGCTGTGAGACTCAAATGCAAGAAACTCTCTCAAAAATCTACTCCTTCATTTATGATTACCTCATAGAATCTCTCTCTTCTGTCAAGATGTAGGTCAAGTACCACTTCCCACACAAAACCTTTCCTGATGGCCACAACAGCTAACCCTCTCCATTACTAACTCCCTTGTATTTAATGATTTTTCAGTTGTCTCTGACTTCGTGACCTCATTTGGGGTTTTCTTAGCAAAGATACTGAAAGTGTCTTGCTCTTTCAGATAGGGAAATTGAGGTCAACAGGATTAAGTGATTTACAAGGATCACACAGTAAGTGTCTGTGGCCAAATTTGACCTCAGCAAGATGTCTACCTGATTGCTAGCTAAACACTCTATCCACTGAGCCACCTCGCCACCAAGTATTTAACTACTTTATGTTTATCTTGTACAGTTCTGTTTCTTTTCATTCTGTAGCTTTCAACATCTGTGTATGTTGTCCCCACAATCTTTGCCTCTGCCTCCTTAAAGTCTAGTGTCTAGCATATGTTAGGTGCTTCGTAAATGCTTATTAATTGACTATAAATTACAATGTGTGACTAAGCAAAATTCTGTTATTGTCTTTGCATCTAATATCTAAATGATGAGAAGCTGGCACCTAAATCTGAAAAACAACTAATCTAGTAGAACTGAATTCAAAGCTAGGGAAAGAATGAAGGACGTGCCACAAAGAATAAGTAAGGAGGCAGGATTAGCCTTGGTAAGCAACTGAAGCCCTAATCCAAGCTGGTATCCCCAGATCATTCAAGGAAAACCAGTAGGGCAAACCAAATCATCAATATTGTGTATGAACCAGCACAGGAATGTCTCTGGTTCTCTCTTAGGGCTAAGGAATGGTTCCGAAAGAGCATAATAACTAAACTCTTATCTAAAGTTTCAAACTCATATTCCATGAGCAGGAATTGCTCATGGAAGACTACTCCAAATTTGAGGATAACTTAACAGAGATTCATCTAGACTTGGGAAGACATTTCAGCAATAAAGGTAGAGTGTTTTGACTTAAAGGTGAAACGAGTAACTCCTCATTAGAATAAATGATACACTAAACAGCATTAGGAAAGTCCTCAATAGGAACTAGAGAATTTCTCCATGTCATTAAACATCTGGAAGGATGAATTGGGAAATGTGGCCACACCCAGCTGCAAATCTTGGGGAGGCAACCACAGGTCTTATGAAATGAGAGGCCTCAGAGGTTTCCCAGCTGATTTCTGTTGAGGTGTGCACGTGGTGCATGGCCCCTCATCCGGGTACAAAAAGCCCTTCTGAAGGTAAGAAAGTTTGAGGAGTGGAGAGAATAAAACAAGAGGACTGTGGCAGACCAGCACTAAAATGCTGTGGATTTTCCTTCTTACCCTCTTAGCTTTCGTTTGCGGGAGTCTGGGAGGGACCGAAGACTTGAACCATCCTGGAACACTCTCTTGTGGACTAAGGAGTTTTCAGTTTACACTACCTCTTCTAAGTCACTATGGAAAAAATCCTGGACTAATAACTTGGGGTAAGGATGAGTGAGCAAAAAATACTTAGTCAGGCTAGAGTAAAAAAAAATCTTTCCTTTTGATCCAGAATTATATGATCTTCTCCTTTCCCTACCATCCCTCCCTTCCCAACTCTCAAGAGTAATTTAAAATTCTAAAGGAAATGAATGAATATCCCAACTCTAAACACACCTAAAGGATTTATGATGTCCTTCATTGCTTTCTCTTCTAACCTCTCTGTCGCTGGAACTCTTGCAAACCTCTTCTATTGACAGACGTTCTCATACTGACTTTTGAGCTGCTCCCTTTTCAGACAACAAAGGGATGCTACGCTCACTACAGAATGATTCAGTCTGTGGGACTTGGATCACCTACAGCTCATGTGAGTCCATCCAGCTTGAAGCTTCCTATTCTGGATGTTATGTTACTGAATGGGTAAGTGAGGTCAGCCTAGAGCAAACCTTTAATGTTCTTGGCTATTTATTTACTGTTCTGGCCTGCCTGTCTCTGCAGGATACCTATTACATGATGCCTATTGGGGTCTCGGGCCTAGATGCTGATGGAAGCAAGACTGTTCACAAGGTGAAGGTGCTTAAGTGTCCGTTCACTCTCCCAGGTACAGTTTTTTGTAGGATCTGTGTTTAAAGGGACAAAGAGGAGTTAATTCTGCTTGGGGTAATAAAAAGTCTACTTTATTCATTCCCTTACTGCTCAATGTTAAATATACATATATATATATATATATGTATATATATGTATGTATATGTATATGTATATATATGTATGTATATGTATATATATGTATGTATATGTATATGTGTGTATATATATATGTATGTATGTATGCATGTAAAACTTGTCAGCTGTGGATCCTGGAAGCCTGACCTTACGGATAAGAGTCAAAAACTTTGCTCCATGAGATGACATCTCGATGTTGGAGGATACAATGTTGTTCTCCAGGATCCAAAATAATCCCTGTGTAGACATGGCAGATAAGGGAAAAATAATCTGTCTAGACTCCTTGAGAATACATTGCTTTCCCCATCCTTAATCTCTGCCAGCAAAGCAGAGAGATAGGTGTGTCCTTGCATTTAATAGAGGCAGCCTCTAATTTTGTGCTGTGGGGCCTAGTGCTTTCATATCAAGTGATGGCAGAGTTTTCATAAGCCCATCCAAGTGTTCCCTGAATGAAAGAGAACAATAGAAAATATACCTGTTGTTAACTTCACAGGAACCATTCTAAGCATTCCTTAGATTGCGGTCTAAAGCTCCGACCTGTATAACTTCTCCTCCCTCTGAAGCCCTAGATGCTCCAGGTCTTGACCTGTGTGATGTCAAAACTGAGGACAGGCTGTCCTGTGCTGTTTCATCCATCACCAAAGGAGACTGTGAGGACCTAGGCTGTTGCTATCACTCTGAAGATGAAGTAAATCCTTGCTACTATGGAAACACAGGTATGTGATGACCCTTTGTTTCTTTTCTTTCCCTTCTGGTCCCTAGCTACAACCAGCTAGGGAGAGGACGATGCTTGGAACTTCATCCAGTCTGACTTGTGGCACAATACTTGTTTGGGGACAGAAAAGGGTACAAAACTGCCATTTCCATGTGACATCTCCATGACAACGCGAACTACTTCGGTCTTGTTATTTAATTCTGAACCCTAAAAGAGATTTTTGCTAGTTTCTTCTTTCATTCTTTGGGGAAGATAAAAGTTCTTTGAAGGCAAAGAATGTCCTGTTCCATTTGTGTTCCCAGTGCTTGGCACATAGTCAATGTTTAATAAACTCTTTATCAGGAGGATTTCATTACAAGTTATTGACAGGTACTCCAATCTAAAAAAAAATTGCTAATTTAAGCTTACCTGTTTTGTAGAGTAGAACATGTATTTTTGAGGTATTTGAATTTGGTTTAGATGAGAACCTGTTCTTCTACACCAAACCAAAGTATGTTGTGGAGATACCCTTCAAGGAGTTAATCCCCATTTTTTAAAAAATCTTATTTTATTTGACTTTTGTATCTTCATCTTCTTTTATATCATCTTCATATTCACATAACCCTCCTAGCAAAGATTGAAGGAGGCAAGCAGCAGGTCATTAAAAATGTGTCACTCATGCACACATACCCCCCCCTTAATCACTCCATTCTCTCTTAAACTAGTTTGCCAGCTCACTCAGGAAGGCAGAAGATATACAAAATCAACATTATTTTAGGCATTGTTCCTCTGGCTAGACCAAGAATGAGTCTCTGATTTGACTTTTCATCCTTTGTTTTCAGTGACTGCCCAGTGTACTCCTGATGGCCAATTGTCCATTGCTGTTTCTCACAACGTGACTCAGCCATCATTGCTTTTGGATTCCATACATTTGGTTTCTGGACTGGATGCTAAATGTGATCCTGTGGAAAAAAGTAATGCCTTTGTCCTGTTCCAGTTCCCACTCTCTTCCTGTGGCACCATCGTACAGGTGAGAGGGTAAACCTGTGACCAGGCTAGTTCTGTAGTCTAGGTAAGAAAACCTCAACAAAGAGAACAGGATGCACTGAACCAGATCAAAAACAAAAATATGTGGCCCCAAAATTGTCTTATGGATACCTTTGCTCAAATACAAGGAGTGGCAGATGGAGATTAGAAAAATACCTGGGACAGGTTTTATGAATTGAAACATTGCTAAAAAAAAAAATAAACAAAAGTATACATTATAAGGACTGACTTGGCTTTTCCCTTTTATGTTTTAATTTTTTTTATTTTAAATTTTAATTTATTTTTTTAATCTAATTTTGAAGGAAGATTGCCCAAGTTGTCTCTGCAAGTATTAAAAAGTTTCAAAGCAAATCCTGACCTAAGCCAGCAGTAAACATTTGACAGTAAATAAATGACTTTACCCATTAATTTCAGATGATTGGTAACCAGGCAATATATAAGAATGAACTATTGGCATCCAGGGATGTGAGAAATTGGACCCATGGGTTAATCACTAGGGATAGCATCTTCAGGTATGATCTTTGGTAACTACCATCCCACTTTTGTTTTGGCAAATATGAAGGTATTTTTACTGATACAATAATCAATTTCAGGAGTATATTTCTGCCCAATCCTCCCTCTATCATAACCCCTAAACTTTTGAGATTGGGAAATAAATGAATCCTTCCCATAGGGAATCCATTTTTAGAATATTTACAGATACTTCCATAGCAGAGAGTAGCCTATCACTGGCTAAAGCCTTTCTTCTTCCATTTAGGCTTCACATCAGCTGTAGCTACTCTGTAAGAGGTGAGATTCTCCCAGCTAGTATCCAGGTCTTCACCCTCCCCCCACCACTTCCTGTTACCAAGACAGGGCCTCTGGCTCTGGAACTGCAAATTGCTAAAGGTAAGGTCACCTTTGTGAGTAAAACAAGCTTTGTTTCTCCTACCTGAAGGATTGAGAAGCTCTGAGTTCAGGCTGGGGCATGAGATTTCCTACAACTTGGATAACCTATTTACAAGATAAACTTCTGCCTCAAAATAATCTCTGCCTCAAAATAATCTCTGTGCTTTTGCATTAAACCTTCTAGCTTTTGGTACTTTCATCAACGCATTTTGTAACCATCTCTCTTGACTCTTTAGCCTCATTTATGTCAACCCTTAAAGTTTACAAAGCACCTGACATATCCTATCTCGTAGTATCCTCACAGCAATCTGGAAAGTAGGTGCTGTTTTCCCCATTTTATAGAATACAAAACTAAGGCTGAGAAAAGTTGAACAATTTTCCTAGGTTTCTACAGCTAGGAAGTTCTGGAGGCAAGATTTGGACTTGGGTCATCTTGACCGCCAGTACAGCTCTCTATCCACTATAAGACTTGACTTCCTCTCTTTACCAAATCAAGTTCTGACTCTTGATTACAGAAGAAAACTATAGTTCCTACTATGTGGACAGTGATTACCCAGTAACAAAGCTACTTCAGGAGCCAATTCATGTGGAGGTTCGGATCCTACGAAGAACGGACGCAAACCTGGTTCTGCTTCTGCACCATTGTTGGGCAACCCCAAATACCAGTCCTTTGCATCCAATACAATGGCCCATCCTAGTGAAGGGGTAAGTGGCTACTTGAAGGCTTCAGCCTTCAAAGTGTGGGAGGGAAAGCACCTACCTTGACCCTTTCAAATCTCCTTTAGATGCCCCTATGAAGGAGACAACTACAGGACAAAAATCGTATCAATGTCGAGAAATTCAACATTACAGTTTCCTTCTCACTACAAGCGTTTCATCATACATACCTTTGCCTTTGTGGATTCTACTTTTAAGAAGTCACTCATGGGACCGGTATGATGTCTTTTTCTCTTGCACATGACCTTGAATGCAAGAATATCTAACCTCATACTTTACCTTTCAAAATAGAGCATAATGACAACCAATAAATTGCAGGTAGATAAAATGTTTGATTAGCAAAGGCATCTTCCTATTCTTCTAACCCATCAGTGCTTTTACATAAATATATATTCACATATATTTGTACATACTTACATATATAATATATATGGATACAGAGAGAAATGGATATTCGACAGGTAGAGATGTATAATCACTTTGTTTGGACCCATAATTTTTATTTATTGGAGTGTTTATCTTCCGGTATAAAGCCCATGAGCATATTCTAAAGATAAAACATTTTTGTCTATCTCAGTCTTTGGCAAAGAGGTATTTAAATGATCTTATTTCTCTCTTCAAATATTATCTTAGCTTTTGGAGGACCTAAATTATCTCTAAGGCATCTCAATGTACATAACCAGCCTCCTTTAGCAACTCCTTGCTAACTTCATTGGTAAGAGAAGCCTAAAATGACAGTCTTCAACTGGTATAACCATGGATATCTCTCTCTTTATATATAGGTATATTTACACTGCAGTGCCTCAGTCTGCCAGCCCTCCAGGTCAGATTCCTGCACAGTAACCTGCCCTGTGGGAACTAGTAAGTGTCTAGAGCTATCTCCTTACCATTATTGCTGTAAATGCTTATTTAAAGCAATTGAGTATTTTAGAAGAATGAGCTAGGTGTCTAGATACAGGCCTTGCCTTAAACAGCCTCACACATCTTTTACTGAATCTCAAATGACTGACACAAAGCCAAAATCAAAGATCGCCATTTACTATCTTGGTACATAGCTCCCAGTGCATACATTCTCAGTGCTAGTCAACATCCACCAGATGTAAATCTATGTACCAATGGGTGACCATGGCACTTAGTTGTAAGCAACAGAAATATGCTTATCTGCCTATACTTCTGCAATCCCTTATATAAATTGGCTCTGCTTCCTGTGTCTTACCCTAGCCTAGTTATAGTTTAAAGGCAATGGACTTAAACCTCCTATGCTATTATCTAACTGGACTGTCTAGGTTCTTTCTATACTAAATACTATATTAACACTTTTTTTATCCCCCATTTCCTTAGGAAAAAGAAGAAGCTCTGAGATCCATTCTTGGAACAAGACTTCAAATGTTTCTAGCAAGGGGCCTATATTTTTCCTTCAAGTTGCTGAGAGCTCTCCTCAATCAGGTGAGGAGCAACTCCATTGTTTCTTTCTTTGATTTTTCTACTTTGAAAACCTAGATGAATTTGTATCTTAGATCATATTCGCATGTCTAGAACTTAGCACAGTGCTTTACCCATAGTAAGTCCGTTAATAATTGCTTTTTCACTCATTAGATTCAGATAATTTGTCTACCTAGCCAGCTTCTATCTAGCTCACTTATTCTATCTTGCCTGTATGTTTTGAAAGACAAGAAAGTTGAAAGACAACTTTAAGGGTTGACATAAATGAGGCTAAAGAGTTAAGAGAGATGGTTACAAAATGCCTTGATGAATGAAAGTACCAAGATTGTAGTAATTATCAAATCTTGAACCCAGAAGTAGGGAAGAAAATGACATCTAGTTATAATTGAGAGGTTTCTTATGTTCCCCTGCCCAGTCTCACTCATAATCTGAGGACAAGCTGTTTGTATCTGTAGGATGTAGCGCCACATGCAACATAAAGGGAGAATTGTCTCTAAAATCACTGCCATCCATTTAAGTGCATTTAACTGGTGCCAGGACAGGTTCTAAACAATTTCTTCCACAGGTTCAGGCCTAGACATAACACTCTGGCATATCCTGTCTGGAATACTAATCGTGGCAGCCTTGTTGGTATCCTTCCTAGCACTGAGGAAACTGAAATAAGAGATTCTAACAATAAAAAATACTTCTTTGTGATTAAATTCTGATCTTTATTGCTTAATTGTAGGACTCTTTTGGTCTAATATGCCTGAACTACTGCTCTATCCTACCTCAACTCTTAGCTTTCCCTTGGTTTTGTAATGAGGCTACTCCTACAATAGAATGATTCTTTAATTTTCTCTATGCCAAGAATAGACCCACTTTAGGACACCCTGGGCTAGTCTATTCACTACTCAACTTGCTCATAAAGATGTAAAAGCAAAGCCTCTTCAAAAATTAGCCAGACAGCATTCTGAGCTTCTTGGACTGCCAATTCTTATACTTAACGTGGAAAAAGCGCTTGTTCCTCCTCAATATGGGGCTATATGGTGTCTTTGGGTGGGAAGGGGATGGAATATAGGAGAGGAGGGCATACTTCATTCTAAAATAGGCTTCAGATAAGTAACATGTGCCTGAGAGCAAAGGGTCAGACTGAAGAAAGAGTGTTAGCAAAGCAGAAACCTTTCTCTTTATTTTGTGATAAATATTCTCTTTAATGTCTGGCAAAATAGGGCAAAAAATTAAAAAAAAAAAAGGCAGAGGGAGAGACAGAAAAAAAATTCACTCAGAACACAGCACTGCAGGAGCCAAGGAGTTAACAATAAGCCCTCTACCAGGCTGTCTTCATTTAAAAGTGCAAGGATGTGTTTGAGACCATAAGTAAGAAATAGAAAGGAAAAGCTTTGCAAACTTCTGAAGGAGAAATGTCTCTACTTGTGTCCTTGATCCCATCTCCTATAATTCTACAGCTTTAATCATTCCCTTCCTTTCTGTTCTTTAGTCCCTTTACTGCCTCCCAGCCCTCCTATCCTCAAATCTCACTGGACCCTGCCATGTCCTTAAACTCTCCTTCCATATGTCCTGTTAGGACAGTGGGAGTTTCCTATGGGAAAACTTTATGCACTTCCATCCTTAGTTACTTGCGCTTTTACCTTCCTACTGATCAGGAAACTGCTCCTGCTGAGCCCTAGGTGATGTCTGAATTGTTCTCAGCCCTCCTTTTTAGCTCAGTCTGTACCATTCCCTCCTAACCCCTCTCTGCTCTCTAGATTTTTGCAGTAATTATCTCTTTGTGGTTATCTTTTTTTGTTCGTTTTGCTGGATCACCGTGGCTTGCTTTATGTATGGATGTACACTGCTCTCCTATCTCATGATAGTTGCATCACAAAGTACTTCATAAACATTACATCCTCATAACGGGGGGGAGACCTAGGTTCTGTTTTTAAATGACCAAAATAAACTATATAGGGTTACAAAAGAAACCAAAGATAATTAAATTTCAATTAGGTTGAACTATATAAAGCATATTTTTTTAAGTTCATGGACTATTTTTCACGTAAGTCTTCTTTACAAAACAACTAATATGGAAATGTTTTGCATAACTGTACATAAAACCTAAATTTGATTGCTTGACCTCTCAGGGACAGAGGAAGGGAAGGATAAAATTTGGAATTCAAAACCTTTTTCAAAAAAGTTTTTTTTTTTTTTTAAATGGAAAAAAGTTAATGGATCCCATATTAAGAATCTCTTTCCTAACTTCTTTCTATTTAAAAGAATCTTCAATTCAATCTTTTTGATACTTCTCCTAGTACCCCCATATTGATGATTACCAAATCTGTCAATTCTCACATCTGTCCCCTTTAAAGCCTCCCTCTATTGCATCAGGCTGACTCCTCTCACTTGAACGACTCCAATAATTGTCTCCTTGACTTCAGTCTTTCCTGTCTCCAAAATATCTTCTGCATAGCTGTCGATCAATTGCCAAATTGATAGCAACATAGGCCTTACCATGTCAATTTCCGAATCAAAAAGTTTCTATTTCCTCTATGATGGAAAACTAACTCCTCATTTTCCATTTAAACCCATTCTCAATCTGGTTTAACCTTTCTTTCCATACTTCACTTTACCCTCATTACACATTTTTGCAACATTCAACTATAAATAACATTGTCAGGCAGGAG
This sequence comes from Bettongia penicillata ogilbyi, assembly GCA_023548195.1. Lineage (NCBI taxonomy): Eukaryota > Metazoa > Chordata > Mammalia > Diprotodontia > Potoroidae > Bettongia > Bettongia penicillata. The sequence continues at coordinate 1,796,918 of JAJHZJ010000366.1, forward strand.
GCACAGGAGCCAGTTCACCCTTGATCTGGGCAGCCAGCAAGATGGCATCAGAGATATAAGGGATATACTTCTTCGTTCTTAAAGGAGGTTACTGATAATGGAAGCACCAACTCCTACAGCATCCATAAGTCTTGATGGGGGTCAATCAGAACAGCCACAGCACTTACATTCCCTACTTACTGACCAGTGTTACACTTAATTTATAGAGGAGCACACAAAGAAGGCAATTTGCCAGTAATGGCCTCACAAGTTTCCATTAACCTACGTAGCTTTATCATTATAATATGATGTGCAAATGGGGTGAGATTTTTTTTGCAAGGCTTGAGCCAGGGAACTAGTAAATTATTTATGGTCATGGATCTTGGGAATTAGTATCATAAAAAGAAAATAAATTCACCTTATATGCAAACATTAACAAAAACCTCATTTTCCATCTTTTGCATCCATGCCTTTGCACGTCTTTGCTGTTCCCCACGTCTAGGGTACTCTCCTTTCTTACCTCTATTTCTTGAATTTTTTGTTGTTGTTGTTGTTAAACTGAGTCTGATTCTTTGTATCTACATTTGAGGTTTTCTTGGCAAAGATCCTCGAGTGGTTTGGCATTTCCTTCTTCAGCTCATTTTACAGAAAAGGAAACTGAGGCAAAGCAGGTTAAGTGACTTGCCCAGGGTGACACAGTAAGTGGCTGAGGCTAGATTTGAACTCATGATGATGAATCTTCCTGATTTTAGGTCAAACACTCTATCCACAGTACCACCTAGCAGCCTCCTTAAAATTCTTAATTCCACTTAAGAACCACATGCTATCTCCTACATGAAGAACTTTCTGGATATCTGTCTCTCTCTTGAGTTGATAGTGCTCTCCACCCTCCATCTCTCCGAGACTTCCACCATCCCACCAAAAAAAATTATGCATTTATTATGTATTATCTTAATATATGTTTTCCCAGCAGATTATATATGTTCCATGAGGATAGGGATGATTTTCACACTTGCTTTCATTCTCCCAGCTCCAAGCATAGTGCCTGCCGTAGAGTAGGCATTTGATAAAGGAATGTTAAAGGGAAACCATGCTGGTGACTGAAATAGTCATTGCTGTGATGGAGCCAAGGTGGTGGAGTAAAAGCAGGTATTTGCTAGAGTTCCCCTTCCAAACCCAGCCAAATACCTGTAAAAAATGACTTTAAATAAATTCTGGAGTGTTACAGAACCCACAGAATGACAGAGAGAGGCAAATCTCCAGCCCAAGATAGACTGGAAGGTTGATGGGAAGTGTCTATAATGCTGGGCTGGGAGGAGAACAAAGTCCAATGTGGGCTGCGCCAGTACTGACAGGACTTGAGAAGGCTTTGGGAGGTGGTTGCCAGACTCCACAACCCCAAAACACTGAGGACAAATTGGAAGGTGAGTGAAAAAAAAATCTGTCACTCCTGTGTGAAAGAGTAGAGTGGTCCAGCCCCCACCTCCAGGACAGCAGAGGGGGTAGAGGAGCCTGTGGTACCCACAGGAGGGGCAGAAGCTGTTTCTGGAGTTCTAGCCCTACAGATTGTTGGGGGGATTAAGAGGCTCACAGTACACCCCCCACCCACACTGGAAGTAGAGAACTACTTTGACAACTTAAAATTCAGGTAATTTGCCTGGGTGGATGAGCAAAAACAGGAGTAAAAAACCAGACTATAGGATCTTACTTTGGTGACAAGAAAGATCAAAACATATGATCAGAAGGAGACAACAAAGTCAAAACTCCTACATCCAAAGCATCCAAGAACAATAAGAATTAGTCTCAAGCCATGGAAGAGCTCAAAAAGGATTTTGAAAATTATGTAAGAGAAATAGAGGAAAAATTGAGAAAAGAAATGAGAGAAATGAAAAATGAGTCAACTGCTCGCTAAAGAGGACTCAAAAATGCTGAAGAAATAACACCTTAAAAATTAGACAAACCCAAATGGTAAAAGTAGTCCAAAAAGACAATGAGGAGAATAAAGCCTTAAGAAACAAAATTGGTGAAATGGAAAGGAAGGTGCAAAAGCTCACTGAAGAAAATAATTCCTTCAAAATTAGAATGGAGCAGATGAAAGCTAATGACTTTATGAAAAATCAAGAAACTATAAAACAAAACCAAAAGAATGAAAAAATAGCAGACAATGTGAAATATCTCATTGGAAAGGCAACTGATCTGAAAAATAAATCCAGAAGAAACAATTTTAAAATTAATGGATTACCTGAAATCCAAGATCAAAAAGAGAGCCTAGACATCATCTTTCAAGAAATTATCAAGGAAAACTGCCCTGATATTCTACAGCCAGAGGGCAAAATAGATACTGAAAGAATCCATTGATTGCTTCCTGAAAGAGATCCCAAAAGGAAAACTCCTAGGAATATTGTAGCCAAATTCCAGTCCTCCCAGATCATGGAGAAAATATTACAAAGCATCCAGAAAGAAACAATTCGAGTATTGTGGAAACACAACCAGAATAACACAAAATCTAGCAGTTTCTACATTAAGGGATTGAAGGGCTTGAAATATGATATTCCAGGGGTCAAAGGAACTAGAATTAAAACCAAAAATCGCCTATCCAGCAAAACTGAGTATAATCCTTCAGAGGGAAAAATGGTCATTCAATGAAACAGAGGACTTTCAGGTATCCTTGATGAAAAGACCAGAGCTAAATAGAACATTTGACTTTAAAATACAAATATCGAAAGAAGCATGAAAAGGTAAACAGGAAAGAGAAATCATAAGGGGCTTACTAAAGTTGAACTGTTCACAAGATCATATTTCTAACTCGAGACTTTTCTCAGTATTGGGACAGTTGTGGGAAATTATATATACATATATATATATATATATATATATATATATATAGAGAGAGAGAGAGAGAGAGAGAGAGAGAGAGAGAGAGAGGAAGGACACAGGGTGAGTTGAATATGAAGGGATGATATCTAAAAAATAAAATTAAGGGGTGAGAGGAATATATTGAAAGAAGGAGAAAGGGAGAAATAGAATGGGGTAAATTATCTCATACATAAAAGAGGCAAGAGAAAGCATTTCCAATGAAGCAGAAGAGGGGAGATGAGAAGGAAAGAATGAACTTTACTCTCATTGAATTTGGCTTAAGGAGGGAATAACATGCACACTCATTTTGGTATGAAAATTTATCTTACACTACAGGAAAGTAGGGAGGAAGGTAAGGTAATAAGGGGGGGTATGATAGAAGGGAGGGCAAATGGAAGGAGGGGATAGTTAAAAATAAAAACTTCTGAGGAGGGACAGGGTCAAAAGAAAAAAAATAGAATAAATGGGGGTCAGGATAAGATGAAGGGAAAATATAGTTAGTCTTTCACAACGTGACTGCTATGGAATTTTCACATGTATAACCTATATTGAATTGCTTGCCTTCTCAATGGGGGCAGGTGGGGAGGGAGGAAGGGAGAGAAGTTGTAACTCAAAGTTCTAAAAAATTATGTTAAAATTGTTTTTACATGTAGGAAATAAGACATACAGACAATTGGGTATAGAAATCTATCTTGCCCTACAATAAAATAGAGGGGAAAGGGATGACAGAAGGGAGGGCAGATTGGGGGAAGGGGTATTCAGAAAGTATGCTGAAACCTGACTCTCTTTAGCTAACACCACATTCTCACCCCAAGCACTATTGATCCACTTCTTATGACACTGATAAAATAGGAATAATCATATTCCTTGCTTCTAGTTGCCACTTCCAAATCCTCTATTACTCTGTAAACTCATCATGAGGCTTATGACATCACCTTGTTCAGATCCTGATGACTGTGGTGCTATGAACTTCCAGATTCTTCTTTTTTTCATTACTTAGCTTCCCTTCCATCCCAGACCCTGCCCTCTGTTCCAAACAAAGGCAATTATTTTCAGGGACTCTGTGCTTAGACCTAAGAAATAAATCATTCTTGAGGTTTCATTATGTGTAGAAGTCTATCTCTTTTTATTAAAAAGTCAAAGGTCAACTTACAGAAAATGGAAAGTTATTTTTCATTGGTTGTATTGGTCTATCTAAATGGGTTATCTTAGCTACCTATTGTTGAGGCAAATCAAAGAGGTATTTAAATTACAACTAGACTTGTTATAGTTTTAGGCTGCAACCCAAATCCAACATATCAGTACCTGATTTAATAGAAGAGGAAAAATTAATTTCCAGAAGCTTTGCATTTCATGATATTCTCTTCATCCAATTACATGAATTCCTGTGAAATTCATTTAGTCATCACTTGACTGCATTTATCCTAGTACCCGATACCATTACCACTGGGGAATAGTTTTCTGAACCTGTCAATTTCCTTAGCCTGGGAAAGAGACTCTGACTTCGTGGCCTGCTTTGTTTGGTTATTGAAGTAAAATGAGTGGTCCAGTAACTTCCTTTGGGCATAAATTCTTTTAATCTGATGTAAACTTAATAGAATTTGTGGTTTTGGTTAAGAAGGATGACAAAAAAGCATTAGGTTATTGCTACAATGGCATTTACCATTGCTTTAAGTTTTTAAAATGTATTTAAGTATTTGATAAAGCAATAATATTCAAGTTTAGATACCTAACCTTAGGTATCATTATTTCAAAATGCTTTGGATATTAATCTCACAGGAATATTATCTCCTACTCCTAGGTAAGACTGTTTCCTCACTGCTTTAAGTAAAGAGTCCAATCTGTTTCACATACTCAGGACTCTACAGAGTTCATGAGATTTACATAATTAAGGAAAAGAAGACAGATATAGCTGTTTCACTGACTTGGAATATATGTGCCTCTTTCCATGACTGAGAGGAAATACATCCAAATGCTGATTACAGAATCAAGTATTCTCTTACAGATCAAATCATATTATGTTGGACCCCTGTTATTATTCCCAATATAAATCCTTTGTTCCAGCCATGTTAGTGTCATCACTAGCTATTGCACTGAATTCTACTATTTTCCTTTTCCTCCTTCTCTCTTTCACCACCACCCTCAACTTCAGAGCGTTGGGTTTTGAAGTCCAGCTAAAATTCCAGATTTAGTGCTTACTATCTATGTAGCTTTGGGTAAGACGCTGGGCCTCATTTTCCTCCTATGTAAAAATGAATGTTAAACTTGTTGTTCTCTAAGGATCACCAAGTATTAAACTGGACAGTCTTCTAGTCTGTCACCCCTGTAGAAAAATTTCTTTGCCATAGCAGGTAATAGCTATAGTCAACTTTTGCTGCTTCTCAGGATGTGTGCCAATATGACTGCTTTAGTCAGAGTCAAACTATGGTTAAATGACAGTGTTTTCGCTCCAAGGTGTCAACATCTGGGGTGGGGACGGTGTATTTCCTCCTTGTCCTCATGATCATCTACTAATCCTGACCTTATGCCAAGATAAAGGATGACTAGCTGAGGAAACACTCAGAGAAAGCTGAAGGTCCTCTAGAATGCACAGAAAGGAGAGAGATGATAAAGGCAAATACCACTTATAAAGCACCTAGTATGTGTTTATTTAAAAAAAACACTAAGAGAAGGCTGGAGGTTTTTGGAAAGCAAAGAAAGGAGATAAATGATAAAAGCAGTCAACTAGGTCTATTAAGCATCTACTATGTGCTAGCCATATCATAAATAATAGAGAGACACTAAAGCTGAAATAACAACTGGACCTATCTAGCTTTGGCCTGATAGCAACATGTTGAGCTGTTTCTAATCAAATGCAGAAGAATAATATAGTGCTTGGCACATAGTTTGGTACCTAATAAATGTTTATTGAATTAAATTTAGAAAGATGAACGATAGATGCATTAATGATGACCAAGCTGACACTAGATTGGAGATTTTCTTATAGTTTATGAAGTACATGACTCAGGAGCTCAGATTTCTTCTGAATCTTTGCACTCCCATCACTGACAGCTTAGTGACACCTGTGCCACCAGACCTAAGAAAGCAAAATAGATTCTACTTATGCTATTTTTATGTTTTAAGTTTTATATTCTCTTGGATGAATCACTTACTGCTTCTCAGCTTTTCTTACATAGAGGAACATTGATGGTATAGTGGATAGAGTGCCAGTCTCAAACACTTACTAGCTTTGTTACCCTGGGCAAGTCACTTAACTTCTATGTGCCTCAGATTCCTCATCTACTTCCCAGGCTTGCTGTGAGGATAAAATGAGATAACACTTTTTAAAGTACTTTGAAAACCTTAATCACTATATAAATGTCATTATTATTATTATTTGTAATATGAGAATTGGACAAGATGAGATCACATCCAGTGGTAACCTTCTATAATTCATTATGACCGCTGAAAACAAGCACAGCTTCCTTATTCATTTCTGTATTATACACAGCTCTCCCTTTTCCCCAGAATTGATCCCTATGGAACACATATTAATCATCATCTAGATTCCCCATGTATTTCTTGGTTATATTTGTCATATACAAAGCCAAAGGAAATGGAATTGATGTATTTGTTCCAAACTAAATTATCTGAATACTATACCTGGTCTAGAGATTAAGCACTAGATTAGTTTACTTTCTAACAAATCCTGTCAGTAATGAGCAACTTTCTCAATCTAAAATGACTAGAAAGGTAGATAGCACAGGAATAGAATTCAAAAATTATTCCTGTCTAGAGATATGTCCCATCTATTTACATGTCAAGGCTGTAATGCTCCAGGAACCTTGAGTAATGAGTTTACAATAGAATACAATTGCTAAACAGGAAGGAAGGAAGGAAGGAAGGAAGGAAGGAAGGAAGGAAGGAAGGAAGGAAGGAAGGAAGGAAGGAAGGAAGGAAGGAAGGAAGGAAGGAAGGAAGGGAGGGAGGGAGAGAGGAAGGGAGGGAGGGAGAGAGGAAGGAAGGAAGGAAGGAAGGAAGGAAGGAAGGAAGGAAGGAAGGAAGGAAGGAAGGAAGGAAGGAAGGAAGGAAGGAAGGAAGGAAGGAGGGAAGGAGGGAAGGAAGGAAGGAAGGAAGGAAGGAAGGAAGGAAGGAAGGAAGGAGAAGAGAAGAAGAAGTCTGCAACCTAAATTGGAAATCAGAAAAATAGTGGCAAGTTATAGTAGTGTATAGTAGTGTCTAATGCTATATATATGACATAACAACTTTCATACCTGAAAAATCAAGGAACATTAACCTTCCACATTTCTTACATCAAAATAGGTTGGCCCATAAGTGTTGGAAAGCATTTCTAAGGTCTTGGGGTTCCGTTATGAGTTTCAAGCAAACTAAAATTGCAGAAGCTTTCAGTTACAAACAGACCCAGACTTTTGCTTGTGATATCCCCATGAATGAGTTTAGACCGAGATCTTAGTATTAAGTCATCAGGGCCACAGCAGGATTGGGAGATTGGAAATGTATCAGGGCACAATAGAAATAACTCAGTCAAAAGACCTGTCTATCTTTGCTGCTTTCTAGTTACATAACCTTTGGCCAATCACTTTACCTCCAGGGCTTCTGTAAAATGAAAATCATGATCCTTGATATAGGACTTTTTACGAAAAGGAGCTTTATCACCCGTAAATCATTATATAAATGTAATCTGTTACGATTGTAGACAATGTCAATAATTAGTGCTTAACTAAGAAGTCAACATTGACTACTAATCGTCAAAAAGGTCATTAGCTTCTCTATACAGCCTATAGACAGAGCATCAAGGTAGAGAAGACCATAGATTTATTATGTCTTGGGATTAAAATTTCAGGCCTTAAACTGTTCTTTATAATAATGCTATAGAACTATGCCAAAAAGGATGTGAGATCCAAGTAAGATTTCACTGTGGCAACTCTGGTTGCTCTATGATAGGAGTTTCAAAGATATCAGGTCTGCTGGGATATACTGTAAGTTTCTTGCAGTTTTAGGTACAGAGTACAACAAATGAATGGACAATGACCCTGTGTCACAAGTTCTGTGACCACTACAAAACTGACAAATTCTTCTGACATTTTCCCTGTTCTTTCAGGCTTCCATGTGGCAAATGTCCTAATGATGAGGGCTGGAAAGGGTGTGTGAGACCCCCACAAAGACCAGGGTAGGAGAGACAGGTCATCTGGAGAAAAATTCACGAATGCAAGCACTGTTGAAGTCAAGGTAAAGTTTTATCGTACTTTTTAGTGGGCAAAAGTTCTTAGGGAACCTGCAACTTTAAAGGGGTACAGGGAAAGTTTATATAGGATATTCTGTAGTATCACTTGTGCCAAATATGCTAACTAGGTGTTTTGGGATGGGATTAGGGAATGGTTAAGGAGTGGTCAGTTCTTAAAAGAACATGCACTTTTGTATCTACTGTACAGGTATTTTACCCAAAATTCATCTGGAAATCACCCAGGGTGGGGCTACTGGTGTGGTTTTAGGCCTGAAACATCACTAAGTCAACCAACAGTCAGGGCTGACCAGGAAAAACCAGGCTTCTCTCGTCAATGTCTTGTTAGACAAGATTAACGTAAGGGAGTATATGTATGTCTGAGTCTAGAATATATATTATTGGTCAGTGAGTAGTAAATGTCGTTATGACCCAGTAACAGCCAGTTCAGTACACAGCTGGTTCTAACTAATGAATTCTATAGGTGCAGCTGGCTACTATAGCAGAAAGGGAGATAACGGTTGTTGCTAGGGCAGGCTATATCCTCAGGCTGGGGAGAAAGTGCCTGAGATGTAGTATTTTGAGGCTAGGGAGAAATGTGATTTTTTAAAGAGAAATGTGATTTTAGAATTGGGGCCCAATTACCTGCACCCAAGCACCCCCCTAAGAAAGACTGATTTGGGAATACTGATGATGAAATTCCAGTCAGGTTTCCTGGAATGATGATAGAGTTTTGTTTAACAAATAAATGATTGCTAAACTAAAATTGTGGGGAAATTATGCCTGTATCATTACAATAGCTTCCTGTGATGAAGACAAAAAAACCTCAGAAAACATGGGTGTTGTAGATGCCTTCATGGACTTGTAATTTCACCTATTAATTGTTTGAGAGGGCAGGAGTAGTACCTCGAATTGATTGAGTCATGAAAGTGTTTATCTTGAAGATGGTCTGTTTGCATGTTTTCATTCTGAATTTGGGAAGATAAGATTACCAAATGCCCATAAAATAATTTTTCTTCTTGCCTTTGGGCATATAAGGAGATTATTTTGTCATTAGTGTAGTCTAGTGTATGTCTGGGAGGAAGAATATAGTACAGTTTTTTTAATTAATTTTATTTATTTTAAGTTTTCAACATTCATTTCCACAAAATTTTGAGTTCCAAATTTTCTCCACATCTCTCCTCTCCCCCCACCCCAAAATGCCAAGCATTCTAATTACCCTTACCACCATCTGCCTTCCCTTCTAACATCCCTCCCTTCTTTTATCCCCATCTTCTCTTCTGTCCTGTAGGGCAAGATAAATTTCTATACCTCATAACCTGTACTTCTTATTTCTCAGTTGTATGCAAGAACAATACTTAACAGTTGTTCCTAAAACTTTGAGTTCCAACTTCCCTTCCTTCCTCCCTTCCCACCCATCCCCACTGGGAAGGCAAGCAATTCAATATAGGCTATATATGTGTAGTTTTCCAAATAACTTCCATAATAGTCATGTTGCATTAGAGTAACTATATTTCCCTCCATCCTATCCTGGCCCCAATTTCTTCTATTCTTTCTTTTGACCTTGTCCCTCCCCAAGAGTGCTGACTTCTAATTGCTCCCTTCTCCCATTGCCCTCCCTTCCATCATCCCCCTCACCGTGCTTATCCCCTTCTCCCCCACTTTCCTGTATTGTAAGATAGGTTTTCATATCAAAATGAGTGTGCATTTTATTCATTCCTTGAACCAAATGTGATGAGAGTAAACTTTACGTTTTCCTCTCACCTCCTTCCTTTTTCCCTCCGTTGAAGTCTTTTTCTTGCCTCTTTTATGAGAGATAATTTGCCCCATTCCATTTCTCCCTTACTCTTCCCAATATATTGCTCTCTCACCCCTTAATTTCATTTTTTTAGGTATGATCCCTTCCTATTCAACTTACCCTATGCTCTTTGTCTCTCTCTCTATGTGTGTGTGTGTGTGTGTTTGTGTTGTGTGTGTGTATGTGTGTGTATAATCCCACCAACTACCCAGATACTGAAAAAAGTTTCAAGAGTTACAAATATTTTCTTTCCATGTAGGAATGTAAACAGTTCAATTTTAGTAAGTCCCTTATGATTTCTCTTTGCTGTTTACCTTTTTTCATGCTTCTCTTGATTCTTGTGTTTGAAAGTCAAATTTTCTTTTCAGCTCTGCTCTTTTCATCAAGAATGCTAGAAAGTCCTCTGTTTCATTGAAAGACCATTTTTTCCCCTGAAGTATTATACTCAGTCTTGCTGGGTAGGTAATTCTTGGTTTTAGTCCTAGTTCCTTTGACTTCTGGAATATCATATTCTCTGCCCTTCAATCCTTTAACATAGAAGATGCTAGATCTTCTGTTATCCTGATTATATTTCCACAATACTCAAATTGTTTCTTTCTGACTGTGTGCAATATTTTCTCCTTGATCTGGTAACTCTGGAATTTGGCTACAATGTTCCTAGGAGTTTCTCTTTTTGGATTTCTTTCAGTTGGTGATTGGTGGATTCTTTCAATATATATTTTGCCCTCTGGTTCTAGAATATCAGGGCAGTGCTCCTTGATAATTTCATGAATGATGATGTCTAGGCTCTTTTTTTGGTCATGGCTTTCAGGTAGTCCCATAATTTTTTAATTGTCTCTCCTGGTTCTGTTTTTCAGGTCAGTTGTTTTTTCAGTGAGATATTTCACATTATCTTCTATTTTTTCATTCTTCTTGGTTTGTTTTTGATTTCTTGGTTTCTCATAAAGTCATTAGCCTCCATCTGTTCCATTCTAATTTTTAAAGAGCTGTTTTCTTCAGTGAGCTTTTGAGCCTCGTTTTCCATTTGGCTAATTCTGCTTTATAAAGCATTATTTTCCTCATTGGCTTTTTGAACCTCTTTTGCCAATTGAGTTAGCCTATTTTTCAAAGTGTCATTTTCATCAGCATTTTTTGGGTCTCTTTTAGCAAGTTGTTGACTCGCTTTTCATGATTTTCTTGCATCTGTCATTTCTCTCCCCAATTTTTCCTCCACCTCTCTTACTAGATTTTTAAAATCCTTTTTGAGCTCTTCCATGGCCTGAGACCATTGAATATTTATTTTGGATGTTTGGGATACAGAAACCTTGACTTTTATGTCTTTCCCTGAGGTAAACATTGTTCTTACTCATCAGAAAGGATGGAAGAAGATATCTATTCACCAAGAAAGTAACCTTCTATAGTCTTATTTTTTTTCCTCTTTTTTGGGCATTTTCCCAACCAGTTACTTGACTTTTGGTTCCTTTATCAAGAATAGGATATACTCTGGGGTTCTGTAAGATCTTAGTTCCTCCAAGGTGGCACAGTCAAGCGTACACACTGGTATGGGAGCAACACAGAAACTTTTGTGCCCAGAATCTGTGAGTAGTAGAGTTTCCTCTCCACAGCCACCTGGCCTCCAGTTCCACCAAGTCAGCCCTGGGGGCTGAGGGGTTTTACAATCCAACAATGGATGCAGGCTGCTGTGGGAGCTGCTGCCACCAGATGCAGCTTATTCCACCACCACCTGAGGCCGGTTCTATGGGAAGACCCCGGCTTCTTTCTTGGCCAGCTGAAAAACTCTCACTGACCTTTGATGCCTGTGAGGTGAGGGATCTGCAAACTGCCACTGCTGCTGCTGGGGATTCTGCCCCCGAGGCCTGCTCAGTTCCTCCTCCTAACACAGCTGGGCCCGGCTCTATGTCTGATGAGACAGACCTTTCCTGTTGGCCTTTCAGGTCACCCTGGGCTGGAAATCTCCTCCACTCTGTTGTTCTGTGGTTTCTGTTGCTCTAGAATTTGTTGAGAGTCTTTCTTTACAGGTATTTTATGGGCTGTGGGGGAAGAGCCATCTTGGCTCTGCCCCACTATAGTACAGTTTAATTGAAGCATAAAGCACATGAAACAGTGATATGAGATAAATCTGGAATGGTAGAGGCCTGAATGTCACATAAAGGAATTAGAAATTTGTTCAAAAAGATAGTATAAAGATCCATGGCAACAGCAGTACCTTATTTCCACCCCATCCATTTTTCTCCAATGTTTGTTATGTGTGAACAAATCAATGTAGAGAGGACTGCACATTTATTATGTCTTGGGATTAAAATCCAGGCTTTAAACTGTCCTTTATAATATTGCTATAGAACTATGCTGAAAAGTGGAAGATCAAGTAAGACTTCATTGTGGTGACTCTGGTTGCTTGGGTTGGATTTTCCTGTGTGTCTGTGTATTTCACAGACAATGTGCAATCACAGAATGCAGATTAACTTTTTAAAAAAGAATTCCTTATAATTCTCTTAGGAAAAGAAATCTCACTCCAAATACAAAACTGAAACTTTTGGCTAAATAGAATACATACTTCCTTCTCCTCAGGAAAGCAACCTACAGTGATCACTTTCATGGATATTTACCCTATGTCTTGGTAGCTCAGCTGTTTCAGGCAGAAAGAGAATGGAATGTAAACAGATCAATGCTTTTACCAATAAGCAACGGATGGCTCTACCCTGGACAACTCTTACAAACTCCTACAAATTCCTTGAGGGCTGCATCAATTTTCTCTATACACTTCTATTTAGATACTGGGCAAAGTAAGTGCTCTGCAAACACTGGACATGATTTGACTCAGACACCATTATTTCACTAGGTATAGGAAGAGCACACAAGTGAGTATTTGCCAGGACAGTGTTTCAGAAAACAAAATGACTTTTTAATGGTCCCTTGAAGCTAATGAAGATAGGGTTGACCCTTGGCCAATGGAACAAATATGCTTATGGAGACAAACTCTGTTGCTTTGAATTATATTTCTAAGGTCTTTAATTCTCTCCTTTCTACTGTTTCTGCTTGTCCTTACTTACTAGATGGGCAGTTCCTAGGACAGGGGAATGAGCTCCCAATATTCCCTGTTGCTGAGATAACAAGGGAAAGAGGCAGAACTCTCTTCAAAACAAATCAGTTAATTGTCCAGTTAAAGGGAAGCCAGTCTGTGCCAAAATCACATTTAAATGCTGGGGGTCAACTCATTCTGCACTTACTGTGTGGATCAGTTGAACATAATCTTTTGGAGTGGGTAGATACAGACAAGGAAAATACATTGATATAGTACCTGAATGACTCAATATACTTATTTGGGAAGCCAATCACATTGACATTTGCAGCTACGTAGTGCAGTGGATAGGGTGCAGAGCATAGAGTTGGGAAGACTCATCTTCCTAAGTTCAAATCTGACCTCAGACACTAACTAGCTACGTGACCCTAGGTAAGTCACTTAACCCTGTTTACCTCAATTTCCTCTTCTGCAAAATGAGCTGGAAAAGGAAATGGTAAACTCCTGTTGTATCTTTGCTAAGAAAATCCCAAATGGGATCATGAAGAGTCAGCTGAAATGAGTGAACAACATTAGTTGAAGAATAAGATCTGCTTCTCATTAGAACACCTACCCCCACTCTCTAGATCCTTTCTTTTTTATTTTATTATCGATTTCTTTTATCCAGGATTTTAGTATATGTGATTTTCAGTATCTGTAGCCCCTTTTAATTTCTCTATGGGCCTCCAAAATATAAATGAAGGGGTGAAGATAGTGAATGAATCTGGGATTTAATTGAAAGAGGATGATGAGAAAACTTCTATTAGTGCAAGGTAGCACCTTTGAGAGCACAGAGAGGTTAATTGATTTTCCCAGGGTCACAGAGCTAGCATTGTCAGTAGCAGGACATGAACTCAAGTTTCCCTAACCTCTAGAACATTGTTCTGACCATTATTTCAGGCTGCCTCTCTCTCCCCAAAGTTAAAAAAAAAGTAAGAATTTCATTTAATAGTAAAATTTAATCAAAATATGACACAACTCAGCCAAGAATTGCTCTGTGGAAAAGCTTCTTAGAATATATTGAGAGAATATGACAAAAAGCAACAACAGTAATCTCATTGACATTAGAATAAATATCTACTTTCTGCTCACATTGCAATCAGCCCCATACAAAATGCAGAATTAGTTATGACCTATGCATGCCTGATCACCTTATCTCAGGGGTAGACAGGGTTAGAGACAACAAAGGGAAGAAAACTACAGACTACCAGCAGTGAAAGGGATTGAGGAAATTAATTTAACCTATGGTTTTCCAATGAAAATAGCTAAAAGAAAAGAGCACTACTATAAAGAAACAAAGCCAGACTGATGATTGACTTTGAGGGAAAGGACTCCCTTTCCATCCAACCTACCCCACCATCACCTCAATAACTCTGGCAAGTAGGCATATCAGGAAGAAATAAAGATGACTAGGTGAGAATATATCTGGAACTTAACTGAGCACTCAGTCCTTTCAAGGATTACCAAAGGAGGTTATGGAAATTCCATTCCTGAGAATCTCTGGAGAAAGAACAGATCAGTATCTGCCTCAGATGTTGAAAATAGTCATTCATCTGATGGCAGAAGATTGTCCTACACAATCTGAGATCCTGCCCCAGTCCAGGATAGTGGGGTGGAAGGGTGAGGAGCAGTAGTTTCCTCCTAGGCTGACTTCAACGTTATTATGACTATATTTGCCTTGGGAAATGATGGGTCTAGATCAGGAACTTCATTAGCGTAGAGAACTTCTGGTATAGAAACTCCCTTCACTGAAATATAGATCACAAACTCACTTGCAATTTATAGCTAAAGAGAGTTGTCTAGGACCTTGCTTAGTGACTTTCCCAGGATCACACAACTCATGGAAAGCTCAAATGCTTTGAGCCACCTTGCCCCAGCAGCATTATCAATGACACCTAAATCCCCTTCCCTCTCAATTCTCCAGTCTTTCCCCTACTCGCCCCCTCATGTCAGAGGCAGGATCTGAACCTAGGCCTACATGTCAAGAGTGACTTTATCCACTACACAGTGCTGCTTTTCTTTATTGTGAAAGAACAGGCACTTTAATTCACCTGCCTTTGTCTTTCTCTCTTTTTTTCTGAACTATCCTTGTAGTGTGAAACTGCAACTTCCATGGTTTAGTATCAGTGACTCTAATCAATTAAAACAGTTTTCCCCCTCTGGGATGGGTATTTTTAAATCAATCAACAGACATTTATTGAGACATACTATGTACCAGGCACTGTATTAGGCACTTGGGATACAAAGACAACTGAAACAGGGAGTTCTTCTATCAATATGAACATCAATATGTACATATTACATGTAATATGTACATAAATATGTATATGCAGAATATATACAAAGTCAATACCAGGTTTTATCTTCTAGAACATATTGAAAGTATTGGTGGGTGAGAGAAAGGTTCTTCAGTCTTCAGGGACCACAAGCAAACTGATGGGGCCAGAGAAGGCTGATACTGTGCTGCAGACAGCAACTGAGGATATTACAGTGAAAATACCAAAAAGACAATTTTATTTCAGCTCTTCTCCTTCTTCATTTGTCTCTCTCCATTCTCTCCAGATACAGCTATTTCATAATTTACTGTGACAATCTTTCCAAATAATTTTCAGTATGGCAGACGAAAAAACCCTGTTCAGAAATGAAATCATATACTGTCACATTCCTCCCTTAATGAATACAATGGTTCCTTCATCTCTCCCTTTTAATTTTCCGTAGTAAATGCATTAGTGTTGCTGTGACTTGTACAATGTTAGGGGAGAGGGGACAGAGAAAAGAAACCCTGAAAGCTCCCTCCCCTCCCCAACTTCTACATAATCAATCTTATTTTTTTTTAATAAGTAGAATTTAAAAAAGAAGTCTCTACCACAGAGCAAGACCATCAGTAACAGGTCAAAGCCTTTCCCTCTCAGACATTTATTGCAACCCCTCCCCCCAACATGGCTCAGCACCAGTCCATAAGATTGATCCCAGGTCCATCTTCCACACTTCCTATTCCCAGTGCCTGGTCCCATTTGACCCAGCTGAAAACCCAGCCTGCTTCATGTATTTGGGGAAATCTAATTCCTTCCCACACCCCAGCTAATTGCCCTGTGTCCTTCTTCCCTGACTGCCCCTTCTTATTGTGAGGATCTACCCCCATAAAACTAGTAGTTTGCTTCATTTTCTGCCCATTCTTGTCTACCTATGATTGGGAACAACCTTTCTCCTCCCCACATTGCCCATCATTGGCACTGTATCAGGAATCATCTGGGAGTATCTTTTTAACACAACCTACCTGAGCACAGCCTGGCCTTTTGCTGGCAACTCTGAGACCTGCTTGAACCCCTCATCACCTGAAGATAACCAAAAACTTGGACTGGCCAAGCGGAGAGAATGATTCGAGCCACTCTGGACTGACATACCAACAACTCTCTGGAACACTCTATGCGTTATTAACCCAAATTCCTCCTGCTGTGTGAGCAGTCACAAGACTGGATTAAGATTGTACAGATATTCTGAGTCAGGGGCACTTCCTTGCTTCACACCTTTATAGTACCCCTCAACTAATCCCAAAGAGAGCTCAGTTCTGACTGAAGTTCCAAGTGCATGAGAAAAACAAAAGCACACATACAACCTAATTGTGTTTGTCTTTCTTAGACCAAACTCTGTTGGTTGACACAACATAGAATGGCCACACATGAGCCAGTTATCCTGACTCTCAGATACCAGTTCCCTGGTATTTTCCCATGAGGATGCCCCTCTTAGGTGATATGCCAAATCCCATGTCATCTAGTTCTATATGTCACTGTGGTACATTGTGGGTTGGCAACACTGCTCTGCACTTTCAATGCAAAGCATTTATTAAACTTACGTACACCACCCTAAGCTAAGGACTGAGGATTTTTAAAAATTGGACCTTGGCATTTCATTATTTCCAGTGAGGAACTTCCACCAAAAGCATAACTACTAACTCTTCTGCCATTTCCAGTCTTTGTTGTATGGAACCCTAAGTGGTTCAAGTGACTTGGTAGGTACCACTCAAACAGTATGTGTTTGAGGCAATACTTGAACACCATTTTTGGTGACTCAGTGGGGTGCTCTTATTACTTTCACAAAGAGAAGAAAATGAAGCAATAGAAGTAGAGTGTATTAGCATTAACTTAACCTGCTTCACGCAGGCATACATGATAATAAGTGTGTGTATGGAGAAGGGCAGAGCAGATCTTACACCTACTTAACATCTGATCAGTTGTATTCTTAAATATGCTTCAAGGTGTTGAGGCTAGAGAATGTGTGGTTTTGATTTGTTTTGATCTCTTTATATCCTGAGGGTTAAACATAGTACTTAATAAATGATTCTTAATTTGCTGATTTATTGACAGAAAAGTGAGATTTCTTTGGACTCCTTACTCAGTCCTCCTTGATATTCATGCCTTCCCTTGGAGATTATCCACAATTTATCCTGGCTGTACCTTGTTTGTACCTAGAAGTTTGCATATGTCCCCCATTAGACTGTGAGATCCTTGAGAACAAGGACTATTGTTTTGTATTTATTTTGGCCTTTCTTTGTGTACTCATTGCTTAGCACAATACCTGGCCCAAAGTAGGAACTTAATAAATCCTAGTTCACCAACTTACTCACCTACCAACCTATAGTGGAGCATAGTGAAAGCACAAGACTTGGAAACAGAAAAATCTGAATTCAAATCCTGCCACTGACACTAATTTCATATGTAATTCTAGGTGTCATTTAACCTCTGAGTCTCATATTCTTATTTGTAAAATTGAAATAAAAATAATAGTTACCTCCTAAATGTGTTGTGAAGGTGAAAGGAGAAAACAAACGCCAAGTGTTCCATGAACCTCAAAAAGTTAGGCAATTATTAGCTATTACTGTAATGTTATTAATTTAGAAGGAATGAGAAGATATAAGCCACACTGAGAACAAAGGTAGAATGAAGAGTGGTGCCAAAAATCTATTGCTGTGTTGGGGAAACTAATTACAGAAAGATTGAGAACACACTTTATAAATAATTACAGAAAATGCATGTAGACTTTTGGGTTCAGATTCCTATGACATTAGGCAACTCAGCTCACCTGTCTAGACTCTTCTAGTTTGAAGGGACTTCAGAAATTGTCTAATCCAACCATATCTGAATTAGAAACCTTCTACAACATTCCTAATAAGTGCACGTTTGCAGTTTGAGCAAAGACTCTCAATTAATCAATCAATAAGCCAGCATTTATTAAGTGCTGAAGTTCATTAAATGTTACAGAGCTCAACCAGGCACTGTGCTGGGCAGACACTGGGGATGCCAAGCAAAGTCATCATTGTCTTTACTTTCTCCATTACTATCCAATGGAGAAGATAGTCTGTTAGGTACGTAGAAGATTACACAAGTAGGTACAAGGTAAACTTAAAGAAAAAAGCATTGATCATTGGAGGCTGGGAAATACCTCCTTCAGGAGGTATCATTTTGGATGAATCTTAAGCAAACCAACAATCCTAAAAGATGGAGATGAGGAAGGGAAGTATTTTAGGCATAGGAGACATTCGATGTAAAAACATGGAGGTAGAGATGGGGTGTGCATAGTGTGTGTGAGGAACAGTCATCACGCCATTATGGTGAGATTCCCCTATGGAGGGGAATAATGTATGAGAAAAGTAGAAAGAAAGGAAGGGGCCAGAGGAGTTTATATTTGATCTTAGAAGTAATAGAGAACCACTAGAGTATATTTAATAGGTGTGTGTATGTACGTATGTGTGTGTGTAAGTGTGTTTGTATGTGTGTTTGTGAGAGAGACAGAGACAGAGAAAGAGACAGACAGAGAGACACTGTTAGATCTATGCTTTAGGAAAATCACTGTGCCCCAAGATAGCATATTCCTCTTTTGGATAGCTCTAATTCTTAGCAAGCTCTTTTGTTTTTTTAACATCAAGCCCAAATTCACCTCTTTGCAGCTTCCATCCCAAGTCAACAAGCATTTAAGTGCTTACTAGGCACTTACTTAGGCACTGTGCTATGTATTGGGGATACAAAGAAAAGGAAGAAATATTTGACCCTCTCAAGGAACTCATAGTACAATAAAGGAGAAAAAATGCAAAAAAAAATGTACAAATAGGATATAGGTATGTCTGTGTGTATACATGCATATGTGTGTGAATATGTTTATGTATATAAATATCATGTATATGCAATAGAGATAATCTCTAAGGGAAGGAAACAAGATTAAGGAGAATTGTGAAAAGTTTTTGCAAAAGATGTCATTTTATCTGAGAGTTGACAAAAGTCAGGGAATCCAGGAGGTAAAGGGGCAGAGGGGAGAGTTCCAGACATGGGAGATAGCCAGTAAAAATGTTCAGATTCAAGATATGGCAGTGTTTTATGTGATAAGCAGCAAACAAGTCAGCGTGAATGGATCACAGGGCATAAATAGGAGAGTAAGGTGGAAGAAGACTGGAAAGATAGAAAGGAGTCAAGTTATGAAAGGCTTTAAAAGTCATAGTTCTTCCCTCTGGAGTCAGGCAGGGCAAACCTATTCCTTGTTTCATGGGACATGACCTTCCCTCCCTCATTTACCTGGTTGCCCTCTGTATATCTATAGCTTTTCAGTACCCTTCTTAAAGAAGCAACCCTAATTGGAGTTTATCAAACAAAGGGCAACTATTTGTCAGGTATGCGATAGATTCTTAATCATGTCATAGGCATCCAAAACAAAACACAATATTCAGATGTGGTCTGATCAGGACCGAGTAAAGTGGGACTTTCATATCCCTACTCCTCTATCAATGCCTTTTTTTAAATGGGGAAGGGAAAAGAATAAGGATTTATATAGCAACTACTATGTGCCAAGAATTCTGCTAAACACTTTAAAAAAATATTATCTCATTTGATCTTTTAACAGCCCTGCAAGGTAGATGCTCTTTATTATCTACATTTCACAGTGGAAGAAACTGAGGCAAATAGATATTGAGGGACTTGCCCAGGATCACACAGCTAGTGTCTGAGGCTGGATTTGAACTCAGGTGCTCCTGACTCCAGGTCCAACCCTCTATCCATTGCACCACAAAGCCCTCTAATACAACCCAAGAAGACTGAAATATCTTTTTGGATTCCACAACACCTTGTGTGTTTCTGAAGAGCACATTAAAACTCACAAATCCTTTTCAATAAGCTATTGACTAACAATGTCTCCTTCTACTTTGCATTTGTGTCATTGATTTTTCAAACCCAAGTGTAAGTAGTTGTACTGAGCTCTGTTGAATTCATATGAGTTTATGTACAGTGTTCTTAACTGTGGAATTTACGTAGAACCATTAATGACTTTCTAGCTATGCACATGAGACAGTATTTAAAGTCATAAGTGTAGTACCCTGTAATCCAAACCCTTCTAACTTTTCCACAAGGCAAAGCATACTTACAGCATATTTCTTGTCTGCCACCAAGGCTGGTAACCTCCCCAAAAAGGAAAGAAGTTTCATCTGGCCCATTCTTGATGAAGCCAGACTAGCTTTTTAAGATCACTGCTTCGATTTCAAGCTCCTTGACCTACAGTTTTTAGTCTCCATCCTTTCCCTTTTTTGAAAGTTGCAGCAACATTTGCTTTTCTCCCCCAATCCTGTGATACCTCTCCTGTTTTCTAAGATTTTTCAAAGATCATTAATACTAGCTCATCTGCCAGTTCTTTAGTTCCCAAGGACAGGCAGCAATTTCTTGCCCAAATAGGTTTCTTCTGGTGGTATTATTTGTACCCACATGAATCACTAAAAGTGGGAAGTAATCATCTCCCATCCCAGCGGGGCTTCTATTCCTAACATTCTATGACTCAATTCTTAGAAGGACACATTCATTCAGCCTGTCGAACTGCAGTTGAGTGGATGGAGAGGGCAGGTCAGTAGTGTTATAAACACACCTAAATTGCCACTGATTCTTAGCTACAACATTTTCTGACCCAATTCCATGGATCAAGATAAACCACTAACCAACACCTCCTCCTAGCTTAGTGGTGCAGTGGATAGAGCAATGAGCATGGAATCAAAAAGACTTGAGTTCACAGTGCCTGGTGTATATTAGGCACTTAATAAATGCTTCCCTCCTTCCTTCTCAGTTAAACTGCTCATTAGAATTTCTTATCAAACAAGGAAGTGCCTATCACTTCTCATTTTAAAGTTATTCCTTTGAAATAGAATAAAACACACTTTCCTTTGCTCTGGAGGGAAGTTGAAGACTATGTAGATGCATAATTGGATAAGTTCACTGTGTTGATTGATTTTGTTACAAAGAGAGCTTCGTGGTAGGGAGATAGTTCATAATGGACATGACAAAAAAGGTATCAATAAAACCTTTTGAAATAAAAAAAAATTAAAAAGTTATTCCCTCCAACCTGAAGATTCCTATTTGTACTAACTAGAATTTGAAAATCCTTATACTCCTGGGATTGTTTTTCTGTTACCATCTGTTTGTTGTGTCCTTATTGATAGTGAATCATTTCTGTGTATTGTTAGAGAACTTTGTCACACACATCTGGTTGGGGACTGGTCTTTGTAGACTTTAGCTCAAGACTTAATTAGATTTGACAAATCTAAGGTTCCATGTTACCTTGATTCCTGGCTTGTGATGTAATAGAGCTGGCTTCTTCTACTGTTCCATAGAGAACCCAAGGGTGGATTGGATGTTCATCATGATAGATAGAGCACCAACTGCCTTGGGATGCAATTAAGTTACAGTCTTCTTGAAAGCTGATTTCATGAAACAAACTTGATGACTTACTGAGGGCTTAATGTTGATTCATATTGGAAGAGAATAGTAACATGCTTTTGGATGCATAGCCTAGACATTGCTAAAAATGTGATACTTATCTAGCTTCCTCATATTTGCAGGAATATGCATTAAAGCAAAGGACATCAACTCTCCTGAGAGGCAGCGAGGATAACATTCCAGCTATAATTCCTATCCATATTTCATCTGTTCTTTCTTCTTTTAGATGAAGGCATGCTGGAAACGGCTTTGACTTTTTCAAAAAGATCAGTATGGTGAGGCACCAGATTTCTGGGAGACAGAAATTTGCTCAAACCCAGATGGTGGAGTGATGTCTTGACCAACCTGTTTGACCCAGACAATAGGGAGCCAATTTGTTCATTTTTTATATTGAATTCAGAAGTGAACTTGGTGGAGACAAATTCTATATACAAACTACTTCAAGTTTAAGTCCACTCAGGAGCCAAAATAGTAGAGTTATGGGAATACCACATCCAAACTCCCCTGCTACAAAACTTCCCCAGACAGACCTAGAAAATGCATTGGACTGAATCATAATGGACAATTCCAGAAACAAAGTCACAGTGACTGATTTGCTGAGCTTAGATCAACAGAGGGAGACAGACCTAGAGAGGTCTTCAGAAACTCAGGAATAGTTAGGCCAGGAGTACTCCAGCACCCAGGGAGAGGCTGAACAAGAAGAGGTCCCAGAGCCATTCCAGGCTACCACCAGATCCATACTGGGGTACCTCAGTAGGGACAGGTGCCAACTAACAGCTTTGTTGCCCACTACCTAGTTCTGAGTCACAGATCCAGAATGGACTGAGAAAGAGACCTGTGCAAGTGGTAAGGAGAGGGTAGTAAGGGGGGTGGTGTTCTCAGGTAGGGAGTCCCTGGCACCTACTGAGTTAGAAGCAAGTTTAGAAGCAAGTAGCCGTAATGTGGCTCAGATATCAGACACAAGCTATAACTCAGACCCTAGAGGGATTCTACCATCGATCTATGTGCCTAATCATGAGTAGCCAGATGACCTATCATAAAAAGATTTAGATGAGGTCTACTACACATTCACATTATCTAACCTGAACTGAATTGTCCTGCATCCTCCTTGCTGCATGGAAAAAAAATTTATTTAGAAAGAAAAGAAAAGACCTTCCTTAAATCTTTTCTATGTTCTTAATCACCTTTTCCCTGGTATATGTATTTGCACACATGCAGTTTCCTCCCAATCAAGTTAAGAGTAGGTCTGTGTCACATCTGTTTATATCCCCTGTAGCATAGGTGGTAGAGAGATGGATTTAGCAAGAAATGAATGGGTTCAGACCTTGCCTCTGACACAGACAGTCTGTGTTACTCTGAGCCACTTAATCTCTCAGTGTCCCAGAAAATTCTCTAAGATTTGTAGCTATACATTGATGGTAGAGACATCCTTCATAGGAAGCTTTCAATAGTGGTAAAATCACAGGTCCAGACAAAAAAAAATGTATATGTATTTATGTTAAATACTTGTGATAAAAAAATATTATATGATACAGTCTATTCTGGGCTGGGCCTGCTTCAGGTCAGTCCAGCAGTTTATTCTTGGTACTGAAATGTAATGGAAAACTCTCGAACCACAAAAAAATTCAATAAAAGTTAATTTACGTAAAGATGATAGTTTTTAAAAGGCATACAGGTAGATGTTGCTCCCTTTTGCCTCCACACTCACCACAGTCAGAGGACGATTTTGGCTCTCATGGTAGCAAGAATTCTGCCAAATCTAAAGATGATCAATTACCCATCGGTGGGACTTTTTATGCCTCAGGTGATTGGGAAGCCACACCAGGGGCTCCACTTTGGACCAGTTTAATCCTGAGATTGGACTCCTTCATCCCTTAAAGCCTATAAAATAGATTCTCCAATAAAATAGATAATCCAAACTAGAATATGATTAAACATATAGAATAATCAAACAGCCCCCAAGAGAAAATGTCATAATATTGAGCTGTAACAAGAAATAACAATTCAGAATTGAAAAGGAATATCAGGAATCTACTTACCTATCCAGCAAAGACCAAGAAGTTCAGGCTTGGCATTTGCTCAGTGGGAGGTGTCTGCTTGAAATCCAGGTGGAGATGTTGAATAAGAAGAGCAGTTTGCAAGAGAAAATAAAAATCCAAATAATGAGGTTGTCTTGGGAGGCATCTGCACTACACCAGGCTTTTAGTGTATCTAAAGAGTGATCACCTTCCTGCTCTAAATTCTCATCAGGGGGCTTTTAAAACAATGGCTTTTATATTTTGTTTGAGCGGATACCCTAGAAGGCAAATGTACATCATTTGAATGTGAAATCACAGGAGTCCAGAACAACAAGTTAGGGGCTTTCAATTCCAGGAGCCAAATAAAATGAAAAGTAAATAGGAAGGTTCTTAAAACTTCCCTTATGTACCAAAGGAAAGAATGTGTGTTTGTCAAAGACCACCATGCCATCAGAGAAATGGTGACATGACTTGCACTTGACTTTGTTTTGAGTGAGGGAGGGCTGTGCAGGTCACCAGCCTCACTTCTTCTCCAGAGCCACCTGAATTCAGTGACCAGATATTCATCAGGATGACTGGAGATGACCCAGGATGAGGCAAGTGGGGTTAAGTGAGTCTCAAGTTGCATGCAGTTTATTGGCATCTTTTTCTATTGTTTACAAACTCCTATAATAATGATACCTATTAGGCACCTGGGCATTGTAGTAATTTTCCCACCTTGATCGAAATCATTCATGGAAGAATACTGAGGAGATTTCAAAGAATTGTTCTCCCATACACTTACAACCCAGTTCAGTATTGCAATTCCTTAAGATTTATTAAGCATCTACTTTGTACCAGGCACTAGGCAAAGCTCTAAAGAAACAAAAACAACATCAAAAAAACCCAAACTAGATAGTCTGTCTTCAAGGAGTTTACAATCCATTGGGGAAAATAGAACATATACACAGATAAGCATATACATATATATATATATACATATATATCTATAGGGAGGGAGAGAGAGAGAGAGAGAGAGAGAGAGAGAGAGAGAGAGAGAGAGAGAGAGAGAGAGAGAGAGAGAGAATAGATATAAAATAAGTTGGGCTGCACTAGTCACTGGAGCAGTCAGGAAAGTCTGGAAGGGCTGGCTGGCTTGAGTTGAATTTTGAAGAGAGGAAGAGATTCTGAGAGGCAGGAGTAAGGATGAGACATGATTGCCTTTGCAAAAGCATAGAAGTGGGAGGTAGATTATCACATTTAAGATGAATCAGGTAGGCCAGTCAGGGAAAAAAAAAAACAACACTGTGAGAGATAATTCATTTTGGACCCCTACTCAAAACTCTTACCACTATTAGTTCAGTATGATTGCATAAGAGGTAATGATTATTAGCAATTATTTTACTGTACTCATCTAGTAATATATATTTAGTCAGTCATCGAACAATAGGTATAAGAAAAAATGTATCAATCTGCATTTTATATAAATCACATAGGAACATCTAGTTAAAATAGGTTTATTCAAAGGGCGCATATAATAGACCTCAAACCTTAATGTAATGTTCACTACTTGTTTACCAGTTCTGAAGCTTACTTTTGTAACTGTGAGAATGCTAACAGATATCTCCATCCTGTTTTGCTCAAATTCCATGACCAAACCAAACATGGGTGGCATGGGATGGAAAGTCCCTCCAGTCTGTTTTCGGAAAGTATGTATGACATCTCACCTTGCTTAACAGGAGGAGGATCCCAACCATTTAATGATCAGCTACTCAGTGGAAATATTCCCTGCTTTAGTCAACCTGTAACCTCCTGCTGAAATACCATTTCTAGCTGATGTGTAATTTTTGGCCCACAAAGCAAAATGATCAACCAATGGGATTCTGTACTTTGTGTAGCCTCTCTAGAATGTTCCAGTATTAAATCTTGTATCTAGCCTTATAAAAATAAGGCCCTGGAAGAAGGGGGCATGCCAGACTATGAGGAAGGTCTGGGATCCACATCATTAGAAGGAGCTAAGTCCCTTTGATAAAGTTGATTTGGAGCCCTGCCTCAGTTTCTCTTTTTGTCATTTGGGGTGACTTTGTCCCCACAACATAGAATTCATGAA
The DNA here is from genome assembly GCA_023548195.1 of Bettongia penicillata ogilbyi. Lineage (NCBI taxonomy): Eukaryota > Metazoa > Chordata > Mammalia > Diprotodontia > Potoroidae > Bettongia > Bettongia penicillata. Next base: position 1,822,678 of record JAJHZJ010000366.1, read on the forward strand.
GAGGAATCATGGAAAATCAGCTTAGAGAGCCAAGGATGGAGGTAGATTGTGAAGGGCTTTAAATGCCAGAGAAATCTGTATTTTATCCAAGAGTTCAAATCCGGCCCCAGACACTTACTAGCTGTGTGATTCTGGGAAAGCCACTTATCCCTGTTTACCTCAGTTTCCTCCTTTGTAAAATGAGCCAGAGAAGGAAATTGCAAACCACTCCAGTATGTTTGCCAAGAAAACCCTAAATACGGTCACAAAAAAATTAGACATGATTGAAAAACAGCTAAACGACAAAAAAAATCACTGCCTCTCTCAATGTGTTATCTGAAAAATAAGGATTTCCCTTCTAATTATAAATCTCTAACTCTTTAGTTTTATGCAACCACATATTAGCTTCTGTAATATACGTTGATTGAAGGAAGGGATTTTTAAATTCTTGTCTCTGTCCCTAACACTTAGTATAGTGCCTGGCAAGTGGTAGGTACTCAAAAATGCTTTTTGATAGATTTGGTTGATTAATTAGAATCCCTGGTCTCCCTCTAAGGTCTGGCCAAATACCCCTCTTTTCACAAAACTTTTCTTTTTTAAAAAAAAAAAAAAGGTCATTTAAAATTGTATTTTTCTAAATTATTTCTAACTTTCTCATCCATTGAGAAGAAAACAAAAGCCTATTACAGATATATATATAGTCATGAAAAACTAATTTCTGCATTAGCCATATTCCCCCCACACATACACACACAAGGACAAAAAAAAGAAAAGATATGTTTCAATTGGCACTTTCCATCAGGTACGTTTCATCAGGAGTCCTTTAGAATTGTGACTGGTCATTATTTTGATCAGTTACTGTCTTTCACAGTGGATTATTTTTACAATATTTCTGTTACCATATAAATTTTTCTCTTGGTTCTTATTGTTTCATTCTCTATCAGTCCATATAGTTCTTCCCAAGTTTTTCAGAAACCATCCCCTTCATCATTTCTTACTGCACAACAGTATTCCATCATATCCATGTACCATAACTTATTAAGCCATTCTCCAATTAATGGGCATCCCTTTCAGTTCTTTGCCACCACTAAAAGAACTGCTACAAATATTTTTGTACATATAGGACATTTTCCTCTCTTAAGGGATTAGACCTAGTAGTAGAATTACTGGGTCAAAGAGTATGCACAATTTGATAGCCCTTGGTGCAAAGTTCCAAATTTTTCTTCATAATGATTGGACCAGTTCACAGCTTCATGCATTAATGTAATTTTTTTCCCAAATCTACTTCAGCATTGATCATTTCCCCTTTTTGGTTATATTAGCCAATATAAGAGGTATGAACTTGTACCTCAGAGTTATTTTAATTTGCATTTCTTTAATTATTAAATTATTAAAGTGATTCAGAGCACTTTTTTGACAAGGTTACTGAGAGATTGAATTTCTTCTTCTAAAAACTTCCTATTCATATCATTTAACCATTTATCAATTGGAGAATGACTTTTACTCTTGTAAATTTACTCAGTTCTCTCTATATTTTAGAAAATTGACCTTTCCTAGAGAGACTTGATAAAATTCCCCCCACCCATCTAGTTCCCTACTTTTCTTCTAACTTTTCCTGCATTGGTTTGTGAGAAAACTTTTTATTTCATATGATCAAAATTATCCTTTATCTCCTGTGAACCTATTTCTTGTTGGGTTATGAATTTTTCCTCTGTCATAGACCTGACAGGTTATTTCTTCCATTCTCCACTAATATGTTTATGTCATCCTTTATATCTAACTCATGTATCCATTTTGAGTTGATTTTGGTATACAGTGTTAGATGTTAGTGATTGCTGCTTTATTTTTGAGTTTTCCCAACCTTTTTTTAATAGTCTTTTCTTGCCCCAGCAGCTAAGATTTAAGGTTTACCAAGAACTAAGTTAATGTGTTCATTTGCTTCTTAATATTATGTACCTAATCTGTTCCATGGATCAAACTCTCTTTCTTACTCAGTGGCAAGTTGTTCTGATGATTAAAGCTTTGTAGTATAGTCTAAGATCTGATATTGTTGGTACCCTTCCCTTCTGATTGTTTTCACTGATCTTTTAATATTCTTTGTTCTTCCAGATGAATTTTGTTATCATTTTTTAGCTCCATAAAGTAATTCTTTGGTAGTTTGACTGGCATAGTAATAAATATGTAAATTAAATAGGTAGTGTTATCATTTCTAAAATATTGGCCCCATTTCTAAAATAAAATATCTAAAATATAAAATACCCATGGGAAATAAATATTTCTCTAACTATTTAGATCCTTCTTTATTTCTCTGTAGAGTCTTTGTAACTGTGTTCATATAGTTACTGTGTATGTCTTGGCAGGTAGACTACCAAGTACCTTATACTATCTGCAGTTATTTTAAATGAAATTGCTCTATCTTTTCAAGTTGGGTTCATTGATAATGATGCTAATGATTTGTGTAGGTTATTTTATATATTGTAACTTTGGTGAAGTTGTTAATAGTTTTGATTAGTTTTTAGATTAGATTTGAGAGTTTTCTAATTAAACTATTATATCATCTGTAAAAAGTGATAGTTTTATTTTCTTATTACCTTTATTTGTTCCTTCTATTTCTTTTTCTTGTCCTATTGCTACAGTTAGTATTTCTAGTACAATATGGAATAGCAATGGTGACAGTGGATATCCTTTCTTCGTTCCTAATCTTATTGGAAAGGCTCTAGTTTATCCATATTATAGATAATCCTTGCTTTTGATGTTATATAGATGCTACTTATATAAGTATTTGAGGAAAGTTTCATTTATTCCAGTGATTTCCAGTGTTTTAACTGGAATGGCTATTGAATTTTTTCAAGAGTTTTTTTCTGCATCTGTTGAAACAATCATATGATATCATTTGTATTTTTGTTGTTTCATTGGTTTTGTTGCTGCTGCTTTTATTATTAAACAGTCAGTTATGCGTATCATTGCCCTAAGATTGAGCCAACCCTGCATTCTATGTCAATCTGGTTAGTTTTCTTGCTAGGATTTTATTTACATTTTTAACATCAATATTCATTAGAGAAATTGGTCTAGACTAATTTTCTTTCTCTGTTTTGACTCTCCTTCATTTAAGTATCTAGACCATATTTATGTCATAGGAGTAATTTGGGAGAACTCCTTTATGTGTTTTTGCAAACAATTTATGTAGTAATAGAATTGTTTAGATATTTGGTAGAATTCACTTATAAATCTATCTGCTCTTGAATTTTTTTTTCCTTTGGGAGTTAATTTGAAGAATTCCTTTGACACTAACTCTAGTAGTCTTTTCTATTATACCACACTACAAGCAGTAGTATGTGCTTGTAATTTGGGGAAAAGATCAGGGCTCGATAAATAGATCTAAGGCTGTGTTCTACAATTTCCAATACTGAAAGATGATGGAAGAAGGATTAGGAACCCCAGGGGATGAGAGGGCAAAATCTTTTCTCAGATGGTGAAGGTGAGCAAAAAATATTATTATTACCAATATAATATGGAATTAGTAATACAGCACTTTAAAGTGTGCCAATCACCTTTTATATATGTTATCTCATTTAATTGCATTTGATATTCACAAAAACTCAGTCAAGTAAGTGCTATTATCATCATCATGTTACAGGTGAGGGAATGTAGACTGAGGGAGATTAACAGTGACTTGTCCACATCTTGGAAGTATCTGAGGCAGGATTCAAAATCATGTATTCTTGACTCAAAGTCCAATGCTTTACCCACTATACCATGTCAGAATGTATATTCATTTCAACTTTTGCAAAAGACAGCCCAGAGAGCAACAATAAGAGAGGCAATATGGACTGCCCCTGTTTGAGTGGAACAAAAGTATGTATGTGGCCTCTTTGTGGGACTGTAAAAACAGGAATCAATGATTTGTATGAATAAAGCTTCACCAGATGAGAACTGAAGAGATCTAACTCAATGAGATTTTACTTTTTCCTAGACCTTTCTTATAAGCATGCCCTCAAAAAAGAACGTAGTGAGTGGACAGAAAGGAAGCATTAGGAGCAGCAGTCTATATCAAAGAGAGGAGAATCTTAACAGTATTTGTAAGTTACTTGTATCTATTTTGTATGTTTCATTAATATGTGTGTGTATGTTAGTGTGTGTGTGTGTTTCCTTATTACAAAAATACAAAGCTTCTTGAGATCAGGAACAGTTTCAGTTTTGTCTTTGTATACCAAGAACCTTGTAAAGTGCCTGGAGCACAATACATACTTAATAAATACTTGCTGGGTGGAGTGACTGACCTTTGAGTGGGTATATAGGTACTTTTCAGAATGCAAGTTTAGGATAGTGTTCAAAGGACCCATGAGTACAAAAAAAGAGAATTCAAAGACAGTTCAAATGTATTTTGTCATTTTTGATGAGGTAAGAACCATCTCAAGTACTTCTAAGCTCAATTAAGTGATGCTAACCTTGCCTACTTTTTTCTTTGAATGTGCTTCAGTGGTAGCCAGGTTCTGATCATCACTGATTGTGTACAATGCAGAAAATAGAATTTCTGAATGGCATCAGACATTCCTGTGGATTTTGAAATATTTAGGGGTATTTTTATAAACATGATGAATTTGTTAATTTTAAGAACTTTTAGACATTTTTGAAAATAAAAGAATGTTTAGTATCTATGTAAGGTTGAAGATACGCAAAGTGACAATCATTTTAATCAAAATGGAACAACCACACATATAATTCTTCCAGGATTTTTCTGGTTATATGACCGAATAAATGAGTAGACTATAGCTAATTCATTTGGCTAAAATATTTTGTTGTACTAGTCCTAAAATACACAGGCATACAACCTTGGTAGCTCTGAAGAGAAAGAAGTTAATGACAGACTTAAGGACTCTTCTTCTTTTGCCCAGAAGGTTTTTTACAAATTGGAGGATAGAGAAATAACTTTGAGCTGAAAGGAATAAGGAAAGAATTCTTTGACAAGGTAATCATGATTTGTATGTTGACAGAAGGCAGAAACTTCAGTAGATGAAGAGGAAGAAAGTGGAGACCTCTCTTGGAGGTAGGACAAAAATATGTGTCAGTGAATAGTCTTGTGTAAGGAGAAAGGATCAAGGAAGAAAGTGAAATAAGTTGGTAAACAAGTAGAACAATTAGTATGAGAAAGGAAGGAAATTGAGTATGTCCATCAAAGCAGTTAAGAAAAGTTGAAGTCCCCAAAGCAATTTATCACAGCATTTCTCCAGAAAAACAAAGAACTGATCTCAATTTCAGGATATATGGAGAAGCAGAAGAATTTTTAGTGCTTGTACAAAATTGTGATATTTAAATTTCTTCTACAGTCAAAATATTTGCCATCATTGCTTCAATTAAAAGTTTATCTTTTTAGAAGAGAATGTAAAGGGGCTTTAGGGGTGGGGAACCTGCAGCCTCAAGGCCATATGTAGCCCTCTGGATCCTCAAGTGTGGCCCTTTGACTGAATCCAAACTTCACAGAACAAATCCCCTTAACAAAAGGATTTCCTCGATAAAATCTGGACTCAGGCCAAAGGCCGTACCCAAGGAACTAGAAGGCTGAAGGTTCCCCAACTCTGGGCTTAACAATTACCTCTGAATTCTCAACGTTTTCAGTTAGAAAGAAGGGTTCCTTAAAAAGGGGGAGGGGGAATTTTTTTAAAAATAAAAGTAAATATTAAAGGATGCCCAGGAGGAATATAGACTTGTCTAAGGAGTTTGGTTTGCAGAAAAATGTGAACTAAGAGAAAAATGTGAACTAAGAGAAAAGTAGAGAGCTGGACCCTCTGACAAGAAAGCCAGATGTTGTCCTCCAAGAAATGTGTGATAAGACTTTTGAAAATGGGGCAGAGTCCTAACCAAACAAGCAAGGGCTACTAGAACTCCCTTTCCCACTCTTTGAGGAAGAGTAGGGCTCTGCCCCTTTAAAACTTGTTTTTGCTGACAGTGCCTTAAGGCCCAAACTCTATAGCCATATTCCATTCAGGGCCAGAAGAAAAAGAGACAATATGGAAATGTTTCTTTAAAAAAATTGCTAGCATTTATACAGCCTTTTGAAGTTTGCAAAGTACTTTATTATTTCTTTCAACCTTCTAAGTCAGGTGTTATTATTATCTCGGTTTTACAGATGAGAAAACTGAGACTGAGGAAAATTAAGTGACTTGTCCTGGATCATAGCTAGTTAATATCTACAGTAGGATTTGCTCCCCCTCCCCCACCCAATGATTTAAAAAGAATTTTTCTCTCCCACAACTTCCCCATGGAATAATTTTTTTTTAAAACCCCACAACAATAACCCTATAAAACAAATCCTTCAATACATATCTACATAGTAAAGGAAAGAAAATTTTTTACATTACAGACGTCCAAAAATATATATTTCTTTCTGCATCTGCATTCATCACTTATCTCAGGAGGTGAGTTTCTTATTTCATCTTAATTCTTTTGTACTCATGGTTTGTGATTATTTTGATCAGAGTTCTAAAGTCTTTCAAAGTTGCTTTTTGGAAAGCATTACTAAAGATTAAGGAATCCTGGACAAAACAAACTGGATAATAACAACAAAACGAGGTATTGGGGATTAGGTGGTATTTTCATCACTGCTACTGACTGAAAGCAAGGGCTTCAAAAGAGAAAGGTAGATTTTGGAAAGGAATAGCTACTTACAAAGCAATTTCCTGAGAATAGGATTTGTATTTCTGGAGCATAATTTTAAATAGTGAAACATTAAGTTTCTTGGCAGATAAAACAGAAGACCCATGTGAATGCAAACATGCAGAAGATGGAAGAAAGTGCAAGAGATTATGAATACAAATGCTTGGTCTGGTCTCCCTATTGCTGGACCTGCTAAGGCTCAGAATGAGCCTAGCAGGGGAAGCAAAAGAAAATAAAAAGATGTTTTAAAGCTATACTGGTGAAAAGAGGAGGAGAAAAGAAAGGAAAGGAACTATTTATTGAAAGAATAAGAGCTGAGCAAAACTCAGTGGATTTATGACTTCCACTATCTGGAGACTATACATTTTTGAATAGTTAAGACTGCATTCATATTATCAGAATGACATCACAGGATGGCCTCATAGCAAACTTGTAATAAAATAAAAACCCTTTTCCCCTATTTGATCTTTTTCTTTGCACAAATAATCCTTTCCCATCCTGTGCTTGTGCGTCTAATTTGTTGCATAAGTACAAGTAATTTGTTGCAAAGTATTTCATGAAGTCCTAGATGATATCCTGGTGAATATAACAGCTGTCATTCATAAAGTTGCAATGCGCAATGCTTTCATTTGAGTCTCACAACTATGCTATGAGGTATTATTAGTGCACCATTTAAGCTCATAGAGGTTTTGACTTGCCCCAAATCATACAACTAATAAGTGCCGGAGGCAGGATATGAACCTATTTCTCTGCTGACTTTCAGCCCACTAGTCTTTGAACTGCAGTAGCTATTCTAAGAGGTTGAGATAAGAGCTTAATGATGGTACTGCCTCTACCACAACTATATTCAACAAATACTAGTTAGTTGGCTCATATCAACTTACAGAGAAGTCTTTAGTGGCATGCTGTGGGTCTTGGCCGTGTGCCATTCAACATCTACTTTAGCGTATTGGATAAATACATTAAGGACATGTTCATCCAATTTCCAGATGATATAAGTTTAGAGGGATAGCTAATTACAGAGATGGCCGTATACAAAATGATCTTTATAGGTTGAAAGAATGGTTTACTATTACAAGATTAAATTTGACTGAATAAATACAAAAAAGACTTTCCTTTTAAATAGTTTAGAGTCCCCAAAACATTTTTTTTGGCTGAAAAAAGTTTTTCTCACTTAAACCTGTCCAAATCATATACTAGCACAGACAGTACTTAGCTTTACTTTGGGGATGATGTGTGGGAAGTGTGGTGTTGAGGCAGTTGGGATTGTGACTTGCCCAGGGTCACACAGCTAATAAAGCCACACTTGAATTCAGGTCTTCCTAACTCCAAGACTGGTGCTCTATCCAATATACCATCTAGCTGCCTCCTTTTATGAAGTTTTGGTAAAACTTTAGGATAATAATAAACTATTTTTATATTTGTTCAGAAATAGTCGAAATTCTTGTAAGTTTTCAACTGTTCACGTGGCTAGGACTTTTACCATGATGATGCTCAAAATGTTAATAAATTCCTACAAAGTCATGTATGTGCACTTTAGCTATAAATGTCTGACCCAAATGTTTTTCTTTGTGTTAGGGTCAGAAAGAACCTCTAATTTTAAAAAAAAATTATACATTCTATTACAGAGGAGGTTGTGAGGATTGTAGGTTATTTCCTCCCCCAAGATTGTAAGCTCCTTGAGGGCAGAGACAAGTTTTTTCATTGTTTTTATACTTTCAATACCTAGACCAATGCTGTCCACAAAGAAGGCTCTTAGTAAATGCTTTATGAATTGAATTGAATCTCTATGTATATTTTGAAACTAATTGGAATCCCTCCAATGGTATCTCTAGTCTCTATTGACATATGATTCTGTGAAAATCCCTTTGATTTTTGACATTTCCTTCTATACTTAAATTCCAGTGGTCAATTTAGGATCGAAAAAGTTGTTCTGTTTATGTTTAATTTTTTTTTCATGAATGAGACAGGTATTTATTGCCTACACACAATATAAATGTTAAACACAAAACACAAGTGTGCAGAGATAGAAACACTTAAAATAGCTAAGTAAACAACCGTAATAATTACTATTATACTCTGCCAGCTGGTTGAGATTTAAATGTTATCAGAACATAAAGCAGCTTGCAGGACTGCTGAACAGACATTGTTATATTTTACATCAGCTGCTCACTGTCCCTTTGAGTTCCAGGACTTGAGCTCTTCAGGTTCTAGGGCTCTAGGTCATCACTGTCTAGGAAGTAGAGACTTCCACTGCTGCCATTCAGCTCTATCTGATGTTTGCAAGACCTCACAAGGTTACCTCCAAACCTAGACAAATCCATCTCAGGATTAATAATGTTTGTCATCTAGGATCAGGCAAAGAAATACAAACACCAAAGAAGTGCCAGGCCCGTGCTTAAGGAAGACCTATATTTTGGCTGCTCTATGGTCTCTGTAGTTTACCCTTTCTGCTAGAGTCTCAGGAAGTGAGAAGCCTCCCCCAGAACCACCCAGCATGGGAGAGTTCCTAGTGATACGAGAGTTGAAGAAGTCTGCACTTAAACTTATAATCCAACTTTAGACATTTTGAACTGATTTCCTGTAAGCACAATTTTTGCTTAATTGTGGTAGTACATCAGAAACTATAGATCCTAGTCTTATTGTTTCAAGGTAAGAATATTTGCTTGGATCTGTAATTGCAGACATTTCTGTTCCTTTTCTACTTCATCCTAAATCCTGGTTATGTAAGGATGCTAAAAAGCCTTAGACATTAAATGAAATTTCATTGATCAAAGGGTTAATAATAATCAATATTTGCTCAATAATTAGGGTTTTTTTCCTGCGAAATATTACTACTGACTGTACTGTACCCTAGGACATGTGGCTAGGGTATGAACAAAAGGTGTGAAAAAGAAACCTTTTGAAGCCAGGCTCCCATCCCATGCCTCAGCCCAAAACAGAGAGGACCCCACCAGTAGCAACAATTGTAGCATATATTATAGGATGGAACTGGTTAATTTTATTTAGGCTACGCTAAGTTGAACGACCTCCACAAAGAAAGCCACACAAACTCCTGTTTAGAATACTGGGCAGTTTGTCAACAAGCAGTTATGAAATGCTTCCTATGTGGTAGGCATTGTGCTAACGGTTGGGGATAGAAAAGCAAAAACAGTCTTTGTTCTTAAGGAATTCACATTTCCATGGGGATAGATAAATGTGAAAACAGAGTAGGCATATACAAAATCTACACAGAGTAGACGTAAGGTAATTTCAGAAAGGAAGGTACTACTAGCTGGGGTAACTAGAAAAGGCCTTCTGTAGAACTTAAGATTTGAGCTGAGGCAGGCTTCTCTTAAGGAAGTCAGGGGGAAAATGAGGGGAAAGTGAGGGACCAGGGAATTCTGGGTATGCATAATAGCAAATGAAAAGGCATGGATTTGGAAGATGGAATGGCATATGCAAAATGGAAGACTAACGCAGTTGAATCATGGAGTGCGTAAAGGGACAGAGAGGGAGTAAAGTTTAACAATCCTGGAAATGTATGGAGGGACCAGATTATTAAGAACTTTGAATGCCAAACAGAGGTTATACATAATCCTGAAAGTAAGAGGGAGCTACTGGAATTTACTGAGTAGGGGGATGACATAAGCAGAATTAGACATGAGAAAAATCACTTTGGCAGCTGATTGGATTGGGGAAGTGAAAAACTTAAGAAGGAAGACAGATCAGAAGGCTATCATGATAACTATAGACAGAGGTGATAAGAGTCTGAAACTGGGTGATAGCTATGAGAAAGGAGACAAGGGGTTAGAGAGAGGAGATGCTGTGAAGGTAGAGATGTCAAATTTGGCAATGGATAGGATACGTGGGATGACACTTCTTTCATAGCGTTCACTTTAAAATTGGGGGCTGTGTACCCATTAGTCCTTAAGTTTTTAATCAGAGAGAGAAAAAAATTAAGACAACATGTAACGTTGTAACATTTAAATCTGGGATTGTGTTGATAAAGTATGTTTTTCCTATACTGAACTCTCCTAAACAAATGACCACATTATAAATGTTACCTACTGGGGCAGTGGTCCTTCCAAAGGCCCACACAATCACTCATTATCTGAGAAGAAAAAGCAGGTAAGCCAGAACATGATTGGGAATGAGAAGCAATTTCCAGGGTCAAGTAATGCTGCACTTTTAGACTACATTATTTCTGAGATACATTATATCTGAGATAATTGTCTAGGATGGATGGATTAGAACATAAAAAAAGAGACATATGTAACAACGATCTTAATCATCTATCCCTCCAGCACTACTCAAAAGCAAAGACTTGTAACAGTGGTCTTCCCTGGCTATAAAAAAATCTATTATGAAAAATCTAAAGATTAAAAGATACCATATAGCTAGGAATATTCAAAATCCATTCCAAAAACAAGTCCCCAATACATTAAAAAAGTTTTGAGAGTGTCCCTGCTTCATGTGAAACAGAGAAGGAAGAGTGAGCCAAGTTAGTTAAATAGTTTAATCAGAGCAGTTTTACAATTCTAAAATTAACAGGCAGATTTGGTAATAAAAGAGCTCCAATGTTAGCAAAATGATCTTACTTCCATTCTGAATCTTTCTTTTTATTTGTAAATATTGGCATTACAATTTAAAAGGACTCAAAATGGAGTGATGTATATACATCATCATCATCATCATCATCCATGTTCTGTGATGCAACTGATGAAATCCCTGAATGGATATTGCTTCAGCTTGGATTTTAAAAAATGGCCTGACACAAAGAAAGTCCTTATTCCACAACTGATCACAGGTGGCAAAAAAAAAGGGAAAAAATTCAAAACTACTGTCAAGTTCATAATGTATCACATTATTGGCTGATGACACTGGCTCCAAATGTACAATAAAGCCCACAACACTTTATTACTATGAATATAATTATCGTGAAAATTCTCTCACGTTGATCAACTTGCTTCTGAAGCTTTTCTTTGTTTAAACTTGCATAATAAACATGCAATGAATTATTTCTTTTGAAAGTGTGTTTTTGCAGTCTTTTTGTTTTCATACAAAGATTTCATAAAGTTGCAGTGCTGCATCAGAGCATTACCAAAAAATGACAAGAGCAAATGGGGAGAGTCAAAGTGAGTATGGCTGAATGAGAGTCACTGACACCACAGGCCTGTTAAAAAAGTGCACAAACTTCTTTTGTTAGCCTCCCCAACCAAACTAATAAAAAGAAAGAAAATAAAAACAACTCACAAAATAAATCTAAATGAGAAGGGACGACATAAAGAAAATAAAGATGTTTTTTTCATGCACTCATCTTCTGCATAGCTCAACCCACATATAGTAAGGCACTATTTCCCATCATGACTGGTGTCCACAAGAACCCATTACAGTGCTCCAGTGCTTTGTGAACTATAGATAGTTCCTTCCGGATGATGAAATAAAGAGACTGAATGAGTGTGGATGTCTTGTAGCCCAAAGAGTCTTCTGGCAGTCTCAGAAGAAAAAAACTCTCTGTATGTTATGTATGACTGTAGAGAGTATCTGGAATGGTGTTTTCTTCCAGAGTTATTTCTGTGTGTATGTGTGTATGAATTTGGATTATTCTTCAGTCTATGTTCTCAAAGAAAATACTTAGGGGGGCGAGGGGGAAAGCGCAGTCAGATCTTCACAAAGAAAGCTTCAGGGTTTCCTGAAAGCAAAGAACTTCAGTGATCTACAAAACTGACTTGAGAGAGAGTGAGGGATCAGTTTTCAAGAGTTGAATACATTCTGACTTTAATTGAGCTGGTCTTCATATTGTTTTCGGAAGCAGTCACCTGCTGGGAAAAACTCCCAACACCTTTCTTGATACATCTTCCATACATAAGATTCCTAAAAGAATTTAAAAGGAATTGATTAATATTATAACTTCACTCAAATTGCTAAAAGTATAGGGTTAAAATAAATTTCAAGTTTTAGGTTGCCTGTATCTCATGTAATTAGATGGAGATTTCACAATTCATTAATAATTTTCCTTACCTAACTACAACATATTTATGTATATCAAGTTTTTAAATAAAACAACATTGAATAATGAAAAAATGGCAGTTTCAAGCATCCTACTATTTAACATATGCATATCCCTGAAAAGAAATGTATTATCTCCAATGAACTGTCTTCCTGACCATAAATTAATACTGTAAAACAATTCTTTTCTTAGATCAATCTTTGTGTGTTTTTAAACTTTTACCCTTTATTTTATCACAATTACTTAAAATTCAAATTGAATCACAAAAGGAAGAGATCCAAATTTATGTGAGGAAAATTTCAAATGGCACAAAAAGCTATCTTGAATATTTTCCAATTATTCCTCAATTTAATTATTTCAACTTGATTCTCCCTTTATGATGATCTCAGTATTCTTAAAGACAAGTTACATTAGATATCAATTATAAGTATATAATTCTCTCATAGCAGGCACTGGTAAACTCAGTAACCTGAGTATTTTCAGTTGAACATACCGAATTTGTTTACCCTATTTCAATCAAAGTCACTGCAATGGACTATCACACACAAAAGACCAACTTCTATACTTTAATGATCCATGATTACATCCATGATGAGAATATTTGAACTTATTTAGGTTGGTCCTCAAACAAAAGGCATGGAATACTTCTCCAGGTCAACATGGGAAGTTTTTCCAGCTTAGTGAACTCTAGTTTGTGCTCCACTCACAGAGCTCTTGAGAACCCAAGGTCACTCTCACATTATATTGAAGCATTGGAAGGAAAAGGACTTGATGTATATAGTTCCACCACTGATAAGAGGAATTTTATCTTTAGCATAGATTGAGGCTCAGATCAGTCTTTAATTTAGCCTTGCTATGTTTAATACACATATTTAGTTCCCAAATTGAGAGTTTTGTATATATAATGCATGTCCACCAGTTTGGAATAGTGGTGAAAGAGGGAGGGAGGGAAGGAGAGAAAGGAGGAAGAGAGAGACAGAGACATAAAGTGTCTCTGGGGCCAGGGAGGCAGTGTTTATAACTGCCTTCTGACTTGGTTATGCTATCCTGGCTGGCCAAGTCACATAACCTCTTGGCCTTGGTAACACTCTAAGAGTAAAAAGTTGCAAAGATGGTACAAACTCTCATTGAAAGAGGGAGTTTCCTCATCCGAAAATACGCTGGACCACGTAAATAATAAAGTCAGTCTCTGTCTTGACCTTCATACACTGATGTGATGGTTACCTACCTGTCCTGTGTGCTCTGTTTCATCTTTGTTTATGAGATACATCAGAAAAAATCTACAAACACAGAAAGAGCTGTATGTCAGAGAAATGGATTGAAGCAAATAGTGGTACACATTGTAATTGTTCAGTTACAACAGGTACTGGGGAAAAATCCAAAAAGTCAATTTTCCTTAGGTAGTGTTTTAATTTTGGTGCTTTAAGGGTTGATAAACATCACCAAATGCCAAAATATAGCCATATATGTACTTCTACTTGATATGAAAATTGGCTCAGAAACCTGGTAAGAATAACATTTTTTCTACTTTTTCTTTTCATTTTATCTGGTCCCAAATGCCTTCAGATCTTCTCTTTATAATGAAGTTATATTAAGAAAAAAACATTGGTGACACTTCCCTATTTGCCTAGCAGGCTCCTCTTTTTAAATATTTGATGCATTTTTTTCAAGTATAAGTATCCTTTTTTAACATAAAATTAGTTCATGGACCCCCATGATGATTCTGGCCCATATAATTCAAGATAAGTGGCAGGATTCACACTGTAAAGGAAATCTCTCTACCCAAGGATAGTGAAAAGAGCCAGCATTCTCAGGACAATGAGCCAATGCACAGCAGGGTTTCTACCCTTTCCCATTTCTTTTTCTAAGAAGGTATCATTCAAATTAAGAGCCACACTGCCATACGTCTGTGTGTGTGTAGGTATATATATATATATATATATATATATATATATATATATATATGTTATACATATTTGTGTACATGTGTCTACATATATGTGTGTAGATATGTATATATGCATATAAGTATAAATTTAAGGGAACCCAAAACATAGAAAAACAGCTTTTTTGGGGGGGGCTGAATTATTCAATGCCAGAGTATACACTCTATAAACAAAAAAGAATCTCTCTTCCTCCCTGATGGTCCTGCCTTGATGAGACTGAGAAATAAATTGCTGGAGATCAGAAGAAATGGAAGAGTCTGTGGCTGGTACACTTACAGATAATTAGCCAGGTTGTGCTCCTGTAGTGTATGTGTTTCAAAACCATGTGGCACTGTATCGAAATAATCATTGCCTATCCCACAGATGAAGCACTTAGTCTAAAAGACAAAAAGAAATGTTCAAAATGTTAGAGAATTCACCTAAAAAGGTAGAAACAAACATCCTATGAAGTCACCATTTATCTGTAGTTTTGCTATATGCCATGTTCAGTACATGGTAATGAAAAAGGTTGTATTTCATAGACTTATTCTGAGTAGTTCTAACACATAAAGAAAAATATAAAATGACCATCTTTAAGGAAGAACATATTTTTTTCATAAGGATAGCCAAACCAAATCAAACAACTATAATTTATTTTCTCTGCTCCTCTCAACCTTGGAAAAATATTAGAAATAAATTTCAAAAACTGTTACCAAATAACCTTTTATCATCCTCTTCCAGGCCAATACAAGCAACTATTGGAGGCAGTGCCCTGTAGACTGTTTTGCAGGGTTGTCAATCACTAAGAACTCTTGACTGATAGACTGATGGAATCTAGGTATCTAAATCTTAAATATGGCTGTAGTTTCTTTTTTTTTTAAACATTAGATTCCCATACACTGTCCTTGTATGACCTTGGATGCCCAGGACTACATACCTTTCTTACACATTAAGAACTTTAAGTGTAATTATGAGGCCCTGGAATTTGAGTAACTGAAAAAAATCTACCTTCTAGTACTCAACTACTACTTATTTCAGGATAATTTACACTTAGAAATTTCAGAGAATTAGGCACAGCTAGCTTTACTGTGGCATATCTACTGCAGATGGCATCTATATAGATGTACATAGATCTACTGTGGATGGCCTATCAGTCATTACTTTTACTCTCCTTTTTAGAAATTAAGGTCAACGAGAGAGTAAAACAAAACTGCCATATTTTTTCTTCCTTATATTCATGTTTCTTTCACTAATGAAAAGACAAGAAAGAAACGACCTACAAATATAGTTAAAGAAACACAACAATCTAATTTCTTACCTCCATATCTTCTTTAACTTGTTCTTGCTGGTCTCTTAATTCACCAAAGGCATCAATAATTAAACCTGGCAGTAAATAAGGATAATGTTAATGAAATGAGTTTTTAAGCTGATATCCCCACAAAGAAATGATCGAATGCAAAGTATTTTCTGAAAATACAGATATTATGGTAAGTGACTGAAATATTATTTGTTAATAATACCACAGGAATATGTAATATATTTCCTTAGAGTTTATACCTAGAGAATTTGAAATTAAATTTTTAAAGGTGAACATTTAATAAATAGTCATAAGGCAGCTCTGTGGCACAAGGGGTAGAGCACTGGACTTGGAATCAGGAAGTCTGTGAGATGCCAGGTAAGTCACTTACCTTTGTTCAGCCTCAGTTTCTTCAACTGTAAAGGGGATAATTACAATACCTACTTCCTAAAGTTATTGTGACAATCAAATGAGATATTTGTAAAAGCACACTACAAACCTTTAAGTGCTATATAATTGCTGTTATTGTTGTCAAAGAAATTAAATTTTAACTTAATTGACTTTTTAACTTAAGAACTAAACTTTACTTTAAAAAAACGTATTTTGAAAAGCAGTCTTTTTACTCAAATCTTCTTCATTTCCTTCTTCCTACGGTACAGGTCCAGTGCCTTGTTAAGTCTCTATTTGTTTAGTTATTTGGCAAAACATCTTTTTTCCAGTTGGACACTGTTCCTCTTAGCTCTGCACTTTGTCAAGATCTAGTAGTAGATTTTAAGGACTAAAGACCAGAAGCACATCCTTTTCAAATTTAACATTTTAACCTTTTTGTCTTCCATCATTCATTCAATCAAGAAACACATATTAACTGACTACCTGATGTCAGGCACTATGTAGACACTGGAGGCAGGACAAAAGGACACAGTACAAGTTCCCATTCTCAACAAATATAGTCTGTTGTTGGGACATTATCTTAATATGTAGGTATATACAAAAAATAAACAAAACAGATATTAGATAACCTTGAGGGACCAAAATCTGGATGAGAAAGGCTGGATACATAGGTCTGGGAATAATTTGTGTGGAAATAATTAGATGCATGGGAGTTCATGAGATCATTAAGTAAGACAGTTGAAGGAAGCAAGTTAGGACAGTTTAGGAGTGTGATGTGGATGATGACCCAAGAAAGGAGAGTAAGAAGAGGCAATCAGACAGCTAGGTAGTGCAGTGGTATAGCATTGGGCATGGAGTTAGGAAGATTCCTCTTCATGAGTTCAAATCCAGCCTCTGACACTTGTGTGACCCTAGCCAAATCACTTAACCCTGTTTGCCTCAGTTTCTCATCATTAAAAAAAAATGAGCTGGGGAAGGAACTGGCAGACCACTTCTAGTAGCTCTGCCAAGAAAACCCTAGCTGGTCACGAAGCGTTGGAAATAACTGAAAAATGCCTGAACAACCACAAACGTCACAGAAACACAGGAACGAGAATGTATCTAAAAGGAAAGGGCAATCGGCAGTGTCAAATGGTGCACAGAGACCAACAAAGATGAATTTAATCACTGATCACTTTGGAGGAAGACGTATTGGTTAAATAAAAAAGACTGGAAGCCAGACTGCAAAGTTCTTAGAAGACAGTTAAAGAAAAGCAATGAGTACAGCCATTTTTTGAGGGAATTTTGCTAAGGAGTGAAAGGGAAACATTAGACTATAGCTAATGGGGATGGCAGGGTCTAATGAGGGTTCTTTAAGGATGAGAAGAACTTGACCTTGTTTCTAACTAGCAGAAAATGAAGCAACAGATAGGGAGAAATAAACTGATAATTAGCCCAACAAAAATATACGTGAGAAGGCTGGAGAAGATGTATGTGAAGAAGAGTTATTGTTGGTGAAGAGAAACCCTTTTAATCTTCCCCTTCCATACCAACCACAGCCCAGGATCACACACTATAAGCTGAGCCAAGGCAAACAAAGTGGCCAGAGAAGTCAAAGTGGAAAAATTATCTGGCTGATTCTTTCCTGACCTGTCTACAACTTCCTGTGGAAGACGTTTGGGTGCAGGGAAGAAGGGCATATAGCCTGCCTGACAATGACAGGAACTATGCTCCTCCATGTTGCAGGACCACCAGAGCTAGTAAGATGATGCTGAGGAAGGTCTGGAAAAGGACTGTAGAGGTACTGACCAAGTACCATATAGAGCTTCTTACTGCTGGAGCACAGCCTGAAGTAGGTGGCAGAGGGGAAGTGCATCACGAGTGGAAGAAAGAAGCAGCAGTGGCTGGGGTAACCAAGAGCCCTGTGCCTAAGGTCCTGGGGGAGTCCACCTCCTGGGCAGCATCATCACAGTGAAAGAAATGCTGGCACAAGGTGGGGATGTGCTTTACCACATCTGGCACATCCTGCATACACACACATGACTAGTACATTTGCTACTTCTACCAGAGAAGCCATATTAATGCACCCTTTCAGTTTCTAGGGGATATATACTTCATTAAGTGTCTCCTGTACTGTACTACATTTTATCCTAATAATGATAAAAATAGATAACATTTACAAAGTGTTTTAAGATTTGGAGAGTATTTGATAAATATTATCCCACTTGATCCTCATAAAAATTCTGAGAGGTAGGAACTATTATTATCCACATTTTACAGATGAGGAAGCTGGGGCAGACATAGATTAAGTGACTCAGTTAAGTCAATGAGACTGCATTTGAACTCTGATCTTCTTCACTTGCCACTTCTTAACTAGTCACTAAGCTACCTAGCTGCCTCTAGTAGTCTAAAACTATGAGTTTTCAAAAGTGTAAAAGTCTAAAAGGAGAAATTAAGGAAAGGAAATTCATAGTCTAATCTGGCATATATCATGGGTTTCAAGGATTATAGATAAAAATTGTTGTAATTTTATAATCTATTTCATTACTGAGAAAAAAATAATAATTTTGGTATAGTGGATTAAAGATCACTACAAGTCAAAAGTGGGTTCAAATTCAGTCTGTCACATACTGACTTCATGGTCTTGGGCAATCCCTTCACTGCTGTAAACTTCAATTCCTGCACTTAAAAATGGGATAATAATGTGCTACCTGTTTTGAAAAGTTGTTGTGAGTAGAAACTGCTTAAAAGTCTTAAAGAAAAGTGATCTACCATTTAGCAATTTTTACTAGTGATACTTGCAACTTATCACTTTAAAATACAATAATAGCTCATTTAGCTAAAAATCTAAATCATCAATAATAAGTATTGTCTTCTTCCTGCACACAAATCTTCCATATTCTTTCACATTTCACCAACTGAACCAATCAGAAAAAGTAGCTGGGATTCTGAGGCCTAACTCCAGTTCTATTTTCTCACATTTAGTCCCACAGAAACATATCGATGAGGTATTTATTACTGTAGAAAATGAAATCTGCAGAGAAAACATAGAATAAGACATCTGATCTAGTACATATACTTTGAATAGAACCTTTTTAATGGTAATATACATTTTATTCACAATGAATATACAGAAAGATATATGACTTTGCCAGAAATACCTTAAAAGCCTTACCCAAACAAAGCATGTTTTAATGGATTCCTTAATGATGAAGTTTAAAAAGAATCTTCAGTTTCAGTATAGATGAAGTACAGGGAGAACATAGACACATACCTTGTATGATGGCCAGAAGAATGACAATTACAAAAAAGAAGAAGGTGATATCAAAGATGATTCGATAGATCTCATATTCATCTCCTGCTGGATCTTCAATTTCATCCCCAATACCACCACCAGCACGTACCCCAACATACATATGGAACATATAGCACTGGAAAACACAATGACAATTGACATTTATGTAGTGCTTTACAATCTGCAAAATGCTTTACGTTAATTATATCACTGTAGTTGCTAAAAAGGATTTAAATATTGCAGTTCTTTATCTAGGGTTAGAAGTAGGATTTGAACCTGTCACTATAACTCCAAATGCAGCATTCTATTAATTATGTCTCCCTATATCTTATGACAAAAGACCATCTGATTCCATATACAACCCCATCTATATGTTTCTTTCATTATATTACTAATAAAATTTCTGGGAAAAATTGTTTAAGAATTTATGTTTTACCATCAACTCCTCTGGTTTCAGTATTTGTAAATGTGACACTTTTGCCTTGTGCTTCCTGCTGTCTTTTATACAAAATTTGATTCTGCATACTCTTTCCTAGTACTTTCTGTTTCACTTCAAATGACATGAAAAAATGCCTCATCAGGATCTTGGTTCCAAAGCATCTGAGATAATAAGCTAATTAAATGAAGTAACATATTTAGTTCTTTTTAATGAAGCTGCTGAAGTTTTCTAAGTATTAGAAATAAAGGAATGTGAGAAGTGGAGCCAAGACAGGAGAGTAAAGGCAAGGACTTGCCTGAGCTCTTCCCCAAATCCCCCAAATCCCCTTAAAAATGACTCTAAACAAATTCTAGAGCAGCAGTGAAACAAAAAGACAAAGTGAAACAAATTTCCAGCCCAAGACATCTTTGAAGGTTGGCAAGAAAGGTATGTTGCACCACAATGAGAGAGGTGCACAGTGCAGCACAGGCCACATCAGCATAGACCTGACCCCAGCAAACCCAAAGTGTGCCTCAGGATGACTGAATCACTGGCAGCAGTGATGGTTTCCAGACCTCTCAGCCCACAGACACCAAAGACAACTTAGAAAAGTCATCAGGAAAGGTCTGTCACCCCTGGGTGAGAGTAGAGGCACAATCTAATGCAGGCCATGCTAGCAAAGCCCTGGCCTCAGCAAATAAAGAGCAGGAGCTGGGAGTGATTGAATCAGTAGCAGCAGTGGCTGCTTCCAGAGCTTTCGGCCTACAGATAGTGAAGGGGTCAAATAACTGGTTGGAAGAAGATTACAGAGGGTGAAGTCAAGATGGTGTAGTGAAAGCACAGACTCACCTGAGCTCCTCCACAGTCACCTTCAGATACCTCTAAAAAAGTGAATCTAAACAAATTTTAGAATGGCAGAATCCACTAGGAGACAGAGTGTGGCAGATTTCCAGCCCAGGAAAGCATAGAAGCATCTATGGGAAGAATCTGTTTCAGGGGACTGTGGGAGCTCAGACCACACAGGCTGCACCAGGGTCATAGTCATAGCAGAGCAGGACAGCTCTGGGGAGGAATGAATAAAAGGAGCAGTGCAAATTCCCAAGTCTCTCAGCACAGGATAGGAGTCCAGAAAAACTGAGAGAGAGAGCAGGACCTACTCTAACAGCAGCAGCCACTCCTGGGGCAATCATTTCACAGACTAAATGTCTGAAAGTTACCTACTTGAGCTTTAAGAAGCCAAGATAGTGGAGTAAATTGTAAGTGCTCTCACCTTCCCCCTGCTGACCTTGAAAAGCCCAGAAAATACTGCCCCAGGAAGAGTCCTAGAATAGAGGAGTCAGCAGAAAAGGAACAGTAGTCTTTCAGTTTGGGAGGCTAGAGAGATTGATGGGAAGGGTTTCTCTTGCTGCGGCTAAAGACCAGAAGCGTCCCAGCAAGAACCACCTCAGTGGACCAACAGAAGAGTCTGAGGCCCAAGGGGTTGGGGCAAATAAGCATCAACACCAGGAAACCAGGTGTGCCTTTGCAGTCAGGGAAATTGTGCAGACACCATTGCAGACAGGTGCTGAGCCTGCCTGTGCTCCAGTGCAGACCAAAGTGGGGAGGAGACCTCCCACGGCCATACCGCCCCCTCCGACACCTCACACCAGGAGCTTCAGTGTAACCCTGGGGAAACTCTGAAAGACTTCACCTGGCCTTGGCCTTGGCACACACTACCCAGCTCAGGATCAGGTAGGTTGCAGCATTTTGGCTTCTAACTGAAAGAACCAGAGGTCATAACACACAAAGTCAGTAACCAAGCCTCAAGTTCTCAGCATAAGAAACATGGGACAGAGCCCCCTCTGCCCTAGAAGTATAGTGCCAACTTAAAAGCCAGGAAAAAGGCAATCACTATGAGCAAGAAGCAAATCAGAAAAGCAAAGGCCAAAGAATCTTACTATGGAGACAGAAAGATCAAAACACAAATTCAGAAGAGCACAGCACTGACAATATACCCACATCTGAAACCTCAAAAGGGAATATGAACTGGTCTCAAGCCCAAAAAGCATTCCTGGAAGAGCTCAAGAAGGATTTTAAAAGTGAAATTGGAGAGGCAGAAGAAAAACTGGTCAAGGCTTTTAAAAATATAATTGCAAAATTAAAAAATAATTCACCAAAGAGAACTGTTTCTTAAAAAAGGAAAACTGGCCAAATGGATAAGCAGGTACAAAATTTAACTGGGAAAATTGGACCAATGTTAAAGGAAATACAAAAGCTAACGGAAGAAAACAATTCCTTAAACATTAGAATTGGGCAAATCAGAAGCTAATGACTCTATGAGACATCAAGAATCAAACAAAATCTACAAAATGAAAAAAATAGAAGAAAATGTAAAATATTTCATTGGAAAAACTGACCTGGAAAACAGATCCAGGGGAGAAAAATCTAAGAATTATTGGTCTACTGGAAAACCATAATGAAAAAACATGCCTGTACAATATCTTCTAAGAAATCATCAGGAAGGGGGGTGGAGAAAAGAGAATCTGAAAAGACTGACCAAATTTTGGAGGTGTGGAATCCAGTGGGAGACGGACTGCAGCAGATTCGGAGCCCAGGACAGACTGGAAGGTCCACGAGAGGGATCTCTTCTGTGGGGGTGAGCCCACAGTGCACAGCACAGCACGGCCAGCACAGCAGAGTGGGAGGGCCCTGGAAAACCTGACAGCAGCAGGCAAAACCGGTACAGCGGCAGCCGAGGGTGGGAGACCAGAAAAGCTGAACGAATGGTGGCTGCTGAGCGCCAGATATCAGCGCAGCACCTCCAGAGACTTTCAGCCCGCATAATAAACATGAGTAAGTCACCTACTTGAACTTCCAGGAACCAGGATGAGGGAGTGATCAGTAAATGCTCTCTCCTCCCCACTTGATGACAATGAAAGAAACATAAAATATTTCCCCAGAAAAATCCTGGATCAGCGGGAAGAGCAGAGGGGGCAAATAGTTTCATAACACCTGAGGCTAGGAAAATAGCCAAGGGGGATTTCTCCTACTGTGGCGGAGGCAAACCAGAAGGACAGAGGACCCATGCACTAGGACCCAGGCAAGCCTCAGCGCCAGGAGAGGAGCCCCAGGAGGGGTGGGAACTCAGACTAGCATCTAGGTGTGCCTGAGCACCCCAGGGGAAATAAGAAGGCAATAGGGCAGCTGGGATCACCATCCCCTGAGCTTGCCTTTGCCTCAGTTCAGCTGAGGAGATCTCCTGTGACCAGACCACTCCTCCCCGACACTTAACAAGCTAACCCCAGGGCTGATCAGGGAAACACAGAACAGAAACCTGCACTTAGCTTTTTCACACAAGTCGGCCCAACACCAAGTTCTGCAGCTTCTAACTGAAAGAACTATCAACACACAATTAACATCATAAAGAAGAGAAAGCAAAAGAAGGACGAAAAAACCATAGAATCTTTCTATGGGGATAAGGACAAAAACACAAATAACAAAGAAGTCAGTACTGAGACTGTACTTCCTTCTGAAACTTCAGAAGGGACTATGAACTGCTCATATGCACAAACAGTTCTGCTGGAACAGCTGAAGAAGGAAACAGAAGAAAAACTGGTCAGTGATTTTAAAATTATAAAAAAAGAATTCACCAATGAGAACAGTTCTTTGAAAAGGAAAACTGAACAAATGGAAAAGGAAGTACAAAAATTAACTGGAGAAAATAACTCCTTAAAAGGAAAAATTGGACAGATGGGAAAGGAGATGCAAAAGTTAACTGAAGAAAACAATCTGATAAAGATTAGAATTGGACAAGGAGAAACTAATGACTCAATGAGACAGCAAGAATCAGTCAAAAAAAATCTAAGAATGAAAAGATCGGAGAAAACATAAAATACCTAATTGGAAAAATAACTGACCTGGAAAATAGATCCAGGAGAGAAAATTTAAGAATTATTGGCCTGTCAGAAAGCCATGATGAAAAAAAGAGTCTGGACAATATCTTCCAGGAAATCATCAAGGAAAACTGCCCAAAAGTGCTAGATCCAGAGGACATAATAGTCATCGAAAGAATCCACCATTCACCTCCTGAAAGGGATCCCAAACTCAAAATCCCAAGAAATATTGTTGCCAAATTTCAGAACTACCAAGTGAAGGAAAAAATACTACAGGCAGCCAGAAAGAAACAATTCAAATATCAAGGAGCTACAACCAGGATCATACAGGACCTTGCAGCTTCTACATTAAAAGATCGAAGGAATTGGAATCCAATATTCCGTAAGGCAAAGGAGTTGGGACTACAACCAAGGATCAACTACCCAGCAAAGTTCAGCATAACATTTCAGGCAAGGAGACCGTCATTCAACGAAGTAAAGGATTTCCAGACCTTCCTGACAGAAAATACCAGAACTTAACAGACAATTTGATCTTCAAATGCAGGTCTGAAGAGAAGCATAAAAAGGTAAACAGGGGGGAAGGAAAAACAAAACTTGTTACTCAATTTGGGCAAACTATTTACCTCCCTATAAGGGAGGATGATACCTATAAATCTTGAGAATTGTGCATCTATCATGAAACATAAAAGGGATATACATAGAGGGAATGGGTATAAAGTAAACGATGTCATGTTAAAAATATGATTTAAGTATGCGAAGGGATTGTAACAGGAGGTGTGAAAAGGAGGAAGCAAAAAATGGTAAATTACATCATAGGAAGAAGTACAAAATTATAGTAGAGGGAAAAAGGGGAGGGGGATGAGCATTGTTTGAGAGGTACTCTCATCTGATTTGTTTCAAGGAGGGAACAATAAACTTAAGTAGATAATCCTAACTAGACAGTAGGAGGGGAAGGGAGAAGAAAGTGGAGGGAAGCTAAAAGGGAGGGAAGAAGCAGTAAGAGTAAAAGGGAGGGGGCCTAAAATAAGGAAGGGAAGGCTGCAGGAGGAAGTGGTGAAAAGTGAAAACTATTGATGAGGGGAAGAGAGATGGGAAAAGTAAAAGCACAAACGGTGGGAAAGAGGATGGAGGGAAATACACAGACTGTAATCATAACTGTGAATGTGAATGGAATGAACTCTCCCATAAAATGGAGATGGATAGCAGAATGGATTAAAAGCCATAATCCAACAATATGTTGTTTACAAGAAACACATTTGAAATGGGGAAATACAGGATAAAGGTCAAAAGGTTGGAGCAGAATATACTGTGCTTCATCTGATGTAAGAAAAGCAGCAGTAACAATCCTAATCTCAGACAAAGCAAAAGCAGAAATAGATCTAATCAAAAGAGATAAGGATGGAAACTATATCCTACTAAAAGGCACCATAGACAATGAAGCAATATCATTACTAAACATGTATGCTCCAATTGCTATAGCATCCAAATTCTTAGAGGAGAGTTTGGGGGAGGTGAAGGAAGAAATTGACAGCAAAACTATACTAGTGGGGGACCTCAACCTCCTCATATCTGAACTTGATAAATCTAACCCCAAAATAAATAAGAAAGAGGTTAAGGAGGCAAATAAAACCCTGGATAAGGTAGATATGATAGATCTCTGGAGAAAACTGAATGGGAATAGAAAGGAATATACCTTTTTCTCAGTGGTACATGACACATTTACAAAAACTGACTGTATACTAGGACATAAAAACCTTGCAATCCAGTACGGAATGGCAGAGATAATCAATGCATCCTTCTCTGATCATAATGCAATAAAAAGTATGTGTGATAAAAGGCCATGGAAAGATAAGCCAAAAATAAATTGGAAAGTAAATAATCTAATCCTAAAGGAGGAGTGGGTTAAAGAAGAAATCATAGAAACAATCAACAACTTCATTCAAGAGAATGACAATAATGAGACAACCTACCAAATCTTATGGGATACTGCAAAAGCAGTTCTCAGGGGAAGTTTTATATCTTTGAACGCCTACATAAATAAAATATAGAAAGAGGAGATCAATGACTTGGGCATGCAGCTGAAAAAGTCAGAAAAAGAACAAATTGAAAATCTCCAAGCAAATACCAAATTAGAAATACTGAAAACCAAAGGAGAGATTAATAAAATTGAAATTAAGAAAACTATTGAATTAATAAATAAAACCAAATAGTTAGTTTTATGAAAAAACTAATAAAATTGATAAATCTTTGGTCAATTTGATTAAAAAAAGAAAGGAGAAAATCAAATTACTAATATTAAAAATGAAAGGGGTGAACTCACCTCCAATGAGGAGGAAATTAAAACAATATTTAGAAATTACTTTGCCCAACTTTATGCCCACAAATTCGATAATCTAAACGAGATGGATGAATATTTTAAAAAATACAAATTGCCCAGGTTAACAGAAGAGGAAGTTGAATGCTTAACCCCATCTCAGAAAAAGAAATTGAACAAGCCATCAATGAACCCTAGGAAAAAGCTCCAGGGCCAGATGGATTCACAAGTGAATTCTATCAAACATTTAAAGAGCAGTTAATTTCAATACTATATAGACTATTTTTGAAAATTGGGGAAGAAGGAGCCCTCCTAAATTCTTTCTATGATACAAATATGGTTTTGATACCCAAACCAGGAAGAGATAAAACAGAGAAAGAAAATTGTAGACCAATTTCTCTAATGAATATAGATGCAAAAATTTTAAACAAGATTTTAACAAAACGAATACAGTATCTTATCACGAGAATAATACATTATGACCAGGTAGGATTCATACCAGGAATGCAGGGCTGGTTCAATATTAGGAAAACTATTAGCATTATTGATCATATCAACAACAAAACTAACAAAAACCACATGATTATCTCAATAGATGCAGAAAAAGTTTTCAACAAAATACAACACCCATTCCTATTAAAAACACTGGAGAACATAGGAATAAGGGGAACTTTCCATAAAATAATAAGCAGTATCTACCTAAAACCTTCAGCAAGCATTATATGCAATGGGGATAAGCTAGATGCATTTCCAATAAGATTAGGGGTGAAACAAGGATGTCCATTATTACCACTGTTATTCCATATGGTATTAGAAATGCTACATGTAGCAATAAGAGAAGAAAAAGAAATTGAAGGAATTAGAATAGGCAAAGGAGAAACTAAGTTATCACACTCTTTGCAGATGATATCACGATATACTTAGAAAATCCTAAAGAATCAAGTAAAAACTACTTGAAATAATAAACAACTTTGGCTAAGTTGCAGGATACAAAATAATTCCATATAAATCATCTGAATTTCTAGATATTAGTAACAAAACACAACAACAACAGATAGAAAAAGAAATTCCTTTTAAAGTTACTATAGACACTATAAAATGTTTGGGAATCTATCTGCTAAAACAAAACAAAGGGACTATATGAACACAATTAAGAAACACTTTTCTCACAAAGTTAGATCTAAATAACTGGAAAAACATGAGTTGCTTGTGCATAGGCTGAGCTAATACAATAAAAATGACAGTTTTACCTAAATTAATTTATTTATTCAGTGCCATATTCTATAGCTAGAAAAAATAATAACAAAATTCATTTAGAAGAACAAAAGTTCCCCAATATCAAGGGAACTAATGAAAAAGAAATGCTAGAGAAGGTGCCTAGTCATACCAGATATCAAATTGCATTACAAAGGAGCAATCATACAAACCACTTGGTATTGGCTAAGTAATAGAGGGGTAGATCAGTGGAATAGGTGAGGTACACAAGACAGAGTAAGTAGTCAATGATTATAGCAGTCCACTGTTTGATAAACCCAAGGACCCCAGCTTCTGGGATAAGAACTTGCTGTTTGACAAAAATTGCTGAGAACACTGGAAAATAGTGTAGCAGAAACTGGGGCACAGACCAATGGCTAACACCATATACTGAAATAAAGTCCAAATGCGTACACAATTTCAGTACTAAGGATAAGACTATAAACAAATTAGGGGAACAATGAATAGTTTATTTAACAGATTTATGGAGAAATTTATGACCAAACAAGATAGAGAACATTATGAAATGCAAAATGAATAATTTTGATTACATTAAATTGAAAGTTTTTGCGCCAAGTCAATGCAACCAAGATTAGAAGGGAAGCAGCAAAATGGGAAAGAATTTTTACAACTAATGTCTGTGATAAATGCTTTGTTTCTAAAATACACAGAGAACTGTGAATGCCGGCAAGCAAAGTGGGATCTTTTGCTGTTTTTGTTTTAGTATAAAGTACCTCTGATTGAATCTTGCAAAGAGTCTTTACTAGGAATAAAGTACAGAAGCAAGAGTTTCTTTAACTAGAAACAGTATATATATACATACATACATACATATATATATATATATATATATATATATATATATATATATATATATATATATATATGTTTGTATTGTTAACCAGTCACCAGTGGAGTGAAGCAGGGCTGTGTGCTTGCTCCCATGCTTTTTAGCATGATGTTTTCAGCCATGTTGTCAAATGTTTTCAATGAGGATGAACATGTCATCAAGGTCAACTACTGTACTGATGGTAAGTTCTTCAATCTGAAAAGCATACAAACCAAGACCAAAGCAGAGGGAGTGTTGGTGCATGATTTTCTGTTTGCAGATGATTGTGCACTCAATGCGACCTCTGAAGCTGAGATATACAAAGTATGGATCAATTTTTTGCTGCCTGTGCTAATTTTAGTCTAATAATTAACACCAAGAAAATACAGGTGCTCCATCAGCCACCATCACACTATCCATACATGGAACCATTGGTGACAACAAATGGAGAAGTTCTGAATGCTATGGATAAATTCACTTACCTTGGTAGTGTACTTTCCAGGGACATATATACTGACACTGAGGTTGATACACATGTTGCCAGAGCTAGCTCAGTGTTTGGGAGGCTCAGAAGAAAAATTTGGGAGAGAAGAGGTATTAGACTGACTACCAAACTGAAGGTCCACAGAGCCATTGTGCTGACCTCATTATTATATGCTTCTGCAACATGGACAGTCTACCAGGGCCATGCCAGGAAACTGAATCACTTCCATTTCAACTGTCTTAGGAAGATTCTGAAGATGACCTGGCAGGATAAGGTACCAGACACTGAAGTCTTTGCTTGAGCTGAACTGCCAACTATTCTAACTATGCTTCAGAGAACACAACTTTGATGGGCTGGCCACGCTGTTCAAATGCAAAATGTATGCTTGCCAAAAAGATTATTTCATGGAGAACTCACATGAGGCAGGCGATCACATAGTGGTCAGAAGAAGCGATACAAGGACACTCTCAAAGTCTCTCTTAAGAACTTTGGACTTGACTGTGCAACATGGGAGACACTGGCACAGGACTGCTCAGTATGGCGTGCCCACATTAGAAAGGGTGCTGCGCTCTTTGAGCAAAGCGGAATTGAGACAGCACAAAGTAAACACAGAATGTGCAAATTTGGGATATCCACCCCAAATATTCACATGGACTATCTGTGCCCATCCTGTGGTAGAGCATTGTGAGCTTGTACTGGTCAGATCAGCCATAGCTGAACACACTGAAATTTCACTTTATCCTGGTGATGTCATTTTGGTCCTCTTCAAAGGTGAAGGACAACAACCAACCAAGTACTTGAATGTGATTGAAGATCTTCCCCACCCATAAGTTGGCCTGGAGAGTTGTAGGAAGGCCCACATCTTTCATTAATGAGGCACTGGTTCTCAAGGGTTGTGATGCCCTCTGGCTCTAAAAAATGTATAAGTACTCTAAGGGTACTTTGGGCTTCCTAACTGGAAATGTTTGTTTGGTCACAGGAGACTCTGGGAAGCCACTAAGGAACCTATGACTTTGAAAACCTAGATGTTGATGACTCCCTCTCTGATAAATATGGTCAGACAGTTGGATCCATCTGTTGACCTGTCAGATATTTGGAAGCATGCTGTTGACCTTTGATTTCTCTGTATTTTCTCTGAAGGTAAGGTGCTGACTTTTTCCCCAGAACTAAGTGAAATGATACATGTGCTTGATTAAAGTGATTGTTGAACTCTCAAAAGTTGCCTTTCCTTTTATAAATGCATGTCTAAGAACCTGTGATAGCACGCCAACCCCCTCCTCCTACCCCGTGTATGTTGGGATGTTTACTGTTACAGTAAGTCAGATTTACAAGAATACAAGTCATTCCCCATTCCTCAAGAGTATATGGCCAAAGGATATAAACAAAGTTTTCCAAGGAAGAAACTAAAGCTATCTGTAGTCGTATGAAAAAATGCTCTCTAAATCACTACTGATAGAGAGATACAAATGAAAACAACTCTGAGGTACCACATCACACCTATCAGATTGGCTAACATGACAAAACAGGAAGATGATAAATGTTGGAGAAGATGTGGGAGGGGGTGGAGCCAAGATGGAGGCGTAGAAAGACACACCCACTCTAGCTCTTCCGCCACAGACCACAAAATACCTGTAAAAAATGACTCTAAACAAATTCCAGAGCAGCAGAAGGCACAAAACAAAAGAGTGAAATAGATTTCCAGCCCAAGGTAGCCTGGAAGGCCAACAAGAAAGGTCTATCACATGGGGTGCAGAGCAGAGCACAGCCCAGAGAGCCCAGTGCAGCCTTGGTCACCTGGCACTGGCAGGAACAGGACAGGAACAGGCCTCAGGGGAAGAATCCCCAGCAGCAGCTGCCTCAACCCACAAACACCACAGGCAGCTTCAAAGGTGAGTGAGAAAGTTTTTTTCACCTGGGTGAGAAGGGAGCAGGGTCCTCCCCTAGCCCCGACCTCAGACATCAGTGGCAACTGCAGCCCCTGGGGGAACTGAACCACCGATCTGGGTCTCAGACCTAAGTGGCAGCCTTGGGGTGAGGGAGAATGTTGGCTGTCATGGTGGAGCTGTTGGAGGTTCTGGAAAGGGAATTTTACTTGCAGATCCTGGGCAGAAAAGCTATGGTAGCTCCCAGACCAGAGCACAGGCCAGGAGAGGAGTAAACTTCTCTCCCTTTATTGTGCCACCTTGGAGGAACTGAGAACTTACAGGTCCCCAGAGTATACCTCCTCTCTTGACAAAGGACTCAAAAGTCAAGTAACTGGCTGGGAAAATGCCTAAAAAGGAAAAAAAAATAAGACTATAGCAGGTTACTGTTTTGGTGAACTGATATTTTCTTCCATCCTTTTGTATGAGTAAGAATAATGCTTACCATCAGAGGAAGACCCAAAAGTCAAGGCTTCTGCATCCAAAACCTCCAATATAAATATGCAATGGTCTCAGGCCATGGAAGAGTTCAAAAAGGATTTTGAAAATCAAGTAAGAGAAAAAAAGGAAAAATTGGGAAGAGAAATGAGAGCAATGCAAGAAAATCATGAAAAGGGAGTCAACAGTTTGCTAAAGGAGACCCAAAAAAATACTGAAGAAAATAACACCTTTAAAAAAGGATAACTCAATTGGCAAAAAAGGTCCAAAAAAGTCAATAATGAGAAAAATGCTTTAAAAATCAGAGTTAGCCAAATGGAAAAGGAGGTTCGAAAGTTCACGGAAGAAAATAGTTCTTTAAAAATTAGAATGGAGCAGATGGAAGCTAGTGACTTTATGAGAAACCAAGAAAATATAAAACAAAACCAAAGGAATGAAAAAATAGAAGATAATGTGAAACATCTCATTGGAAAAACAACTGACCTGGAAAACAGATCCAGGAGAGACAATATGAAAATGGAGAAGATGTGGGAGAGTTGGAACAATAACTCATTGTTGGTGGAGCTGTGAGCTGTTCCAACCATCTTGGAGAGCAATTGGAACTATGCCCAAAGGGCTATAAAATATGTATGCCTTTTGACCCAGTAATACTGCTTCTAGAGCTATATCCCAAAGAGATCATAAAAATGGGAAAAGTTCCCACATGTACAAAAATTTTTATAGCAGCTCTTTTTTTGGTGGCCAAGAACTGGAAATTGAGGGGTTGCTCATCAATTGTGGAATGGCTGAGCAAGCTGTGGTATATGAATGTAATGGAATACTACTGTGCTGTAAGAAATGACAAATAGACGGACTTCTGAAAAACCTGGGGAAAAAAAACTGTGAACTGATGCTGAGTGAAATGATCAGAAGAGGAGAATATTATATATAGTAACAGTCATAGTATGCAAGGGCTGTTTCTGATACACATAGACCTTCAGAGAAATGCAAAGACCTGAAACATTTCCAAAGACTCTTGATCCAAAATTCCATTCACATCCATAGAAAGAACTATAGAATCAGAACAGATAATAAAGCAGACTATTTTCTGTTTTGTTTTGGTTTTTCTTCTCTGATTCATTTTAATTCTTTTTCTATGCAACATGACTAATGTGAAAATGTGTTTAATAAGAATGAACGTGTAGAACCCATATAAGATTGCATGTTGTCATGGGAAGGAAGGGGTGAGGGAGAGAGAGAAAAATTTAAAACTTTATAGAAGTGATGGTTGAAAACTGAAAAAAATTAATTATTAAAAAAAAGATTACAGGAGTCTTTTTACTAGCACTAGGGTAGGACTCTCTTGCTTTTCCCATACTTGGATATGGGTTACAGACCTGGGTGGCAGTCCCAGGATGAGGAGGAGCACTAGCACAGCAAAGTTTGGGGCCAGAGTGGAGGTGGGACTCTCCTTACACTTTTAGGACAGAAAAGAGTGCTTGTGGTTGCTCACAGACCACAAAGTAGTAAACACTTCTCCTAAGATACTACCTTGGAAGAACTAAAAAGTTTCAGGTCCCTAGAAATATCTCTGAAAACAGATGCACAAAACCCCCAAAGCTTCAGAACCCTACTTTAAGCAAAGAGTGAAAAGTTAACTAATAGGCTGGGAAAATGAGCAATCAATAGGAAAAAAGTTATTATTGTGACAAGGGAGATCAAAGCACACCCCAGAAGACAAAAAAATCAAAATACAAAGCCTCTAAGAAAAATATGAATTTGTCTTAGGCAATGGGACAGCTCAAAAATGGTTTTGAAAATCAAGTATGAGAAGAAGAGGAAAAATTGGAAAGAAAAATGACAGTGATGCAAGAAACTCATGAAAATGAGTCAACAGCTTGGTAAAGGAGACTCAAAAGAAAACTGAAGAAAATAACACCTTAAAATACAGACTAGGTCAAATGGCAAAAGAGATCCAAAAAGTCAAAGAGGAGAAAAATGCCTTAAAAAGTTGAATTGGTCAAAGGGAAAAGGAGATCCAAAAGCTCATTAATGAAAATAATTCATTAAAAACTAGAATGGAGCAAATAAAAACTAATGACTTTATGAGAAATTAAAAGCAATTAAACAAAACCAAAAGAATGAAAAAATAGAAGACAATATGAAATATATCATTGGAAAAATAACTGAGCTGGAAAATAGATCCAGGAGAGACCATTTAAAAATTATTGCACTACTTGAAAATTATGATAAAAAAAGATCCTATACATTATCTCCCAAGAAATTATCAAAGAAAATTTTCCTGATATTTTAGAAACAGAGGGTAAAACAAAACAGAAAGACTCCACTGATCACCTCCTGAAAGGGATCCCAAAATAAAATCTGTCAGAAATATTACCGCCAAATTCCAGAGTTCTCAGGTCAGGGAGAAAATATTGCAAATAGCAAAGAAACAATTCAAGTATGGTGGAGTTACAATCAGGATAACACAAGGTTTGGCATATTCTACACCAAAGGATATGATATTCTGGAGGGTAAAGGTACTCGGACTACAGTCAAAAATCACCTACCCATCAAAAACTGAGTATAATCCTTCAGGGCAAAAAATGCAAATTTAATGAGATAGAGGACTTTCAAGAATTCTTGATGAAAAGACCATAGGTGAACAGAAAATTTGATTCTGAAATATAAGATTCGTGAGAAGCATAAAAAGGTAAAGAGAAAATGGAAATCATAAGAGACTTAATAATTTTAAATTGTTTACATTCCTGCATATAAAGATCATTATTTGTAACTCATAAGACCTTTTCTCATTATTAGGGTAGTTATAAGGGATAGATAGATAGACAGATAGATTGATAGACAGACAGACAGACAGATAGATAGATAGATAGATAGATAGATGATAGATAGATAGATAGATGGATGGATAGAGAAAGACAGAGAAAGAGAGAGAGAGATGGCACAGGTGTGAGTTGAATATAAAGAGATTATCTAAAAAATAAAATTAAAAGGTGAAAGAGGAATGTGCTGGGAGAAAGGGAAAAAGAGGTAGAATGCCTCTCAGAAAAGAGGCAAGAAAAAGATTTTACAGTGGAGGGTAAGAGAGAGGAAGTGAGAGGGAGTGAGTGAACATTTCTCTCATCAGAACTGGCTCCAGGAAGAATAACATACACATTCAATTGACTAGAAAATGTATCTTACCCTACAGGAAAGCATGTGTGCGTTTGTCCTTTGCTGCCAAAGAAGACCATGCCATCAGAGAAATAATGACATGACTTACATTTGACTTTGGTTTGAGTGAGGGAGGGTTGTGCAGTCACCAGCCTCACTTCTCCTCCAGAGCCAACTGAATCCAGTGACCAGATATTCATCAGGATGACTGGGAATGACCCAGGATGAGGCAATTGGGGTTAAGTGACTTGCCCAAGGTCACACAGCTATTAAGTGTCAAGTGTCTGAGGTGAGATTTGAACTCAGGTCCTCCTGACTCCTGCACTGATGCTCTGTCCACTGCACCACCTAGCTGCCCCCAAAGAAAAGTAAGAGGGGAAGAAGATAAGAACAGGGAGGGAAGGGTCTGATAGAAGGGAGAACAGATTAGAGGAGGGAACAGTCAAAAGAAAAATACTTTTGAAGAGGGGCAGGGTGAAAGGAGAGGAAACACAGTTAGCAATACAGTGAAAAAAATTTTGAAGCAAATTTCTCTGATAATGGTTCATTTCTCAAACATAAGAGAACAGAGTCAAATTTGTAAAAATAAATGCCATTTTCCAACTGATAAATGATCAAGAGATAGGATCAGTAATCAAAAGCTATATATAGCCATGTGATAAAATACTTTAATTCACCACTGACTGGAGAAATGTAAATTAAAAAACATTCTGGGTTAATACCTCATACCTTGTAGATTGGTTAACAAGATAGAAAAAGTAAAAAATAAGCATTGGAGGGGATATGGGAAAAGTGAGACTTAAATGCTCTGTTGGTGGAGTTGTGAACTGATTCAACCATTCTGTATAGCAGTTTGGAACAATGCTCAAAGGGCTATAAAACTATGCATCCTTTGACCAAGCAATACCACTACTAGGTCTGCATCCCCCAAGAGATAAAAAACAAAAAGGAAAAGGCCCTACATGTGCAAAAATTTTTATATAGTGGCTCTTTTTCGGGGTTAAGAATTAGAGGCTAAGGGGAAGTCCATCAATTGGGGAATGATTGAACAAGTTGTGGTATGTGATTATGATGCAATATTCTTGTACTATAAGAAATGGTGATTAGGATGCTCTCAGAACAACCCTGAAAGACTTGCATGGGCTGATGCAAAATAACAGCAATAATGTAAGATGATCAGCTGTGGATGATTTAACTATTCTCAGTAATACAATGATCCAAGACAAGTCTGAAGGACTTGTGATGAAAAATGGTATCCATCTCCAGAGAAAGAACTGATGGTGTCTGAATACAGATGAATCAATGAATGAAAAAAAAAAGAAAAGAAATAAAGAACTGTGAAAGAGGATACTCATAAACTAGAATGAAAATTTAAAAACCAGACATGGAAGACAGAAATTCATTTATACTCCAATATGTGTGAAGCATAACCTCAAAAAACAAAATGAAAGACCACAGAAGGTAATAAGCATTTATATAGGGCCTATAGTGCCTACTATGTGCTAAGCATTGTGTTAAATGCTTTACAAATAATGTCTTACATGATTAAGACATGGGATAAAATAGAGGTACTGTTCCAAATTTCTGACTCTCAACAACATATCATTTCATAATTCCTTTTCTTGTTTAAACATTAAAAAGAAAAGAAAATGGCCAAGGAGTAAAGTTTAGGGGTTGGGAGAGGAAAATTGGAATAAATGTGAGATTGATAGGGATCTAGCAACAAATATAATTGATAAATGCCCAAATACCTCCATAATGGGAGACCCGGCACAATTAGTGCCACGTAAATCACTTCTAAGCCCTACAATAAATCAATTAGCTGACAAACACTTATTAACTGCCTACTCCATGCCTGTCATTTTGTTAGGCACTGGGGATACAGAGACAAAAAAGAAAACAACACTTGTCCTTACGGAGTTGAGATCCTTAAAATCCTCCACGATCTGGTCACTGTATTTATCTAAACATATTTCTCATTAATTCTGAATACACCTTTGCTCCTATCAGTTTACCACATGTTCAAAACCAAACTCTTATTTCCTCCCCAAATTCTTTCTTCTCCCAAAGTTTCCTACTTTTGTCAAAAGCATCACCACTTTTCCAATCTTCTAGTTCATAACCTTGACATCATCTTGGACTCCCCAGTCTTCCCCACCCCACATATCCAATCCAGTGACAGATCCAAATTCACTGACAATTCACTATCAATTCTACCTTTACAGCATCTTTCCCCTCTGACTCCTTTCCTTCACTAACACAGTGACCACTTCGGTTTAGGCTGTCACCATCTCTCCCCTGGGTTACTGAGGGAGCTTTTTATTTGATCTCCTTGCCTCACTCAAATCTCTCTCCATTCTAGTTTGTACTACATTCCACTGAAAAAGTAATTTTCCTTTAATGCAGCTCAGACCATGAGAATTCCCTACACAATCAATTCTCGTGGATCTCCATGGCATGTAGAATAAGATACACACTTTTCAGTTCAGCTGTTAAAGCCCATCCCAGTCTGGCCACAACCTATCTTTCCAGCTTGAGTGGAAATACTTTCCCTCCCATATTTTAGATCTAGCCAAACTAATCTTCACTCTGTTCCTCACACGTGAGAGGCCTTAGAACTAGCTGCCTCCTTTGAATGAAATGTCCTCCCTCTTTACCTGTCTTTTCTTTAAGATGGAGTACATGAATCATCTTTTATATGAAACTTTTCTTAATTCCCTTAATTGCTAGTACCTTCCCTCTCAAACTACCTCTTATAGAACTACTTTTTATATATTTACATTTATGTACTTGATATTTATGCTGTATATATGTATATGAGCATGTGCATGTATGTGTACTTGTCTGTCTCTTATAAGTTCCTTCTGAGTAGTAATTTATATTTTTACTCTGATCTAACAGCAGTTCTGGCAAATAGTAGGAACTCAACTTGATGACTTATCAGTTCAGTCTTCTTGCCATCTCCCAAACACAGACTGTTTATTCATTCCTACATGCCTTTGATTATTTTGTTTCTTGTGGCCTAGAGTATTATTTGAAAAAAGAAATCAATAAAGATTTACTATGCATCAAGTATTGTGGTAGGTACTAGAGGTACAAAAAAAAAAAAAAAAACATCACACATTTGAAAGGAAAATCTGAAGGGAAACACCATGTACGTGGATAAGTACAAATACACAGAAGTTAATTTCAATTTCTTGAGAAGAGTTCTAGCAACTGAAGAAATAACCTCCACTTGAGTTGAACCTTGAAATTAGCTTGGATTCTAAAAGAAGGAAGGGAAGCGGGAGGGGTACACTCTGAAAAAAGGGGAATGGCCATAGCAAAGGTGTAGGGAGATACAAGGCCACACATGGAAAGAACTGAAAGTGGGTCAATTTGGGTGTATATGAAGAGAAAAAACAGAAACTAAGCCAGAAAGGTAGAAGGGAGCTAGATTGTGAAAGTCATCTTTCTGTATTTTCTGTACTGCTTCCCCAAATTCTCCCCATTCTTGTGAGACTAAGCAAGAGTCATGCCTCCCCCATGGAGCCTTCCTAAGCCACTCCAGCTCACATTACTGGCCCATCCTCTGAACTCCTTAGAGCCCTTAATATTTTAAGTACTTACTTGTGAGATACACATTTTGTCCCTTAATCATATGCTATCTGATGTTATTGTTCCTTCATGTGGGAAGGTTTCTTCCCCAACTATGTTAAAATCTTAGTATGTTAGACTTCTTGACATCTTTCTCAACTCCTCACATAGTGCTTTGCTAATAATCCAGTCCAACAAAACTTTCTAAAGCTCATCATATGTTGTAAGTACTGTGCTAGGCACTGGGGATAAAATGACGAAAAAAAGAACTGTGCTATCAAGTTTACACGTAATAAAAACTGAATTCAAGAACGATCGAGTGGTTTCTACCCCAGTAAAACACTGATGGGATAAATGGACAATGAAAGCTTATTATCAGTCTGATAAAAACCTCACACTTTCAGTTATGACTGCACCTTTACAAAAATGCTAGAAATTTTGCAGTGAGAAACTTTACCATAGTTTTGTGGTGGGGGTGACCATGCTGAAGAAAAGGCAGGAAAACTGAGAATTTAGTTTCAGATTATTTTATGTTTTTGTAGTAAACAGATCATTGATATCATGTTTTAGAAAGCGTTATTAAGAATGTATTATTACATTGAATGTATCATAATTTGATTTTCCCAACCTCAAACTTGACAAAACAGGAGGTGAGGCTAAGTTGGAACAGACGAGCATGCTCTATTATACATAGTGTAAGGCAATATGGTGCTCAGATTCTCACAGGGTTGCTATGAAAGAACTCCAGTAGCCAGGAGAAAGCTATAGTCTTGAAAATGTAAACTCAAACCATTTCTTTTCTCAGTGTAAAAGGATGTCAGGCAGCAACTTGGGTGTAGCTTCAGGAATACAGGACAAAGTCTCCAGCTCTACTCATTGAAATAAGTAGACAAAATCAATTGACAAAGAAACAGATTGAACTTGAAATAACTCTGTGTGCAGTGTTGCTGTTCATCCTTTTTTCTCTAAGAGGACCAATGACATCACAAGCGTGACATCTTGACTTACAAGTGTCTTGGATTGGAGGCAGAGTTGTGCAAAGTGACATGATGTCACTTTTAAGTGACAAGACAAAGGTTAAGATGACTGGGGATGGTCAAGGATGCAGACAACTTTAGCTTTTCTAAATTAAGGTCTTACCCAGGTCTCAGTTTGTCTGAGACCATGCCCATTCAATGACTAAGGCGAGGTAAAAACTGAGACAAGATTGCCCCATTTATCATCTGGAAGACACCAGTTTGAGATGGGGAAGACCTTCAAAGTTTCTGCCAGAAAGAGAATATAATTGCTGTTTACACAGTCATTCTAAGCCATCAAAATCTAAACAAAGACCACGGAGGGTTGGTATGGGGCCAAGATTGGCCATTCAATGAACATCAGTATGATTTGGGTTTAAGGGCTTAATCAAGCAGCTCCACTTAAAACACAATGGACTTTTTAAGGTCTATTTTTCAGAGCTATATTTAAAAAAAAAAAAAGAAAACTGTACAGGACAAAAATAAATTGTCCCAGGTTTAAAAAAAAAAAAAGTAAAATAAAAAGGAGATAAACTACTACTACTACTAATAATAATAATAACAGCTCATTATTACAGCACCAATTTCCAAATACTGTTTGAATTGGCAAGTTGGGTCCCTAGCAGGCAGTTATTACTATTCTCAGATAACACAGGAAAAGCAGCTAATACAAAACCTTTTCCTAAGAGCCTGGTTGACCCTTTCACACAAATACACACAGCATCCATGGGAGGAGTAAACTTAAACTTAGGCCACAATAACAGTGACACACACATGTAAGGAACAAGGTATTTCTTGAAGTGCACGGTAAGTGTGACTGTGAATCTGGAAAAAAAAAAAAGAATTAAACTAGTCCTGAGGCTGTGGGTTGTCTAATGAAAAAGAAAACAGAAACAGCTGGTGGCAGGAGCAGCTCTTCTGGGAAGCGGTAAGCAGCTTCTCTGGAGGCAGAGAGGTATTCTAGTTAGTAAACAATCCCAGAAATATGAGTTGTCTGGGCTGTAAGTATTCCCTCTCAGGGGTAAAAATGGGGGGAAATGAAGGTAATAAGCATTTAGAAAGGGCCTCCTATATGCTAGGTACTATGCTGAGTGCTTTATTATTTCATTTGATATTCATAACAACCCTGTAGTTAAGTGATTTGTCCAGGGTTACACAGCTAGTGTCTGAGGTTGGATTGGAACTCAGATCTTTCTGACTCCAAGCCCAGGTTTCTATCTACCTCCCCAGCAAGTATGTGCGTGGAATCTGTAGTCTGGGCAAGGGAGTATAGTGTTGGTGTATGAAAGGTTTTTTTAAATTGATATTTACCTTGTTATTTTGTTTAATTCAACACCTTTGCTTTGAATTAATGTATCTTCTGCTTTGGTCGGATAAAATGAAAATAGAGAGTTGAGGTGAACTGTGCTTTTAAATTGTGATTTTGAACTGTGGTTTTAAACAGATGCTAATAAAATCAGTACCTTGCAATTAGGTACAGCTTTCAAAAGGCTAATTGAGTGGAGTTTGGATTCTATCAAGAATTTAAGTTAGGTTCAAGGTGAAGAACTTGCATGAGAGTGGTGGCAAAAGCAGAGATATATTTAAAGCAGAAGATATGATTGATGAGGGAGTAAGAGTTGTTCCAAAAGAAACTGGTGAAGAGACTAATTTTGTTGTGGCTTATTTCCTTTTTATCTACTCTCTCCCTCTCCACCTCCCCTATCAATTCTAGAAATATTCTATTCCCCGTGTTGACTTCAGGCAATAAATACCCAACAGAGGTTATGCTTTCTTATTGTCTTAGCTCTTTTGCCTAGCAACTGCTATAATTGATAAACAGTTCCTCAGTGAGTTAAAAGTGATAGACCTGAAAACTACCTACCCTGCTTTTCCTTTGAGTTTGAATAAAACCCTTGCATATTTCAGGTCCGTCTTCCTTAGTTTTCTAGAATCATGCTTTCACCAGAGCTCATTTTTTCTTTCTTTTCCTATCTTCTTGAAGGAAGGCTAAAATTCTATCAGGATACTGCTGATTTAATTAGAATCGCATCCTCAACAGTCACAATAGAAATAAATAAATAAATCCATTTGGGATTCAGACAGTAAGACTGTTACACTGCATACCACAGCGCCACCTGCTGAAAAACTATGAAACTTTATATACTGATCAAGAAAATCAAAAAGATGCCTTGGCAGTGAGATACTTATTCAAAATGAATATATAACCTGAAAAAAACAGGCACAGAACCAGAAAAGCAGGAACTAGAGATTTTACTAATAAAATATTTTCTAATTATTACCCAAAAAATCTTATCCTAAAACTAAGCATCTGGATCTATGCATACATGCTCATGTGTATTCTTCAAACATGCCCCTCATTTGTCCAATTCTGCAAGCACAAAACCTGCCACATTTCAATAGGTCACGGAAACAACTTCTCACCAGGGTAGGGATATTTCTACTTAACTAGGGTGGGGTGGGATTTATACTTAACGGTAAAGGATGGAATAAAAAGACCAAATTGACAAAACAATGGAAAGAACTTATTTGTGCTGGTGCTGAGGTTCAGCAACAAAGCATTCTTAACACACATATGACTACATCCAGACTGTGGGGAGAAAGTGGTCTTGGGAGAAGAGAGAAAAGAAAAGAATCTCTATAATTGGATTATACATATATATTCATATAGGTACACATGCAACATGTATATAAATGGTATGCATGCATTATAGAGGATGGGTTTCCAATATTTCCTTTGCTTAAAAATGGTGACAATGTGGACATTCTTTATAGTTCATTGCATATACCAGCTATATATGAAAAATCGACAATATATAATAAATTTTAAGTGGAATGATATATAAAAATCAATTCAAAAATAAAATTTAACACAATCAATTTGCTTAGCTTGACAATAAACATTCTTAGCATATGATCTACTATTGTATTGCTTGCCTATAGGCACAGCACATACTTACATTGGTAAATGTGCGTGTTATGTGTGTATTGTGTATTTAACATATATGTCAGAGGCAATGTATATTTAAAGTATGTGACTTTAATCAACCTCAAGCTTTAATAAGCACCTCTTATGTGCTGAACATTGTGGTAGGTTTTAGGACTACAAAGACAAAATGAAAACAGTGAACTCGAGAAATTTAGAGTATAGCTAGGAAAAACAATTTGAACATATATATGCTATATACAAAAGGGATACAAGGCGATTTGGGAGAGGAAGCACTGGTTGCTGGGAAGAATTAGGAAAAGTTCTTGTGCAGAAGTGATGTTTGAGCTGAGTCTATAGGAGACAGGAGAAGGAGGGCTCTGTATGAAAAACAAGACCAATGTTACTAGATCCTATTGTGAATTAGGGTAATAATATGGAAAAAGGTTGGACAGTCTTTAAATAAATATAAGTAGACATATGGCAACAACAACTAACATTTGGCTAATTAATGGCTAACATTTATATACTCTTACAATGTGCCAGACACAGTGCTAACTAAGCACTTTAAGACTACTGATTCTCAAAACCACCCTGGGAGGTACATGCTATTATTATGTGCATTTTACAGAAGAGGAAACTGAGGAAAATAGAGGTGATATGATTTGCTCAGGGTCACTCAGCTAGTAAGGGTTTTAAGGCTGAATTCAAATTCAGGTCTTCCTGACTTCAGGCCTGAGGCTTTATACACCATGCTATCTGGCTGCATAAACTTAACCATACCATTTCTTAGAGTGTTTTATTGTCAAGCTAAGCAAGTTCTATTGATGAGAAATTCTTTTGAATTTTCATATCCTCACTTAATTTTTATCTCTGAAATGTGTTAAGCAAAACTGATATTTAGTCAGATATATGTGTAGGCATACAGGCATGTATATTCGCATTTGGTACAGCTCCAAGATTATATCAGTGTTGGAAATGCCCATTGTGTAAATTCCCTCCACCAATGCATTTCAGAAACAGAGTTTGAGACTTTCCTAAAGCTATGACTTGCCTATGGTTGCAAACTACTAATGCAGTATGTGTCAGAAGTGCCCTCGACTTTATCATTTCAAGA
This sequence comes from Bettongia penicillata ogilbyi, assembly GCA_023548195.1. NCBI lineage: Eukaryota > Metazoa > Chordata > Mammalia > Diprotodontia > Potoroidae > Bettongia > Bettongia penicillata. The sequence goes on from JAJHZJ010000366.1 coordinate 1,865,508, forward strand.
CTGGCTCCTCTGAATTCAAATACATTCACAAAGATTCAGAACCTCACAGAGACAGATGACAGGATAATCAGTGAATTAGTTAAGTGGGATTGGATAATGAATACTGGTATCCATTTTTAGGAAAATGTAGTTTAAATATTATACATAGGAAAGTGAAAACTTCTAACTGATTCATTGTAGAACAGTTATTTACCTATAAAACTGTGACAAAGATGCTTCATATTGAGTTTTGTTTTGCCCCCTCCACATCTCCTAAGAAAAACAAAACTTCTTGCAAATATATAGCCATGCAAAACAAACATGTATTAGTCATATATTAGCAAAATTTAAAAAAAGGTAAGAAAAAGAAAGTAAGGGAAACATATATCGGCACTGAATCCATGAGTTCTCTATCTCCATGGAGGTAGAAAGCATGTTTCATCACGAGACCTTCAGAGTTGCGGTGAACTGTCGTATTGTTCAGTTACCCATTCTTTCAAAGTTGATTATCTACCATATTACTGTTACAGGGCAGACTGTTCTACTGCTTGTGCTCACTTTTCTTTACTTCATTTTATACAGGTCTTCCCAGGTTTTTCTAAAACCATCCCTTTCATCATTTGTTATAGCACAATAATAATCCATCAGATTAATATATCACAACTTGTTCTTACATTCCCCAATTGATGGGTATTCTCTCAATTTCCAATTCTTTGCTGTTAAAAAAAGAACTGCTATAAATATATTTGTACATAAAAGCCCTTTACTCATGTTCTTAAAAAGTCAGCAATGTGCCTTTTCCTTCCTTTCATGTTTAAATAAGAATATTGGCTAATGTAAATCTTTGAATGTATTTGAAATTTTAAGAAAATGTATTTCTTTTTAGGGGCAACTATGTGGCACAGTGGATGGACTACTGGGCCCGGAGTCAGGAAGACTCGTCTTCTCTAATTCAAATCTAGCTGCAGACATTTACTAGCTGTGTGATCATGGGCAAGTCATATCACCCTATCTGTCTCAGTTTCCTCATTCACAGAGTGAGCTAGAGAAGGAAATGGCAAATCATTCCACTGTCTTTGCCAGGAAAACTCCATGGAGCCATGAAGAGTGAGACACAAATGAAACTACTGAACAACAACAAATTTATTTATAGATAAGGAGCTGTACTAAAAGACACACTCTTGTTTCAATTTAATTTTATTTCCTCTACAAACAGTTGGTCATCAGTCAAATTCAAAATAGAGGGTGGAGAGGGAAGCGCCTTTAATTCATTCAGTAAGGCACTAATTGACTGCGAAGTTAATTATCTTGCCCCTCTCCCTGTCCCTCAGAAAAAAGTTCCCTTTGAATCAAATTCTTGCATGCATAGCTCAGTTGTCAAGATTATATCTGAATGGCACAAGAATTGCCTCCCTAAACACTCCTCAAAACCTCTGATTAGATATTTGTACCACTATGGGTCATACAAGATGTGTTTTATGGAATTGTGGGGCAGATCAGAAGTACCAGGTTAGCATTCCTTCTGTCCTTTGGAGTACAGTTATGAAACAACGAATGGCTTTTGATTCTGCTGCCCTACACTTTGATCCGGAAGCTTAATCTGGAAGCAACCCGTTAATCTTTCATAACTGCAGTATATTACTAAACTGGGCCTTTAAGCTTCCCCCAGACCACAAGCTTAGCCTGGTCTGATCCCTACTGTTATAAGTGAGAATCTTATCGTAGCCTAATTTTTTTCCCTTTTTAAAATTTTGTTTTTATAGTTTTGCTTAAGAATTTGTTGCAGTAACACTATAAAAGGATTTAATTGTGATACTGACTTTTAAAATGAATTTTAACATTTATTTTTAATAGTTTGAATTGGGAGTTGAATTAAGCCCAATAATGACTAATTTTGAGAATTCGATATCAAATGTTATGAATGCTATGGTGGGTTTTTTTGCCGTATGTTGGGATTTTTGCTTCAAGTTTTGGAACTGATTTAATTCTCACATTTTACCTGGGATGATCCCTATTAATACTTATGCATTTATAAATATTAAACTTTACTGCTTAATAGTACCAAGGAGAACATCATGTTTTATGAGTGCCTTTATTATTTCAGGTTTTCTTAGCATATATCTGGGTCATAACTTTAACGCTTGTTATTGTTTTGATGACTCTGAACTACAGTGGATTTCATTAAACTGTTTAGCTCACTGGTGTGTGCTGTCTTTTGGTGATTAGTAAATATTGGCATTATGGAACAACATTATGAAACTCCAATAGTGTGAATGGGGAGATATTATCACCTTGCTAATATTGACGTACCTAAGAATTTCATGACACTTGGAGCAGAAGCTATATATAAGTATTAGGATGTTAATGAAAGTTTTGAGGAGAGTGTATGAGAGTTGAGTCATAGCAGGTTAGGAATGGCCTCTATGGATGTGCTATGTAAATTATGAGTCATAGGAGTATTGCAAATTGACAGAAAAAATTTAGACAGGGAACAGTTACTGGATATTGATTTGAGATAGCCCCCTATCCCACAATATGAGGTAGGGTTGGTCTTTAATACAATGATGACTCTGATGAGCAAAAGGGGCAATCCATTCAAGAGATTAAGGAAATAACTTTGCTTGAAGTAACAGACATATCATATGTGAGTAATGCATTCTATTAGTCAAAGATGGAATACTCTACTTTTGTCTAGAGGTCCAAGATGGGATATCTTCCTTGAATCTGATGGCAATGACATATTAGGGGAATAACCCCAATGACAGATCCCTTAAGTTATTGGAAGATAGAGAATTGGTAGCTAATAAAGGGGGTCAAAGGGACATGTTCCCCTAAGTTACACTTGAACGTGACAAATAGGAGAGGTCCCCTGGATTAGATGGAAAACTTTGCCTTTTGCCATGACCCAATTTCATTAGACCAACATACAAACTTTCTCAGAAGACAATATATCCCATCTCTCCCCTCTTCCCTTAGGAAACAAACATGGGAAATATATATTACATGAATGTCAATAGTTCTGTGGTTAGGGTCTCTGACATGGGGATGAGAGATTAGTGGATAGCTTCAGTGGAAAAGCTTTCATACTAATAGCCAGGAATCCATATATGACATTATGAGATGGAAGATCTGCTTATAAAAACTTCAAAAACTTTTTAGAGATGGGTCAAACATAAGCTACATTTGTTGTAACTATACACTGGCAGTGAGATGAGAAGTCATTTCACTTTAGGTTCTGTGTGGATGCTCAATTACAGAGACAGTAGAACTAGTGGCAATAAAGCCAGGGATGGAAAATAAGGTCTAGTTGAAATGAGTGTGTATGGATCTAAAATACAACACATTTGTAAAAGTACAGGTGGGTAATTAGGACTTAAAAAGGGAACCCATCTAATTCTGAAGAACTGCTGGACATAGTGAATGACATGGCAACTAGGCCCAGGGAGATCCCATTGGGAAACTTCAATAGGCAACTGGTTCAGAAACTTATGCTAAACTATGGGTTAAAGATACAAGGTACAATATTTAGTCTAGGGATTCAGAAAATAACAGAAGCTCACAAGAAACTTCAATAGGAGAGAACCAGAAACAGCAATGATCTCCTTGGAAAAATACCTAGAATAGAGAGGCCACCTTGACTTCTGTTATAATTGTGGAGGAAATGGCCACACTCAGGCTAAATGCACTAGAGAATAGAATAGAACCTTAGTACTAAAAAGGCTGAGGGTTATGGGACCATTTGGGGAAAAGGAAGTGGAGCCATTAGGTCTTCCACAAACATTTACAACTGCTGCTTTAGTGATTCTTTTCTGAAAATTTGAAAACTATTTCCATTTCTCTAGTCGTGTGATATCTGCCTGCTTGTCTTTCCATGATTACGGATAGTGACTCAACAATCACACCTGCCACTTCTTTGTGTATCCTGGGATGCAGCTTGCCCAGATCAGGTCATGCCATTATTCTCTTAATATAATCCAACTTATCTTAATTATCTACTCCCCCTTAGTCACTTTTGCTCTGTTCTTTCCAGTCCAAAGATTATTCTTTGACAGAGAAAGCGAAAACAAAGTAAGAGTTAAGGGGTTCTGACTTTTCTCTATAATCCATTTTATCATCAGTTTGCTCTGAGCAGTGTGTGATCTTTCCTGTGATCCTCTTGTCCTACTTCTTGACAGCATTCAGTTATTCTAACCTTTAGCACTCCTGACATTATTTTCAGAGGGCAATGCCAACAATGCTATGCTTTTGTATTTATCCTTTATTGTTGTTTTCATTTTCTCTTCATTTTTAAAAAAAATCTAAGTTGGTCAATAAGTTCCATGGGCATCTACCTTAGTTTCCTTTTTAGTCTCTCTTTTTCTTCTAAGCAGAACCATTCCTTCCTATCTTCTAACTTTCCTATCTTCTGAATAGCCCTATATCTTCTGAATCTCATTCTTGAGAGCATCCCATCCATCTTAGTTTCATTTTCCCCACTGACTTTTACAAAGGGACTTTTAGTTTCTTTTCTCTGATCACTTTGAAATTTTCTCTCCCCAAAGTCTAGAGTGCAGGTCAGAATATTTCTGAATTTCCTCTCCTCTATTCCATTGCTTCATTTGGTTGGTGAAAATCAACTTTGAATAGCAGTTCCTCTTGTTTGGTCCTTGACCATTTGAAGAATGAAATTATTATTAAGTCAATACACTAAATTACTGGCTGTTTTGGCAGAGTTAGCTGCAGCAGATGTCAAGATAACCGAAGGCCCTTGCCACTACTGCATCATTTTTCCCTGTCAGGCTCTTGATCTATTTCTAAAACTCACTTATTTTCCACTAGTCCTTGAAGGTAATATACTTCCACTGCGATATTTCCCTAGGAGACATGGATGGGCAACTGTTGTTTTTAAGTTTAGAAACAGCCAGTAGCAAGTAGGACTACACTTCTGAAATAAAGATTTAAACCATTTCATTTTTCCACAGATCATCTGGAATTTCTGGTGTGTCCTTTGTTGGAATATTTTAGAAATTGAGTTTTTAAAAAGACCACACTCAATAGGGAACCTAGAAATAAATAAGTCAACATGTTCCTGGCAACATGAATGGTACCAATTAAATAGTCATCTGGTTTATGAGATGACAAGGCTGACTTTGGCCTTGTGATTGAGAGTTTTATTAAAAAAAATCACAAGGTAGCTCACTAGTATTTGGAATATACTGCAACATACATAAGATATTTGCAAGGTGAAAATAATAAAGTATATTTATCATAAATTGAAATTTATTTTCTATAACTCCAATAGCATTTATCTGCCAGGCTGCTCATATGCCTAACGTTCCAGCTATTTTATACTACCTGAGCTCTTTTCTGTAGAAGTCCCTCTAAAAAACTTTCTCTTTAGTTCAAATTCTAAAGGCCATTAATCACCTTGACCAAGCCATATATGTAGTATTCATCTTCAGCTCAACTAAGTTGGCATTTTTAAGCACCAAATCAACCAGTTTGGTTCTGATTGATAGTTCTGTTATACAATTTTTAGTTATTGACGTTTTAACTTTTTTGAGGTAACAAAAATGTAATAAATAAAGAAGTATAATAGAGTACTTAAAAGACTATATACATATACAATGTTGGGGATTACCTGTATGACCTCTAAGGTCCTTTTTCAAACTGAAGAATTTTTGTTAGACAAAATGCTAAAACTGTAAGGAACTGTAGGGATGTTATAGTTTTCTCTACATTCATAGGCTATTGCCCTACTTCACTTTCATAATCTCTCACCCAGACTATTGCCACAGCCTCGTAATAGTCTCCTTACCTCAAACATTTCCTTTTTCCACAATTCTCCACACAGATGCCAAGATGACATTTTTAAAGTAGAGTTCTGACCATGTCACTTCTCTTTTCCAGAAATGGAGTGGTTCCCTATTGGCTCAAGGATAAAGTACAAACTCCTTTGTTTGGCATTTAAAGTCCTTTACAGTCTGGCTTCTATTTACCTTCCCAGACTTGCTGTATATTCCTCTCCTCACACACTCTATTCCAGTTAAACTGGTCTACTTGATGTTCTCGGTACATGACAGTCTGAACTTGTCACTTTGTGCTTTTTGCGCATGAGGTTGGTGCCACTGTGTCTGGAAAGAACTTCCTTTTTAACTGTATCTCATGGAATCTGTAGCATGCCACAAAGTTTAGTTCATATGCTATCTTCTATCTGAGGCTTGCCCTATCCCCCAAATGCTAGCGGCCTTCCCACCACAGAAATTACTTCATATGATGTAGTATTTGCTTATCTGTGCACATCTTATTTCTTCCAGGAGAACAAGGTTTTGTTTGTCTGTTTGTTTGTTTTTAAGACAAGGACTGCTTAATTTCCGTCTTTGAAGCCCCAGTGCCCCATACGATGCTTGAATAAACATTTGTTGACTGACTGGCTGACTTAGTCCAGCTCCTTGTTTTACCCATGAGGCCCCAAAAGGTGATTTGTACCCAGTCATCCAGCAGTTATACAGACAAAATGAAAAACAGCCCCTGAACTCAAGGATCAGCACTAACAGTCTGACAGCTACACAGAAATATTCTAGCTTTGACTCTGGCAGAAGATTGAAGAAGAAGGGGGGGATTCCCAATCATTTGGGAATTTTACGGTGGGTCTTCCTTTGCCCTGCTCCAAACCAATTATAATCTCCAAAGGGTAAAAGATGGAGAGGGATGACAGGAAGACTAATTTGCTCATCTGGAAAACTTCTGAGACTTTCAGACTAGTCCAGGCCCCCAACCATGATTTTCTGAAGTGGATTTCCTTAGTCCTATCTTTTAACCGTGACATAGCATTTGGATTTTCCAAAGTCATACCAATATCGGAGTAAGCCTTTTATGCCTAGCAGGTAGCCCCGAGGGTACAGTGTCTCTCTTAAGGACATCCTTAGCCAATATAGAGACATGTTCTGGGCAATGTTTAAAAATGCGAGCAGTTTATCACTGTTAATTGGTGCAGGGGTGAATTTTATGATGAAAAATTCTAAGTTAATACATTAATCTATTTCCATCCTTCTATGAAATAAAATTTTCAATTAATCATCAGAAAATAGCAAAAATGTTTGAAACAGAATGAAATAACTGATGAATGTAAAATGTGGCACGGAAAAAGGGTACAATGAGAATTGGCTCACTTATTGAGGCAAATGAACTATTAGAAGTTTAGCAAAACTAAGTAAACAGAATAAACAATTTATTCTAGCTACTATTTCAGGGTTTTAGGGGTTTTTTAAGAGAAGAATAAAAGGAACAATTCTGCATAGCTTCAGAAAAATAGTATAGCAGTGGTGGCTCAGTGGATAAAATGTTGGACTTGTAGGCAAGAAGACCCAAGTCCAAATATGGCCTCAGAAACTTATTGGCTAGATGATGCTGGAGAAGTCACTTATATACGTTCTGTCTGCTTCAGTTTCCTCAACTCTAAAACGGGGATAATAATAGCACCTGACTCCCAGGGTTCTTGTAATAATAAAATGAAGTAATATATGTAAAGTGCTTTGTAAACTTTAAAGTCATATATATGTGCTAATTATTATTATTTTTAGGATACCAGAATTAAAGAACAAGTCCTTAGGACTATCACAATGTTTTACATATAGAAGCAGCTGAATGAATTTTGTTTAATAAGAGTTAATATTTATATAGCACTTTAAAGTTTGTAAAGTGTTTTACATGTGTCATTTGATTTGCTCCTCAAAACAAACCTGTGGGATAGGTATTATTTTGATTTCTATTTGCCAGGTGAGGAAACTGAGGCTAAGAGGTTATTATTTACCCAATGCCACTCAGCTGTTAAGGGTCTGATGCAGGATTTGAGCCCTGGACATCCAACATTCAAGAACAACACTCTACTTTGCAACTTAGCAGTATTTATTTTTCTATTAAATTGAATTAAAAAACCTCTAATATCTCTCCTTATCACATCAGATTCAAACTCCTATGCCAAGACCTACACAAAATAGCCCCATCCACTTCACCAATTCGGCCTTATGTCAATCTGCTTTTCAGCATGAACCTCTGATAGTTAACTTGTATCCTCAATGCTCCTTGGATGTCCCATGCTAATTCTCAGTAACTTTTCTCACTCCACTCCTCTTTAAATACTCTTTGTTCATTCGGCCTATCCAAATCTCACCTTTTCCATGAAAATCATTTTAACTGCTCCATACCTCCCTTCTTCAACTCTCAGTATACTTATTTTCAGCATCACACAATTTATGTATCTAGATAGTACAACAGATGCCACTATGGTGGCTGGACGGAGAGTTCGGAAGACAGGAATTAAAATCCTTCCCCAGACACTCCTTTACAGATTCCCATCCCAGATGTATTTCTGATCTTCTAGAGTTCAAAATCATGTTCCCACCACTGTGTTACCCTGGAACTTCCCTCAATGCTTAGGATCTGCTTACTCTGAAGTATCATAACACTTTGTAGCTTGCTCACCATAAAATCCACCTCTCCAAGGCCTACCCTCTTCTCCCGCTGAGGAATTCCTACTAGAGCTTCCATTTTGTGAAGAGGCCCAGATTGTCCTGGCTCCGTTCCATTCTTGGCCCAGTTCCTAACCTTCTAGACTTCACAATCAAGCCATGTGTCGGGTACCTTCATCCTTACCTCTCCCCCCTCATTTTTCAGCTCCCTTTTGTTTATTATCTTTCCTGGTTAGAACGTATATATTCTATATACTACAAAGGGAATACTTAGATTATTTTTCTTTTTGCTTGTATTTTTCCATCCCTTAGCTCAGTACCTGCCACACAGTAAAAACACTCAATAAGTCTGTCCTTCTTTCCTTCCATTCTTCCTTTCTGCTTTAGTTTCATTATCTGAAAAAATGGAGATTATAATAGCATCTACTTCACAGGGCTGTTGTAAAGATCAAATGAGTTAACATATGAAGCAATCTGAAAACCTTGAAGTAATATATAAATGCAAGTTATTATTATTACAGCAATTACTTGTTTGCTTATTACCTTATACATATTTGTTTTGTCTCCTCAGGTAAGCCTTATCTAATGGACACAGACACTGTATCTTATTCTTTTGTATCATCATAGCCCCTAGTATAGTATTATACACATAAAAGTTATCCTGATATTTATTGGTTGGTTTACACTAAAATCTGTCGTGCAAGATTGTGTTGGAGGCGATACCAGATAAGGCTTACATATGGTCACAGTTGTCTTTTTTTAAATCAACAGCACAGAGCACAAAATTTTCAAATTATTTGACTTTCTAGTCAACCTAGTCTTTAGTGAATGATAAGAAAGAAAACTTATCTGATGGGATCGTTGCAGAATTTGATATGATAAGGAAAGCATGACACCAACATGACATCATTCCAGATTAAACTGGAGTTCTATAGATATTCTTAACTTTCCACAGTCTTTCTTAATTTTTTTTCTTTTTTTTGGTCACATCAATCTTCTTGAACAGTTCTATCCAGAATGTAACAGTAATTCCTAAACTGTATTTCCACTACTGAAATTAGTCATCTAGCAGCATTAGAATAACATTCGCAGTAATATGTCTCTGCTGGATGGGATAGGATGATAGCAGGAAACTGAAGCAATTTCCAGCACTGAAACTGGGCAACCGAAAAGAGAATATATAGATTTAAAAAAAAAAATACTTGAATGATACATTGAAGCACAGCCTCATTATTCCAGCTGAGAAATAATATGGACCTGCTTAGGGTGTGTTATGAATTGAGAGAAGGAGATGGATATGAAAGTTGACAGGACTGACTAATGATTGTTTATAAGGGCTGCATAATAATGATGGGTTGAAAATAACAAGGAGATTGTTGACCTGGGAAACAGGAGAACAGTGGAACCCTCAATCAATGTAGAGAAAGTCAGAAGGATGAGTTGTAAGGGAAAAGTAATGTGTTCTGTTTGGGTCATGTTGATTGACTTGCCTATGGGACATCCAGTTGAAGATGTGTGGTCCTATGGAAAAAAAGGTCTAGATTTGAAGACAGAGTATATGGGTTCAACTCATATCTCTGCCACGTACTACTTGTGTGACTTAAGCTCCCCAGCTTAAAATTTGGAAGCTCGATTAGATGACTTCCAAAGTCCTCCTTATTCTAAATTCATGATCCTAAAGCAATCTTTCAGGAAAATTTGTATTCCTTTTTCATGGAATTTAAAAAAAATGTGTTTGAACGCTGGTGTCATAGATGAATTCTGCAGCATTCTAGTCATTAGTGAGAATTTAAGTTTGCTTTTGATTACATCTAAACTCAGAAATCAGTAATTAATAACAATATTTAGGAATTAGAAGGGATCTTAGTGACTACCTAATTCAACCTATCCATAAAAAAAAATCTGTAACATATCCATGAAGTCACTTATAGAGATCCTAATTACTGAGCAGTTTTCCCTTACACTGAACCTGTCATTATATTCCCCATATACTTTAAGAAGTTTTTTTTCTTATAAGTCCATAAATTTATCAGAGTACAAATATTTTCCCTGAATAATGACAGTTCTGATTCCTGTGTGGTTAATGACAGAGCAATATTACATCATGCTTTCCTACAGATGAGAAACACAAAATGGTTACAGAATGAGTAACATGACATGTGAATAGGGAAATTCTATTCAAGATTAGCCTAAAGTACATAAGCTTACCGTTAGCATATCATCACATTTCATATCTGGTGTATCTCCATCTTCACTTTTATTGTAGAACTTTCGGAAAAAATTGAATGCCACAACTGTGTATAGGTAAACGACAACAGCCAGTAATCCTACAGTCAGTACAAGCTATAAAACAATGAAAATACATTGAACACAGGTGAAAATCATCAGTCAGTTGCCAAGCTTATTTAACATGCATATTGTAGGAAGTAACAGTAGGGAACACACAACTGGATTTATGTCCAAGAAGTAAATGGAATTAATAATCCTCACCTCTTGCTCTTACACCCTGCGTATGATGAATGATTTATTTTCAGTTTCATTTCCTTTCTTTTAATCAGCTGTTAAAATTATTTTATGCAAGACTGGACTACATAATTAGCTAGAGAATGCATTGCACACCTACATTCAGACTGAGAAAAGATTAAGCTTCACATACAAACTGAGGTCCATTGTTGATTTATAACATTGATACAAAACAGAAATGTCCAGTATCAAAATGACAGTTCATAGTTGTATAAAACTCAGGTTTATAAAGCACTTTCTTTATAACAACCCTGTGAAGTAGAAAGTGTGAGGACTATTTTCTGCATTTTAGAATTTGTTTATTAGTCTATTTTATTAGTAAGGAAATACTTCCATATTTACAATGTATAGTCTCAATTTAAATAATGTATATGCACCAAAGTATATTGGTTTTTGCTGAATATTAGTATCTAAAAATTAATTTCTTTCCACATCATACCCTCTGACTGGTAAAAATAGAGGAATATAAACTTAACAGCAATTGATTCTGTTTTTGAAATTTGAAAATACAAGACTATTTAGAAAGTAAGAATGTAAATAATTTAGCACTTTCTGTATTAATATAATCAAAAGGTCAAAGTGAAAGAGATCAAAGCTTATTGGCTCAATCAGATTTCAGAACCTGTTCAACACATAATTGTCAGAATTTGAAAGGTCTACTTCTAATTCTTTACTGTGATGTCAAAGTGTACTTTGGTTATGTGCAATCAAAGATATCATTTTACAGGGTCTACAAGTCTTTCACTATAGAGCATAATGAAAATTTAATATACTAATATTTCCAGTTTTTCTGGAGATATTAAAATCACATACACACATATCTATATAATATATACTCTTCAAACAATATTCCATAATCATAACAATCCTCATTTTCTAATAGCATGACTCCCCTCTACTGCTACAATACCTTCCCTCTGGGATTATCTTCCATTTTACACATTAATATTTTGTAGGTATACAGTTGCTTGCAAATTGAAATTAGAATGTGAGCTCCTTGAGGGCAGGGATTTTATTTTTTACTTTCTTTGTATCCCTAGTACTTGGCATGGTGCCTGGTATATAACAGGGTTAAGACTGGTGGTTTATAGTTTTCAAAGAACTTTACATACTTATTTCATTGTATAACAGAATGATTTTGCCACTTAAACCAATGCATTTTAGCATAATATTCAGAGAATAAACATTTGTAAAAACCCTGGGCTAGGAAAAAAATATGTATATTTGGAAACACACATATATGTTCTATATTTTATATATAGTCTAGACTTTAATGTGTGCGTGTGCGCACACACACACACACATCTTCTTTATGAGTTCCTGCGTCTACAGGGACAAACTGATATACCTCCTGTTCTTCATATGACAGTCCATCTACCATTTCCATGTCTTTTCATAGAGGCTGTCTTACACATGTAGCACTAACATTTTTGGTTTCCTTTCAAAACTCAGCTTGAGCAATACCTCCTGCATAGGGCCTTTCCTGATCCTTACAAGTTTCATTTCCCTCTTCAGAATCACCTTGTGATATCTCTATCAGTAAACAGTGATATAGAGATAGAGATCTCAGACATATATCTATATTGAAACAAATGTATTTGTCATGCTGTTTCCCCCAAAAGAAGGTAAATTTTTAGAGGACAGAAACCGTTTTTTTTTTTGTTTTTGTCCTTGTATTCTGAGCTCTTAGTGCTTAGTTAATGATTCTTAATTGATTGAAAATAGTACTGAATAGTATGGAACTTACTGAAAACAGTATTAAGAACTATTGAAAAGATTAACTTTTAAGTCTGTTCTTTAAAGTCACCAGATGCTAGGTAATTTGAACTATTATTACAGTTCCCAGACATCATTCTGATGAATCTAGAATGACATTCTCTCCTGACAGCCTTCTTATGGAATCTGTTCTCTGCATATTTGTATCAGCAAATAAAATCTAAGTATAAACTTTCTTGGCTTAAACAGGTCTATAACTCACATGTAGGTATTATGAAGCAGGAATTTCCTGAGTTCTGCTTCTTTGACTGTCAAGAATACTCTGCGCACCTGTTCTAATCAGCTTTGCTTATTCTAAGATATGCCTCCAGTTTCTGTAGAATATTGTGATCCAATCTCACTACTTTGTCATTACAAATATCATATTTTTCTCCACTCAAAAGGCGTCATTAGAAAACTGTCCTGTAAAGTTCACATATAAAATGATCCTGATACATATCATTTGGAAAGTACCCCCAATCACAGTGTGGAAATAGATGGCATAGCTCTCTGTAAAACAAGTAGCATTACCCTCATTGACCTTTTTATTCTATTTGTGAAATTAAATAGTTGAACAATAACTTCCAAAGTCAAAATGCCAGCAAGAAATTCATCAACATTCTAAGCTGTTATGGAAGCTGAAACGATCCAACATGTCATTAGAACATACCTCTAAAAATCTGCTGAGCTTCTTAGGGTTTTCTCTGCTTTGTCTATTGAGTAGATGTGATATAACAGGAATAGCACAGACTAAGAGGCAGGAGATAGAGGTTTTCAACCTGGCTGTATCACTGACTAGATATGTGAACCTTTAGCATATTACCTGATATTTCCAGTTTATACTTTCTTCATCTATAAAGTGAAGATGAAGTAAATGATTTCTAAGATCTCTTTCAGTTACACTCAGATTTGACTTGGCATAAGGATACTGTACCATAAATATAATAGTCACCTTACCAAGTTCTGTGTTGGGAAGAATACAAACAAATGAACAAACAAATATTTACCAGAACAAATCCCAGACTGGCCACTTCACAAAGTGCTGTCCTCATAATTATCTATATGAATCAAGAAGTCACTGGTTTTTTTTCAAGATATTGTGGAAAAAGAAGTGGACTTCATCTACCTGTTTGCCATTGTGTGTCACTGAAGACAAGATGGTACGTAATGTCTTGAATCCCATAGCAATGTCAAGGAGATGTGCAGCAAAAAAGAAGTTATTGTAATGTCCAAGGACAGACATAGTCATGTACCAGGCTAAATAGAGAAATGACTATTGAGAAGAAACACAGAAAAAGAAAATTATCAGTTTGTCATCAACTTGATACCATCTAAATTCAATCACTTTATTATTATTTGATTACTCTTTCAGAATATAAGTAAACATATTCTCTGTACTCATGTTAACTTGCTCTTCACACTTTCATTTGGGTTGACTCTTCCAGCTTATTAAAAAAATCATCTTCAGGAGGAGGGACTGATTGCTAATACTTCTGTCCATTTCAGAACTTATTACAATGCTCTGCACAGAGACAGTCAGGAAATGTTACTGACATTACCATTAATCCAAGGGATTAGCAGATGATGCTTGGGTTTATTTTTTGTTTTCTTTTTCATACTCTTGCCTTTATTTGAAGCAAAATAAAATTAGCTTTGAGATGACATTCTAAGAGTCAGTGCTATAGGAGTAATGATGAAAATTTGAATTAGACTGGCAGGGGTGAGAATGAAAAGGAAGCTGTTAGAATTTGGGGTCATTTTATTTATTTTTTATTTATTTCATATCTATATGTCAAAGTTGAAGCTTTCACAATAAATGAAGTCTTTGAGGGAAAGAGGACATTGGAGCAAGAAAAGCAGAATGAAGGTGGACCCTAGGAGTACATGCATATCTAGGGTACAGGTTAAAGAAGGGAAGCCAGTAACTAACTAGTAGAGAGGACAAGTAGGAGGAGAATCAGGATACTGTAGTGGTGTGGAAACGAAGGGAAAAACGTTTCAATTTAGAAAAAAAAATCTGTAAACATTTAGCAAGTACAAACGCAATGTCAGTGATGATGCAGAGAAGACAAAGAGAATGAAGACTGATTAAAAAAGTGCTGCTGGACTTGATGACAGTTGACATTGAAAGGCAGAGTGGTCAAGTGTTAGAGATAGACACCAAGGCCTCAAGGGGTTAAGGAGTTGATAAGATAATAGAAGTTGTAATTTTATTTGAACATCTGTTAAGCATCTACTATATATACCTGAATAATGTTTAATAAATATTTATTGTATTGAAATGAATATGAAAGACATTTTTGCAAATTATGATCTGAGTAGAATATGATGAATGAATAATGAAACATTGTAAGAAGTTAAGATCAATTTAAGGTGATGGATTTATGAGTGAGGGGGATCAAAGAAGGTTCACAGAGAATGAAGAAGTTAAATTGGGCACTGAAGGAAGGGATGTCAAGAAGAGGGAAGGAAATTTCAGGCTCAGGGTTCAGAGTAAATAAAAAACTTGGGGAAATAAAAGGGAAAGATGAGGTCTGTTTTGTTTTCTTTTAAAATTTTTCCCAATTACATATAAAAACAATTTTTAACATTATTTTAAAAAAATTTGAGTTCCAATTTTTTTTTTCTTTTCTCTCTTCCTTCTTTCCTTGAGAAGGCAATTTGATATAGATTATACATGTGCAGTCATGCAAAACATATTTCTATATTAGTCATGTGGTGAAAGAAAACAGACAGAAAAATGAGAAAAATGAAAAAGTTTAACAAAATATGCTTTGATCTGCATTCAGACACCATCAGCTCTTTTTCTGGAAGGTGACAGAATTTTTCTTCGTTAAGTCCTTCATAACTGAGAGACATCTATTTTGGCTGGAATGTACTAAGTACATGAAGAAGAGTAACATGAAGTGAGTCAGGGAATATAGACAGGAACCAGATTATGGAGGGTCTTAAATTCCGGGATCAGAAATATATATTTTACTTGGTGTTTAGTGAGGAAGCACTGCAAGTTTTCGAGCAGAGGGAGTATGATGATTAAAGTAGTTCCTAAAAAAAAAAAGCTAGAGCAGTGGTGAAGAGAATGAATCCGAGGCAGAAATATCGGTGAAGCAGTTATTACAAAAACCTGAAGAGAAAACAAGGATGGCTGAGTGTGAAGAAGGGAACAGACACAAGACGATTCTGAGGGAAGCACTGACTGGCTATATGAGGTGAAGGAGATGGAAGAGTCAAAGATGACTTAGAGATTACGGTTCTCAGTAATTTTGAGAATGATGGCAGCATTCAAATAAAGAGAGAGAGATTTTAAAGAGGAAAGGTGTTGGGATTAATATGAGTTAATTAAAATGGAGCTGGTGAGGATAACGTGACTACAGAGACATTTTGATATAGAAAAGTAGACAAATAGGGGAATTTAATAATAATTGTAGGCAATACATTAACAAGTACTGTAAAATACCCACATTATTCTCATTTTATCCTTACAACAACCAAGTGAGGTAGGTGTTATTATCCCCATTTTACAGATGAGAAAACTAAACCTCAAAGAGATGAAGGGAATTTCCATTGGTCAGATAGTAGGCAAGCGACAGGGGAAGATTTTGAATCTAGAGCTGACGATTCCAAATCTAGTACTCTTGAAAATTATTATGGAAAGAATCTTACGCTACTATTAAAACACCATGGATTCTAATGTTAGCTTCAGCATTTATTATTTAATAATAATAATAACTTCTACGTAGCACTTGCTACATGCCAGGTATGGTGCTAAGCACTTTACAGTTATTATCTCATTTGACCCTCAAAATAACCCTGGGAGGTGGGTATTATTATCATCCCTATTTTAAGGATGAGAAAACTGACACAGACAGAGTGACTTTCCAAGGGTCACAGAGCCATTAAGTGTGTCTGAGGCTGAATATGAACTCAGATCTATCTGACTCGAGGCCCAGTGCTCTATCCACTGAGCCACATGAATGCCCCTACAATCTCCACATTATAGATAAGAAAAAATGTTGGAGAGATAAAATGACTTGCCCAGGGTCACACTGCTAGTAATTAGAAGAGGCTGTTGGCTAAGACTACATGGACAGAAGGACTGGGAAGAAGCCTCATCCCTTCTAATCTTCTTTCTTTAAAATAAGGAAACTGAGTCTTAGAGGAGTTAAATGACTTGTCCAAGGTAAAAAGGTAGAAGAAGCAGAATTAGGATTCAAGCCCAAATTTTCTGACTCCAAACCTAGTACTTTTTTTTTACTACATTACCTCTGCCTCTACAGACTGGGTCCCGTAGGGGCCTGAATGGGAGGAAAAAGTCTGAAACTGATGTAGTGGGGGAAAATGGCAGGAAATTGAAAAGTGAATAAAAGAATTTTAAGTACAAAGTCAACTCCTTGAGGGCAGGATTCAGTTTTATCTTTGCACTGTCAGGACCTGGCACAGAATAGGCACTAACTAAATGCTTGTTATTACTGATGGAAACCATGCTAAGGAAGGCCTAACAGATATTAGAGAATATGAATTGTTAGCAGGCCCAGGTTGTATTTTCATAACTTTTTTCTGACAAAGCTCAGCAGCCCAGGACAAGAAGCAGATAACACAGATAATGGAAACTGTTTTAAGGGGAGAAAAAAAGTGAGGAAAAACACCATGATCAAATCCATAAATACATTTTGGAGAATGGGTAAGAAAACAGTTTATCCTTAAAGCATGTAGATTCCAAAGGAAACATTATTTTTAATGCTACTTTGATATCCCCCAAGACTGTGTTCAGTCTAAAAATGTTTCTTAGTAAAAGAAGGATTAATTAAAGAGAAGAGCAAAATAATTCCATGTGCCTCTCCTTTCAGAAAATGTGATTTTGCCAGAACGAATATTTCTTCAAATATTTGTATGACTTTTCCTTTTATCTTTTCCAGGTACTTAGGGTCTGCCAGGAAATGGGGAAGTATTTGCTTTCTTAAAGGTATTCATGCCTTTCAAATGTAAATAACTGACATCATAATTTCTTTTCATGTGTAAATATCGCATTTTCATTCTTTTAACTGTTGAAAACAATCTGAATAAGTAGAGAAGGACTAAGTCATAATTTTGTTAGAAATCAACTTCATTAAGTAAACTGATATTTGGAAAATTTAAAAACGCACACATCTAATTTTGTAGTAGATTTATGAAAATAAGCTTACATTGTCAGTGAAAACAACTCCTAGTTTCCACATCTGATACTTTACATCAATTGAATTCAGCCTGGAATGACAAAAAAGAGCATTATTTGTGAGAGCACATACACACTTTTCAATTGTCAAATTGTTCAAATTGTCAAATTTTTTTTAAATTCTCCCATTTCCATGTCTTTGCACTGGTTGTCTCCCAAGGTTGTTTGGAATGGCTAGAATGTCCTCCCTGCTGCAAGGGCAAGAAAAGTAGGATCTTTTGCAGTTTTTGTTTTGGTATAATCAAGAAGTAAAATGCCTCTTTCATTGTGACTAGGAGGATCTTTCCCACCCATTGATGGCCCTAGTCCACGTAGGAAGCTTGATTAGGGGAGGTGTTTTGTAGGAGGGTCCCAAGTACCTTTTGTTTTTTCTGAGTCACTGGGTGAGAGGGTCAGAATCCCCTTTTTAGAGTCAAAGCTCTAAAAAGTATATAAATACTGTGAGTGTGAGGTTTTACTTTGGGGCTTTGGAAGTGTTTATTTGGCCAGATGAGGACTCTAGGAAGCTGCTTTAAGGAACCCCCCTTTTCTCTGCCCCCACTTTAAGAACCCAGATATCATGCTTCCCTCTCTGGTAATTATAGTCAGACAGTTTGGAAGCATGTCTGTTAACTTTTAATTTCTGTGTATTTTCTCTGAAGTTCGTGATGCTAACTCATGAAATAGATGAATGATACATGTGCTTGACTAAAGGGATTGTTAACCCTTTACTTTTATGAATGCAGATCTAAGAACCTGTGATGGTAGGTTCCCCTGTGTATGCTGGGGTGCTTATTGATACACCTCCTTACCACTGCCGTGTAGAACCACTCTCTTTCTTGAAGATGCAGCTCAAGCAGCGTCTTCTTTATGAAACCTTTTCTGATTTCTCTCAACTGCTAGTGCTGAGGTACAAGCCCAAGCCAAGACCCTTTTCCCTTGGATTGGGAGGGCTTTTGTTCCATTTGTCTGAAGGGCCCCCAGAAAGTCTGGCCTTGGGGGGGCTCCTTGGATTCCCCTTCCACTTCTCCCAGGTCTGATACTCCCTATCTTCTATTTAGATATTCCTCCCTTTGAACCTACTACCAGCCCCTCCCATCAAGATCCTCCCTAGAGTCTATCTGTATTCACCCCAGGCGACAAGTCATTTCCATACCGCCCCATCGAGACCATCAGTGGGACCCCAGACTACCTGGATTCTTCCCTCAGTTTTTTCTGACTTTTAAATACTTTTCCTCATATTTAAGTTCCATCTCACCTCCATGAAGGCGCTGTGATTCAGTCCAGCTCAGACTCTGTCTAGCTGAGATTCCATCTGGCCTGCTTGTGAATACAAGCCTTACAAATGTTTAGGCTCCTTCAGAGTCAACCCAAGGTGGCAAATCTTTAATAAACTTTTTTTTCTCTGGCTTTAAGAAGGCTTAAGTTGAATTCATTTGAGCAGGACCTGGCAGGTCGGCATTTTGGGGTCCCCAGCACCCCTGAACCTCTTCACTGGTATCTTCCCTTCCAAATCACCCAGTATTTAAACTACTTCTTAAGCATTTGTAATTTTTCTCTTTAGATCTACTCTATGTATGCTAATGTATGAGTAGGGAATGTTTTATTCTCTGTATTGCTAGTGTTTGGCACATAGTAGGTGTTTAATAAATGCACAAATCTCATAATCACTGACTATCCTGTACCCTGAAGTAGCTTTCCCTTTGTACCAGTTGTTTTATCCTTCATTGTTTACACAACTGTTCATGCTTAAAAGAGAACTTAAACTTCTCCTGGCCAATGACAAGTAGTTGCTAATTGCTTTCTGAAGGTTGTTCTTTAACTCTATAGAAGTCAGGCTTTTTGTTTTTTTGTGTTTTTTTTTTGCCACTGCATAGATAGTGAATAATGAATTTGCCTTCAATGCTGATTTTAGCAGATCCCATGCAATCTTTATGCAGTCATTGTCACAAGCACTGAAGCTACCCTCAGACATATCCAAATGGATAAGAACATCATTGTACTCACAGAGATAATAACTACTAAAAAAAATCCAACTGAGATTTTTCCAATTCTATGATAGAGGTGAACAAAATTTCATATGATTATTATGAATATCATGATGACCCCCAAATGGGTAAGACAGATAAATGAATTTTTATGCACCCTTACAAAATTTTTCAATGTTTTAATAATCTTTTCTTACAGGAAGTGCTCCTTTAAGTCAAAACTGTATTCAATTCACTATACTTAAAACCTATTAATTTTTTGTTAAATACTTTGGTGATTAAAAACCAAAAAAACAACTAGGTAGTTGGTATCTTTCTAAATTTATATTCTTTTGTGAGATGGTAACTTAGAGTGCAAAGAATAGTAGATAAAGAGTAAGAAAACCCTGGTTCTAGGTCTGGTTGTCACTAACTAGGTATGTGATCTAGAGTAAGCTTCTTTTCTTCTTTTGCTTCAGTTTACTATACAATAAGAAGATCAGGCTAGTGGGTGGGAAACCCAAAGCCTAGAGTCCACACATGGCCCCCATGGCAAAGGTTCCCCATTCCTGGTAGACAGTCCTTCTAAACTTTACAATTTTAGGATTTAATTACATTATTTATCTGGAGAGAGTCATTGTCTATCCTTCATTTGCTCTTTAATCCTTTTTTTATATGACCTCTTTTGTTGTTGTGTTCATCCTACCTTTTTGAAGAGGATCATGACATCAGAGAAATGATAACATGACTTGTACTTGACTTTGTTTTGAATGAGGGACAGCTATGCAATGTCATCAGCCTCACTTTCTCCTCCTCAGCCATCTGGATCCAGTCAAGATGTTCATGACTAGAGATGGCCCAGGATGTTCTATAGGTGTATCAAACACCAACTTTTTGTTTATATTATATTTCTGTTTTTGTATTTGTATTCTATTATATTGTTATGTTTCTCTATTTTTAATTTTGCCCATGCCAGATACTTTTGATGAATTCTTTTTTCTTTCCAATATTCTGTTCCTGGTCAACTACTTCACATCCAGGAGCAACTGTCCTCCACTATCTCTATTTGTGAAAGTAAAAGTCTGTTTTCATCAGTTTTCCCTTCTTTTTCTGAATGTCCCTTGGTAGCCTTTCTTATTTTTGTGTTCTCTTATGATTACTATAAAGTTCTTTAATAGCACTTATTACTATGATTTCTCCTCATTCTGATAGTGGAATGTTGAAATTCTCTAAATATTAATGCTTTAAAAATGTTTTCCCCTGAGGGGTGGAGACAAGATGGCGGAGTAGAAAGACATATATACACTAGCACTTCCCCCACAGCCCATAAAATACCTGTAAAAAATGACTCTCATCAAATTCTAGAGCAGCAGAAACCACAGAACAATAGGGTGAAAGAGGTTTCCAGCCAAAGGTAACCTAGAAGGCTGACAGGAAAGGTCTATCTCATGGTATGCTGAGCCAAGCAGAGTCTAGCCCTGGCCATGCTGTACTGGGAGGAACAGGGCCAGAACAGGCCTCAGGGCAGAATTCCCAGCAGGGAGGGTCCCAGATCCCTCAACCCACAAACAAACAAAGAAAGCTCCAAAGGTCAGTGTGGGAGGGCTTTCCTAGCTGGGCAAGAGGGGATAGGGGTCCCCCCAGGACTGGCCCCAGGTGGCAGTAGAGGCAGTGGCACCAGCAGTAGGCAGTGGGCAGCTACTGAGGCTGCAGAAGCAACCTGGGTCTATTGTCCACTAAGCTCAGCTTAAAGCCTCTAGGAGAATTGAGCAGCTGATCTGAATCTCAGCCTTGAGTACAGTACTGGGGGGAGGAGGAGCACTAGGATGCTCCTTTTGACAAAGGATTCAGAAATCAAGTAACTGGCTGGGAAAATGCCCAAAAAAGAGAAAAAGAATAAGACCATAGAAGGTTAATTTCTTTGTGAACAAGTATCTCCTTCCATCCTTTCAGGTGAGGAAGAACAGGGCATACTGTCAGAGGAAGTCAAGGCTTCTGCCTCCAGTACCTCCAGAATGAATATGAAATGGGTTCAAGTCATAGAAGAGCTTGAAAAGCAAGTCAGCAGCTTGCTAAAGGAAACCAAAAAATGCTGAGGAAGATAACAACTTTAAAAAGAGACTAACTCAATTGGAAAAAGAGGTCCAAAAAGTCAAAGAGGAGAAGGAGGCTTTAAAAAGCAAAATTAGCCAAATAGAAAAGAAGGTTCAAAAGCTCACTGAACAAAACAGTTCTTTAAAAGAGGGAGTGGAGTTCAGGGAAGGTAATGACTATGAGATAAACCAAGAAGTTAAAAAACAAAACCAAAAGATTGAAAAAATAGAAAATAATGTGAAGCATCTCATTGGAAAAACAACTGACCTAGAAAATAGATCCAGGAGAGACAATTTAAAAATTATGGGACTACCTGAAAGCCATAATCAAAAAAATAGCGTAGACATAATCTTTCATGAAATTATCGAGGAAAACTGCCCTGGCATTCTAGAACCAAAGGCAAAAATAAATATTGAAATAATCCATTGATCACCTCATGAGAGAGACCTAAAAAGAGAAACTCCTAGGAATATTGTGGCCAAATTTCAGAGTTCTCAGATCAAGGAGAAAATACTGCAAACAGCTAGAAAGAAACAATTTGAGTATTGTGGAAATACTATCAGGATAACACAGGATCTGGCAATTTCTACATTAAGGGGTTGAAGGGCTTGGAATAGGATATTCCAGAAGTCAAAGGAACTGGGATTAAAACCAAGAATCACCTACCCAGCAAAACTGAGTATAATACTTCAAGGGAATAAATGGTCATTCAATGATATAGAGGACTTTCAAGCATTCATGATGAAAAGACCAGAACTGAATAGAAAATTTCACTTTCAAACATAAGAATCAAGAGAAGCATGAAAAGGTAAATAGGAAAGAGAACTCATAAAGGACTTTCTAAAGTTGAACTGTTTACATTCCTACATGGAAAGATAATATTTGTTACTCTTGAGACTTTTCTCAGTATTTGGGTAGTTGGAGGGATTTTATACACACACACACACACACACACACACATACACGTATATTAGACAGACAGTACAGTTTGAGCTGAATCAGAAGAGATGATATCCATAAAAAAATAAAATTAAGGGATGAGAGAGGAAAATATTGGGAGGAGAAAGAAAGAAATGGAATGGGGCAGGCTATCATAAAAGAGACAAAAAATACCTTGTTCAGTGGAGGAGAAAAGGAAGGAGGTGAGAGGAGAAAAGTGAAGCTTACTTTCTTCACATATGGCTTAAAGAGGGAATAACATGCTCAATAAATTTGGTATGAAAATCTATCTTACACTACAGGAAAGTAGGGGAGAAGGGGACAAGTGGGGTGAAAGGGATGATAGAAGGGAGGGTAAATGGGAGAAGGGAGTAACTGGAAGTAAACACTTTTGGAAAGGGACAAGGGCAAATGAGAATAGAGAAAAAGGGAGGGACAGGTTAGGTTGGATGGAAATATAGTTATTCTTATACAACATGACTATTACGGAAGTCTTTTGCAAAACAACACATATATAGCTTGTATTGAATTGCTCACCTTCTCAGTAGGGACAGGTAGGGAGGGAGGAAGAGAGAGAAGTTGGAATTCAAAGTATTAGAAATGAATGTTGAGAATTATTATTGCATACAACTCATGAATAAGGAATACAGGTAATGGGGTATAGAAATTTATCTTGCCCTAAAAGAAAAGAGAGAAGATGGAGATAAGGGAAGGGTGGGGTATGATAGAAGGGAGGATACATTGAGGGAAGGAGTAATCAGAATACAAGGTATTATAGGGTGGGGACAGGGGAGAGAGGGGGAGAAAAATTGAAACTCAAAATCTTCTGGAAATGAATGTCGAAATCTAAAAATAAATAAATAAAAAATAAAAGAGAAAAAATACATATATATTTTAAAGTAAAAAAAAAAATTTTTCCTCCTTGTATTACTGTTACTCTGTGATTGGTGTTTATGTGCATGTAGACATATACATATATGTGTATATGTATATATATACATAAACATTCATGTTTGTTATTTACTGCTATTTTAATCTCTGTGATATTATTATTATTATTTAAAGTTTTCTGGTTAGAAGATAACTTAATCTTTACTGCTGCTGTTGTTCTGGGGTTTTTTGACCTCTAATTGTATTATCTATTTCAGACCAAAATTAGTGACTTGAGAAGGCTCTGAGTTTGAACCTCCAACTTCAAGGATGAATTTTATTTTTATTTAATAACTTGTGAATTACTATACTTATTTTAAATTTCAAGCGATGCCTCCTTGTTCCAGTATATTGCGATGTGATGAACATGCATCTGTTCACTCTATCTACACTTTTTTATAGTTTCTTAAGACTTTGCTCACAGTCTCTGCTTTTGTCTTTTGAAACTTATTATCACTTCATTTCTTTAACCAGTTTAGCTCTCAGGGCACCTTGAGGCAGTGCCCATTTCTTTTTAAATACTGATATCAAAACAATAAAAAATAAGTAAATAAAGAACAGCTTTAGTTAGAAAAGTAGTGTTACTTTCTAGATAAAACGTTATGTATATATCTAATAATACCTCTGCTTCTACAGTATGACAGTTTTGAAGATGGTATACTAGTCATAGGTCTTTGTTTTTGAAAAAGATATTAGTGCAGTGCTAACAAGTAACTGAAAAGACTAAGAGACAAGTAACTCCATTTTCTATGCTATATGCAAGAGAAGATTTTTTCTTTGATTTACAATTCTCAGAATTACAATATGTAGTAATAACTGTCCTCTAATATACAAGAGGAAAATTAGAGTAGCTAATTTGAAGAAAGGGCCATGGTGGCTGTCCTGAGATTTCCACAGTAATTTAGCTTTTCTCTCACACTAAACTAGTGATTTTGACTAAACATGTGACTTTCAGTGGTGCTGTCAGAAATAAGAGGATATCATCATCATGAGCCTATAAGCAACATGGCTGTTCGTTGATTCAGAGTGAATCTTCCAACTAGGCATTTATGTATGTATTTTTGCATATTATGTGTATGTGTGTATACATATATATATGTATTTATATGCGTAAATATATGCATATCTGTGTATATCTGTATTTACATACGTGTGTACATATCTATATTTTTAACACCACTGATACAGAAGATATACTGATTTATAATGGAGTATGAGCATGTGTAAGTGACACATATAGACTGTACAGCTATGATGGGACGGAGATTGAGAGGGAACACGGGAAAGGGACAGGAAGAAGGACAGAGAGAGGGGAAGGGCAAATGTCTAGTTATATAAAGTTTTTTTGCCCTCACCAATTCAACTGCATAGATCTATACAGAATAGGACTACAGATAACTGCATATAATTGAAAGGTGACAATCTTTCTGAGAGACTCTTGTATGTCTAACTTTTCCTCATCTCACATGATCTCTAGGTTTATTTATACACTGTCACTAAAACAATTATCTTTATTGCAGAACACGTCCAAATTTTACAAAGATTGGGGGCGGAGTCAAGATGGCAGAGTAGATGTAGCTCTCCCTCCACAAGCCATAAAATACCTGTAAAAGATGACTCTAAACAAATTCTAGAGCAGCAGAAGTCACAAAATGACAGCCTGAAAGAGACTTCTAGCCCAAGGCAGTCTGGAAGGCTGACAGGAAAGGTCTACAGCACCAGGTTCAGAGCGCAGCCCAGGCTTGGCCATGCTGCATGGCAGGCACAGGACTGCAGCAGGCTTCAGGGCGAGGACTCATGGGGAGGAGCTGCAGTTCCTAGATTTTTCAACCCACAAAGGTCAGTGAGAAAGCTCTTTCACCTTGCTAAGGTGAAAGCACTAGGTCTAGGTGCTAGCCCCAGCCCCAGGGTGGCGGAAGTTACTGCAGCAGCATCCTCTTTTATACCCTGGGGGAATCAAGAGGCTGATCTGATCTCATCCCTGAGTGGCAGTCCTGGGGTGAGGAAGAGCGCTGCCCTGGTGGAGCTAGAGGAAGTTGTGGAGATGGAACCAACTCGCAGATCCTGGGCAGAAAAAGCTTGTGGTTGCTCCCGGACCATGTGAGACCTTAGAGGAACCAAGAACTTACAGGTCCCTAGAGTATACCCTCCACTTAACAAAGGACTCGAAAGTCATGTAACTGGCTGGGAAAATGCCCAAAATAGAGGGGAAAAATAAGACTATAGAAGGTTACTTTCTTGGTGAATAGGTATTTTCCTCCATCCTTTCAGATGAGGAAGAACACAGCATACCATTGGATGAAGACATCAAATTTTACAAAGATTTTGAAAGATTACATAAGCATGGGTATTTTAAAGAAAAAGTATCATTTTACAGAAAGAAGAATTTCCACACCAATCATTCTCCAAACTGATGAAGTCGCAGATTCAAACTCCTTCCTTCCCCACTCAAAAAACAATTAAAAAAATTGGGAAAGTAGAGTAATGTTGTGGATGACAAAACTATTTTTTTAAAAAGTGCATTACAGAGAAAAAAAAAAGACCAGGAAATAAAATCCTTGATCTTATTTTCTTTTTTCAAATATGGTTACTTTCCTTTTAACGTTCCCATAATTTATCATGAGGCAGCTGTCAATAAGTAGTCGAATAGTGAGTTTTTAATTATGCTTCAACAAAATGAAAAAAAAAAATCTTCAATAAAGAAAGCCAGACTATGAACAGATAGATATCTTAGTGGGACAGTTGGGGAGGCTTTCAAAATGTTGAATTAGTATGTTTTGGGTGGTATTTATAAAGCCTAAATCTCATGTGTGATTTCTAAATTTTGTAGTTATTTGATTCATTTTAGTTATAGTATAGCTTCAAAGAGGAAGATGAAAGCAGTATCAAGAGTGGAATATTCATCATACAAGTAAGAGTAGGCCAGGCTTTTTATATCCTAGACTCCTAATCATTTTCCTTTCATGAAAGTGTATAGATCACAATCATTTTCAATCTAGAACTCAGAGAAATTTGAATATATTTCTGAATATTTTTGTAAATGGATATGATGAAAACCCTTTTTTTTTGGCCCAGTAATAGATTACTTACAGTTTCTTTAGGGTATCAATTTTGTCCCTTAGACAAAAAGACCCTTGCCAAACATAAATTACTCATATTTGCTTGCATTTACCTTGATAATAAAAAATGGATATCCTAGCTTCTTCATTAATGGTATGCTTGACTTTATTATTGACAAAATGTATGCTTGCTAACATAAGTAACTTATATTTAGCAAATACTATTTAGCATAGAAACACTGGTCTGGACAATAAAAGTAAACTAATGGGGAAAAAAAATCAAACCTCACAGATAAAACACTACAGAAACATAACACATCTAAATCTATCTATACTTATTCATAATTTCTGTTTTCTTCTTGTAGAATGGAAAGAACATCTAGGATGTGGAAAGCTGAGGAATCAATTTTTAAATGCTTGATTTTAAGGCAGGAAGAAATACTCACACAGCTGATAAGGAGCTGTCTTTCTTTGGTTTTTTCTTTTCTCGTGCATCACTGAAATCTAGAGCAGCTTTATCCATGCCTAGTAATTCACTGATTCTATCTCGGCCATAGAACTCTCCATATTTATCCATAACCTGAAAGTAAGAAAAAGGAAGAAAGATATTTTTGCTAGTTTAAAGCCCCAAATAAATTTCATTTTCTTCATTTGAACATAAACATTAAGATTTTTTTCTGTCTTTCTAATGTTTGATGTTTATTCATTATTTTGAATCACATTTCTTCATAATAAAAAAAGACAATTTAAGCTTCTCAAAATAGATTAATGAATATGGCTTATCCACTTTAGCCTCACCAGCCACAGGAATCTATAAACTGTAGGCATAGTAGCTGTTTAATTCATTATTCTCTTTACTCATAGGGAGTTATTCCCTCTCATAACCAAGTCTACTAGTACCTGCTGTTCATTTACTTCTTTAGGAAATGAAGAACCCAAGCTTTAATCTGGGTAAAAAGTCAACTCACAGCCTACCCTGGCAAGGCTAAAGTCAAGAATTTGGGCTTTCTGGTCATCTCTCTTCTGGGACTCATTCACTCCTGGAATATTTGCTATTTCCATTATAGCCCCCAACATAACATTAACAATGAGGGAAAAGAGGGAAGAGAGGAGGAGCAGAAGGGATAAAAAAGAGGAGGAACAGGGTATAATAGTGAATATAAAGAGAAGAGAGACAAAAGAAAAGGTAGGAAGAAAGGACAGTATGAGAAGTGAGAAAACAGAATAGAGAAAACTAATAAGGAAGAAGATAAAGGGAAAATCTAAGTTTAGTGGATAAGGGAAAGTTAATTTTGTAGGTATAGGTTTTTAGTATAGTAAAAATACATAAAAATGGTAGCAGTAATTAAAATGGCATTTATGAACATATTTTTAAAATGTTGTGCCATCAGGAAAGGTTAAATCAAAAAGATTCAGTTTGTAGTACCTAAGCTTTTAAAGACTGAAACTCTGGTGGAGTTAAGTAGGTCTCAACATTAAAAATATATTTCTTGCTCCATGCCGGTAAAATTTAGGGAGTATCAACAACATGGACAATACATGGCCCAGAACCAAAGTTCTGGATTTACCAAGACCAGGGGCATTCCTGAGGGAATTCTCTTAATTCACTTTCTTTAACTACTACTCAGGGTTAATACTAAAATACATCTCATCTAAGTTTCTACAGAAAGGCCCTCAGTCCCAGAGCAAGAACTTAGGTTAGTAATATATCAAATGAAACACAGCTTTTATTTTATGTTAGAATAAAAATGAAACCCAAAGACCTCACACTAGAGCTAGTAAACAGTCAAGTCAGTTCACTTTGACTCCTCCCTCTCTCCCTCTAGTTTTTTCACATTGGGGTTCATGCTCTTGTGGTTCTGTCTCCTTGTAGACCCAGGAACTTGCAGACTTGCTCTCCAAATTTGGCTTTTTCTGGAAACATCTACTCTCTCTACGAGACTGAGTTCAGAAAAATGGTATTTTCCAGGAAACCCTTATTATTCCTTCACAGCTGATTCATTGTTGCCTGCTTTCTCATTCCTGGAACTCCAGACTTAAGGGAGGAATTCTTGTCATTGTTCTAGCTGCAAATTGACTCTGGGGCAATGTGGTTTCTCCTTTTCTGGGGTCCCAAGTTTGCCACAGAAAGGACGTGCATTTAGGGAGGCTTCTCCTCCAGGGAATAAGATTTTCTTTCCTGAAATTTAGCTTATTACAAAATAGCTGAAGTTCTAACAGGTCAGAGATAAAGAACCATGACTTAAGGTACCAGAGGACAAAATCAGTCAACTACCAGTAGGATCAATAAAGAATACAGAATCAATTTAATCTCATTTGTCAAAACTTCTAAAAGTACATATTTTAATTATTCATCTATTCATGCAAATTCTAGCTTCAGGTAAGAGATTTCCTCTCAACTTTTGCTTTTTTGACTTAAATTTAAAAATGAGCAATAGAAACAAAGTGCTGATCCACTTGAAAGTGATTATTTTAAAACTCCAAACTTAAACAAGGTATGTGAACACTGCATACAAAGCCAATATCTGAAAAGTGAGGAGGGCTACTTTTCTTTTTTCTGCAACCATGCCTAGCTAGCTACTCTGAGTTGGAATATTTCCCTCAGGTTTCATGTGGAATACAAGTGATCATTAGGTGCTCAGAACCCTTCAAGAAATATTTGAAAATACCATGAAAAATAAATAGCAATTCAAAGAGCACTAAAAGCAAACCCTACTGAGGAACAATCTTTTAAGGGGAGATAATAAAAAAAAAATCAGTCTTTGTAATTTCTTTTTACATTTTTATTCCTCTGGGGTTTTAACCAGTTGTTGCATAAGATAGCCACATTGGGACAACTTTGATTTTCTTTACTATTTCAGGGGATTTTTATTTTAACCATTTTAGATCAAAATGTACAATGTGGTTTTTAGACTCTGCTGAGTCACAGGTGACTATGGTATACAGAGTTACTGGGCACTTTATTTGGCAGCTCGAGAGCATGATTCTTTAAAAAAAGCCTATTCTTTAAATTCAAATTCCAATCTATATTTTGAAACAATGTAAACAAGCATGTAAAACATTCTGATTCCCATTTTACACAATGATTCAATAGTTACTGCATACAAAAATTAAAATCTGCACTGTACTTCAAAAGGGTGGGGGAAGAATACAAAAACTCCTTGATAAGAAACATTACCTTTCTTTTTACAAATTTGTCCCAATAGTTGTTGGGAAATGACCTAAAGAAAAAGAAATACAAATTTTATACATCAAGCATTTAAACAGAAAAAATATCACACATATGTTGGCAAAACATCTTTACACATATATTCTCTTTTGAAACAAATAATGCAATTCAATAAAAATTTATTAGATGCCTACTATAGTTTGAGGGGGTAGTTAGGTGGTAAAGTGGATAGAGTGCCAGCCCTAGAGTCAGGAGGACCTGAGTTCAAATCTAGCCTCAGATACTTACTAGCTATGTGACCCTGGACAGTCTGCTTCAGTTACTCATCTGTAAAATGAGCTGGAGAAGGAAATGGCAAACTACTTCACTATCTCTGCCAAGAAAAGCCCCAATGAGGTCATGAAGAATCAGACACAACTAAATCGATGTAATAACAAATGGGTTGAGATTACGAGATGTGCATATAAAGATACTGAAGAAAAAACATGCATATATATTATATATAGGTATATAACTATAAATACATATATAATATGTTGATATATCCACTATTTATATTTTAAAAGCTATTACAAGGGAAAAGTTGCTGAGTATGGAATCATAGAGTGACATAATTAGAAATGAAAGTAACATAAGAAGAAAGATATTAAAGATAAATAAACACCAAGCACAAATGAATGTTCACAAAAGGAAAATTATGAGTAAAATTCTCATTAAGAAACAGTGGTTTTTTCTTTAAGTTATAAACTTGCTGGTATATATATTGCATTTCTCACTTTTTTTGTTACAAGTATTTCAGTCTGTTTTTAGTTCAACAGTATCCTAGATAGAGCTGGAAGACATCTAATTGCCATCTAGTTCAGCTGTCTCAATTAAGTAATACAAATTTTTCAAGAAACATTACATGACAATTTTTTATACTTATGG
Source organism: Bettongia penicillata ogilbyi (assembly GCA_023548195.1). NCBI lineage: Eukaryota > Metazoa > Chordata > Mammalia > Diprotodontia > Potoroidae > Bettongia > Bettongia penicillata. The sequence goes on from JAJHZJ010000366.1 coordinate 1,896,491, forward strand.
GTATGATTTTTCTTTTCTAGATTAACATTTACCTAAAATGCTCAGGAGGCTTCATAGGGTTACAGTAAGAGAAAAAGTATTTCTTTTTCCTTTAAGACATGTATCATTAACTTATCCAGTACATCTTAGGTTATTCTGTCTAATGATAACATTTCAGCACAGGATCATATGTGCCTTTATAGTTATATGTGAAATTCAGGAGTTTGACCTTAATGTCACATTGTTTTCTTTGAATAAGTATTTGGGGATGAGATAATCCCATTCACAGAGATTAGGACATTCCCAGCAACAGTAATGGATCGTGAATTCTCTTACTTCTGTGGGAATGAACTAAATGGCACATTCGTTAGAATTTTCAAAACACAAAAGGGTAAAAATGATGATTTCCATCAGGAAGGCTGACTGTTTCGTGTTTTGATTTTCTCTGTGGAGTATATAACTCAAATGACTTCTGACTGTCTGCAGCTTTTCGAGAATTTCCTTTTGATTTTTTAAAATTTTGGAGCACAAATGTTTCCAATATAATTCTATACTCACTGAGTATTGATTACCAGTCTATCCCATTGGCCTTTAATATCATCTTCAGAAGGCTGTTCTGTAATGTAAAGCCCATCAAATTCCAATTTCCGTGCTACTTCCTTCTCTCGCTTAAAAATAACCAATGGAACCTGCAGTTGAAAAGTAAATGCATTCAGAATTAGTTTAAATTTTCTGGTGTCTTTAGTGACTAGCATCAGCACAAAACAGTTGTCAGGGGAAAATATTTGACATGTATTTAAAGGACACCAAAGATTAACTTAAAACAAACTAATTATAACACTAAAACAGCACAGATTGTTACACATATGTATGTACATATTTTTTCACATGCTTAAGAAACTAAAATGCTTATCTAAATGAAAAAAGACAGTGATGATTATCTAAGAAGGTGTTTTATTTGGCAGTTTATATAGTGATGTAAGAGGGGGAAATTGGTGAGGATATCCTTCATCATTTGATGTAATTGGGAAATATTTAATAAAATAAATAATTAACTCATACAATAAAACATAGAGAGTGTTAATGTGATTTTCTAAGTCAATATGAGCCCACAGGGATCTGATGCATAGTTTAATGGCCTGTGGGTTTCTTTCTGAGTCTGACGTCCCTCTGCTAGCCTATTAAGACCCTTGTGGGTTTTGATTATCATTCACTATGTTAGCTGTCCCTCCCATTTGCAAATTTGATTAGTATAGATACCTTGGATCAGCTGTTAATAAAAATGTTACTTTTGATATCCAATTGTCTTACTATCTAATCTACCGATCCTTTATTCCTTATGAGCACATTAAAATCAACATATTTAAAGCTTAACTCATCTCTAACCCTTAAAAACCCACTCTTCCCCATGACTTCATATTTCTATTGATGGTGTACCACTCTTCTCCTAGTCAAATCTTGTAGATATCTTTCCTTCTTCCTCCTTATCCCCTATACCTAATTTGTCAGCAATCTGCATTCATAACAAGCCAATCATATCTAATATAACATTAGAATGAACAAGGTTATAGTGAGATTGTCACGTGATTACCGAATGCCATGTAATGTTAAAAGAAGTCATATAACACATTATATGGTTTATTTAGGTAATTCAACTAAAAGTTACTCTGAATATAATGGAGGGGTTAAATGAGGAAGACAAAGTAGTAGTAGATGTGATATAAAAATAGAAAAAAGGGAGAAAGACATAAAATACAAAAAAAATTACATATTGGACAACATATGGAGTGCTAAGAAGAAAAAGTAAGATCAGAACTATGAGAGCAAATGATGGCATGAATGCATGCCTGAGTGAGGTGCTTCATTAAAATGTCTATTATCTTTAGGTGGAAAGTAATTCTACCAATTTTAATCAAATGAATTGAATTAGAAATGATAGGCTGCTCTCAAGAGCAGTTTTAGCTACTCTACAATGTGCATATAGTATTTTATGAAAGCCCTTAATTGTCCTACCAATACTCTAGATTATATTCTAGAGGACTAAAAATTTTCTTTCCAATCTGAAGGGCTGGAATAGTTTTGACTACTGGAACACACACACACACAACTACCTTTGTGTTCTCTTATTATCTTACTTTCAAGCAGTAGTAGCCAATGATGCAGAAGAAGGAGATAACTGTGTGGAGAATAGCAAGGATTCGAAGTGTAGGCTCCATGTAGCCACTGCTCTCCTCTAGAACGTAGTGTACTGTGATGAGTCGATGTGACGTGCTGTCCAGACTACTTATTCTGGAATTTTCACTTGCAGTTGGGGAAGGAATTTCCTTTCCTTCTACCACAGAAGAAGTGGAGACCTAATTAAAACCATTTAGAGCCCAATCAACTTCTTGAAATAAAAAGCATTACTTTCATTTTTGATATAATAGTAGAGACATACTTTTCCTTTTGAAGGGAAATAGATGAACATGGAATTTAAGAGACTAAAAGTAAAAAGATATAGGTCACAATGTAGATTGTCATTTTGTAAAAAAAGTAGTACTATGGGCATTTGAACTCTTCACCAATTTTTCAGATCTAACAGAAATAAGCTGGGACCTATAGATAACACAGGGAGAAAAGCAGACCACAATTTTCCTCGCAGTTAAACATGAAGTATACCAGTGAGTCATTATAGCAATTCTAACAGCCTAATTCTAATCAGACAGACAGACTAATAATGGGGAAGTCCATGTTCAACAAGGGTTTCTCTGCCAATGGTCTCAATTTGATTAGCATTAATAAAACTAACCTTGGTCTTTCCCAAGAATTTCAAGAATGTAATTGGATATCTATAAATTTCCCTCTTTCATGAAATCATACTTTAAAATGGCTATGTACTCAGCTTACATATTTGTGAAACTTTAAAATTTCTTGATTTCTAAAATTCAACACATAACATTTAAAATAATGAAGAGATATGCATACCTTATAAAAGAGCAGGATAAAGTTGATTGCAAATGCAACAAATAGGGCTAACATCCTCATGTTGTAAAAGTTGCGAGCAAAGTAGTTCTGAAGATGATTTAAAAAAAATATCATGTTAAAATATCATTAGAAGGTGGGATCTGGAACTTACACTCCATGAAATACTTGCTCTTCTGTCTAAAACCTTTATAGAATTAAAAAAAATTACTCCGAATAAATATTACTCAGCTGAAGCAACTAAGAAACCTGGGTTTTCCACTAACCAGTCTTCTTGAACTCCCCAGATTTCAGAATGATTTCAAATCCTAAGTATTAAAGAACAACAAGAACAAAGAGGGTCAGGCTTTTTCTCTTTTGTTGTTCTACTCAACAATTACAGAAAAAACCCCAAAACAATACAATGTAGTCAGAATAAGCCAAAGATTTGGAGATTATAACCAACATGTGACAACTGGTCACTAAGTATTCTGACTGTTTAGCAGTCACTTGAAAAACTTGATCTTTTTGGGCAAAAGCTAAGAAACACAAAAGAAGTGACTGGAGATTGAAGACCACTAGAGACATATTTCTTTGGGACATCACTAGTCATGGAGTCCAGCTGAATTGAAGGGGCAAAAATGGTAGACAAGGGCAGACTTCTATAATGACAAATGTTGGCCATCAGAAGCAATAACAAAAATGGCAAGCAATAGACAACCTGACTTTAGAAAGAAAATCAGTAACAGAGACCAAAGACACAGGAGCACTACAGTCTGACAGACAAGCTCCATTTCAGTACCTTTGAACGTAAGCATTGCTACAGGTGAATATATCATCCATAGGTCAGCTCTGCAGTATGTGTATGGGGTACTAAGGTGATGTCATCAATTCAAAAATTCTAATGGGTACTGAATTTTGATAAGGTTCTATTAGGCAGAGAGCGGTTATTTATAGTGATACACAAAGACACCAAATATTGAGGAAGCAGGATTAGGCAATGTGGCACAGTGGAAAGAGTAATGGATTTTAAGTCAAGGGATGCTGTTTAAATTCTTGATCCATCATTATTTATATGACTGCAGTTGTTCTGTCATATCTGACTTGGTGACTCCATTTGGGGTTTTCTGGGCAAAAATATTGGAGTGGTTTGCCATTTCCTTCTCCAGTGTATTGTAAGAACAGTGGTAAGTAGAGTTAAGTGATTTGCCCAGGGTCACACAGTTAGTTTCTGAGGTCAGATTTAAACTCATGAAGATAAGTCTTCCTGACTTCCAGTCCTAGCACTAACTCCATTGTGCCACCTAGTTGCCTCTCTATGACTTTGGGAATATCCCTTAACTTTTCTAGGCCTTATTATTCTCATGTCTAAAATGAAGAATTTGAGACAGATGGACTCTGAGGTTCTCTCCAGCTTTAAGTCTGATCCTGGTTTTTCTTCAAAGTTCTGGGTGCTATAGCTATAAAGATATAACAAAACAGTTGTTGCCCTCATCTACAAACAGAGCTAATGACTTCATGTAATAAAAAATATCTGTTAAAGTATCATCTTTATTGCCATCACTTTCTTTTTTTGTTGTATGTGCTAAGAAGATGCATCACTGTGTAATGAAGAAATCTCAAACAAAGTTTCAAGTGATGTTGGCATCTGAAGGAACACTGAGAAAAACAGTCAAGATGATGAGAAAATTACACATGAGAAGGCCACCTCCACCTTCAGATGCCAAATGCCAATGCATGCCTAAGAAAGGACGAGCATCATATGCTTCTGCAAGAAGACGTATCTTTAGGGACAACACCCACTGGTTGCATGCTTCACATCAAGAATAGCCACAGGCATAGTTACAGCACAGCATGTTCCCAGGGATGTTTCAAAAGAGACTCTAAATCAGCAAGATAACAACTTAAACTCAGTAACCTCAGTTTAAGAAGATATGGAGGTGTAAAGGGCATTTTATAAAGATTTCAATAAAAAGTTAACACTGATTCTCTACTATTCTAGATGCAAAACTACCCAGGATAGTCCATTCTCTTAAAAATATCATGTATGAGGTTTTACTATACTTGCAAACTATTAATTTCAGAATTGTGTATTTAATTTTCAAGATGGACAAAACATTAAATAGCACTCTCAAGTGGACAGTTTAGCATTTTTTAAAATTTAATATCAATTTTTTCCCTTAAAGGATCATATTTGCTGAGTAGTTGACTCTTGGTTATAATCCTAGCTCTTTTGCCCTCCAGAATATTATAATCCAAGCTCTCTGATTCTTTAATGCAGAAACTGCTAAATCTTGTGTTATCCTGACTGTGGCTCCATGATATTTGAACTGTTTCTTTTTCACTGCTTGTAAAATTTTCTTCTTGAACTGGGAGCACTACAATTTGGTTATAATATTCTTGGGAATTTTCATTTTGGGATTTTTTTCAGAAGGTGACGGGTGGATTCTTTCAATTTTTGTTTTGCCCTCTTGTTTTAAAAGGTTAGGGCAATTTTCCTTAATAATTTCTTCATAGGTGATAGGCTCTTTTTTTTTTTTTGATCATGGCTTTCAGGTACTCCAATAATTTGTAAATGATTGCTCCTGGACCTATTTTCCAATGGTTTTGCCAATGTGACAGATTTCACATTTTCTTCTATTTTTTTCATTCATTTGATTTTTTTTCTTGATGTCTCATAGAGTCATTAGCTTCCAATTACCTAATTCTAATTTTTAAGGAATTATTTTCTTCAGTGAGCTTTTGTACTTCCTTTTCCATTTTGCCAATTCTGCTTTTCAAAACATTCTTCTCTTCATTAGATTTTTGGCTTCTTTTGTCATTTGACCTATTCTATTTTTAAGGTGTTGTTTTCTTCAGTATTTTTCTGGGTGTCTCTTTTACCAAGCTATTGACTTGTTTTTCATGATTTTCTTGCCTCTCTCTCATTTCTCTTCCCCATTTTTCCTATACTTCTCTTACTTGATTTTTAAAATCCTTTTTGAGCTCTTCTATGGCCTGGAGCAAGTTCATATTTTTCTATAAGGCTTTGAATGGAGGAGTTTTGACTTTATTGTCTTCTGAGGATATATTTTGATCTTCCCTGTGACCATAGTATCTTTCTATAATCAGAATCTTTTTCTGCTGTTTGCTCATTCTCCAGCCTATTTTAAAATTTTAACTCTATGCTAAAGTAGGGCTCTGCTTCGAGAATGGAGGACACACTATCCTAAGCTTCAGGCAATTTTATGTAGCTGTTTTCAGAGGTAATTCTGAATACCTGTAAGTTTTCAGATCTGCCTAGGTAGTATGAGCTAGGCAGAGGTGTGTTTACTACTGTCCTGTATTGTGCACTGGTCTGTGAGTGACTACAAGCACTCTTTTCTACCTTGGAACGATGATTAGGGTCACTGCTCCTCTGTGGCTCTAAGCTCTGGGAGGGCTAGTGCTCCTCCTCACCCTGGAACTGAGACCCAGGACTATGACCCAGATCCAAGTATAGGCAAAGCAACTGAGTCCTGCTCCCAGTGCCTGCAAATGGACCCCTGCAATCTCTTGAACCAGTTGTTCAACCCATTTACTATCTGCTCTCTGAGAGGTCCAGAAACTACCACTGAAGTCACACACCCAAGACCTGCTTCTGGTTTGCTGGAGCCTATTCCGTGCTGGGTCAGCCTACGCTGAACTGTGCTCCACTCACAATGGTGCAACAGAAATTTCTTGCCAAACTTGTAAGTTGTGTTATTGGAAAATTTTTTCACTCTGTCCTTTTGTGGGTTCTGCCACTCTAGAATTTGTTTTGAGCCATTATTTAAAGATATTTGGAGGGGTTTGGGGAAGAGCTCAGGCAAGAGCCTGCCTTTTCTCCACCATCTTGATTCTGCCCTGCATCAGTATTTTCAAAAACATTTTTTCCAGGATGTTTGATGAGGGACATTCTAAATTTCTGAATCTGATCACTAGATAATATTTTATCCTTCCTCTCATTCCCTAAAGTTTTCACTTGTTTCTTAAGGTCTCTCATGCAAGATTTTTACTGATTTTAGACTTGTGAAAGGATTACTCTTTCCTGTGAAAATACTTGGAGACTTGAATGGCCTGGTTGTAAGTACAGAATCAGTCTATAGTGATATGGCAGTCAAAAAGGCTAATGTTATAACAGACTGCACTGAGAAGCACAGTGTTCACAACCGTAGAGATGATGTGAGGCCTACACTTTTTACCCTGGTAAGACACATCTATGGTATCTAAGTCAAAGTTCAGTTTTGGGCAGTATATTGGCCCAGAAGAGGCTGGCCAAGTTGGTGAGAGGCAGGATTGGAACCTACCATATAAGGACTCTAAAAGGTACCTGGGATACTCAGTCTGGAAAACAGGAGATCCAGTGAGGACATGGTAACAGTCTTCAAATCTATAGAATCACAGGATCACAGATAGGGAGATGTGGAAGGGATTTAAGAGACTACCTAATCGAATACTCTTACTTTACAGTTTAGAAAACTATGAACCAGGAGATTAAGTTACTTATTGTCCAAGGTCATGTGAGCAGTAAATAGCAGGAATATGTTTTGGACTCAGGCCCTCTGATGCAAGAAGTAGCACTCTTTCTATTCTATAGCTGCTACCCATTTTCTGAAGGTTGGTCTTGTAGGAAAGACATCATAAGACATACTGTGCTTGGCTAGAAAAAGTAAAAGAATGAACAATGGATAGAATGCAGAGAGGTAGATTTAGGTTTGATGTCAGGAAAAACTTGTTAACTTTTAGAGGTGATCTAAAGTGAATTATACTACCTTGGCAGTAGCTCATTCCATTATACTGAAGGTCTTCATGCAGAAGCAAATAACTATGTATTCTTGGACAGGAAGAATCTGACTAGATAGTCTCTGAGGTTCCTTAGAGTATCAGACTTTGGGAGAGAAATCTCTATATCTCTGGATATATTTTTTGGAAATGAAAAGATCTGGAAAAATTATTGACAATATTTTGTTGGTCTTAATACTTCTGCTATTCAATTTAAAGAATTATCTTTTCGCATCTTTTATTTCATAGGATTGTAGAATCATGGAATTTGTAACTGAAAGAATCTTAGAGGTTATCTAGTATACATGAGGAAACTTAGGTCTGCATATATTAAATGGCTTATTCTAGGTATCAATTCTCTCCCATGAAAGGGAGGACAAGAAGTTATTTATTTTGTGTATTTGTAAATTAATAAATTAGTAATTGGTAAAATTAGTGATTGAAGGACTCATAAGAGCTCATACTGAAGACTTCTCTGACAAATAAACTATCTTTTTTTAGCATTTGGGAAGAAAAGAAGCCTACCTGCCACAGGACAGAAAAATACTTCAAACTTTTGATTAGCGCAGACGGGAATAATTGAGAAATTTAAATGACTCCTATGTTGTTAAGCTATTGGGAAGTCTTTGAATAAGTGCAGGTCTAGTTATTTTTACTCACCTTGAACTGTTATGATTTCACAAAAGACACAGATAACTTACTTTTTCTTAATCGATCTGAAAGTAAAAAGAACTCACTAAGAGTTTCTGTTGATAAGCTATGATTTTTTTCCAAAATGCTGACTCAGGGACTTCTGGTTCTCCATATCTATGTGTGTGAAGCTGCCTTAACTTTTGTTTGCCTTTTTCTTCTTTGGCTTTCTCCTCCTTTTCTCCATTTTCTCCCCTGTAAAACAATGAATAGTACTTCTCAGGTGAAGTTGGCATTAACATGCGAAATAGTTCTCTGAGTTTTTCCACCTGATGAAATGAACGTAATCAGAATACAAAAGAGCACCAATATATCACTGCTGTGTTGGAAAAGTAATTTTTAATTAATAATGATAATGTTCTGAAGTCAAGAATACATGTAAATACCAATTAATTCATATGCAGTAAATTTCTAAAGAAGTAAAAGTTTTTCTGTAAAAAGTATATTATGTTTCCCAAATATTTTGGGAAGAATTCAGACAATAGTCTATACTCCTTCCTCTGATCTTCTGGGACATTATGACTTAAGAGAAAAAAGAAAGGAAGCAAGAATTATTGCATATAATTATACCTGGTTTATAAGAAGGAGAAAATAACCCTAATCAAATCAAATAGGTGGAGTAAGACTTACAAAAGGTACACAATATTGGGAAATATATATATGTACACACATATAAACATAAATAGACACATATATATCAATTATATACATGTGCATACATATATATATATATATATTCACGGTGGATTTATATTTATTATGTATCATTAAATTGGATAAAGAAAAATAAGATGAACATTTATACTTAGTCTTCTAACATTCCTTCCTGACACTGGAGAATTACAATGGTAAAAAATTATAAAACACAGGAGTTTCTCTATTTTTCTCCTATTTCATAGAAAGATAGTAATGTCTCTATTGCATTTCACCAGGATGAGGAAATATTTTTGTTCAGATTATTTAACTATAGAGTATTTTCTGTTATAAAATGCAAAGCGATAATTACTAATTATTTTTGCTGTATTTAAATGATTATTAAAAGTAAGTAAATCCCTTCAGCTTGCCTTCATTTTTTGCTGAATGATTTTTATGCTTTTCTTTGAGTTAACCTTTATTAATGCAATCTAGGTATATTTTATTACTGGACAAAAATTTATTTTGTCTTCTACCTTAGAAAGTATATACAGTAATGTTTCAAATTAAAAACTGTTTCCTTGTAAAAATACAAAACTATACAAGTACTCTAGAAAGAATTTGAATGTTAGAGCTAAAACTCTTTAGCTATAATTTTCAAATTGAAAAGTGTGCACTCTTAATGTAAAATAAGCATGGGCTAATATTTGAAAATATAATTATTTTATTTCAATGCCATAGAAAAATATTGAATTGTATCACGGTAAGTTAAAAAAACTTCCTCGAATAAAGAATTAATGAAAAGGACTGCTAACTTTGACAATATAGCAATTTTCTGCCTTGAGAATTTAGCATCTTTATGTATTACCTATGTTAGCTACCTACAATCCTTAAGGTATTACAGTGATGTCTGTTATTAATATTTTGGCTCTTTTAATGAAAAAGCTATTTCATTTCTTAGAATCTAGGTCTTTAAAACAGCAGAAAATCTTCAGCCCCTTATGTAACCAAAACAGGTTCTTTCTTTTGAATGTTTAAATTTTGCTAGAATCTGGGTTATTAAGTTTGTGGGAAAGTTTTCAAAACAATTTCTACAGAGAAATGCTCCCATATGAAATCTGGATGAGAATAAGAAATGTTTCTGTTTAATAGAACTTCTTCATCTCTAAAGTTTTTTACATTTAAAATCCATGGATTTTGCAAATTTATGTACAATTCCTTCTGTACTGAGAAAGTGATTATTGGCCATTTAGAGCAGTGACAGAAAACTAGGATTCAGAATGTAAATGATGAAAAGATTCTTTTATAACATAAAAAAAAATTAAGTTGGCAATTTGATCTTATGAAATGTGCTAGTCTATTCAAAAAGTGTGTTTCTAACTACCTTTTAAAAATTTAATTGTGATACTTTGTGGAATTGTGGAATTCTTTTTCTCCCTCTTGCTTTCCCCCCTCTCTATTTTCTTTAGTCTCCCCTCATGGAAGTCATGGTAGACTCAGGCTTTTACAAGTATATAAACCAAATTTCCAGGTACTAGATTGTATTTATGGTCTTATAATTTGAAATTCATAAGTCAAACTATAAAATGTGAAAAATATTTTGAACTTGAAAAAATATTGAGCTTGAATTAACAAAAAAACAGGCTGTCACAGCATACAACCAGGCTATCAAGATGTGAATTCAAGAATGTGATATTTTAACAGCAATAAAATTGAAAGAGAAGTTTTACTGTACAACATGGCACAATTCTTGAAATAAAAGCAAAAGGCTTCTCACTGATATTCAAAGCAATCTATCTCCAGTTCAGTTCACGACAGGGCAATGTGTGGAAAGTCTAGTGATCTGTAGAATCAAAGCAATGCTGAAGACTGTTAAAATTCAGATACAATTACGCTATACATGCTTTCCAGTTGCCTATAATTCTATGTTTGTATTTAGATATTAATGTTTTTTTCTTAATATTAAACCTAAGGAAAACAATATTCACTCTGGTGAGTGTGTGGTAGAAGGAGAATATTGTACGAAGATTTGAAGTTCTCAACTCATGATAGTAGTGATGCTTGTGAGCTTAGGGGATGGCATTAAGGTGCAGACAAAATACTGAGTTTGATATTGTTCAATGGTTATGTAAGAAGAGGACCAGAGTTCCAAGCTGTGGACTCAGAAGATCTGAGTTCAAATCCTATATCTGCTACTTACTATCTACATGAATTTGGGGAAGTCATAATCTCCCTGGTCTTCATTCTCCTCATGTATAAAACAAGAGAGTTTGACTAGAGGGTTAGGAAGTCTTTATTCAACCACAGATTTATGAGCCTATGCTGCTTTTTAAAGACAAGGCTTTTCTATATACTATTTTGACCTGTCTGCGGTCTTAAGGTCCCAATCTCAGGAATTCCTATAGGTAAATAATTCATTGAAGTCTAAGTCTGATAAAAAAAAAAACAAAACCCTCCCCCTCCCCACGTTTAAAGGCTTTAAGAGACTTTAGACTTACATGCTGTCAGCCAAGAATTCAATAAATTTATGAAGTGCCTACTATATGCCAAACACTATGTTAAGCACAGGGGATGCAAAGAAAGGTAAAAGACACTCCATGCCTTTGAGGAGCTCATAGTTGAATGGTGGAGACAATACGCAAACAACACTATAAAAATAAGCGATATGCAGGTTACATTAGCAGTAATAAACAGAGGGAAGGCACTAGAATTATAAGGGATCAAGAAAGGTTTCCTGTAGAAGATAAGGTTTTAGCCAAAACATGAGGTAAGCCAGAGAAGCCAGGAGGTGGAGATGAGGAGAGACCATTCTAATTGTGGACGACAGCCAGTGAAAGTGCAACAGATTCTTTTTAAAATTTTAAAGTCACTAAATATCAAGTACGAAGAGTAATATAACTGGTATTATGAGGGTTTAGGATACCAATTTGATAGAAGGAAAAATGAATTGTGGGTATTTGAGAGGGTTTTTTGGTTGTTGATCTTGCAGCTTTTCAAAAAAGAGCATTAAAAACATGGATAGAGATTTGTTTCACAGGTATATACAACCTCAATATATTCATTTTCCGGTATATAATTTAACAAAGCATTGTAATTGGACACCTAAAATATGGTAGCACAGAATCATCAGACCTTATGATATATTTATGTACTAGTGATAAAAATTGAGGCTTCTCCTAAATATCTTTCTGCTCTTTTGAAAGTCTAAGGTTGATACATGCACTCATTTCTGATATATACGCTGAAGCCAAATTGTTCAATTTTCATCTCATGATACAGGAATGTTTTAGGATATATGATCACGTGGTGTGTGTCCTGTATGGGACAGGAAGCTGAAGCTGGTCTAAAAGCAATAAGCTCAGCAGAAAATAAAAATGAAGGTGAAAAAGATATATAATACCTCAAAATCAACAGAAAATCAATGATATGGAAAAACTAAAGTAACATGCTTTCATTGTCTTATAACTAGGCATTTATTATATTACTGTAATGACTGACAGTGTTAGTTTAAAAATTCAAAATATTCTAATATGAGTCTACAGGGTTTAACTAAACAAATTGTTTCATTCACTTGCCTAAACAAGATAGACAGACTCAATACACAGTAATTAAAATTTCATGGACTAAATACAGGAGCTTTGGGTTCATCAAATATTCATTAGATAGCATCATATAAGAGACATTTTTTTCTCAAGCTACCCTAGCATAGGGCACAAAATAATGTATAAATGAAATTCTTGGTTCTTATGGGAAGGTAAGAGAAGACATGAAAAACATCAAAGGCTCTCAATGCCTACAGTTATAAACTAAAGACATTACAGCCTGAGGAGGGCTGAGAGTGATGTGCCAGAACTAAGCTCAACATCAGTTAAGTTGTCTGGCTTAAGTCAGTGAAATTATATTATTAGAACCCATTGCATTGCTATAAACTTCATTCAGGTCTGATGCATTCTGAGATCATAAGATCACAGACTTAGAGCTGAAAAGACTTTTGCAAGGTACATTGAGATTACTCACTCATATCTAGTCAGGGAGTTGGAGGACTTTAAAAAAAAAGTTTTTGAAGCCAAGGAAAGAGTAGCATGTACCATTATACCTACTCTGCTTTTTCAGGTTCGGATTTAGTTTCTTCTTTCTCTTCCTTTTCATCTTCTTTCACTTTCTGTTCCTTGAAGGGATCAGTGGGGAAAAAAAGAAAATCTAAGAAATATTGCACGTAGTCTAGAGATGAGGTTAAAGAAACATACACTCATATGCCAAACATTAATGGACAATGATTCCCCAGTGCCTCTAGCATCAAGTCTAATGTGTTCCATCTGCATTCAGCTCCATTCAAATGACACAGTCTCTGTTTCAGTAGTGTCGCTTTCTTGACTGTCCTTCACACATACCATGCTTATTTTCACCTCCATGATTTAGTTTGTATTATTCATCTCCCACCCAGGAATAACCTTTTCTCCCTTATTATCCCTTCCTTTCAGACAAATTTTAATCATCCTTCAAGGAACAGTTGAATCCCCACTGGCTTTATGCCCTACATGGAATTTTAACGTAAGGACTACTCTAGCTCACAATGATTTATTAATACCTGTTGAAGAGATGAATATATTAAACAGTTTAACATTTAATTATGCATGTAATTATGCATTAACTACTTATGTAGTTCATCTTAATCAATTCAATGAATACTTATTAAATGCCTGTGTGCAAAGTTCTGTCCTTGGTATAAACATAGTTACAAACACAGAGATACTGCAGATTCTGCTCTTAAGGGGCACTTTCCAATTTGGTGAAGGGGTAGGGTTATAACATGTAAATAAATAGGTATAAGACAAGTTAGAGTATGGTAAGTTCAAAGGAACCATCTAAACAAAATTCTTTAGGAAAATTTGAGAAGAAAGAAAACATGTTCATGTGGTAAAACCTGGTAAAGTTTCACAGAAAATGGGGGAATCTGAGCTCAGCTTTGAAGGAAGAAAAAGGTATTATTACTTAGAAATGAGGTAGAAGCTTCAACAAATTAAAATGGCACTGAGACTTTTGGAATACGCTGTGTATTAAAAGAATTATGAAAGGCCTGCACAAGTGTGTGGGAGTAGCAATGGGAAGAATGAAGTTGGAAAAGATGTGGTAGTCTGGTTTTACTGAAAAGTAAAATACATAAAGTGAAATAAAACTGGGGGTGTTGAAAACAGATTGTCTAGGGTTTAAAATACCAAATTAAAGCTTGTGTTTTGTACTACAGGCAATACAGAGACATAAAAGATGTTTTCAGTGACAAATACAGCACCGAAATCTGTCTGTTAGGAAGATTAATTTGATGGTTCTATGATGAATGAATTGATGAGACATAGAAAAAGGCACGAGACTGTCCCAATAGTCCAGGTAAGATGTGATGAGGACCTGAACTAATGTGGTGGCAATACAGAAAAGGAGGGACAAGAGATATTGTGGATAGAGAATTTATAGGTCCTGACAACTGCTTGGATTTAGAGGGTACAGAACAAAGAAAAGTTGAATATGGTTCCAAGGTTTCAATACTTGTAGGGAGGATGGCAGTGACATGAACAGAAAAAAAGTAATTTAAGAGATGGGGTAGATTTTCATGGGAGTTCAGTTTTAATATGCTGAGTTTAGCTGATATTAGAAAATACAGGTACAGATGTTCAACAGGTTACTGGTATTGTGGATATGTTGGGGCTGGCCTTACAAATCTGAGAGTCAACTGGATAGAGTTGACTGATTATTCAACACAAGGGAAGAGAGGAAATCACCAAAAGCACATGGACATATAGCAGTCTAGGATCTCATACTTCTTTGTATCTCCTGTAATGCCTTATCTAGCACTGAATTCAGTACAGAATAAATATATGTTTAATAATTGATTTTTTTTTATCTGATTGATAGGATAAAACTTCCGGGACACTAGCTGTATTCTTACTACTAAGAAAAGAAGAAAATCATTTAAAAGAATCCAAGTATCTCTTAACTAAAAATGTCAATTGTTGTTTGGTAATCTGGTGATTGAAAATGACTACTTTTCTCCCACTCCCCCACCAAAAAAACACTGGCACTTATCTGCAACAGTAACAATATCAAGCTACATTTTCTATAGCACCTTCTTCCCCAGAAGACTACAGAAACTGTGAATTAAACAGATTACCTGGCATTTTTCTTGAACTTCAGGGACAGGGATTGGGTTACTCATTAGATCACTCAGGCCAGCATTCGGATTATGAGGAATTAATTTGTACTGTCCTCCTTCCCTCTTCAGGTCTAAGCCAAAAATATCTGACAGTAGGTCACTTTCCTCGGTTAAGTCCTGTAGGTCAGTCAGATCTTCAGTGGGCAGGGCCGCTTCCATAGCTTTCCTCTCTCCCTCTGCTCCCTCACCTCGCACCTCATCCTGGGTAGGGTCTGGCATGTTGGCCAAAAGTTCTGCAACTTTGATTTTTTTAGCCCCTTCTACCAGGCTGCCTCCCAGGAGCAAGCTGCACATGATACGAAAGAAACCTCTAAGAACACTGGACATGAAGTGCAAGAGGCCCACCAAGATACTCCAGTATGATGAAAAGAGGGCCATGACCAGGTCCTTCACGGTCATTTTTTTAATTTTCTTCACCTGTTTTTTTAGGCTCTTCAAACTGAGCATTCTCATGAGGGTTAAGATGTTGTACCTAAGGGCCAGGAGAGCTGATTTAACAGTCATAATGGAAAAAAAGCCCATTCGAGGTTCCGGTTCTTCAGGTTTCTCTTTTTCAGTTTCTTCTTTGTTCACTGACCGTTCATTCAAGTCTGATTCTGAGATCTGTGCAGCTAGCTGCATTTCAAAGATGGTATCCTCGCAGAAATTAACAAAAAGTTCCATCTTTTCCTTCTCCCCTCCTTCATTGACCACATCAAAAATAAACTGCCTTTTGGACTCCTTGACCTGTGGCTTCTCCCACTGAGTTCTGCTGGACTCACTAATTTCAAAATAAACTCTTTCAATACGTTTTGCACTGCCCATAATCTCAATGCGGCCCAGAAAAGGCTGAAAATAATTCAGAACACTCTCTGCTAATTCAAGGAAAGTCTGCAGTCTGGTATCATTGGGCATGTGTTCAGAAAGGTTGGTCAGGAGGACAGCAACATTGAAGCCAATGTCCTTGGCAGGTTCATGGAAACGTTTCACAAACTCTTCATAGTCTAAGGTTTCATTTTCATCTGTTTCCGCACAAGACAGAAGAAATTCAGTTTCAGACTGAGTGTAGTGCTTATGACTCTCCATTGCTTTATGGAAGTCCCTCTTGGAAATGATGCCCTTGCCATCAGGGTCATATTCTTTGAATGTATCTGAAGAAGTTAAATCCTTTAGTTTTAAAAACATATCAAAAAACTTCAGAATCATCTCTACGTTGTTGGAAGATTCTACCAGCATATCAACCATCTGTTTGCCAATGGTTCCATTAACAACATTACCTGGAGGTAAAATAATTTTATTTGTTCAAAATGAATATACTTTAGCAAGAGGAAGAGCTAATAAGCAAACATATTAGATGAAATATATTTGCCTGTATGGAGATACAAGATACCTGTTTATTTTTTTTGTCTAACATATGGTACTTTCATGTTAAACAATAAGACATACAGAATCACTATGGTTTGAAAGGTACAATGCTATTAGGACATGCTTCCCCAAAAATATTTTTGGTATAATAGGATGAAAAATCAATATTCTGTCCCATTTTATACATATAAAAAAGGTAAGCACCATAGAATAGAAAATGAAGTTAAGTGCTGGACACTATGCTGCCTCTAGAGTAAAAGATAACTCAAAGGATGTTTCCAGTATCTTTAAACATTGGTTTACTCCACCAATGTCCCTACTAATGGGGCATAATGAAGCTATCGTATGTTAAGAGAGATTAGACATTATGGCAATTTACAGAATCACCAAATGTACTTATTAGTTGGACTGAAAAATGTTATATAATTAGCAATATATGAACCTAGGTAATGGATACATAGAGTAAAGGTCTCAAGATATTTATTTGGACAGAACTTCAAACCTGTGTCAGGGAACTGGAAATTCATGGCAAGAAGACATGCAGAAACTATTGTTGGTCAACAACTGCATCAAATGCAATGTATATTTAACATGCTCACACATGAATTCAGAAATCTCTTTAACCAAGTAAATATAGATTACACAGTGTTTGTGGATACTGTTGGCCTTCTAAAACACAGATAAGGATAAAAAGTGAAGAGAAATAATTGTGGCAAAAGAAAGTGATTGAGATAAATAGAACATCCAGAGGAAAAAAAAAAAGACTGAAGATAAGCATATAGTGCCATGTTGCCCAGAGTTACCTATTCCAGTGCCAATGGACACCAATAGTCACAGTGTGATTAAAATTACTGTTGCCACTTCTCAAACTAGAATCTCTAATTATATCAACTTAAACAAAATTTTTACCCCAGCATAGTTGAAACTAGCTGACAGATTTATGCAGTTTGAGATAACTTCTGTAAAAAAAGAACATTAAAATGAAAATTTCTTTTGCCCATGAGCATAGTGTATGAATGATCATTTAAAAATCCATAGGCTTAAATATACCATATAATGTGGTAGTCCTAAAAAAGCCAATGATCCACTTATTAGTATAAATACTTATTAAGAATACTTACAAGTATTCTTAATAATTACCAGCTGATTAATACAAAATATGCTTATTTGCACGTGTTGAAAAACTCAATCCTCATAGTATCCCTCACAAGTCAGCAAAAATTTGTATTATCTCTACGTTTTTAGACACGTATCAGAGTCACAGAAATTTTAAAATAATTTATGAGAAAAAATGAATGAGTGGCTAGATAGGATTATAAAGCAAGTAAGTATCATTTCCTGGTGACATTTACTATTTTCTAGAGCACTGGTTTTGAAAGTGTGAGCAGGATCCCTTATTTTCCATTCATAGGGTAAACTAGTTCAAAACTAGTTTCAGAATAATATTGATGCTTTATTTCTATTACAGCAAATATCTACAGATAAAACCTATATAAACAAAAGCTCCTACGTTAGGGGGTCCTCATGAGACCTAAAAAAGTATGAGAATCATCATTCTAGAGCAGGGTTTCTTAAACTATGAATAGTAATCCACAGTTTACAAAGCACTGGCAAGGTTGGGAGGGGAAAACATTTAAGAAGTCCTGTTCAAGAGCATGTTAAACTTCGAAAAAAACAGCATTTTGTGTTTTATGTCATCAAATTAGAGAATATAAGACTGTGCTATAGTACTTGCATTTCTGATTAATCAAAGCTACCTTCCAACATGGACAGCAACATGACCACCATATCCTTCTGAAGATCCATTAATTCTTTCAACAACTCAATTTGGCTGGAATCCTGTGAACATTAATATAATGCATTTAAGACTACAGGAGAAAACAATATACACGGAACTAAGACGCTGTGTGTCACCGTGTTTGAGGTATTATATTAGTTCAATATACGGCAGCATTTTAATATGTTAGCATATTGTTAAGTAGGCCTGAGGAAAAATGTGCTAGTCAGCAACACTAAATTGGCTATAGAGAAAACTAAAATTCCCATTGTTTACATGAAAGGGAATTTTGCTAACACAATTTAAGTGAAAACATTAAAAGCTGAAAGGAAGAAGAGACTAGCAAGTCATAGATTATATTATGATATGTTCACATTGGCATTATTTTTAAAAGCCCATCAAGATCATTTTAGTAATTAAGAACACTACTGGATTTTTTAAAAATGGTAACTGCTTGCATAATTACGTAAAGACACTTGATTATTTAAAATCTTCTTAACTGAAATTAATATTGTGTTTTTTTCTGTCTGCCTTAACATGCTGTAGAATCTTAATAAATCCTAGTAAATCCAATTATATCATTTCATCCATGAAGGAGATGTATGCATGATAGTTGACACATTTAAATATGTAACATAAATCTTAAAAATTACATAAGTAACTGTATTCTACAAAGTAACTTAAGATTTGAAAGGTATTACATAAAAACAAGTTATTATAATTGCTAATTTCTCATCATCATATTTTCTACTTTCATAACATTTCCCTGATATCATATAATATATACATAGAAATTTTTACAAAATATCTTTCTTATTCCACACTCTATAATTGTTTTTCTTCACATATGGTATCAGTCTAAATCATTTGGTCACTGTTATATAAGAAAATAATAATATTTTGAATGATTCTAACCACTATGGAAAATTGTATCTTCAGAAGTTGGCGCCTCAGTCTAAATGGACAACTGTTAAGTTATATCATGGATCAAAATAGCAAGAACCTAAGACTCCTTTAGTGTGAAAACTGCATACATATGGCAACCCATCTATAATTTATAATCTTACACAGAAGTATGAGGCAAAAGATATTAATTAACTTGCCAATAATAACACAGTTATTAAGTTTTAGTAGGACTTTGAACTTTGGTCTATCCGACCTGACTCCAATTTCAGCATTCTATTCATTATGTCACAAAGGTCCACATAAAATATGAAAATAAAAATTCATTCTTATGAAAATGTGACAAGATTTCTGTTATGGCTAAAAAATTTGCTCAAAATCATTCACAATTATTTGTATTTTAAAAACTAGCTTACTAAAATGTCATTACTATATGTGGTATTCAGATAAAAATTAAATTATTATTAAATGATTTTAAGATTACTTTTATAATTTCAATCAAAGATCAATGCCTTAGTAGGTATTTCACATCTTAAAATACAAATTAAGTACTATAATTATATCATAGGCTATTAAGATTTATATCATCTTGTTAAAACAAAATATTTGGCAAGTTATTGTACTACCATTTTATAGTTATTTCTCTATATTCTAAAAACAAAGTAAACAAAGGAGACAAAAAAATAAATAAACCTTTTTTAACTTTTGACCTCCAGTTACCTTTCAAAATTTGTGAAGAAGGAGCAGACAAATTCTTAGGATGTATTTATTTGCCCTTAGAATTAATGTGTTATTTTTCTATGGATCTCCTAACGTTAAATTTACTGTAAAAGATGGAATGACATCAACCATGAGTATGTCCCTGTTTATGACTCTAAAAGGAAATTATTTCCATTCTAGTGAAGCTAACAAGTTTAGTATGACCAGACTAGAAATTCTTTTTCAGTAAGTAGAAAAAGAGAAGGCTCTAGAGAGCATTTCTGAGGAAATGAGGTCATAATTTATAGCATTTGGGGAATCCCTTTTAAGAAGTATTCTACAAACTACTACATTTTTTCAACATGTCTACCCTCTTCAGTTTTGTAAAAATTTATTATATAACTAGCACACAGATCTTCCATATATTAAAAAAACCTAAAATTCAAGAAAAAAACAAGAAATGATACAGTATCAATGGAACAATTAGATTAAAAGGCAATTTGCATATAGGAAGTACACTTAGACTGACAGGACTATATCTTTTCATTTGAGGATTTTGAAGGGTAAAGAATAAAATACCTGAGACAACTTCATTTGCATATGGGCAAATACATGAAGAAAACCGACCACTGCATCCCAAAGTCTGCTGTGTGCCAAACTCTGCTGATTTCCAGTGCATGGGCCCTATAACATAAATAGAAAAATAACACCTATGCAGAATTAAATGATAAACTGTTGTAACAGATATTGAATTTTTGCACATGTGCACATGTCTGTAGTATATACGCATACATGTGAGTGCGTGTGTGTATGTGCGTGTGTGGTTGTACGTGTACTATACAAAAGCATTCATGTGTCCTTAGGATAAGAGACCCTTAATGAAAATTAGAATATAAATAATATAATTAGAGATGATGAATATGATTTTCTATATAAAACTTGACAAAACTAATTTATAGTTGAGGTTCTCAAAGCATTTCATGTTCTGCTCTCCCTTTAAAGTCGACCAATGAGTTAAAAACTCACTGAGAAAACAAAAGCAGAAAACCTTTGACTTCTATGCAGATTTGCTTTCATTCTCTTCACAGAGAGAATAAGCCCATACTAATAAGGAATCACTATCATTTTGTTAAGAATACAAAATGATTCTCAGGGTTAGAGAAAATAATTTATGTCAATTTATGTCAAGCTCTTCTTAGGGAAGAAAAATCTTCATTAACATTTTCCTTTATTTTAATAGCTGACACTGTGGAACTAATTTATATTTTGAAAGATTAATTTGATTTGATCAACTTCATAAACCAGAATATGATGCTGTTAAAATGAAAAATTAATTATGGGCATTATGGTTTCATTTCTCATGCTTATTTTATATGAAACCAATAAATTATATATAATGTTAGGAAAACTTATACAGATGAAATATATACAACATACATATTGGACTACTAGTTGAAAGACACTGCCTTCCTTTGCACAATGTAGACTAAATGACAAATGCTGGTTATATTTAATTGAATTCATGATATATTGAATTATATTTCTTTATGAAAACAAAAAATTACATATCTGTACACATATATGAAGTCTATTTTATTAAATACAGAAAGAAATGTAATTCAATACATTACTAAATCAAACATATACATATACACACGTACATGTACATATGCTTCCATACATCAATGATATGTGATTTTACTGGTTTGATGAGTACTTTCCCTACCAACACTGATCATAACTCCCCAATGACAAAATCCTACCAGGTGCTTCTCTTAGAATCCCTAGGAGAGAAGTGGTCATAGGAAATGACTATACTAGTTAAATGACAAAAATCCCCACATGATGTCATGGTCTTCAATGATATATCTAAAACTAAATTTACTGTTTTTATCCCGAAAACCTTTATTCTTTCTAACTTCCTTATTAGCGAAGGCACTGTCATCAGTCAAGTCATCCAGGCTCACACAGATACCATCCTCAACTCCTCACTTTCTCTTACCCCTCAAATATAGTAAGCTGCTAAGTTCCACTGTTTCCACCTTGGTATATACACCCTTTTATCTTCTCTAACACTGCCATTACCCTGGTGCAGGCCCTCACACCTAGATAACTATAGGCTTTTGATTGGTCTTCCTCAAATCTCTCTCTACTCTAGCCCATTTGACTCAGCTGTCAATTTTATATTCCTAAAGTATAGGTCTGACTTTGACCTCCTATTCAAGGAGCTTTAGTAGCTCCCTATTACCTCTAGGATCAGATATAAAATCCTCTGTTTGACGTTTTAGGGTGCCTTTATAACTTGACCATTTCCTACCTTTCAAGTCTTCTGATATATCATTCCCTTACACACAGCACTCCATCTTCCAACTCCATGTACTTCCTCCTCTTCATCTCTATCTTCTAGTTTCCTTGATTTCCTTCAAGTCTCACCTTATTCAAGAAGGTTTTTCTTGTTTTCCTTAATTGGACGGCCTTGTGTCTAAGATTATTTCCAGTTTATCACATATACATCTTATTTGCACATAATTGTTTGCATACTGTTTTTTCCATTAGACTAAGAGCTCCTTGAGAGTAGGAATTTTTTGCCTTCATTAGTATTACCAGCACTTACCACAGTGCCTGGCACAAAATGCTTGCTGACTTGATAATTTATATAGTATTTTATAATTGTAAAATGTTTTCCCTGCAATAAAATGATGAGGTAGTAAGAAGTATCATTACTATCCCCATGCATGCATGTATGTTGTGCATGTATGTCACACATATATGTACTGACCTAAGTCACAGAACTAGTAAGTCAAATATTGGGATAAGCATGTAAGAATTTCTTTTGTCTAGACAATGACAGAGTTAGATGGACAATTATTCACCTCCAAATGTATACAAATTTAGGCCTAAAATAAAACAGAAAGGAAGACGATTGGATTGCTATTGAGAAATTTAAAAGTCCTTTTAATGACCCCCAAAGTTTTTCCTGAAATAAAGGTCCATCTTTTCATTGCCAGTATTCTACAGTACTGCTGAATGTCTGTGAGTCATAATACAACCTCCAAAGAATTGAAATAAATATCCCTCGTTTGGGGAAAGAGAGACACATGGTAGGTATAAGTAGGCTGCAATGAATCACAAACAAGGACCTTCTAATCTCTCTGGCTGTACCTCATGCCTGGAATTCTCTCCCGCCTAATCCCCACCTCCTGACTTCTCTGATTTCCTTTGGGTTCCATCTAAAATCCCACTTTCTACAGGAAATCCCTTCCAGTCCCTTTTGAGTGCTTTCCCTATATTGTATCCTATACACAGCTTGTTGTACACTGTACAGCTGTTTACATGTTGTCTTTCCCATTAGACTTGTAGAGTAGGAACTATTTCTTACCTTCCTCTGTGCTTTATCATGGTGCCTGACATATAGGAGGCACTTAATAAAAGTTTATTGATTGACTGAGAACCAGAGGAAAAGATGTCATCATATTAATGTATGATCCAAAGTGATAATAGTCGGATCAAGGGATAACTGTTGGACAAACTGTGTGCTCCAAAGATATTCTTGTGATATAAAGTAAAAATTAAGAAGGACCCCAGAACATTAAATAGACTGCCTGAGGAGAATTTATGGAAGGATGTGGACAAGAGTCATACAGGATAAGCAGTTATCAGGTTGTGAGCTGCATTGTTGAAGGGAATACACACATTGATGAGAATGCAGATCTATTTCAATATCTAAGTAATAAGAGTAAGTTTTTATGTCAAAAGACAGGAAATAAGTGTCTTCTTATTTTAAAATGTTATTTCTTTTCTATACTAAAATGGGAATTATGAATTGACAGATTCTTTTTTTCTCTCATAGTTTTTGGACTTTAAAAAAATTTTTTTGAATTGTTCTTATTATTAGTAGTGATTAGAATGAAAACATAGAAAATGTAATTGATCATACAATTCCAAGTCAAATTGCCAAGAATCCCAAATGAGACACTTTGCAGAACAAACATTAAACTAACGATTTCTCATTTGCAGTTCTCATTTTAATTAATCAACTAAAATACTAATAAAATTCCTCTTCAACATGATTCAAAAATGGAGTTTTATTTCATTTATTGCAATTTTTTAAGTCTATACAAATAACTGGAAAAAGGAATGAACAGAGAAAAATTTACATTGGCATCAAACCATGTAAGACATTATCTTATATTTCTCAGACAGCACTGAAAGTTAAGTTCATTAAAATTTGTATCCAATAACCATAAGAGATTTAAACTAGGAAGGAACCATAGAGGTCATCCCATCCAATCTCTTCCACCTAGGTAAAACTCACGGTGAATGCTCAAGAAACATTGTCTATCATGAAGGGGTTACATGAATTTAGCTCCTTTCCTTCCTATTGTAAAAGTTCTAATTGTCAAAGCACTAAAAAAACAAATACAAAGAATGAAATAATCTTTACTTCCAAGAAGCTTAAATGCAAATGAGGGAGACAAAAATACATATTTAAATATCTATAGCATAAAGATAAAGTGAATGCATAAACATATATGTGTGTAAATAAATACACATATATTTAGTATTTACATAAAAGACAGTTTATGAGGGAGGATCAGGAATAGCAGTTTCATGGAGGAAGCAATGCTTGAGCTTCATCTTAAAAGAAGAGAGTTTATGAAACAGGGCTGAGAAGGAAGAGCATTCCCAGCAAGGGGAATGTCAGCAAAAAGGTGTGGATATGGGAGATGGCATGTCATGAGTCAGAACAGAGAGAAGGCTACTTTAGCTAGGTCAAAGAGTGTGCAAGGGGGCAGTAATATATAATGTGGCTGAAAAGATAGGCTGGAGCCAAGATCTGAAGGGCTCTAAAAAGGAGTCCATATTTTATCCTAGAATGAAAAGGGAACCACTGAAGATGACTGAGTAGTGGATTCACATGATCAGATCTGTACTTCAGGAAAACAAATGCGTAGATGGACAGGAAAGGAGAGAAACTAGTAGCAGGGAAGGGCAAATGGAGGAAAAAGTGGTTAAAGAAGAGCACTTTACAAATATTATTTCATTTTATCCTTATAACATCCCTGGGAGGTGTTATTATTGTTCCCATTTTAAAGATGAAGAAACTAAGGCAGACAGAAGTTAAATGATCTGTTAAGGTTCATGCAACTCATATCTGAGGCCAGATTAGAACTCAGGGGTTCTTGACTACAGGCTTAACACTCTATCCACCGTGCCACCTAGCAGCTATACAAAAGGGATAATTTTTATTTCATGCTGGAAAAGATATGGGAAAATTGAAACACTAATGTATTGTTGGTGGAGTTGTGAACTGATCCATCCATTATGGGGAGCAATTTGGAACTATGCCCAAAGGGCTATAAAAATGTGTGTACCCTTTGACCCTGTAATACACCTAGGGCTGTATCTCAAAAAGATGATATAAACAGGGAAAGGACCCAAGTATACAAAAACATTTATAGCAGTTTTTTGTAGTGGCCAAGAATTGGAAATTGAGGGAGTGCCCATCAATTGAGAAATGGCTGAACAAGTTGTGGTATATGAATGTAACAGAATACTACTGTGCTATAAGAAATGATGAGCATGTAGACTTCAGAAAAACCACGAAACACTTGTATGAACTGATGCTGAGTAAGGGGAGCAGAACCAGGAGAACACTGTACACAGTGTGATGACTAACTTTGATAGACTTGGCTCTTATCAGCAATGCAAGGTTCTAAGACAACTCCAAAAGGCTCATGATGGAAAATGCTATACACATTCAGAGAAAGAATTATGGAGTCTGAAGGTAGATCGAAGCATATTATTTGGTCTCTCTCAAAAGTTTTGTTTTGCTTCTTTCTTGTGGTTCATTCCATTGGTTATAATTCTTCTTTATAACATGACTAATGTGAAAATATATTTAATATGAATGTATATGTAGAGCCTATATCAGATTGCATGCCATTTTGGGGAGAGGGGAGGGGAATAAGGAGAAAATTAATAACTCAAAAGCTTATGGAACTGAATATTGTAAACTACAAATAAATAAATATTTAATAATTCTTATTTCATTTATACTCTGTTTGCTGCTAAGGATTTTCATGGATTTAACTAACATCTCTATGAAGATGGCTTCTTGTTCAGTTGTTTTTTAGTTGTATCCAACTCTTCATGATACCATTTGGGGTTTTTTTGGGCAAAAATACTGGAATAGTTTGCCATTTTCTTTTTCTAGCACATTTTATAGATCATGTAACTAAACAACAGGATTAACTGACTTGCCCAGGGTCACATACCTAGTAAGTGTATGAGGCCAGAACTGAACTCAGGAAGATGTCTTGCTGATCCCAAGCCCAGTGATCTATGCATTGCACCCTAGCAATATAGCCATATATAGTCAAGGAAGGCAGAAATGGTTCTTCCTCATTCCAGGTGTGATACTCTATCCACTGCGCCACCTCGCTGCCTAGAAAGATGACTACCACATCTTTATGCAGAGCCAGTATTTCCTCTTAGCTTTAATCCCAACC
Source organism: Bettongia penicillata ogilbyi (assembly GCA_023548195.1). Taxonomy (NCBI): domain Eukaryota; kingdom Metazoa; phylum Chordata; class Mammalia; order Diprotodontia; family Potoroidae; genus Bettongia; species Bettongia penicillata. Next base: position 1,922,955 of record JAJHZJ010000366.1, read on the forward strand.
CACCAACTGGTCTATTGGACTTTTTAAACTGATGGTTCCAAAAACATCTTAACCTTAACATGTCTAAAACTGGATTCACTGATTTTTTCCCCCAAACTATCTCTTCTTCCAAACTTCCCTTTTTCTGTTGAAGGTGTCACCATCTTTCCAGTCTCCCAGTTTCAAGACCATGACACTATCCTCGACTCCTTACTACCCCACATGGCCAAAAAGATAAAGATTTTACCATTTGTATCTCTACAACAACTTTTGCATCTGACTACTTCTCTCTACTCATGCAGTTTCCTTCTTAGGTCAGGCTCTCATCACTTCTCCTCTAGAATATTACGAGAGCCTATTAATTGTTTTTCCTAATTCAAGTCTTATTCATGTCAGTCCATATACAATCCATCTGCTAAAGTGAATTCTCTTGGGCAGAGATCAGACAGATCAAATCCAGGGGCTCCCAAATATTTCTAATACATTAATCTTCTATTTAGCTTCTAAAGTTCTTCATAGCCTGGTCCCTTTCTGTATTTACAGCCTCACTAGACATTACTTCCCCATCCACACTCTTCGATCCAGTCAAAAAGGCCTTCTCTGGGTTCTATATCTCGTCTTCTATGCCTTCATACTGATTGTCCCACATGCACGGAATGCGTCTCTGGCAAAGGACTACCTTATATATGGAGTTTCTCCTGATTCCCCAAAGTGCTAGTGCTCTCCTTGCTAAACTATCTAGTATTTAATGGACATGTGTATATACATGTATGTTTACACACACAATGTATATGTGTGTGTATATATGTATATACATAATTCATGTAAATATGTGTATATAGTATCTTCAATGTCAGTGCAATTTTAATTCAAAACTATTAAAGGTTTATATATTCTAGATATATATGAAAATATTTACCTATACATGTACATGCACAGAGATACATAGATACATATACATATACTTGTCTTCCCTGTTAGAATATAATTTTCTTTTGCAAGGAGGGATTGGTTTATTCTGTGCATTTACATCTCACAGTATTTAACAGTCTCTGGCAGCTAGTAGCACTTAATAAATGCTTGTCAATTGACTGAGAGCTGTCAGATAAGATAATGTAAAAAGAGATGAAACTAATACATATATATATAATTAGACATTTTGAAGCTCTAATCTAGGAGATTTTAAATGAAACAGACTATTAATAAAGCCATTATCATTATTATTTGCTCCTTAGTGCATCTCACAATGATTCATGGTTCACATAATATGAAGGGCAAAAAGTGTTTCTCCAAAGAATGAAAATCATACTTCCTTATTTTTTGTGTCAGAAATATACTTACCTGGATATATTCTGTAAGAGTGTTGAAGACCTGTTTTGCCACTTGAATTGCTTTGGAAAAATTCCGTTGTCCTTGTTCATCAATCACATCTTTCCCAGAGTAATACCAGTAAAAATCACTAATTGATTCCTACAAAATGGAGGAAATATCACTAAAGCTATCACTTTCCCAATGATCCTTAAACAGTACAACAAACTTAAATAATACAATACAAAAATAAATTGAAAATGTTTTTTGAAGAAAGGATCTTAATGTATTATGTCCTTCAATACTCCAAAATTTTATTGAGTAACTCCTTCTTTAAATAAAAGCCCAATAAGGAGAAATAAAGACATGTGGAAACTAGCTTTAAAATTACTTTCTATATTGAATTATGTTAAATTTCACACAGTTTTATAGACCTAATAGAATTTATAAATATGCTTGCATAGAGAAATATTTGATACTACATGTGTGAACCAGGGTGGTACAGCAGATAATCAAGGAAAAGAATTTCTTTTGTACAGGTATCATCTTTCTTCCCATCTCAAAAATAAATCCAGCATGAATCATGCAGAATAAGATGTTCGCTGTTTCTCTTTTGAATTTGAGGTAACCGGTAAGATGTGTGATAATACCAACAAAAATAATGAAATCAATGAAAATTAGATTGATCTCTACCCAAAAAAATTCTTAAGACAATAAATTATATCCTAGTAAGAATTTTAACTGGTTAAGGTATTTAGTAAGATAATCTTGCCTTATGTGAGGAATGGTGTAAAATTGTGTATATATCTACTATATCACATTTAATGCACTAAATTTAGAAATTAAACTTGTTTTTCTCATGTGATTAACAATGTATCACACTTTGATACTGAAAAATAGGAAAAATGGAATTGGAGGATTATTTATCTATTTATATTAATTATTGATTATTTTTTAAAATAAAGTCAGGGAAATAAACTATCTACTTGAGGACCATGATTATTAAAGAGTTGGACAATGTTTTCGAATTCATTAATTTGTCAGGGCACTGGGCTATAACAAAATCTAGCTCTTGTGCTATGATCCTACATTGCAGAGTGTGGGATTTAGAGTCAGAAGATCCAGTTTCAAATCCTGGCTCTGCCATTTACTCCTCTGTTAGACTGTAGGCAAGAATTTAATTTCTCTGGGCCTCAGTTTCCTTGATTGAAATGAAAGCCTGGATTACATTACCTCTAATATTCCTTTCAGCTCTTAATTTATGATTCCCTATACATTTGAAAAATTTCATATTAATTAAGATGTTGGTGATTGGTTTCAGAGTCAATTTGTAATTTTAAACTGAGTGGCATGAACAACCTTAAACCATAAATGATAGCCTAAAGATGAGTAATTATGGAAGTTGCAAGCTCTTTTTTCAAAAATTTTCCTCCATTCAGTATGGAAAATGATTGACCAAAATCTTTAGGTAATTTGCAAAATGAAATCAATTATAAATGCCCCTGGGAAAAATGAAGGAATGAACATGGGCCCAGAAAAATAAACAAAACAAAATAGAAAGAAGCAAGAGAGCAGAGAACTGGGAAAAGGTAATAGTGATCCAACACCAGGAGCTGACATGAACATCATTTTTAGCTTTGGAAGCAAGGGGATCAAAAAATATAATATTCAGAATACTTCTATTAGGTAAAAATCAAAACACAGTTAAAAACATGTCATAGCTCAGGGTTTGCTAGATCGTTGCAACTCTTCTGATCATTTCAGCTGCTGGTAGTACAGAAGGTATGGTACCTGAACTCTCAGTAGGTAGTCCACTGTGGAGATGATTATATTGACAGTTGTATTATTACCAGTCTGCGTTCTCAGATAATTCTGAAAATCTACAAGAATTAAAAAAAAGAAAGTCATCATGTTAGCTCAAATTCAAAGTACAGTTGTTTAAATAAGTGTACATTTAATGGGCATTTATTCTTTCCTTTACTTATGTAACAGAAAGTTATCAGGTATGAAAGTCTAGTACTGGGCTTTTTTAATTTTAAAAAATTCAATCCTCATCCACTTACTGAAAAATATTCGCAAGTACCATATTTCTAAGTGTTCCACAGAATGCAAATAACTTTGAAAATATTTTATGCTGAGAAAAACAAGTAACAGATATTTTCTTTTTTTTCTAAGAGAACTTTGACCAGGTGGTCTACTGTACATTTCCATATCATACGCAGGAATTTAGGAATCTAATCATTACACTTTCATGAAACCTGTCAAACTCTTAACAATGTAGTACAGTAGAAAAAAGAAAAAAAAACACTATTCAAGTCCAAATTCCACTTTAGACAAGTCACTTGATCACTCTCTTAGTTTCCTCCTTTGTAAAATGAAAATATGTATAACCTATCTCAGCAGGCTGATGTGAGGAAACAAATGAAATAATACATTTGAAGGCCCTCTGAAAAAGTATATAGTAATTTACAATTATAAAGTAATAGCAAAACACCTTGTAAACCTTAAAGTATAAGGTAAATGTGAGTTATCACTGTCATTTCGGGAACCAAAGAAAATGTATTTATTGCTACCATCACTTGATCTAGATGGCTAGAAAATGGCTCACAAACCTGAATTGTGTCCTTCACAAAGCAACTGGAGGAAGCGGAAGAGGTCACAGGTGAATTCATCATCCTGAAGTACTTTCTCTCCTGTTGAAAGGCCATATATACGAAACATCACTAGCCACTCTCAATTCTTTCCCATACTTCCTCCCCAGCTGCAACCCCAACAGAACCTGCAAGTTGATATAACATTGTTCTGAGCCAAAAATAATTGCAAATCATAGCATCACTTCTATCTGAAGCTCATGAGGGCATGCGCTTAGCAGATAGATGCCATTTCCCTTTGGTAAAGACATTTAACACTTCAGATACCTAGATTTATTTCTGTAAAATGCAGCAGCATGGGCTTGGCAACATTTTTAAACAACCTGTTGGTTTATTTGCACTTGTAATTTGGGAGTATGTTTTTGGTTTGTATGGGCATGAACTCTGTATAGCCTACAATGTCTAATGTAGTTCCAAACCATCTTTCATGTGAGAAAAAGAATTACTACTGTATACCTTCCAAATAAAAAGGCTTCTTTTGTAAACTGACAGTTACTAGGAAGTTTCTCATTCCATTTTTCATGATCCTATTAAATGTTTGCCTACAGACAATAACAAGTCAAGGAACACTTAAGAATTGCTGACATAGCAAAAGTAACTAATCTTTAAAGTTCTGTTCCAACATTTTGGGAAACTAATGAATGGATAGTTTCAAATATAAAATTTAGGGGAAAACTTCAGGAGCTTATAAGAACTAGAATTAAAATTTAAACAAAAGGTAGTGCAAACTAGAAGTCAGATGAGCTAACTCTAGGCAGATACATCCCATAGCCATAGAAAACATTTTTATGATAAGGGGATTAATGATATTTATGAGCAAGAGAAGTTTGGATTTTTTTATCAGTTAATTCAATCCCTCTAAACATTGTTTTTCCCCATGAGAGAAACATACAGATAAAAAACAATAATGAACATGAGAAAAATGTTTTTGACTATGTGGGTTATGTCCCAGAATCTGAGATTCATAGCAACACAGTACAGTGAAAAGTATTTTTTAAGTAAGCGAAAGCAATTGTGTATTTTTTTAGATGAAGTATTTATTAGCTTGGAAATAATCTGAATTAAGACAGAAAATGTATAATGATCATATGTTTATATAAAATCTTGAATGATCAGAATTATTAAAAAATAGAGCTTGTGACTTTCAAAGTGAGAGGCTTTGGTGCAATGGTGGGATTTGGCATAGGAAAGCATAGGGAAAAGAGCTTATAAGGAAGACATGGCAGAAAAATTGATTAATAAGCAAAGCAAACATCTTGTTTTAAGGTAGAACCTTAAATTTTTTTTTATTGCTTTTCTTGATTCATAGGGAGAAATGAGTTTAGAATAAAGTTGTCCATTGCTGGAGATAAACCAATAGTAGGGAAGACTTCAGAGTTTTCTTGGAGAAAGGATAGAAGAAACACTCAAACTCTTGAGGTTCATTTTCCATAGGTACATGCTTCATTTATTCAACCAAGGCATGTTAAGAGATAGAGTATGAGGGAGTATAGAAATGTAAGTAAAAAGTTGTGTATTTCAAGTTTTGTGAATGTCATCTAATATTACTGTACTCTGATATCATTTTTATGTTATCTGTTCCCTCAAAAGTATGTATGCATGGCACATTTCAGTTGTGTCCAACTCTACATGACACTAGGGTTTTCTTGGCAGAGTTACTGAAGTGATTTGCCATTTCCTTCTCCAGTTCATTTTACAGATGAGGAAATGGAGGCAAACAGGGCTAAGTGACTTGTCCAGGGAAACACAGTCTAAGTGTCTGTGACCAGATTGGAACTTAGGGAGATGAATTTTCCTGAATCCAGAATGGGCAATTTATCCACTCTGCCACCAAGCTGACCCCAATGTATGCATAGCATTGTCAAAAACTATAAAGTACAATATAAATGTAAAACTATTATGATCATATCAATTTCAAAGAGAAGTTGAAAAATACAACTAGTTGACTAGGAATACTCTAAGATTGTTTAGCCTATTTCTGCCTATTTCTCATTAATGAATTTACACTCTAAAGTGTCTAATGTTGGCACAAAGGGAGGGCATTAGTTTCTTTGTACAGTGTTTTAGCCTGCCTTGTAGAGGTTGAATGCTTAAATTGTGCAGTCTCAAAAGTGGAAAGATAAGCAAACAATTGTTATTTGAAAAAGTCCTTTGGAAACATCCATTAGAGAAAATTTTCTATACAAGTCATTGAAGATTGAGTTAAATACATATTTTTTGAAAAATAAGAGAACTCACATTTGATGATTTATAAACGGGTAAAATTTCTTATACTTGCTGAAATCTGTATATCAATCTATCAGTATCATTTGTTAAGAATCTAGTACATGCCCATGAACTGAGCTAGACATTGGAGGTAAAAAGAAATATGAACTTGCTTCCTGCCAAGAGTTTTCATTTTGCTGTGGGATATATTCCTAGATAAGTAAAAACAAATTATAAACAAAATTAATATAAAGTGACTTTGAGAGGGGTGGGGGCAAGTGGTCCAAACAGCTGGAAGAATCAGGAAAGGTTTATCATGAAGGGCGTTTTAGATGAATCCTGAACGAAGTATAGATTGTACAGAGGCATAGATGAAGAGGTACAGCATTCTGGATATAGTTTCCTAGGCCAAGTCCCTAGGCCAAGGCATGGAGGTTACTATGGAAAGTTGTGTACTAGGAATATGTAGGAAGCTGGAGAGGCTGGAGGTAGACGTGAAAGGCTTTCATGCCAGAGGGTTTGCATTTTATCCTAGAGGCAATAGGGGCCCATGGAAACTTCTGGAGCAGAAGAATGATCTGCTCAGTCCTATGCTTTAGGATTATCATCTCAGCCTCCATGTGAAGATAACTTGGAGATGGCAGGGAGACCAATTAGAGATGGTGGTAGTGACCAAGCACGACGTGTTAAGGGCTTTTAGGATAGCTGTGATATCAGTGGAGAAAAGGGAACAGACTTGATCAAAGTAGAGGAGAGGGAGGACAAGAAACTCAGCAATAAACTATTTCTGAAGTGAAGGTATTTTCATCTCTTAAGTGTTTCCTCTGAAGATGAGTCACATGTGACTGAATATTTAATACAGCTATGGTATGATGAAAATGTTCTCAATTCCAAGACCTTTCGCACAAGGATATTTGGAAAGCAGTGGACTGATTGGATTTTCTAAACAAATTTTGAAGTATCATCTGTTTTGCTCCTGCAGTATAAGAGTCATGGGACCTTTTAATCTGACTTATAGCTAAAACCTACAGATGTCTCCTTCATTAAAAATGTGAGTTTCTTGAGAGCAAGGACTGCCTCTTTTTATTCTACCACTTTGAATAGTTACTTCTTAATGAATCCTTTTTCATTCATTCACTCATTCAAAATAAGTCCTTATGTAAAAATTAAATCTTAAAAACTTGCATTGGCTTTCAGATAGCCCGTAATTATGATTATATGAAAATGTGTTATGATATCAAACAACAGAAAGCAGTTGGAGTACTAAAGGGGGTCTGAACCTATGATTTCATTGGTGTAAAGAACTTTCATTATAGAAATTTCCTGCAACAAATTTGTGCAACAAATCTATAACTTATAGTTGTAAAGGGTTCTCTGGGGTATTGAAGGCTTAAATGGCTTGACAATGGTCACTTGGGTGATATTTGTCAGATATCAGGTGTTACCCTCTATTCTCTTGACAATTTTGGGAACTGAGGCTGATGACCTGAAGATAGTTGGCTTCAGGAGCACCAGGGCACAGAGCTAGTAGTGAATTAGCAGCAGTAGATGAGCACCTACTGGAAGACTAAATTATAATTTTGATGTGTCCACTCCCTTCATATGAACTGCATGTAAGTTATACCTGAGGTGACTATGATGCTGTTGTTAAATACATAAATTCATGCCTACAAACAAAAATACATACAAATTAATATCCTTACATAGGTACACAGTGCATAGCGTATGATCTGTGGAGCTGAGTAACTTTGTTTAATTTCAAGTGATATAAAGCAGATCACAATTATTTATCTAGTATATTTGTACAATAATGTGACTACTGTCAGGTTAAAATGCTGTGAGGGCCCATGCTGCATATAAATGATATGGTAACAGAGATGGATGGCTTTATGTCTGCAGAGGGTGCAGGATCAGCAGTCTAACTGGAGATGTATATAAAAAAGTGACATTGTAATATGATGTAAACTAGAATTAAAAACTATAATGAAATGGAGAAAAATGTCTGGAGCGCTAAAACCCTCATTTCTTCTACCTGAAAAACATACCCTTTTGTGTACATCCAGCATGGATCTATGGCAGTATGAATATTCAATAAATAATTTTAATGATGACAAAATGAAATATACTAGAGGACATTATTATTTTTACTTATACAAAAAATTAAGATTTGACTTAAAATTGGACGGTTATCTACATTTTTAACTGGCTACCAATCAGTACTGGCTTAAGAAACACTGGATTCAAAATGCTAATATATTAAGTTTGAGTTAGCTCTGTACCAAATCTACTACAGTTTTATTCATTCAGCCTAGGAAGGCTTAAATGTCAGGCCTAGTTAGAGATAGGCACATTGTGAGTGCTCAATAAATACTTTTAATTTATTTGTGAGCATTTTAATTTGTAGTAATTTAGTTTTTACCAGTATATAAATTATCATTTATGAAAATAATAGGCAGCAAGTTACACCTTATCAGTGAACCAAGAAATAGTAAATGCCACCCTAGAGATTTAAAATTTTTTAACTGACTTGATTCTAGCTGAGCTAATTCTCAAAGAACAAAAAAATCAATATTAGGTTTGTGTCTAAAAGAACTCACAAATAACCTAATTAGAGGAAGGTGAGGAACATTATACACTGTTTTAACTTTAACAGTGCTTTAAAAAAACCCAACAGATTTGTACCAGAGTAATTCTGTGAAACAGATGCATTTGGCTATGCTCTATGAATTTTTGTAAAATACAACTAGAAAGTATACCATTAACTTAAAGGATATAACTTTGATAACAAAACCATGAGGGATAAAATATTTATTCTTCATAATGTTGTTAATAAAAAATTATAAATTGGTATATGCTGAGAAAAAAATAGAAGACAAAATATCTAAAGCTAACATGTCCTTGTAAATGGGTTTACCACAAATCAACATGATATATCCAAATTAGAGACTAAAATAGGGCAAAGTAAAGAAAATATTTTATGATCATAAAATCTGAAATGTGAATTGTTATTAGTGTTGTTAACCTTGTTTTCACCAAACCCAGAAGTTTTTAAAGAATCTTTTAATTTAGAAGAGCTCTCCAAACATGTTTACCAAAAAGCTCCATGTACTTTTCAACCTTCATGTCCATGCACAAAATGAGCTTATAACAGAGACTGATATTTGATAATGCCTTTAAATTATTCTGAAATTTTAATGCAAAAGGCAGACAAGGAATATAAATGATGAAGAAATTTTAAAATAATTTCTATTTCTGGAATATATAATTAAGACAAAATTCAACTTTCTACTAGCAATAATTAACCACAAAGTGGTTCATTAGGACATAGGAGTAACATTCTTCAGAGGTCTTTGTTGCCCCGGCAACAATTTTCTATTATATATAGAAAATATATATTTTCTATATATAATTTAGTCCAATTAAATTTTTAGACAGATTGAGATATATATTGTCAAGCAGAAAAAAATAATGAAAACACAGAGGCAATATCTTTCACTATCACAACTACAAATGGAATTTGGAAAGAGAGGAACACTGCGTTTTCAGACTTATCACAATTTTCTGAAGAGACAGCGCAGGTTCTGAGAATTGTGATGAAGGAAGAAAGCATCTAAAAATGCAATGAAATTAATGTTAATGCAAATTTTTGTTTAGAACCTTGTTCTGCTGCTAAAATAAGCAAAACAAACAAAATACAAAAGGTATAACATTGAGCAAATGAGTTATAAGAACAAGAAGTACATTTGCTTAGGAATAACTGGGGTTCTGTTAAGTACAAAGCCCCAGGATTTTATAAAAGAGTGGTAATACTGGTGAGGGAGGAAGGGAAAGCAAATACAAGCCTTTATAATAATGCGAAAACAACTTGGAAAAAGACATTACTATCAACACATCTGATAACAGTATTCGCATACTATAGGTAAGCACTGAAGTATGACATTTACAATCCCGGAGAAGAAGCAATTATAGCTCCAATTGGGATACCAAAGTTAATAGCAACCATGACATTTGTCATGTCATTCATACGTAGACAAAAAATGTTAAAGCTTCAATATCAAATGGAGAAGTTAGCGATAGTAGAGAACATTTTAGACATCAGTGCCTTCCCTGCAATTGCTTATGAGTAGAGATGAGGTTTAGAACAAGTATCTGGCCTACACAAAGAAGTGAACAAAAAGCACATAAGCAGGCATTTGACAGATAATTGTTGAGTTAATAGTTCAACAGACATTTGTTGTGGATATACAATGTACACAGAATTTAAACTACTGAGAAAAGTCTACTCAGTTTCATGAAATTTGTTGGTAAGATAATTTGTATGTAGTTAAATCCCAGTCACATGACTGCTTCATTACAGTGAGGTAAACATGGTTTGTTAGGGAAATTGTAAATAAGTGAACCATCCAAAGATCCATATATTCCCCTCCAGAAATAAACATTGCTTGAGCCTAATGCTCTGAAAAGATATTGCTAGCACTAACACATCTGGATTCTTTGGTGTATCCTTGGAATATATAAATTGTTTCAATAAAATGATCATATGAAAGGAACATTTAGGTATAAAACTGAAGTGCATTGCTTATGTCCTTAAGTCACAATTAATACAAAAGCACAAGTGATAATAATCAGCTCTTGATTGATCAAATAAAGTGAACACTGGAGATACAAGTTAGTCTGATTCTTCCTTCTGACGTAGAAAAGAATCTGGGTTTTCAAAGGTTATGTCAGCAGAGTAGACATTCTGACAGCTCTGACCCAAGTTCAAAAGGCGGCAAATATGGGTCCAGCAACAGGCTATGTGCCATCATGGCAGCACAAGCTTAGATCGCAGTGGAAAGGCTCATCACCAGAAAGCTTGTTATCAGATAAATAGTGGGGTTGACTATAGCGACTGATGGAGGCTGTAAAGGGTGGGAGCTTGCAATCTACATGAGTGGAAGAAGTAACCACAATGACAAAATAAATACCTTTTGAAATACTGAAATAAATGTAAGTATGGTTGTAAAAGTACATTTATGTTCCTAATAGTTTAACGGTATATTTGGTAATATTCTAAATCTGCTTCGTCTAATAAATATATAGTTATGTTACATTAAGGGTAAGATAAGAAATATGCTGACTTTCCAACATTAGGAAATTGAGCCCATGTGGAAAGAGAAAAGAAACAAGAGGTGAACCAGATCTGCTTTCTATTCCATTCTGCATCTATCACAGATTTCCTGTGATTGCACAAATCAGTGCAGCCATAAAGCCACAGTAAATACAAAACATAAATACTACAGAAGGACTACAGCACAAATTCTATTTATTTATGTATACAATCATTGCAAAATACTGGGACCACTAAAAGAAAAAGAAAAGACATATTAAACAAACCAAACAAAATTTAACTAAACAAAGCTTGCTGCTCGTTCAGCTAGTGTGACAGTCATCGCAATTCCTGACAGAACAAGCAACAGAGAAGGGTTGGCACAAGAACTAAAAGAAATCAGAGTGCACAATGATAACTGAAGAATCACTTCATTTAAAGAGTTAAATAATGAAAAAATATACACACACACACAAACTTTTACTCTTCAGGTGCTAAAGCTAAAAACAGGAACATATAAGACAGTGTTTTTTTTTTAATAATTACCACGCTCATGGGTGATGACTGAGGAAAGGAGGACAAGACATTTACAGTAGGTGAAAGAAAAGGAAATGGGGAAAAAGAAAAAAAAAGTTGAGTTTTATTTTTAAAATTTTAAAGCAGATATGACACATGCTCAATACTGGTTTGGGCAAGTCAATTCTTTTTTGAAGGGAAAAAATAACTACATCAAGTAAAACTCAGATAAATTATAAAATATATCCTGACATCAGAATAACTGCTCACAATCAAAAAAGTGTTATTACTGAATTTGAAAGCATGAAATTGATCCTAACCTACATTCTGTTGACTATGAAAGTGAATAAATACTTAGATGAGAGCTGCATTGACTACACCTTTTAGGGTTTTGAACTTACTAATATTGACTAAAACATGTTTAATTAAATTAGGTTTTAAGTATCTTAAACATTCTGGGTAATAAATTGCTGTGAGACATAAAAACAGAAAAGTCAGTGCTCTAAAATATACTCCCATGCCAGACTAGAACCAAGAATATCTCCCCAAAAAGACAAGGGATCTACCTAATTTTTTTTTAACTTGGTGTGTTTGTTTCATGTCAGACAATCTCAAACCAGAGAGGTATCTCAGTGGGCAACACTGACAACTACAGAAATACAAAAAATGATATAGTATTTACTTTTAAGTGTGTGAAGGTAACTTTAGAGAAGTAGCATGGTATAGTACAGAGAGATGTGGATTTGGAGGTAGGGAGACCTAGGTTCAAATCCTACCTCTGACATTTACTAGCTCTGTGACCTTGGGCAAATCACTTAACCCCTCTGTGCTCCAATTTCCTGTATATTAAGGAGGTAGGACTTGATGGCTTCCAAGGCTCCTTTCAGCTCTAAAATCTGTGATCCTATATGATAAATTATGTTTTGGCTTCTAGTTGATAATGAATGGACCTTGGACATTGAAATGCTAAGTGGAAAACGAAGGCAAAAGAGTTAATTTAATAGGTGACAATGGTTAAACATGCACAATCTATGAACTTCAAAATACAGTAAAAATATGCAATAAAGTCTTTTTTTCTTCTTCCTAAGTAGAATTATACAGAAACATCTGTATTGATGACACATAAAAAAACAGAAAATTCATCTTGGTTTCAAGATCATTCCCCACAAATACCCAATGATTCCAAACTAGAACACTGACAAAATGATGGGGCCCATTGAAACCAAAACAAAATGAAAAAAAAAAACCATGACCTAATAAAGATAAATTAGTTCAAAATCAGCACATAAAGTAGGGTATTTTTAAAAAGAATAAAACACGCCATAACAATGCTTTCTGGAGGAAAGAACCTTTTATACTAAATACCTTCGAAAATGAAGATGCAGTTTCTCTCATCGCTAATTCTATTTATTACAAAAATTGATGGCAATCTTTTATTTAATGTATTTGTCAATTATTAAAGGAAATAATTTTAACCGTATATAATAGAATGACTCCATCTTTCTATCTCACATTTCTAGATTTATCAAGGGAAAACATATACTATATAGAATGAGTCATAATAGGTATGTTCATAGGTGACTATTACATGAACTACCAGGCATTTGAATATCAAAAAAGCTTTCTTATTTTGGCAAGGAATGATTCAAAGGATGTAACTTATCCCCCTCTCTGACATACTGAGCATCAGTTTAGCAAACTGATGCTCTCATTTACATTACTTTGACCACTAAGGGGCTTGCATTATAACAAGTTTATGCTACTGTTTATAGAAGAAATCATTAAGCTATATTTTCCTATTTTAACACAGTTCTAAAAAATCCTGACATTCTATTTCATTGCATTGTCTCAAATGCACTATGCTACTTCTTGATATATTCTAAAGCATTCAAATAATATTTCCTGGGGGGTAGGACAGAAATATTCATCCTTTGAGATTCTCTCATGGTTTTATGAGCACCTTGAACTGAATAGCTAATAACTAACAGTCAACTTTCAAGTACCCATAGAACTTGGGAATTTTCTCCATTACCTAGCTCATTATCAGGTGACTCAGAGAAGGTCTGGGAAAAAACTGTTGAATTATAAATACAAGGTGAATATAAGAAAAATTATGTACCTATAAGTTTTTGCGTTTATGCCTATATTTCAAAGTCAAATATAGATCAGCCATTCATTATCACTACCATTAAGGCATTCGCTTCTTTCTGGCACATGTGTAATTGAGAGTTGACTCCATGAAATAAACTATATAATTTCCCTGAATGGAAAAAATGATTGGAATTTTCTTTTTTAATCTGTGAATACCTGATCCTTCTTCTGTCACCATTCCAAGTCCTTCAGCTTTGTTTTGTCTCTCAAATGCATTGAGGTCAAGGACACTGCAATAACAAAAACAAAAAATGGACAGAAATATTTTGAAAATCTGTAAACACAATATTGTGATTTCAAAATAAATATTTAAAAATATAGTATGTCTTAAAATTTTCAATAAAGTATGAAAGAGTTCAATTCAATTCAATAAACATTTATCCCTTGCAAGGAACTGTGCTCTGTGTATGTACTCTGGAAGCAGAGGTTAAAAAAAAGAAAGTTCCTCCCCTCAAGAATCTAATAAGGTGTGATCATAGCAATATCAAAGTTTTTTCATCCCTAGAATTTAAGCTTGTTTTTCCTTAAAAAATACTGAAATCATCCTTGAGACTTAACTGGCTCAGAGGCTTAAAGGCTGAACATGTCTGTGTTGACTTCGTGATCTCTGAGAATAAAACAGCCATAAAGAGCTTCAGGTATCCTCTCTTATGCCTGGTGGACAACAGGCAACTCAGGCAAGGGAGCTTCGCTCAACTTAATCAACTTGAGGTGTCCTCCTCCTATCCCTGTTTAACATCCTCTTCTGGTTATGGCTAAGTAAATCTCCTTTTGTTAACTATTGAATGCCCTACGAGTGTCTCATTTTATTTTAATACTGACCGTAAACTTCCAGGAGACTGTCTTGAATTAGGCCCAGCATAAATATTTGCTGCTAGATGAAGATGGGAAAAAAAATCACCAACTGTGCTGACTGAGTCTATTATATGTAACATAATCTCAACTGGGATCTTATTGCAGCAAGGAAATCCTTTTACACCTCCCCATTTGAATCACTATCCCACTCACCACAGTGACTTTTCCAAACTTTTACACCCCTTTTTAAACTTCCCATGGCTCTCCCTCCATCAGCCTCTCAGCTGACACCCTTGTTTCATATTTTATTTAAAAAATTAATTCCATTCATTGAAAGGTTACTCTTCTCCCCTCCTCATTTTACATCACTCAGATGCCTTCATAAACTGTCTCTTCCTTTACTTGACTCACATGAGAAGTTGGTGCTTCTTGTCAAGGTAAATCCCTCTACTTGAACAAATGATCTCATTCCATCACATCTTCTCTAGAAGTTTGTCATCTCTATCATTTCTACTCTCTCATAACCTTCATTCTCTTTGTCCACTGGCTGCTTTCTTGCTGCCTAGAAACACTCTCATGTCTTCCCCATCCTCAAAAAAACCCTTTATTTGATCTATCCATTCCCTCTTACTATTTTTGTTTTAATGGCTAAACTCTTTGAGAAGGCCACCTACAATCTGTGTTACCACATCCTTTCCTCTTACTCTTTGTTCAACTTTCTGCCGCCCAGTTTATAATGTCATAATTCAACTGAAACTCCTCTCCAAATCTACCATTGTCTTTTATTGCTATATCTAACAGCCTCTTCTCAGTTTGGCCTCTTTGCAACATTTTTATTTTTATTTTATTTTTTTTTATTTATTTAACTTTTTACATTCATTTTCACAAAATTTTGGGTTCCAAATTTCTCCCCTTTTATCCCCTCCCCCCACACCAATACACCGAGCAATCTAATTTTCCCTAGCTCCAATCTGCCCTCTCTTCTGTCATCCCTCCCTTCTCTTGTCCCCATCTTCTCTTTTGTCCTGTAGGGCCAGATGACTTTCTATTCCTCATTAACTGTATGTCTTCTTTCCTAGTAGCAACAATAATACTAAACAGTTGTTCCTAAAACTTGAGCTTCAAATTCTCCCCATCCCTCCCTCCCCACCCATTCCCTTTGGGAAGGCAGGCAATTCAATATAGGCCCTATCTGTGTAGTTTTGCAAATGACTTCCATAACAGTCGTTTTGTGTAAGACTAACTGTATTTCCCTCCATCCTATCCTGCCCCTCATTGTTTCTACTCTGTCTTTTGATCCTGTCCCTCCCTGAGTGTTGACTTCAAATTGCTCATTCCTCCCATTGCACTCCCTTCCATCATTCCTGCCCCCTTGCTTATCTCCTTCTCCCCCACTTTCCTGGACTGTAAGATAGGTTTTCATACCAAAATGAGTGTGCATTTTATTCCTTCCTTTAATCAAATGTGATGAGGGTAAACTTCTTGTTTTTTTTCTCAGCTTTCCTCTTTTTCCCTCCACTAAAAAAGTCTCCTGCTTGCCTCTTAAATGACATATAATTTACCCCATTACATTTTACCCTCTTTCCTCCCCCTACCTTTCTCTCTCACTATTTACCTTAATTTCTTTTAAGATATGGTCCCTTCCTATTCAATTCACTCTGTGCTCTCTCTGTATGTGCGTGCATGTGTGTATGTGTATGTGAATGCATGCGTGTACATGTGTGTGTGATCCCACCAACTACCCAGATACTGAAAAGTTTTAAGAATTACAAATATTGTCTTTCCATGTAGGAATGTAAACAGTTCACTTCTGGTAAGTCCCTTAAGACTTCTCTTTGCTGTTTCCTTTTTCATGCTTCTTCTCATTCTTGTGTTTGAAAGTCAAATTTTCTTTTCAGCTCTGGTCTTTTCATCAAGAATGCTTGAAAGTCCTCTGTTTCATTGAAAGACCATATTTTCCCCTGAAGTATTATATTCAGTTTAGCTGGGTAGGTGATTCTTGGTTTGAGTCCTAGTTCCTTTGACTTCTGGAATATCCTATTCCACGCCCTTCGATCCCTTAATGTAGAAGCTGCTAGATCTTGAGTTATCCTGATTTTATTTCCACAATACTGGAATTGTTTCTTTCTAGCTGCTTGCAGTATTTTCTCCTTGACCTGGGAGTTCTGGAATTTGGCCACAATGTTCCTAGGAGATTCTCTTTTTGGATCTCTTTCAGGTGGTGATCAATGGATTCTTTCAATACTTATTTTGCCCTCTGGTTGTAGAATGTCAGGGCAGTTTTCCTCGATAATTTCATGGAAGATGATGTCTAGGCTTTTTTTTTTGATCATGACTTTCAGGTAGTCCCATAATTTTTAAATTGTCTCTCCTGGATCTATTTTCCAGGTCAGTTGTTTTTCCCATAAGATATTTCACATTCTCTTCCATTTTTTCATTCTTTTGGTTTTGTTTGGTGATTTCTTGGTTTCTCGTAAAGTCATTAGCCTCTATCTGTTCCATTCTAATTTTGAGAGAACTATTCTCTTCAGTGAGCTTTTGAACCTCTTTTTCCATTTGGCTAATTCTGCTTTTGAAAGCATTCTTCTCCTCATTGGCTTTTTGACCCTCTTTTGCCAACTGAGTGAGCCTATTTTTCAAGGTGTTATTTTCTTCAGCATTTTTTTGGGTCTTCTTTACCAAGGTATTGACCCATTTTTCATACTTTTCTTGCATCTCTCTCATTTCTCTTCACAGTTTTTCCTCCACCTGTCTAACTTGCTTTTCAAAATCCTTTTTGAGCTCTTCCAAGGCCTGAGCTCACCCGACATCCCCCTGGGATGTCTGGGATACAGAGGCCCCACCCTCCACGTCTTTCCCTGATGGCAAGAATATTTCCTCGTCCTCAGAATTGAAAGGCGGGAACATTTGCACCTGCTCAAAGAAGCTCTCTATAGTCTTATTTTTCTTCCCTTTTCTGGGCATTTTCCCAGCCAGTTACTTGACTTCTGAGATTCCTGTCCACCTCCGCCTAGATCTGCTCAGCTAGTGCTTGGGGTCTGAGATTCAAATGGGCTTTCTGCAGCAGGCGCGGCTGCTATTCAATGTGAGCTTTAGTTCTGATGCTTAGGTGGGGGCAGGGCTGCCTCCCAGGCTCAGTTCCCTCAGGGGCTTTATGCAGAGATCTTCAGTAACAGAGGGGGTGGGGGCGGGGCTGCCTCCCAGGCTCAGCTCCTTCAGGGGTTTATGCAGAGACTTTCAGTAATGAAGATCCTGCCTGCTTGGGGAGTCCCGGGCCACTGCCGCTTCCTCCGCCGCCGCCCCCACCTCTGCCTCTGCCGCTTCCTCCCGAGGGGGCCCGAGCCACGGAGACATCCCACTCCCCTCTTGGCCAGCCCAGACGTTTCTCTCACTGACCTGTAGCGTCTGTGGGCGGAGGGACCTTTCCAGCCACCGAAGATTCCGTCCCTGAAGCTTGCTCAGATCTGCTCCTCTGGGGCCGCCGACCCAGGGCAGGGCAGGGGTGGGCTCCACTTTCCGGGGCGTGACGGACCCTGGGGACCGCTCTCCAGGGCTCTCTGGAACGGAAATCTCTTCCACTGTGTTTCTGCGCACCCTGCAGTGATCCAGAACTTGTGGGGAGCTCTTCTTACATTAAATGCATGGGCTGTGGGTTCGGAGCTAGCATACGTGAGTCTTTCTACTCCGCCATCTTGATTCCGCCCCCTCTTTGCAACCTTTGATTCTGTTTTTCTCCTTCATCTCCATGACACTCTATTCTCTCTAGGTTTTCATGACACTGTTCTTTGTTGGCTCTACTTCTGCTGGTCTCCAGTTGACCTGATCTATGTCTTGCCTTTGGACCCAGATGACTCCAGAGGAGAACATGAGGTTAGTGACTTTGTACAGCCTTCCCTCACTTGAATCCAATTCACTTGCAAATCATGGCATCACCTTCCTGATGTCCTTTGTTCTGGAAGAAGACTGTAACAGCAACTCCTTTTCTGTTTCTTTTGCTGGATGTCTCTAACTATAAGGGTTCCCCCCAGATTCTGAATTAGGTCTTTTTTCCTTCTCCCTCTGTGCTATTTCACTTGGTGATTTCATCAGCTATTATAGTTCCGATTATGAATTCTACATGGGTGATTCTCAGATGACCCAGCCCTTACCTCTGTCCTCACATCTCCAACCCTCTATCAGACATAGACTTCCTAACTTCCTTATTACTGGTGAAGATGCTGACTGTCTAGGTGTCATCTTCCACTCCTTACTCTCTAATTCTCAACTCCCAGATCCAATCAGTTGCAAAGTCCTGTTGATTCTACCTCCATGATATCTCTCTTTTTTCTGACACAGCATTGCCCTGGTACAGACCCTCATCACCTCATTCTTCAATTACTGCAATAGCCTTTTGGTTTGTCTTCCCTGACTCCAGTCCCTCCCCACTCCAGTTCATCCTCCAATAAACTTACCAAAGTGATCTTCCTAAAGCACAGGTCTAGTCATTATTCAACAAACTGCAGAGGCTCCCAATAGCCCCCAGGAAAAAAATATAAACTTCTCTGTTTGGCTTTAAAAATCCTTAATAACTTGGCCTCTTCCCATGTTTCTGGTGTTGTTATACTTTACTTGCCCCCTTTGTGTGCTATATGATTCTATGACTGGCCTCATTGCTGTTCATTACACAAGACTATCTCTGCACTCATTGTCTTTTCACTGGTTGTCCCAAGGGCCTGGATTTCTTTACCTTCTAATCCCACTTTATGCAAATAGCCTTTTCTTTTAATCCTTAATGCTCATGCCTTCCAACTGAGATTATCTCCAATTTATCCTCTATATGTTTTGGTTTATACATAGTTATTTGCATATGGTTTCACTCATTATAATATGAGTTACTTGAAGGCAGGGATTATTTTCACCTTCCTTTGCATCCCCAAAGCTTAGAACTGTACCTGACACATAGGAGGTGTCTAATAAACACCTGCTGACTTGATTTGACCTGACTCAATACAATATATACCTAAGTTAAGCATAATAAAAAGTAGAATGTGATAGAGAAAAAGGAAATACAAATGAAGTGCTCTGGGGAAATCTGTAGTTGAGAGATCACTTTCAGCTCATTCTCATAAAATTAAGGGGAAAATAATGATAATTATGGTGGCCTAAATATCTTCTCTTACTAAATAATGAACAAGACAGATCCTCATTACTGACTAATCTACTCTCTGACAATATTTTTAGTGGAAAGGTTTATGAATATTCTGCTAAACAAAGGGAAGTCAGACTACTACATAAGAAAAATAAGCCTCCTTTCCTACTCAAATGAAATCATAATACCTCTCTGAGTGAATGGATATAAGATAGAAAGAAACCCTGAATATTAAATGAATTATTAGAGTGGTTTCTATCTATGATCTATGAAAGGCTTTTTTAACTGAACATTATATTTAATTTAGGATGTTTGCTTTTCTTTATGTAACATATTTTATATAAAGTTTTTATCCCCCAAAAGGCTGAAGTAGTAAAATAAATTAGGATACTTGATGACTCTTTCAAAATATTTTAATTAAAATGAAACATAAACATGAACAGATTTCAAATCTCTAATGTGCAAATCAATATTTATAAAAAAGCTATTCTCTAGAACCCTAGAGTTCAGAGATTAGAAATTCCATGAGAAAATGTTACTTGTGATATTAGATCAAGTCAAGAATATGACAGAGTGCTAGACTTGATGTCTGGAGAAACATCTCAAGTGTGAATCCTGTCTCTTTTGCTCACTAGTTTTGTGACCAAAAGCAAGGCAATTAATATCTCTGAGCGGAATCATTCCAAATTTTCACTTATATTTATTTCCCTTACCTGCTTAATCTTATAGAAACTTATTGGACTTACATTTTGTTTCAAGCACATAAATTTTGCCTTTCCAGAGGAAACTAGGAAACTCTGTCTTTCAACATTTGGCTTGTCTCCCTCTGTAATGTGCCATCTCTATAAAATCGTGAAGCTACATTTGCTCAAAGATATCTGTGGATGTAATGCTTCTGGCAATATCTTCTTCAATATATCTGTAACTAACTAAAAGATTAGAATTCTCTCTCAGTCAGACACAAATAGCTCTCTTCCCACTTGGCTCTCAAGAGCCCAGTCACCTGTATGCTCCTTATTACTTGGCAGGTGAATTGTAGATCAAGCCTCCCATTCCTCTCTTCCAGCACTGTGCATGCTAAGATGAGTGTTTGAGATGCCTTTTTTTTATTTTCTTCTGATGTCAGTAAAAGCCACACACTTCTCATCTCTGACATAACTCCTCATATACGTGCAGTGATGGAGATATATCAAAGTACCATTATTGTACTGGACCTCACACTGAAAGGGGAGATTCCCCAGACACAGCTGTCTATAATACATAACTATCTGTTAACTAGAATTTAGTCCTCCCATGACTTAGCATTGTTTTGAGGCTCACATGAGATCATGTATGCAAAGTATTTTGCAAAATTAAAGTATTATATATTTAGCTATTATACATTTTCTCCAAAATCTTAAATGTGAAATCATATGAAATTATGTACAAAAAATAAATTTTCTGTGCAACAGATTAGCTTAATTAGTTAATTCTCTGTCCTTAAATTTTCCTAATCACAAATTTGACTCAAGGAATATTATATACTCCT
Source organism: Bettongia penicillata ogilbyi (assembly GCA_023548195.1). Taxonomy (NCBI): domain Eukaryota; kingdom Metazoa; phylum Chordata; class Mammalia; order Diprotodontia; family Potoroidae; genus Bettongia; species Bettongia penicillata. Next base: position 1,944,305 of record JAJHZJ010000366.1, read on the forward strand.
AAACTTTGAACAGCATTTATGGGTTTCATTAATATAGTTACTGATATTGAAAATTATTCATTTTTAGTCTATGGCTCACAAATGTAAATTTTCTAAATTCCCTATAATACAGAGCGAAGTATATTCTCTTTCTTCCACAAACTGACCCAAAACACTTTGTCATTTTTTTCTCCTTAGCTTCCATTACACCCTACCAAGTACACAGCACCTTGTACATGGGGAACAGTTAAGAAATGTTTGTTGAATTTAATTTACTTAGAAAAAGCATAGCCATGTTGCCTTCTGTTTTCTTCCCTTAAAAGTCTACACTGTCCACTTCTTGGTTGGGATGGGGGAGGCTGTTAAAGTAATCTCTCTAGACAATGACCTTCCTGTGACAGCTGATTCAATTTGAAGTGATTTCCTCCCTCTGTAATCTTTTAAAATCAATAATAGTATCAATGACATTAAAAGCTTTCTGAATAATATCAGAGATGACAGATTCCATTTTACAGATCCAATATATTCTAAAGGACTAGAGATATAAAGAGCTGTGACCAAATTTCAAGTAATCTTTAGGCTATTAGCATATTTCAAATCAATTTAATTCAAGTGACAACTAGTACAATTAAAAGGTGATGCTTACATAGCTCAGGAATTGTTTTTCATTTGATTTGCATATAGTCAAAATTGTGCAGGTAAGATGCATTCAGTGATTTGGCTTAAAGATTAAAATGAATCTTTAACTTTTCAAAAAACTTTCAAACAAATTCTCTTACTTGTTTATTATAATAAATTGTGTGCAGGCATGGCAGATAATATTATCCTAATTTTATGGTTTGGGACACTAAAACCCAAAGAGTAGAGGAAGGTTGTGACTAATTAATGTCCATAATAAGTCTATAACAAGTCTTTTAGGACACTTCTTTTTATGACATTGTACTGACATAATTCAATAGCAAATTCAAGTCAACAAATACTTATTAGGTAGTTATCTTCTGCAAGGTACTGCGCTAGGCTTTGGAGATTACAAATCAAAAATTGCAACTTCCCCTGCCCTCAAAGAACATACATTATATTCAACAATGAGATCATTTCCACGTTGGAAGGGCTCATTCTAAGAGTCCACTAAATGAGTGCTCATAATCACAGAGATTGTGAACTTTTAGGAGACTGAATGTGACCTATCAAATTTAGGAAAATTAATTAGCCTTTCCAGGCCTCATTTTGTTCACCCTTAAAATAAGAAGGCTGGACTAGATTGAATCCTCCACCCAGATTCACAGATAGATGTGAAATCTATGTACCTTCTTCATTCCTATGTCTTTTCTCTCTATGCCATCTTAGCCTCTCTTTTTCTACCTGATCATATTGCACTATCTATACCTACTCTTTAATACATCTTTAATCTTTTCCTCTCAACTGGATCCTCAGGACTCTTCAACCACATAATGCTTAAGTTTCTCCCTTTCTTAAACCCTCCCATACTATCATCCTCTTTGCAGCATTTGACACTGTTGTCTGTCTTCTTGATGCTTTCTCCTTTTCTACACCCCATCCTTCTTTGACTTTAACGGTACTGCGTTCAATGGCACTCCTTCTTCCCTCTCACCACTGCTGCCCTAACTCTTTTGGTGGTTCTTTATTCTCCCCAATCCTTTAAATGCAAGTGATCCTTGGTCATATTTTTAATACATTCTCTTACTCAGTGATCCTTTTCCATGTATTTTGTGATTATTACCCCATGCAGCAGATTTCCAGACTTTAAGATCCCTAGCCCAAATCTTTTCTCAGAGCTTCAGTCTTCCAGGTGTTCATCCTACTCCAAAGCCTGGCCTCACAATTTATTTTCTGTTTTTGTAGATATACCACCATCCTTTCAGCATGCTCAAATCACTTTTGATTCTTTTCTCTCTCTCTCAAACACCACTTCCTCTATAATAACTTCCATTCCTTCTCTCTACTCACATGGAAACCATTATACACTAGGCCTCCATTGCCTCACCAAGATTAATTATAATAATCTAGCCTCATAACAAGGTCTTTCTGCCTCTATGCTATACCATTTTCACACTGCTGATATCTTCCTGGTACACTGCTCTGATCATGTGACTTCTTTCCCCAAAAAACTTCAATGGTTCCCTCGGACGAATAAAGCACAGAGACCTGCATTTTTATTCACTTCATTTTCTAGCCTGCTGGTATCCTGGATTTCATGATCTCCAGAAACTCATCATTCTGTAAAGTGAATTCAACTCTAATGCACACTTCCTCAGATCATTTCTCACCCTGGCTACTACTCAGAACCCTCTCTTCCCGCTCCTTTTTCAATTTCTTTTTATGTGTTATCTTTTCCCATTAGATTATGAGTTCCTTGAGGGTAGGAACTGTCGTATCACCTTTTAATTTTGGATTAATTTATTAATTGGATGTTAAATCTAATGTACATTTTAAAGAAACCAAACTACACAAAACAGTTTATATTTTATATATAGTTATCTTTTCTGCTCTTCCTGGTATAGTAAAATATTCATATTTTCTAAGAAGAATTAAAATAATATTTTTTAAAAAGTATAAATTCCTAATTCAAAAACTAAAGTCCTACCTCTAGTTCCTAAATGTGGCTCCAATCTGTCAATCAAAGCTTATTGTTTATGACTTCCCTTAAGGAATATGGTTTTAGTCAAACCAGATTATTCTGCCTCCCCCTTTACACTCTCCCTTATCATATCTGTTCTTTTGCTTAGGCTCCATATGTCCGAGGCCTCAAATCAACTTTGTCCCATTGCTTTCTTCAAGGGAAAATTCCTCCATCAAGGCTCCCCCACTCTCAAGCCCCTCCTCAATCTGAAAATTATCAGTTTCCTCTTCAAATTTCTCATAGTAGTTTTCTATGCATTTACAACACTCTATCTCATATCATTGTGTTTCCCACATCTCTATCCCCCAGAAACCAGGTTGATGTCATAGCTGTATTTACATGCTTATGGTCTAACCCACAGCTTCAAATATAGTAAGTACTTAATAAATGATCTCTTAAGGCTAAATGTAATCATCTTTTCTTAGGCCTCATTCTTCTTGACCTCTCTGCAGCTTTTTAGATTGTTATCTACCATTTCTTCCTGGATACCCTCCTTTTTGGGTTTCTGTGATATTGCTCTTCCTAGTTCCCCTCCTACTTGTCTGACAACTCCCTTTTGGTAGCCTTTGATTGATCATCAATCACACCCTTTGGTCCAACTGGGAGTCTCTTCCAAGACCCTTTCTTCTCTATGTACCATTTTTTAGGTGACCTCATCAGCACTAGCCTATTTTTCTAGCCTTATTTCACATCCCCTTTCTCCTTACCATCTTACTTACTGAAATTCTAGTCAAATAGACTTACTTACTCTTCTTTACGCAAAATAATTCATTGTCTACATGGTGGCTATCATACAGGTTTGAAATGTTCTGCCACTTTAATTCTACCTTTTGCAATACCTACACAAAACCTATCCTGTTTCTATCCTTGGTTAGAGTTCTACCCTACCTTAAATTACTCTGTATTTACTTCTGTAAGTATGTACTATGCAGACTTTAAACATTTCCAGTGGTCTCTTGAGGCAAAATGCCTTCTACATCCAGAGAAAGAACTATGGAATTCGATTGCAGAATGAAGCAGACCATTTTATTTTGTATTATGTTTTGTTTTATGATTTCTCCCATTCACTTTAATTCTTCTATGCAACATAACTAAGATGAAAATATATTAAATAGGAATGTATGTGTAGAATGTATATAAAATTGTATGCCATCTCAGGGAGGGAGTGGGGAGGTAGGGGGGAAGGCAGGGAGAGAAAGGGGAAAAAATCTAAGATATATGGAAGTGATTGTAGAACACTGAAAACAAATAAAATAATTTTTTAAAAAGTATGTACTATGCACCCATCAAAATATAATTCCTTGAAAGTAGGAATTGTTTCCTTTTTAGTCTTTGTATGATTAACACCCAACATGGTAACCTGCATAAAGCAGGACCTTAATAAATGCTTATTGAATTAAAGTGGAAGTCACTTTGAATTTCAATATTTTTTCCTTTTTCAGAAGCATAACTACATGAAATAAACCATCCTTCTTCATTTTGAAATACTACATATATTACACTTTTACAATGTCTAAAAAAATGCTGATTGATTGAAAGAAGGTATTTTCTTACCTACATGACTGCATCAGGCCAGCAAGGCTCTGAAAGAAGCCAACATCCTTTTTCTCCTTGAGGTAGTCAAGCATTTTCTACAGCAAATACATAAACCACATACTCACTGAATATAAAACAAAATATTTGATCATTTTGATCAATATATATGAATATATCTCGCATATGAAGAACACTAATATCTTTGTAATGAAATATTGTCACAAAAGTTAAAGCAACGTAGCAATAAATTCATATACATGAGTGAATAAACATACCATGAAACAGTGAAGTTGTCTTTGCATGAACATCACAAACATCAATGAAATATTTTTCCCTACCCTCAGAACAATCTGGAATAAAGTTTTTGAGATTCTAGAACAAATATATCACTGATGAGTTAGTTTGGAGATGACTCCAAAAAGATTAGTAAAATAAAAATGGTTTCCAAAAATAGCACTATATTTTGAAAATTGTAAATACTTCTAATTAGTACCATATTTAGAAATTAAGTTCCCTCTATTATCACCCTTGTAAAGTATCACATCATTCAACTAGGAAAATTGTTTCAATGCATTCTTAGAATGTTCAGAATTAGGAAACAAAAACATTAATTGGATTAATTCTTAAACAATATATGTGATACATTTTCATCCCTTGCGTGTGTGTGTTCATCCTTCGTTGCCGAAGATCATGCCATCAGAGAAATAATGACATGACTTGCACTTGACTTTGTTTTGAGTGAGGGAGGGCTGTGCAGGTCACCAGCCTCATTTCTCCTCCAGAGCCATCTGAATCCAGTGACCAGATATTCATCAGGATGACTGGAGATGACCCAGGATGAGGCAGTTGGGGTTAAATGACTTGCCCAAGGTCACACAGTTAGTGAGTGTCAAGTGTCTGAGGTGAGATTTGAACTCAGGTCCTCCTGATTCCTGCATTGGTGCTATACCCACTGTACCACCTAGCTGCCCCATCACCTTGCATAGGGAAACTATAAATAAATTATTTCCTCCATCAAAATTTTAAAAGATTACAATATATGGAAAACAAGTTCACTCAAAAATTATGACTAACTCTTCCATGAGGATAAAGATCCATCACATGTCTCAATTTTGGGGGAGAAATATAATCAACTGGAAAGAGCATTAGATTTGGAATCAAAAGACCTAAATTTGAATTCTAGCTCTGCAATGTAGTACCTGGGCAACCCTAAGTGTAAGTCACTTAATCTCTATTATCCACAGCATTCTTAGCATAAAATGAAGGGGTTGGACTGGATCAACTTTAAACATGCTTCAAGTTCTAAATCTATGATCTCATAATAATAAATAAGAAAATAATAACTCTCTGGATCCTAAACAATGATAGGTCAAATATGTAAACCACCTTACTGGACTTAAACACAGTCATCTACAGGAAACTTTCCTGATACACCCAACCACTAGTGCCCATTCTATCTAATTAATTATGTCTCTTGTATATTCTACATGTACAATATGTTACATAATTATTGTGTGTGTGTATTATTGTGTGTGTGTATATATATTCTGTCCATATGCATATAACACATTAACTGTATGTATATTTATTGTCCATATATTGTATATATATTGTATATATAGTATATATAGTATATATGTGTGTGTATATATTATATATTGTATCTATAGTATATATACTATATATAAATATATTGTATATATAAATGTATTGTATATATAAATATAAATATTGTGTATATATATCGTATATATAAATACATACATATTCTCTCTATACTTATTTATATAGAGAAAATATGTACATGTCGTTTCCTCCAGAAGAACACAAGCTCCTTGAAAGTAGGAATGGTATCCTTCTTTGCATATGTATCCCCAGCGCCTAGCAGATAGCAGGTAATGAATAAATATTCATTAACTGGTAATTAAATAGTAATCCACTTCTGGTGACTAATGTTGTATTGCTCTTGTACCCTGCTGGGTATAAGACCACTAACTAGGCCTAGAGGACAAAGAAACGTGCCTTAGCTACTTATTAGCACAATAAGACTATGGAAACTTAATAACTGAAGTTCAAGAATAGACTAGATTACATGGGTCTCTCAGGGTGCCTCATAAACTCCACACTGCCTTAATTCTACAGGTTCGGGAGGAAGGGTTCCAAATAACAATTCTAGCAGTTAAATCCGTACGATTAAATATACAGTATAGAAAAGATGAGGCACTGTCTTTATTAAAATCAGGGAGAGAAAGAGGATGATTCATCCTGAGTATAAACACCACAGGATCATGGCAGCACAGACCTATAGGTCAAAGGAACTTCAGAAGCAAAAAGAAGGGGCTAGCAACACCGGGAGGGTCTATAATAAAGGAAATAAGGATGCCTTTGTCTACAAAACATAATTACAGTAAAAATTTCCATGGTGGTTCTTTTGCAAGGGGGAGAAGATTTTCCTGAAAGTCAGACACTTAAAGAACTCTTAAATCAACCAGTTTTTACAGAATAGCATATAAATGGTTTCTTTATTAACTTCTGCAGGTTCTCTGAAGTTTTATAATTTGACTTTGATTAGTCCACAAACATTTATTAAGTGCTGTCTATTTGGCAGGTACTATGCTAAATACTGAGGATATAACAATGACTAAGGGCACCTGCCCTCTGAGAGCTCACATTGTAATGGGTCAATCACATGTAAATAACTAGGTACTTACAAGATATACAGAAGACAGGGAAAGTAATTTGAGAGGGAAAGGTTCCAGTGGAGAAGGGGACAAGAGGCAATGGAAAAGGCCTGCACAAAGTGAGATTTGAGCTGTGAATCAAGATTGGAAGGAAGCTAGAAAAACTAAGAGGCAGAAGTGAAGGAGGAGAATATTCTAGGCAAGGGAGACAGTCAGTGTAAAGGCACAGAAATGGAAAGTAGTAAAGAGCCAAGTCTCTGACAGATGATTTTTTTTAATTTAAAGAACTTGTCATAATCTATCCTAAATCAAACCGCTCTCTTCAAAAAAATTTGAGAAATGTGGAAATTTGAGAAATAGAAACCATGTCTAACACTGTATATAACATTTTGTGCTATAGTTAACCATGGGTCAGGAGGGAGAATATATATTTTGTTATCTTGTCTCTAGGACCATTAATGATTTTTTCTTTTTTAAATTCAGTTCAATTTCCTTTTAGTGATCTTTTCATTTACACTGTTTTAATTGTGTAGTATTTTTTCACCCATTTTACTCTGCATCAATTAATGCAAAATATTTCACATTTCTTAAATTGGTCATATTTTTTATTTCTTAATGTACAATATTATTTCATTAATTTACATACCACATATTTTTCAGCCAATTTCCAACTGATGGGTATCTACTTTGTTTCCTGTTCTTTACTAGAAAAATTAATGTTCTTAATAATGTGGTATATATTGGAGCTTTGTTTCTGTCTTTGACTTCTTTTGGATATGTGCAAAGTAGTGGCATTTCTGCATCAAAGGATACTGGACTGGTTAATCATGATTCTGTGCAGTCATTTGGCACAGTAGATAGAGTACTGGGCCTAATCCAACACCAGATACTTCCAAGCTATGCGTCAAGTGACTAGGGCAAGTTAATTTCTATCTGCCTTAGTAACTATAAAATGGGGGTGATAATAGCATCTACCTCTGAGGGCTGTTGTAAGAATTTGATATCTATATGAGTTTTTAAAATTAATTCTGTCACAAGAAAGGTTTTGATCTAGAGATGAGTTAGGAAATGACTAATAAAAGACCTTAATAAGTGTATTTTTAAAATATGACATGCAAATTTGTTTTGAATAGAGCAGTTTGATTTAGGACAGATTATGACAAGTTCTTTAAATAAAAAAAATCATCTATGTCAGAAACTTGGCTCTTTACTATGTCCCCTTTACTCATAGTTTTTCATCATAATTGCCTTCTAGATTCTGGACTTTTTTTTCTTCAAGTAAACTCTTTTATTATTTTGTTTTCCCATCTCTCCGCCAACACTGATTGTTCTCAACAAATAATAATAGTATCTAACATTTACATAATGCCACCTAGTTGTCCATTATCTTTGTCTATTTACACAGAGAGAAAAGTGAAGTTTCATAGTTTTGATATAATTTGCATTTCATTTACTCATTTGTGATTTGGACCATGTTCTTATGGTCAATAAATGGTCAACGTTAGAGGTTGTTCTAGTTGTGTACGATTCTCTGTGACCCCATTTGGAGTTTTCTTGGCAAAGATACTGGAGTGGTTTGCCATTTCCTTCTCCAGATCATTTTACAGATGAGGGAATGAAGGCAAATAGGGTTAAGCAACTTGTCCAGAGTTATATACATTTGGTAAGTGTCCAAGTCTACATTTGAATTCAGGTCTTTCTGACTCCAGGTCCAGGTGCCCTGTCTACTGCATCAACTAGGTGCCTTCATTTAGATTTTACAAGTCTTCTTTTAAAGAGAGTTTATTAATATCTTTTGACTACTTATCAGTTTGTCAAAGAGATCTACCAGGGAATGATTCTTGGTGCAACATTTTTATCATTTTCCTGTATAACTTTATTATGCAGAACTTTTACTAGTAATATTTGATGCAAATATCTTTCCTACTCTACCATTTTTTTCTATCATCATTGATTTTATTCATGAAAAAACTTCAAAAATTTATGAAGTCAGAATGCTATTTTATGTTTTATGATTGCCTCCTGTATTGTTAATGTATTTTTGCTTCATTTGAAGTTCTTTCCCACCCATTGATAGGTCCATGTGACCTGCTTAAATCACATGGAAGCCTAAGTCACATGGGGGAGGAGCTTGCTGAAAGGGTGGAACAGGAAGGATAGAGCAGAACTGGGAGGAAGTTGGTAAGAGCAGCTAGAGTGGAGGAGAGAGAGGACACAGACAGGCAGACAGCTAGTATTGCATGTCAAATGTATCTCCAAGGCAATAGTCATAGCACCGAGGGTGACTAGAAATATGCTGGTGTAGTTCTGAATTGCAAAGTATAACAGACTCCCCACAGAGAAGGCAGAAGAAAAGCATTTATTCAGACACCAGAAAGCCAAAGCTGTCATAGTGACCAAGAAGTCAATACCCATTAGCACTGCAGGGGACAACTTCATTCCCAAGCCTTCCTCCCTGCTACAGCCTTCCCACAAGCAAACACAATAATAGGGGTCTGTCTGTCTGCACCCCTGCTCTCCTCCCTTCTAACTGCTCTCACCAACTTCCTCCCAGCTCTGCTCTATCCTTCCTGTTCCACCCTTTCAGCAAGCTCCTCCCTGCATGTGACTTAGGCTTCCCTGTGATTTCAGCAGGTCATGTAAGCCTGCCAATGGTGGGAAAGATCTTCAAATGAAGCAAAAATACAATAACAGTACACCTCTATTTTTTGGTTTGGATCAGACTTTTCTGCCTAGCCATACTTATGAAAAGTCTGATATAATTTTTTGCCTAAGGGAGCTTATTTGCTGGGAGGCCTGACTGAGGGGAGGCTTGGGGTGTCTGTGCTCCCTGCATTGTTAACATGTAGAGATTTCCTTGTTAACATGATGGATTTGGCTTGCTGGTGTTTGAATAAATGTCTTGGTTTTGTCTTTGAGGAAGAGATTTTGTATTTTGCTAATTTACAGTGGAAATATGCATGCATATCCATAGTTGCTACTGTGGGTACTGCATTGGTGTTGCACATGATAAAAAAAACAGTTCTCAACTTAACAACTATATGAAAGGATGCTTCAAATCACTAAAAAAAGAAATACAAATTAAAATATATGAAAGGATGCTTCAGATCACTAAAAAAAGAAATACAAATTAAAACAATTCTTGAGGTTCTACCTCATGCCTAGAGAATTGGCAAGGGTGACAAAAGATGGGAAGAATGAATGGTGGTGAGGATATGGAAAGAGTCCCATGAATGTGCTAATTCTGGTGTCATGAACTGCTTCATCCATTCTAGAAAGCAATTTGAAATTTTGCTTAAAAATAACTAAAATACCCATACCCTGTGTATGACTGTGAAGTCTCACTGTTAGGCATATACTCTACAGAAGTCAAAGGTGGAAAAAGAAGTTCAATGTAGACCAAAAGAGTCACAGAATCAATATTTATGGGAACAAAGAACTGGAAAAAAAGCAGACAACTATTGACTGAGAAGCAGATAAACAAATTATGTTACATGAATGGGACAGAAAATTAATGTGCCATAAAAATGATGAATATAAAGAATTCAGAGAGGCATGAGAAGCCATATGATAAATCAACAGTAAGTGAGCAGAACCAGGAAAATAATATATGCAATCACTACAACAGTGGAAATGGAAAGAACAACAAAGAGAACATTGTGTAATTGATGGAGAAATACTTGACTCTCCCTCTTTTATAGAGGTAAGGGCTTACTAGTGTGGAATTTTCCATATACTGTCAAATTCAGTTAATGCAATCATTGATATTGTTTATTTATTGTTCTTTTTTAAAAAAAAAATAAAATCTGTTTCAAGGCAAGACTCACTTGGTAGGGGAAAGATGGGTATCTGATAATGAAAGTATTTTAAAAACAAATGATATCAATACCAATAAAATGAAAAGAAATGCAGTATTTAAACTGATGTCACTAACTAAAAGTGACTTAGAGCTAGCCATTTAAAAAATTCAATATATTACATAAGTATTCAGGTGAGTTTACCCTTATTCGGGTAATTTTTAACTACTATTTACTTAAAAGCACCTAACTCATTATTAGCCATGAGGATGAGAAGTGGGAGAATCTCACTATATGTTATTGTTTCATGTAGTAACGACACATAGGTCACTTCAAAATTTACAAAGTATCCTAAATACATTAATTATCTCATTAGATTCTTATACCCTTGCAAAGTAGGTAAAATTATTTTGTAAATGAGAACTGAGAATCAAAAGAGTTAAATAAGTTGGTCACGGTTATAGTATCAGAGATATTTTTTGAATCACTTTTTCCTGACTGCCCTATTTACCAAATTTCTGATTATATATTCCGTTCATTTAGAACACTATATTACATAGTTACTGATGCTATGTTAACTGTTAGACCTTGGTAAAATTAGAAAGATTTTAAGAAATTACCTGTTGCACTGTAGAATTTCCCCCATTTAAAATGGCAATTCCAAGCTTTAGGGTAGCAGCTACCATCGGTCCAGTTTCACCTTAAAAACATAAAGGCATTATTTTCTAGATCACTTTAAGTCTATTGTACTAATTTATTCCGACTAGGATGCATGTACTACCAACTAACATTTATTTATATAATTATTGATATTGTTCTTTTATGAAACCTTACTGACAAGCAATGAGGACTGTAATAATACCACAGTACTATTCAACATACTATCACTATCACTGCCTTACATGTTTGTTTACAGAACAGAAGTGGCCTAACTTACTTAAAAGAAAAAAATATCTGTTATGGAACTTTGATGTCAGCTTCTTTGTTTGCAAAATAAACTCAACATGGTATCCCATCTATAGGGAGGAAAAAAACTATTTAGAAAAGATATTTAAAAATAGGGCATATTTGGTCTAAAAGACTGACTTATTTTTAAAATAATAGTAGCCTAAAACCTTAGGTTACAAAACCAAACCCATTTGATGAAACAATTGAAAAAGTAATATATGTGGAATAAGACTTTGTTATAAAGATTTTTTTTAAAGTAAGATCATTATGAAGATCTACTTAAGACTGAAAGATCTTAAAAATTAAGTTAACCGCACCATATGGTATATTAATATTTGAATTTCATTCATACTGAAAGCAGAAATAAAGATCATCTCCATAACTATGTGATTACTTTAATAATTTGCATCATGAGTATAATGCAAAAAATGGCCATTGAGGGATGAGTTCTGAGTATGCTGACAGAGCATATGATCCACCTTGTACTAATTCACATGGAGACTTGGTGTGTAGGATTCCTTTCACTTAGGAACTCCTTGAGTAGAGGGTCTTAACCAGCAAGACCCTCATCTCAGAAGCAATGAATGAGGTGGGAAGCAGGATGTAAGGCAACTCCGTTTACTCTTGTGAAAATCAGGGTTTGTGTAAGCACAAATCCCACAGGAACAGGCTTTGCCTCAGCTATGGCCTTGATCACAGGACTCGCACTCCCCTTAAGCCCTCTACATTGGTGAATTTGTTTCTGTGCATACTTAATGAAGGAACCACTTTCCTCCTCATTCCAGTGCATGCAAGTTTCCTCATGAAACTAATACGGTGGGTTTAACTAACGTTAATAATGCAAGAATCTTATGTATATTATATCAATATATTCTTGAAGATCTGACCACACTGATTTAGAAGAAAACTTTGGGTGATGATTAAATGAAAAACACTAGCATCAATAACTGTTATTTCTATGATCAGTTTGCTCAGTGAGTAGTTTAACCTTGTACTCTCAATATGTCTCTTCACCCCAAAACTGACTCTTCCTCTCTGTTTCTATCAAAGGCACCAACTTTGATTCCTCTACAGGTTTACAATCTAGGAGTCACTCTTGACTTTTCATTCTTTCCCACTTTGAATATCCAATCCATTGCCAAGCCTTGTTGATTACCTCTCCTAAGCATCTCTCACAACTGTTCCCTACTCTCTACTTATACCACAACAATCTTAGTCTAGGCTCTCTTCACTTCTTATCTGGACTACTGAAATAGCTTCTTACTTGAGCTTCCTATATCCAACTTCTCCCCTCTCCAATTCAGCCTCCACACTGCTGCCAAACTGATAATCCTAAAATTTAAGTTTGACCTCATTACTTGATTTCCATTACCTCTAGAACATAGTAACATATGGATTTTATCTGGCACATATCTGGAATTTAAAGCCCTTCGCAATCTGACTCTGGCCTATCTTTCCAAGTTGAAGATATATTTCCTCCTTTTTAGACATTATATCCTCCATCCCAATTCCTGCCTCTGGACCTTTTGTCTCAGCTATTCATACCTGGGATGCCCTACACCCTCCATTATACTTCTTGGAATCCTAGTTCCTTTCAAGGCTCAGTTTAAGGTTCATCTCCTTCAAGAGGCCCTTTCTGATTTCCTCTTAAACATCCTCCCCTATATTACTGTGTATTTATTTTGTATATAGACTATATTTCATTTTATGTGAATGTATTATATTCCCTTGGCATAAAGTAAGGTTTTTGAGGGCAAGTATGATCTTACTTTTCAATTTCTATTTCCTGTGCCTGACACAGATTTAAAAAAAAACAAACTTGTTAATGGACACAATGGACAGATCTCAAAATGTTGAGAGAGACCAGGTTTTTTAGTAAGAGTTGTGAGGGAAGATCTTTATAGATGAGGGAAAAGAGAAAATGAGCTGAGAGTTCAATAAATGACGAAAGTTGAAATTTGATAAATAAGAGCCTAAAATGCCCATGAAAAGAACAATTTTGTGGACATAAGTGAGAGAATTTTACATAAAGAGATCACAATGGGGAAAGAAGGCTATTAAGGGAGAGCCTTTTAAAGGTCCTTACCTTTGCTGGCACTGATTGTCTGTAGCACCATTTCAGCAGCCCCTCTGTCATGTAATCGCGCTTGCTGGTATAGGAGTTTTTGCTTTTCCATTTCTTTTTCCTGAATACAAATCCCAATCATTTATGTTGTGGTTATCAGTGAACATAAAAGATGTCTAAAGACTGTAATTTTAAAGTAATCTCTTCATGTATGGGCTCTATGACAACATTATGAACTATTTCAACACAAACAACGTTACTGAACAGATACCAACATATTCAACTCATTTTTCCCCCTTTTTTACTTTTCTCAATATACTTTTAGAGCTGTTTTATTAAGATGGATTTTCTCAATTGTGAATTGTTCGATCAGCCCAAGGCACGTATCATAGTTTTGTAGTACTTCATTAAACATGTACTTTTTGAATTGTACTTTTGTGCATTTATTTTTCACATTTTTAGTAATCTCCCATGACATGGACCATAACTTGATACTGCTCAGCAAATGACTCGAGTTGCAAGTTGTCACTGAATCACAGAAAAGCTTGATCTGAGGCATCTTGGAGTTTAACCAAAATTGAAAGCTAATATAAAAAAGAGGTAGATTTCAACTAAGTGGTGTGCTTATCATATTGATCACCCCAATTACATTGATCCCCAAACAATGAAGAATGCAATGTGCCTTTATATTTTGCATTCTCTGGTGGTAACAAACGATACTGCATGGCGCTGCTGGAGCAATGATTGAAGTTTGTTCTTTTCCATTTAAACTACCACTGAAAACATAAAGAAGAAAATAAAAATAAAATATAAAGGCACAGCAAGTTCAAGACTAGTATGATCATTCACTTGAGCAATCCAGTTCGCTGGAGAATTGAGACGGGACTAAGCAGTATAAGTTGCAAAATTAAAGTTGCATAGAGCCCTTTGACAGCGAGTCCATCAGAATGGCGTGGTAGAAAAGCTTAGTCAATGGGACATGAAACGGTCAATTAGTATCATGTCCAAAAACACAACGGCCAAAACATATATGACCTAAGAGCAGGAACAGCTGCAGCAGAAGTAGCCAGAGTGACAGCTTTGCTGCCATAAACTTTCCATCCAAAGTACGGAAAATAGACACTGGAAGATGGAAGAGGTTTAAAAAATGAAGGCTTGCTAGTTACATAATATGAAAAATAAAGTAAACTAAAAGGAGAGGGAAAATAAATGGGCTCAAACAAATGAAAAAAGAAACCTTTAAATCAAAAGCAACCAACACAGACATTTATGCTGTTACCAGAGAGTTCTCGCCGAGGCTGGCAAATTTGTTTCTTAAATCTTTGATAATATCGTGCTGCGAAAACAAAATTGATCAAGTTTTTTTTTTTTCACACTACAGTTAGCGCTCCTGTGGTTAATTTTTATTTTTTTCTTAAATTATGTGATAGGCCTAAATGGAAGCATAGAAAAGAAAAAAAAGGCAGCTTTGCTTTATATGTAGCCATGCTAACATCTAAAAGGTTTGCCTTCATGTTTAAACCTCTTCCTGTGAAGTCAAAAAACAAAACAAAAACAAAACCACACACACATACACAAAACTATATTGCTGTTACAACACAGTTTCAGGAAAACTGAAAGAAAACCCTTTTGTCTGCTCTTCAGGTGCTGCTTAAAACTGATGAGCAACATTTGATTCTTCTTTTTAGACCCAACAATCTTTTACTTTCCTTCCACTGCTAGAGTTGCTTACAGTATTAGCTTCCAGCTTAAATGACTTATGTTTTGTTAAAGAAGAGCTTTTCAATAAAAGAGTGGTAAGAAAACACATTAACACAAATACCATATCATTACCACCAGCAAAAGAATCAAGGGATGAGAAGAGATGTAGGTAGAGAAAGGGTCAGTTGCTATGCTGGTACAAGAGAACAAAGGAAGACAGCCTTCAGTTTGACTTGACAAACAACGGCCAAACATGGGCATAGGTGAGTAGAAATGCTCCAAGATGGAATATCTTGTATTATAAATTCTAAATTCCTGGTCTTCTCCACATTAGCTGAATGTGACAAGGTACACTGACTATAAACAACATTGGCAGACTCTTATTTATTGCTTTGTACATACAGCACCTAGCACTGGAGTCATTTAGTATTATTTTGGAAGATGCAGATTCACTTGAGTAAGCATCTAGGTAAAAGGTATGCTGAGTGAGAAGATCTGCCAGGTCAGTTTTATCCCTATTGTACACTATTAACGTCTACATTTTTAGAATGAGTAGCAATCAGTAGTTCTTCTCCAGTGCATCATTTTCTCTAAGAATTATCTGGTCTATTTTATTGAATCCCTTATTACTAAGAAGTACATCATAATTTTAAAGTCTTGAAAGTCTTAAAAAAGGTTTAGAATAATAAATGGGAACTAAGCAGAAGAAAATAAGATTTCTTTTACTTTAGGATATAATAGCCAGGGGAAAAATACAATTTACTACAGAAGTATTTCCACTTTTCTTTCTAGTTCATGGTTGTTGGGTTTTTTTCTACCAAATTTTAGGAAAGTGCTTTAATTTTGGCATCTTAGGGGAATGATTTAATTTTTTAAAAAGTTATTATAATCAGAATAAAATCCAGGATACTGTAGAGTAACTGTCAAATGGAAACCAACAACTGATGTTCCCAGAAATCATTCTATGGAGTCACTTTTTATTTTTATTTTTTTAATTTAGAGTATCTCTTGTGAAAGGCAGCATGGCACAGTAGAAAGATGTCCTTGAAGTCAGAAATACTTTGGCTCAAGTCCTGCCTCTTACATATAATGTGTGACCCTGGACAACAAACTTCTCATTACTCCAAGTGAGTTTCTAAAGTTATGAACTGCATGTACCAAACTTTATTAGTAGTAGGAATACTTCACTGAGAATTCCTTTTATCAATTAAATCACAGATTTGGTTAAAAACAGAAAAAGCACACCTGAGTGTGAGAAGTAGCTTTTAATTTCAGTTTCAGGTTATCAGAATTTCAGTATGATCTCAAATTAAAATGACCACTCAGTTTTTCTACACTTGTGGGATTTTGCCAGGGTTAGAGAAGAAGGGAAGTATTCTGAAAAAAATAAAGTTAATTTAAACTTATTCCCAGACAAAGAATGTGGATTTTTAAAAGTGAAAGCATTAATTATCATGAGATGTTATCACGAACTGAAGCTCTCTAGAGCAGATTCACTTAGCAGTAAGACAAGACATTAATCTGAATTATCTGATTTTGAAATACTAATCAAAAAAGTTTCTTTTCAGAGTAACAAGTTTGCAATCAAATCTCTGTCTCATATTTTCAGTGTATCTGAAGCTATTAGCATTAAAAGAGTGAAACAAAATAAGACAATTCTTAACAAAGAGCACAGTGCTTTTGCATCTTCAATAGTCTGCCTAAAGTTAAGTCCAAGAAGACAGAAGAAAACAAGGAGAAACAACAGTGGACCTTTATTTCTTGGTGGTCAGAATTTTTCTAATCCTATTTTCCAAAGCAGAGAAGGTTACGTATATTTTAAAGTAGAATTTTTTGACCAATACAGTAGATTCCTTCTTTTGAAAAGGACAATCTTCAGTACTTGCTGGAATTTACAAGTGGCAATTTCCAGCTAAAGGCTGATGATTTGAATCTGACCGATTATGTTTCCTATAAGGTCCAATAATCTTCAGTATAGTTGTTTTCAAGTCTTCCACGTTTGCTGAGAAAAATACCATCATGTTTACCTTAAGATTTCTACTACTTATTTTAAGGAAGCAAGTTGTGATCTAAAAGAGAATGTACTTTCATGAAGTGAATCATATGTCTTTAAATCCAAGAGGAAATAATGTTTTAAAATAAAAATACTATTTTATTTGATATGTTTTTAAATGACTCACAATATACTAGAGATATAGAGAATATTTGTACAGAATGAATTTCTTACTTTCTAGAAAGAATAATAAAAAGATACTGATGGATAGAAAACTGAATATGATAATTATATGCAAGAAAGAGGGAAGGAAATAAAGTGGCAAGAACTTGCTAATGATACTGATTCAGATCATTAATGTATAAAACAAAAAAGAAATTTGGATACTCTCTAGTGCTGTGGATACTAAAAAGCTGGGCTTTTGGAATGTTACTTCTTTGTGGAAATTGAAAGTATGTTTACATTACGGAGAAAACAATTATATTGTCCTATTTATTCCTTAATATACATAATAAATAATTTATAAACCAATGTTGAACAGATTGCATGAAAGTATCTTGCAATTTTAATAGTTTTTTGTAGAAGCAATCTAAAGAAAACCAAATTACAGATGATACAGTATTTGATAGTTTTTTCAGTTGAGATGATGCAAAAGTCAACACAAATCAATATTCTTTTTTGTATATATTCAATTTTTAGTCAATGAGCTCTTTAGAAGAAAATACATACAAATACAAGTTACACTGATTAAAGTACTTTTAGTCTGATGTTCATCTTAATTTATTTTCACATTCCATCAAAACAATTTCTCCTTATGCTCTACTACATATTTGTTTCTCAATATTTAAAAAGACATCCTTACCAATGACCAACTTGAAATTTTCCAAATCTAACATGATTCTAGCATGGAGATTTCTTAAGCATTTAACAATTACAATAATTAGAATCTTAAAAGTTCACTACACATGATATCTTGCTTGCTATCACAACACAGTATCTTTATCCAAGTTTTCTGTGTTAAAATCCTGTACCAAATAATTGCAAATGGGCTGTAATGAACAATAAAAGTATGAGAAGAAATAAACTTATTGAAGGAAAGAGAGGAGGGAAGGGAAGGAAACAAGCATTCATTTATAAAGTGCCTACTATATAACCAAACAGTGCAAAGTAGTTGATAAGCACTATCTTTTTTTATTTGACTGAAAATTCAGAAGATTAAATCAACAAAGAGTGGAATGGATTTTCTAAATTATACTTCTATATTATTTAGAATATAGAAATGTGATCAGATATTATGAACAATTATGCTTTTCCAGGAATGTTTGTGGTTTATTCAGTTTATCATCAATTGCTTTAAAAATACATTAAAAAGAGGACATACTGCTAAGATGAAACAGTTTTTATAGCTGAAGATCTTGCTGAGATTCTACAATACTAAACTATCAAAGGAATGGTTCAAGGTGGAGTAGTGAATAACGTATGGAACCTGAAGTCAGGAACACTCACCTTCCTGAGTTCAAAACTGGCCCCAGACACTTACTAGCTGTATGACCTTGGGCAAGTCATTTAACCCTGCTTCTTTCAGTATTCTTATCTGCAAAATGAACTGGAGAAGGAAATTTCAAGCCAGTCCAGTATTTTTGCCAAGAAAATCCTAAATGAAGTCATGAAGAGTTGGACACAACCAAAATGAACGAATAACAACATAAAATGATACAAAATTCTGTTAAGTCACATTCTTGAGGGTAGCCAACAATGTCCGCAGTGTGGTATCTTGCACGCTGCACATATTTTCGAACTTTCTCAATCACTTTGATGATCCCAACCCTTTTCTTTAAAAAATATTCACTGTTATATGCAATACTTAGTTGGTAGTGGGAAAGTGATACAGGGGGGAGGAGGGATTTGTGATGTAAAAAACATGATATACAAATAAAATTTATTTTATGAAAGAAAAATATATATGAAAGAAAAAAGGATTATGTAATATAAAATCATACACTCTACATTTCCTTTCCTAAGAAATACACACACACATATACATAATACATATCATATATATATATATATATATATATATGTATGTGTATATATGTAGGCAAAAGAGAGAAAATAAGATGGCGAACTAGACTGACAGATGGTGCATGATAAAGAGAATCTTCCCATACAGATGTTAAAGAAAAAAGAAAAATATGTACGTATTCAACAACAATTTTAAATAATTTTGGCCAAGAAATAGGCTGTAAAAATTGGCATTCCTGCATATCAGGTACCTGTAATTAAAGGAATTTTACTGTACTCTTGGGGGTGGAGGATCTCCAGTACTGTTTCTGTAGTGGAAAGGAGTTATTTTTTCCTCTCAATTATGATTTATTTTTAAATAATTTACAAAAGTGAATGGAAGGACATAAAAAGTTTCTCTCATGTTATCAACACTTTCATAATTATAAGTGCCATTTTAGAATTTATTTGAAGTGGAAAACTTTTCTTGCATGCAACTGATCACAAATGTCATATTTTAATTAAAAGATACACTAGACATTACTCAGTGTAAACCCTTAATTTTAAAACAAGGGAACTGAGTCCCAGAGATTAGTCAATTTGACCACGGTCAAAAAGAAAAAACATAGCAGAGCTTGGACTAAAATTTAGGTTTACTGACTCATACCATGCTCTTTTAACTATATTATGATGAAAAGGCTATCTCTGTATACAGTATATTCCTACTTTTGAACAGGAAAGGGGAGGTGAATTAAATGTAATTAATATGACTATATACTTAAACTAGGTTTATTAAACAACACAAAATAAACAATTGTATTTAAACATATATTTTGCTAAATAGTTTAATATCTATGTCCACATTTCCTTGTGCTTACAATCTCAAAATGTGCTCTATACATCCAAAATTACTGACACATAAATTCTCTGTGATTTTTACGTGAGGTAAGCCTAAATGAGATAAAACTAAAGATAGGAGTTTGGGTACAGATTGGGATGTGGGAAGTGAAGGAGAAGATCATAATCCTTCCATTCTAACTTCCTCACAGCCATATGTTTGATACTTTTATAAAGAATTTGGGCCAAGGGAAGTCATAGTCACACTGTTGTCTGACCACATCTGGAGTATTATGTTGAATTTGGGGCAACATATGTGAAGAAAGAAACTGAGATACTGTAGGGTGTTGAGAGCACAATCACGGTGTACAGAGGGTATACAGAGGGCAACCAAGACATTGATGAGTCTGGAGATCATATCATATGAACATAAACTATAGGAAGGGTCAATATTAAAACTGGATGAGGGAAGACTTAAGGGGCCAGTGCAGCTGTTTTCCATGGGTCTGATTATGTGGAAAGGGGACAAGATTTGTATTACTTGGTTGCAGAATACAGAAATAGAAGCAATGGGCAAAAGGTACTGAGAGGCAAATATAATCTTTTATGAGAAAACTTTCTAACAATTAGAGTTCTTCCAAAGTATAACTGATTTCCTAGGGAAGTCGTAGGTTCCTCTTTTCTAAAAGTCTTTGAGAAGATGATGGGTGACCAACCACTTGGTAGGCATGTTGTAAAGGATGATCTAGTTAACTAAAGTATTAGTTTGAGGTGTTTTTTTTTTTTAATAATTCTGAGATTCTCAGATGTCTTTTATGTCACACCATGCCTGCTTATATTCAATCAGATACCAATTAGTGAATGAATCTCACCATGATAATAAATTCTATCACAAATGAAAATAATTCTACCTTTAAATATGTGCCTTTTCCTTAAAAAGGAAAATCCCTGATTAGAATATTATTGTACAGTTTATATACTTTTATGATCACAGAATTCAGTGCTGGAAGAGGTCACAGAAATATAAGGGCATATAGAAAAGAATATAAGGGCATATAAAAAGGAATAAAGTACAGTTCATCCCCTTAAGGAGCTCAAAATCTGGTAGGATACAGAAGTCACATATAAAATAACTCTGATTCAAAGTGCATTTCTCAGAATAATAAAGTATTATGAGAGTTCCAAGAAGGACTTTTGCATGACTGCAGAACTCAGAAGATCTAAGATGGCCAGAGAAGACTTTATATAGAAGGAAGCAACTGAAGTAAGACTTGAAGGATAGGTAGAACTTCAACAGGAGGGATATTTACTAGACAACAATGAGGAGAAATCATCATAATTGAATTATAAGCTATAGTTAACTATCTATAGTTTGATTCTACTGCAGCTTACTGTTCTGAGATAATTAGCACTTTGGTATTCAGCCTCCATGGCTTTTGGTTTAGCTTCTGTGATTTCTCTAACATTTCTTATTGATGTAATGATACTAGTTAGCATTTATATAGGATTTTAGTGTATATAAAGTGCTTGATTTCATTTGAGCTTCAGAATAATTGTATAAGGATGGTATTATTATTATCAATATAATTTTATAGATGAGGAAACTGAGCCTGAGTGAGGTTTAGTGACATGCTATGGAGAACAGAGCTATTGAATGTCTAAGGCAGGATTTCAATATAGGTCTTCCTGACTCCAAGTCCAGTGCTCTATGAGTCAAATGATCTCCTGGGTAGTACCTTGAACTCAAAATTAGGAAGACCTGTGTTCAAATAATGAATCTAGCACTTACTAGCTGTTTTCTGGAAAAGTCCATTAACCTCTGTCAGACTCAGCTTAGTCATCTATAAAATGATAATAGCACCTTTATCACACAGTTTTTGTGAGGATCAAATGTGATCTTGTATGTCAAGAACTTGTAAACCATGAAGCACTATAATCATTATTACCTTGCACTGCGCCAACTGTTTGTGGGTACTGTATCCAATGATGCAGGCTGCAACCTACCCACTTCTGCATATCCTGTAGGACTCTTGTCCACTGATCTCCAATAAATGTTGCCAAGGTCTACCGAATGCACTGAATGCAGGGATTGGGAACCTGCAACCTTGAGGCCACATGTAGGTCCTTGGGAGCAGCCTTTTGACTGACTCCAAGTTTTACACAACTAATTCTTTTACTAAGGGCCTTTATTCTATAAAGTTTGGATTCAGTCAAAGGGCTGCACTTGAAGACCTAGAGGTCCACATGTGGCCTCAAGGCTGTAGGTTCCCCATTCCTGCACTAGAGCCTTTCTTGAATTCTCTTGACATTGCTTAGATATAGATGTAGAAAAAATACTGTCCACTGATTATTTCTCATTCTTGCTACATGATCAGCCCATTTTTCCTGACTCCCTACCCCAGGTAATGGTAAATTTCTCCAATGATATCTATTACATTTTCCTGTGACATATGTAATAACATTACAATCTGTTTATACCCACCACAGCTGTCTTCACTCTGCTTTAGATAACCATTAGTTCATTTGTTTGGAGCCAGTAATACTCCATAACACAGCTATACAATATCATCCAGAATAATACTGAAATACAGAATAAAAGATAGACCTTTGTTTTAAGAAGCACCTTGGGATTCTTAAAAGTACTGGGAATTTTCTCAAATATAATCCAAACTGCTTTCCTACTCATGTTTGGTTCTTGGCCCAACTCATTTTCTTTTTGTAGTGTTTATCCAAGATATCTGTACTGATGGAGGAACTATATAGGTTGCCTATCTAGCTTTTACAGTTTCAATAGCAGGTAATATTCAGGTACAGAATACCTAACATAGTGGCTAATAAGTTATCAATGAATAAATGTTACTGTTTAATAGGAAGTATGTGATAAGTATGCTTTAATTAAATGTCAAATGACAAGAAGTTATTTACAAATAAAATACTTGAAGATGGAAGATTAGACTGGTTAAGGATGCACACACTGTAGAAGAGATTTATTGGTTCCAAACATTAAGCTATCGATGTCTATCTATAAGTTGTCATTTGTTGAATATATATCGGA
The DNA here is from genome assembly GCA_023548195.1 of Bettongia penicillata ogilbyi. Classification (NCBI taxonomy): domain Eukaryota; kingdom Metazoa; phylum Chordata; class Mammalia; order Diprotodontia; family Potoroidae; genus Bettongia; species Bettongia penicillata. The sequence continues at coordinate 1,967,539 of JAJHZJ010000366.1, forward strand.
GTTCAGCCTTCTTTGATTTAGCTTTTGTGACTTCTCTAACATTTCTCATTAATATTTACCATTAAAACAATTGCCCTAGAACAATTCTTTTTGTCACCTCTCTCTTTAAAATTTCCCTGTATCTTGGTTAATGACAACTGTTATGCTATAAATGCTAGTCAATTCTCATTCTCCTTGACCTCTCTGAAGCCTTTGACACTGCTGGTCACCCTCCTTGATATTCTCTTCTCTCGATGTTGTCAGGACACTACTCTATCTTGGTTCTTCTCCTACCCATCTGACCAGCCCTTCTCAGTCACCTTTGCTGGATCCTCTTTCAGATCATGCTCTCTAACCCTAGATGTCCCTTAGGATTCTGTCCTGGGCCCCCCTGGGTTTTCTCCACCTAGACTGCTTCCTTTGGTGAGCTCAATTCCCATGGATGTAATTACCATACCTGTCCTGCCCTAACCTCTCTGATGACCTTCTGTCTCACATCTCCAATTGCTTTTCAGACATCTCAGACTGGGTGTCTTACAGACATATTACACTCAATATATCTAAAACAGAACTGTTTTCACCCCTAAACTCTCACCTAACAACCCTCTTTATTACTGTACAGGGTAACCATACTCCCAGCCCCTCAGCCTCACAAAGAAGTCATCATCCTTGAATCCTACTTCTTGCTACCATATCCAATCTGTTGCCAAAGCCTGTGGATATCATGTTTGTAACGTCTTTTACATACCCCACCTTCTCTACTTTGACTAGTCTGGTGCAGACCCTTATAATTTCATGCTGGATTACTACAAAAGCTGCTGATGGGTCTATCTGCCTCGAGTCTATCTCCACTCCAATATATCTTTCTTTAAGCCACCAAAAACAATTCTGTTAAAGCACAGGTCCAGTCACATCACCCCCTTATCCAATGAACTCCAGTGGTTGCCCGTTACTTGCAGGATAAACTGCAAAATCCATCGTGCAGCATGCAAAGTCCTTCATCTTCTAGCTCCCACCTACCTTCCCAATCTTCTTACGCTTTCATCTGGTGATACGGCTCACCTGACTGTCCCATGAAAAGAAACCCCAATTCTTGACTATCGGCATTTTCTCTGACTGTCCCACATGCCAAGAACATCCCTCTACTAATCCTCCTCATGTCCCCTAACTAGTTTCCCTGGCTTTCTTTAAGTCCCAGGGAAAATCCCATCTCTTCCTGGAGGCCTTTTCCAACCCCTCTTAATTCAAGTTCCTTTCCTCTTTTAATTATTTCCTATTTATCCTGTAGATAGTTTGTTAGTATATATATTTTTTATTTGAGGCTTTCCCATCAGAATGTGAGGTATTGTCTGTTTGCCTCTTTTTTGTATTCTCAGCACTTAGCACAGTGCCTAGCACATAGCAGGTGCTTAATAAATGTTGACTGACTGTAGGTTTATGAAACAGGTTTAGGCTCACTGACTTTTGGAAGTGAAAAAAGAAACATTATCAGCAGCACATAACCAAATAACAGTAACTATTAATTATATCCCATTTATAATTATTAGACATATTTCTTTCTAGAACTCTTTAAGAGGATATAACATAAGAGTAAAGAATTTCACAATGACAATAACAATACCATTCATTTTGAAGAAAATAACTGGTAAAAAAATTGCTAGGTATCAGCTTGATAAAATAGAAACTTAATTTTTTTTTTGCTTTTCAACCAATTATATTAGTGTTATGTAGCCTAAAAGAACAGTTTTGTGATTTTAGTTTGGCCCTCTGATTTTGTTTTTTTAACTTGGTCCTCTGATTTTGTTGATATAGTCACTTGGCAAGAGCAAATATTTTCTGAAAGGAGGCAATATGTAGGGGCAGCAAGGAGGCTCAGCAGTTAGAATGCTGGGCCTGGAGTCAGGATGACTCTTTTTGCTGAGTTCAAATCTGATCTGAAACACTTACTAGCTGAGGCACTCTGGAAAAAGCCACTTAATACTGTTTGCCTCAGCGTGCTCATTTGAAAAATGAACTAGAGAAGGAAATGGCAAACCATTTCAGTAGCTATGCCAAGTAAACCCCAAATGGTATCACAAAGAGTCAGACATGACTGAAATGATTAAATGACAACCAGGGCACTGAGAGGTTAACTGACTTGCTCAAAGCTACACAGCCAGTATATCTCAGAGCAGGCCTTTAAACTAAATCGTCTTTACTGTGAGGTTAGTTCTCTATGTGATAGGGCACAATGCCCCAGAGAATACTAAAAACATTTATGTGTAGTCAAGATTCATATACTATGTCATCCAACACATTTATATGTCTTGTAAGAACATGAAAACGTTTCTCATACAACACCCTCATAAAATGTGTTCTTGTTTAAGAACATGATTATCTAGAGCTTATGCTTTAGTGTTATAATTTGTCTCAGATTAGATAACGACCAATATTAAATCCAGAAATTATCTCTATCTCATATCTGTCCCATTGCTTTAAAACTGGAAGGAATCCTCAGTGGTCCTAGAGCTCTTTGTCATTGGCACCTATACCTTTGGGGAGAATTTCATATCTGCTAAACTTTATTTGCTAACACCACCAGGAAAGGTGCCCAAAAGCTGGTTAGAGTGAAGATAAATCTCCCTTGAAACCAAGAATCAAATTTTCATTATGCTACTTTTTGGATATACCTGCCTATTTTAGCTCCTGAGAATACTGAAAAAATAACAAAATCACAGCCACCTAAATTTGTAGTTCTGGACTGAGAATTTGCCTGTTGGCAGAAAAGTGATATTGCAAAAATTTTGCATGAAGAGTTACAAATACTAATTTGGATTATGGAGGCTTGGAATGATCTTTTTGAAACAGTCATTTGCTATTAGTAATTTCTTAAAAATTGCATGACAGGATACCATTATGATGAAATTTCAATGAAAAAGTGAACTCCTATCTGTTTTTAGCAACATTATCAACTACCTACTCCGTTTTCTCAAAAATAGAACTGTGTCAAATAACACAAGAAAGACGAAGCCAGATGAAGCGTGAATCTGGTGATATCGAAAGATAGAATAATTTTTCTTGGCAAATAAAATCCTTAGGCATCACCATATCTATCAAAACTTTGAATTATGAATCTTCCAAATAACAAGAAGAAAACATGATTCTAAACCAGATGAGAGATAATAAGACAAGTTGTGTTGCTGCCACAAACTTGGAGAAAGATTTTCAAGAAATTTTTTTACAACTGTATCCAAGATGTTGGGTCTAACAAAGGTAAATGTCACAAGAAACTGAAACTCAGACCCAGACAAATACACATAGATATATATATTTTTTACCTTGCTGCGTTGGGATCCTGTGACCTTAAGGAAGGGTGAGGACAAGAAGCAAAATAGCAATAAACAAGTGTCCACAAAATTGCTCTGAAGACAACTGATAGACCATACATGATGTGCACTTCAGACAATATCACTTGCTGCTTGAATTTTTTTACAAATAAAATTTACTTTATTCTCCAATCAATAAAGATAGACTCAAAATTAGCAAATTTATTGGATAAAAAGGCAAGGTACTAATTTTATGTGTGGGTTTTTTTGGGTCAGTAAATTTACTTATTTTAAAATATTCTTTTTTACCATTTGTTTCAGCATTTCAGAGATGCATATATATATGTATATATATATGATGTATATAGTTATTATAGGAAGGCTCAATACCAGAAATGTATTCAGTTTAAAAAATATTTTACTAAGTCCACTGTATCTTAATAATTATTGCTGATTGCTGATATATTTTCAAACTACTATTGCAAAACTTAGACATAAATGAAGTGATAGAGAAATAAATTAATTTCATTTTGTTTCTTTGTACTAGTTTCTTAAAACAAAATTTCTGAATGGAAATGGAACCAATAGTTGAGAAGAATGACAGTTAGCAAAGAGTAATTCTTCTCCTTTGAAAAGAAACAATGTTCTATAAGTGTAGGGTTAGATAATTGCCTGCCTCTCCAAGGAAAAGCAACTGATTAGTAATCACAAAGTTCAAAAATATATATTTGTAGACAGGCTATGTAAATACAAGAATCGGTATGATAAATATTAGAAAAATGAAGTCCTAAGAAAATAGGCACCCCTGTCTCATGCATGCAAACTGTGCCATGTGCGATTATCTACATATGTACAAGGAATGAGTGGTCTGATTGGCAGAAATCAAAACTGGCCAAAATCTTCAATCTTGTGACTTTTTAAAATTCAGGAAAAATTTATTATTAAAAATATCCATAAGTTTTGCAGTAAAGCTTAAGTCAAAATAGTAAGAATGAATAATTAAAGGTGTAACAATAAACCCCAGTAATGTTTCTGATCCAGTAAAACCTTCCCTCCTTAAATTTATATTTAGAATTTCAAGGGGAAATATTTCCCAAGTAGCAAAACATTTGAAAGTTTAATAGAAGCGCTAGAATCTATAAGGCTCCTGGAAAACACTCATTCTGAACATATGGGTTTAAACTGCTCTACTATTCTGCCTTCTCCCACCACCCCAATCCTCTGCCCTTTCCATAAATGTTAGGACTCAAATTTGTCAATTAAGCTTCTAACATGCAGTTCATTGACACAATAAGCTGCAGGAAGCATGAAGCAAGAAACATAAATGTCAGTTATAAGCTATGAAATAATGTTTCCAGATAGGAAAAGAAAACAAAAAATGCCACTCTTACTTCAAAACTCTTAACTTCTTCTTCACCATCGTCATCTTCCTCATCATGACAGCTCTGATAAGATATTTTAAAAAAGGCAACAAGATTATTGTGCAGCAGGAAGGCTTAGCATAAGTAACGTTTTATATATATGACACAATGTATCATGTGCCCAGCATATTATTATATAGTAATAATTATTAATGATACTCCTACATTGAAATTATGATAGTACCAAATTAACTATGGTATCAAATCAAGTAATAATACGAACAGGAATTTATTTGGTGCCATATTTCAACTGAAATGACATGATAATAGGAATATTTGTGTAAATATTATGTTAAATGTAAATTTATGATTTTAAATGCAGAAAACATTTAATAGGCTAAGTTTAACAAAATTTAAGTGTAACAACTTGTTTTATGCAATTTGTAGCCAGCATAGAGGGCAGGTAGGTGGCACAATGGATACACAGCACTGGGCCTAAAGACAGGAAGACCTGAGTTCAAATCCAACCTCAGACACTGACCAGCTGTGTGACCTCAGGCAAGTCACTTAACCCTATTTGCTTCAGTTTGTAAAATATCCTGGAAAAAGAAATTGCAATCCATTCCAGTATCTTTGCCAGGAAAACCTCAAATGTTGTCACAATGAATTGGAAATGATTGAAATAACTAAACATCAACCAAAGAAGCTGGCACATATCATACTTGCTCATATTTAACTTGATATAGCATTTTGCTCAAAGTTGGCTATAATTACTTAAGAGCAAAGCATGCCTTCTTTTTTCCTATCTTAACACTGCATGCAAAATATTTTTGAAATCAGTGTCAAATATCGGAAGATAGGAGAATGTGACATACAGGAGGAACAGGAGAAAAAGGACCTTTGAATCAATGAAGCTATATAATAAGCACAAGGATCTTCCAGAAGCAAGGCGTGGACATCTGAAGAAGACACAAATCTCCACACTTCATAGAAAGATTAGAAGGGGTCTACAGCTGTCATCAGTATTTAAGAGACACTTGAATTGTCAAAGGAAGAAGAGCTGAACCATGGTGTTACCTAGCTATCTACTCAGAGATAAGGAAATGACTCTGTCTAGTTAATAACATTACTAGAAAGAAGATTTCCCTAGGGATTTTATCAGGAATGTGATAGCCTCTTTAGACTTGAAACTTGATAACTTCTGGTAAAATATGGGAGCTATGAAAAGAAATCTTGAAAGAATCTTTAGGTGTTATTAAGTTTTAACCACGAACTTTAATGACATAGGTGACACAAGTGATTATTTCTATCACTACCAATGTAAGGTTAGGGCCTTTTGAAGAAAAATAATGACACTGGAAAGGAACAGTTCACTAAAGTGATGAATGGCATTTAGTTTTCTAAAAATGGATTAAGATATAGAAATGATGGGCTTTCCCCTCAAGGCCTAAGGGCATCAAATTCAGGCCAAGAAGATTATGTCTGCCTGGAAATTTGCTAATCTGTTCTGAGAGGAGGGGGCTAGGGTTTAAACTGAAAAAGAAGACTGAAGTAAATCACTTTCTAGTCAGATACTACAACAAGTAATAGGCAGTAAAGAGAAAAATAACAGTGAAGGAGTTCAGTAATTCACAGGAAACAAGAATGATTGAGTGAAAAGTAAGTACTTGCTATATGCCGAGTACTATGTTAAGGGCTAGGAATTTAAAAACAAAAGTTGTTCTCAAGGAACTTGTACTAGTCTAATTGGAGAAGACAATCCTCCAAAAAAAAGAGTCAACATCAGAACTGATGAAATGTTCCAAAGTCCCAAGAGTGAAGCAGCAGAGTAGATGGTAGGCTGAGGTGTCCTTAGTGTTCATTAGTAGTTCAAGTAACGGTACTGGTGTCTGGAGGGCCTAGAAGGCCTGGTGGTTCTCCATCTCATTGAAAGGAAAAGGACTAATGAATTCATCTCATTTCATCTCATGAGGAGTAAAGGCTACCCAGTAACCAGAGGTAAGAAGGGCAGAAATAATACTCATGATTCACGCTTTGAAGCCAAAATGTCTGGACTCTAATCCAGATAAGAAACTATACTATAGTTCTAACAGCTATACCACTATTTGTGTGACCTTGGCTAAATCACATAATTGCTTAAGTCTCAGTTTCCTCATAACTGTAAAATAAAGGAGTTGGACTGGATTAATTCCATAGACTCTTCCATTTCTAGATCTATGATGATATTAATCTGTCTATAAATTAATAAATGCAATACAATAAGCAAAGTGAACTACCAATTTAAATGAAAAGGAATTTATGACCTCACAGTACCATGAAAACTTTATTATATGGGAATATAATAATAGAAAAGTATGTCTGATTCAAAAGGAGCTGACTGGATCGATGAGAGGTAGTATATAGTATCTTAAGCAAGATGATATAAAGGAATTCTGTAAAAAATTCATGAACTTTAAGAAGGATGCTCAAGGGAGAGTTCATGAGTAAAGATAAGAGAAAGAAAAGGAAGTAATATAAAGCAGAAGTATATTAAGGATCATCTGCTTAGAAGGAAGAAATGGACCAGGAGTTCCTGATATATATACTAAAATGGTAAAGGAGGAAGAATATAGATGTGACAAGTTGTTTCAACTATATGAACTTCTGCTGGGCAGGTAGAAACTCCTGTGCTAGAGGTTTCTCTTAAAAGTCTGGCATTAGAGTAATTCTTGATATGTTGTTATGATTATTTAATCTTTTACAAGGTAGGGCAAGCAGAAAGTTGAACTATTATTGAAGTGGTATGACAGAGGAAGGGTAGGAAATTTATCAACAGGCTGACATTTCAAAAGTATAAAAAAGAAAGTATTCTATTTATTAAAAAAAAAGATGTATGGCCACCAGAGGTCTGGAATTGAGAAAAATTTAAAAAAAGAGTGGCACAGTCCTGTAATAATCATATTAGTAATGAAAACCCCAGAATAAATGTAATATTTGTAATAAAAGCAATAAAAGGGTATTTTTTAGTCACACTGAAGATGGTAAAAGGAACAAGGGACACTAGAAATGATGCCGGGGGTTATGAGATAACAGACCACCAGAAAAATGGCACTTTCTTAATTCAACAAGCATTTACTATGCAAACACTATGCATGGGCATTTCTAGGGATACAGAGATATATACCAAAGCATATATGCAAATAAATATGCCAAAACAAATAATTTCAGCTTGAGAAGGCTAGAAAAGAGTAACTAGAGATAGAAATCCAAGATGAGGGAAGATAAACGAAAGAGGCATCGAGCTGTTCTGCTATTAGACCCAGGCAAGGTGACAGAAGCAGTAGCTCCCCAAAGCCACAAAGACCTCACTTACTAATGGCCCCGGATTTTTAAAACTGACTGTGTTTTGACATTAGCCAAGAACTTAGTGCTTCCAGTGTCTATCAGGCTGCTGTAATATCCTGGCCACCTTGGGGCTTTTAGAATGGACCCTGCGAGACAGCTGAAGCAACCACCTGCAGAGTTTGTTGTCAGTGGCTTCTACCACCTTTGCTAAGCCCCAGACAAGCTCCCAGTGGTATGTATGTAAACTCTTTCCCCCTCCCATTACCATACTGTCCATCTGTCAACAGAGACCCCTACATCCAACACCCAGGTCTTAGCATATCAGGATCCCATTCCTCGGCATCAGCTTTTCCAAGCTCCAATGACCCTGATCTGAAGGTCTGTCACCCTCATTTCTCCCCAAAATCCACAATCTAAAACATCACTCTCAGCTACAGATTTTAGAACTGCCTGTGCCTTAACTGTAACCTGAACATCAGTGCCTATGTCAGGTGGCTAAGAGAAAAGGAACCTAAATACCCTGGTCTCCCGAGGGCTTTGCATTTGGACCCTGGTTGATGAGTATGAAAAGCAGCCACCATTGTTCTTATGGTTTCCATCACCTCTCTTGGGTGCTGAGGAAATCTGCACTTGGATCCAGTTCATGGGGAGGTAAGGAGATATATCTTGTCCAAGCACTGATGACCAGCTGTCACAGGACCTTCCTACCTTGGCTGAGTGGTTGGGAGACCCAGCACCTAACTGATAGCAACACCAAACATAGTTTTGATATACTACATAGTATATAATCTATCATCCTGTTTGGACCATCCTGCTTTCCCTCAGAAAAGCCTGAAGCCTTGCCCACCCTGCCTGGACAATATAAAGAATCTTCATAAGCACTGACTGTGCAGTAAACAAACCAAGAAATGCTGTTTCCTCTACTCAGTATTCTAAATCTTCATTGATAAATCAGTATACTGTACATGGATCCATTAATTTTGTAATACATTTTAAATTAAATGGTTTATCTAGATAGAGCTCCCCAAAATATTTGCCTGCCACCCCTCCCCATATTTTAGTGATAACAGTGGCCTCCTAAATTAGTTTAAGCTACCTAAGTCAGATGCATTATATTGTACTGAATAATTGCTAAACCTATCAATGATTTCCAAAGAAATCACAAATAGAAGAAATTTTGTGGGATTGAAGATTCTCCCCAATTTTCAAGGAGAGGAAAGTAGATCTTTCAAATTATAGGATCTAACCAACCACAGTTCTAGAAGATTCATGACAGAAAATGCCATTCACCTTTTGACAGACAGGTGACAGACTCATAGTGCAGATTGAGACATTTTTGGGAGGCATTGTCAATGCAGGAATTTTATTTTGTTATATATGTTTATAAAAAGAGATTTGTTTTTCTTTCTTTCCCAGTAGGAGGAGATGGGAGAGAAGGCAGATTTTAGATGATTGACAAAAATGAAATTTAATAAGTTATATCTTCCTAATTACAGTTACAGTAGTTTGTATTTATCTTAAAGGTAACAGGCAAATATGCTAAAGCTTCTTGAACAAGGGAGTGATTCAGCAAACTTGTGCTTTAGAAAGAACAATTTAGCATCTATGTTGGGGACAGATTATACGGGAAAGAATTGTGGCAGGAAGCTTGGTCTTTTGAAACAGTCCATGCAAGAGGTGATAAAATAGGGTGGTGACTGTGTGAGTAGAGAGAGGGGGACAGATTCAAGAGATGTATGAAGGTAGACTTGAAAGGAAATGTCATTGATTGGATATGGCAGATAAAGTGAATAGTCAAGGATGATTCCAGTGTTAAGAACCTGGGTAACTTGAAGGAACATTTTGAGTGAGATGGACAAGGAAGAGAGAGTGATTACTTGGAAAAGATCACATATGTTAAAAGGTGACAGAAAATATAACTTTTCTTCTGCTTCTCTATAAAAAGTGAATAATTTTCAAAGTAGAAAAATGGTTGAAGGGAACTTGAACAACAAGATAAATGAGGAAATAACAAGGGTATAAGTGCTTTAAAAAATTTCAAATTTTCATCCATGCATAAATTACTCCCAGAATAATAAAATAGATTAAACACTGAATTCACTAAACATTTACTAAAAACCTACTATGAGCAAAGCACTGGGCTAAGCTCTGATGCACTCAAGCTAATGTTATAATAGAAATACTGCATCTAAATTTTAAGAGGATGAGAAAAGTACTAGAAGGCTGGAGATCAGAAAAATATCTGCATCTTTTAAGTGGAAAAAAAAATGGAATAGTTGGTTTGACATAATTTTCCTGCAAAATTCTAAAAGAGATGAGTTGTAAGAATTTTATTTTTAAAAAGTGTAAGAAGTCTGGGAAAATCCTGGTATAGAAATTCCTTTCATCATAAAATATAAACATTTACATCAATCTGGAGAGAGCCATAGGGTACAAATAAGTTTAAATAACTTGTTCATGGTCATACAGTGGTAATGTGCCTGAGGCAGGACTTAAACTCAATGTATTCCTGTCTCAAAATCAGGTTCTTTCTTTTGTTTTTCATACTACGCAATGCTATCTTTTCTTATAAAAACTTACAAAAGAAAAAAAAGTGTTAAAAGTAGATACATCGAGAAAATAATATATATATATATAAAATCTACAGTTAAAAAGATTTGACAGTGTCTTATGAAAACTTTGAAGATGTCACAGAGAAATGTAGGTTGTATGATAGTAGAGAGAGGAGGATTTGTAGTATTTAAAAAAACAATATTAGATAAGCATAAGGATTCAGTTTAAAGGAAAGTGTCTGGTGGGAGGTCTGGGAAGCTATCTTGGTCAATATGTTTTTATCTTACATGAAGATGTAAAAGGCCTACCAATCAAATGGACAAAATGACACAACAAGAAAGGTGAGTTTTGATATGAGTAATGGAATAATCTCTAGACTAAAAAGATTTGACTAGCCAGATGACAAGTAAAATTAGGAAAATGAAAATACAGATAAACTCCTATACTCAAATGCAAAAAGATCAAGGATACAGGCATAAGATGAGAGAAAATCTGAATTAATAGTAGTACAGATGAAGAAAAACAGAAAGGTTTTAAAAACTGATTAGATGTTTATTATTAATTTACAATGTGAAATGGCCAACAAAAAGTTAACAGTCTTACTAAAAATCTATACCAGGGGTGGGGGAACCTGTGGTCTCAAAGCCACAGGTGATCCTGTAGTTCCTCAAGTGCAGCCCTTTGACTGAATCCAAACCTCATGGAATAAATCCCCTTAATAAAAGGATTCATTCCGTAAAAGTTGGACTCAGTCAAAGGGCCACACTTGAGGACCTAGAGGCCACATGTGGCCTTGGGGCCGCAGGTTCCCCACCCCTGGTGTACACTGATGGGAAGACATTTCTTACATTGGGCTCAGTCTAGGGTATCACACTTGAAGGGGAACATTAACAAAGAACAACTGGGGAACACAGAGCAGGATGGTGAAAGGGTTTGGAAACCACATTTTAGAAAAATGGTTGAATAATGTGAAGTGAGTCATCTGAAGGAGAGAAAATTTAAAGGGGACTGATAACTTTTTACAAATATCTGAATGGCTAAAATGAAAAAAAAGAGGAAATTTATTCTTATATAGTTTTGGAAGGCAGAACTAGTGCCAGTATGTAAGAGTTAAAGGTAGCAAGATTTTGCTTCAGTACAAAGAATGTTTTAACAATTAAAATTGTGAGAAAATGGATCTAGCTAACATACAGTAGAGAGTTCCCAATCATTAGAAGTGATCTCAGACTACAAAACTACTTGTGGCAAATAATAAGGTGATTTTAAGGTTTTTTCCAACTGTAAGATTCTATGTCTTTACATTTCTAACTGTTGAGAATGATATTTATATTGTTTTCCCATTTAAGAATAATCTTGATTTTCCATTGTTTAAAAAAAGATTAAAAAAATCAATGAAAGAAACCTAATTACCTTGGCCATAATATCTGCATAAGCCATATATAGGAAATCTTCTTCCAATTTGCTGGAAAAAAAGGAGGAAAAAAAATAAAAAGTCTTTAAGTAGAATAATATTTCCGAATGTCCTCACTGCTTCTTGTAATAACTGATTATATATTCAGCAGATATATTTAACTTTAGATACACATGCTTACCTGGAGGAAAGATTTCCTAAATAAAATCAAAAAAAGGCCTTAGAATCACTAAAAATAATAGCTATCACAAAATACAATGTAGTGTATTCCCTTTATTCTGTAAAAAAAAAATAAATGGCCCCAGGACATCATCCAAGGTTAATTAATCCCATTTACGCACAACTTCAACAGTTCTTATTATTTGATTTCTTTCACTACAACCTATGAGAAGCTGCACATTAGAGGAAGTAAACATTAGGAAATTAACAGATACCAGACAACAGACCCTACATTTTCATGTGAAGTGACAGTTGACAACAAGGCATAAAATACAAAAATTAGCTATTTCACTGTATAAAGGCCATATCCTATATCCAACACCAGCTAAGGTAACATTATGCCTTGCCAGTTTTATCAGATGAGAATGCTTCTTTGATTGAGTTACAGAACCAGTCAATCAACCAAAGGCTTAGGATGGGTAAATAGTTTACAGAAACCTCTACTGAATCAGTCAAAAAATTAAAAAAGTCTATAGTTAGTTTTTAAGGAGTGAAATGCTTTGAGAGATTGGATAAAATGAGATGAAGCACAGGAAGTGGGGCAGCTAGGTGGCTCAGTGGATAAAGAGCTAGGCCTAGAGTCAGGAAGACTAATGTTCATGAGTTCAAATTTGATTTCAGCTACTAACAGCTGTGTGACCCAAGGTCAATCACTTAACCCTGTTCACCTCAGTTTCCTCATCTGTAAAATGAGCTGGAGAAGGAAACAGGAAACTACTCCAGTATCTTTCCCAAGAAAACCCCAAAGGAGGTCACAAAGAGTTGGATAGGACTAAAAACTGAACAAAATAAACAAACAGGAAATATACTAGGAAGGTCTGGTAACAGTCATGCCCTATGGAATCAGATAAAAATAAATCAATTAGGAATGAAGAATTCTAATAGCAGGTCAGCAAGTGGACCAGCGGTTCCAGCTGAGTCCTTGAGAAGGAACTGCTTATAAGGGGAAGGAAAAAGTCTCTGACTTATCCTCTCCTTTGGACAGAGGATGAACTTTCAAACTCCTACAATTAAAGATTTGGACCTTTCCTCAGTGACAGTGTCTCTGGAGTAGCAGTGGCTGATAGGAGTATCTATATTAGGAGCCAAGGACAAACTGAACATGTGGAGTAAAGGCAATTTGAGGGTCCATGAGAGCTACCTCAAGGGATCTTCATGAAGATCCCAGGAAAAGAGATAAAAAAGTCATTCAACTAAGTGCTTTAAGTTATTACACTGCCACATTGCTCTTTAAATATGTTCCCTTGGATGCTACACACCACAGATGAGGAACCTGTGGCCTTGAGGCCACATATGGACCTCTAGGTCCTCAAGTGCAGCCCTTTGACTCAATCCAAACTTCACAGAACAAATATCCTTAATAAAAGGATTTGTTCTATAAAACTTAGACTCAGTCAAAAGGCTGCAAATTCTCCACCCTTGTGCTAGACTGTTTTTGTGTCAACTCTTTTTACTATTCCACCTTTGTGACTTGGTAAATACTAGTTCCTAAAAGTTAATTAAGATAATTGATACCAATTGATAATCAACAGGAAGCCCAATGATGTAAGCTCATTAAGGATAAGATTGAAAACTACTCCAAACTCCTCAGGGATACCTCTAGGACTGCTGATCTTGATATTAGGACTTGGCTTATCAGAGAAAGAATTCCACCTAATACATTTCGGGTTCTATTTTTTTTCCTCTTGACCATACACACTGTCACTACAGAAATATCCTCTACTCAAGTTTTTAGGATACGTTTAGTCTTCTTGCTTCTCAAGAGGGTAGCTCATGTCATTGCTATGGCTATTTTAGGGAAAAGGAAAGCAGTTTGGGAAGAAGTGCCAGAATGAATGGAACAACCTAAGCACAAAAAGAGAAAACAGAAAACAGAACCCAGTGTCCATCAGGCACTACGCCAAAAGAATGCTGTCCCCTGCTGAGACATCATAACATGAACTGAAAGGAGACAAGACAATTCATATTATGTCCATGATTCTATTCCACCTAGGTCACAAAAGGTCTATGCCCTATGATCATCTAGATCTTCCCAACCCTACCATTTTTCTGTTAAGGCTGTTCTACTAAACAGGAGAATCAGCTGATGCAGAGGATCCACTTTCTTTACGCCTTCTTCCTCTTCTGGTGGTTCTATGCCAGGTTTCTGTAAGAAGAGTAAAATGTAGAAAAAGAAAGTTCTTAGATAATATTAGAACTATAATGATAGTTCAAGATATTATTAATATGGTGAAAGAAGTTTCTTTTCTTTCCCTGACGAAGAGACCCATGTGCCCAAGAATAGAAGGGAGAGCAAAGCAGATTGACATTGGGCTACTTAGGAATTTCACCAAACTATATGACAGCTGAATGAGTTTTTCAATTATTTCAAACTTCTGAAGAGTATTTTTATGAAGCAGAAAAATGACCAAGGAATTGTTTCTGCTTGGTTTTGGAAGGTTTAACTAGAAATCATTTAGCAGACGTTTGCAATAAACTGCTATTATTTTTTTTACCAAATAAAAGGCATGTGAATGCAAATAATGCTGATTCTCCTATCAAGCATTATTTTCATTGTCCTTCTCCAAATAACTGCTAAATAGTTTATCATATGATTTCATTTCAGATAAATTCAAAGCTTGAAATACAAGTAATGAATATGATAAAAGATAGTTTGTTACTGTCTGTGGAAGTAACTTTTGAAAAATTAAAAAAAACCCTTTTGTCCTTATATTCCTCTTTAACTGTGTGGCTAAATTTTATCTATTATGGAAAGGCTTCAATCTTGTTATATATTTTTGCTTGCAGCCAAAGTAACCCTTATATTGTGCTAAAACTTCTAGGACCTATTGAATTTGATTCATTTATTGAATCAATCTCTTACTCAGTTTCACTAAGACTAAATTTCCAATTCCACAGATATCTTTATTTTGAAGATTGAAGTTATAATTTTGCAATGGCTGCTTTAGTAAGTCCAAAAATTTCCAAATGTGTTGATGTTAAGTCTGGATGCATTTTTCCCTCTAAAGAATGAAGAATATTTTTCTACAAATAAAAAAGGTCTCAAAGACCAATAAGTTTCTAATTTTTTTCCTTCAATATTATGACAACTGTTGACAATAAATTCCTCTTGTTGACCCCTTGGAAAAGGAATCACCCCAATAAACACGTACTGCTAAATCTTCTATCAGTTTATCCTCAAAGTAATGTTCTTCCGTTTCAATCCAAGACTTTTCATATCCTTGAAGAAAGAGATTGACAGCCCGATGCCTAAAGAGAGAAAATATTTGAAACAGTAAATTATGTGAAAATACAACATTCTTAGTTGCACTGTACAGTAGTAATTCACACTGAATTTTGTTCCCACTAAGAAAAACAAATTTTCCTAATCCTGGGTGGTAATTCTGTTTCTTCATCTCTTTTGACAAATAATTAGTACATGTATTTTATGTTGAGGGCACTATACTAGGCTACAAAGAATAAAAAACATCCTCATAAAGCCTTTAACTTAACAATACTGGGCTTGCCTCTGGTACAGCACATACACAAATAGCACTACTAGATAATGATCATAGCAGGCATAAAGGAGAGGTGTAAATCAAATAACTTGATTGAACAAGGGGGTGCTTTATACAACTTTTGCTCATTGATGAATAAATGGTAAACATATAAAGTTTTCAGGTTGCTGGTCATTTTTTACAACAAATTTGAACTTTCCTTCCTTCTCCTTTCCACCAACTTTTGTACAAACACAAACTCTTAACTATTTCTTCCTTTCTTTTTCCCTTTTTCTGGCATTCTGTGTCCAGCCTTATTACACATTGCCCCCTTTCACACATTCTCTGTTTCAAAGCAATCTACCAACTTTTCCTCATATATGATACTACCTCTTAACTTCTCATAAGCTATCAACTATGGTAGGAATGCATTGTCTTGAGACCTCTGCCATTCAGAATCCATTTTACCTTTCAAATAACAGCTCAGGTGCTACCTCTGAATATAAAACCTTTGCTAATACAGAACTTATTTTGTACCCTGGTCCTCAAAATTCTTTGCTTTGTAATAGTATTTATATAATCCCTGGATTTTTCGGGGCAGGTAGATTTCTAAGTTTTTATATTTCATATTGTCTGCAGTTATTTTAAATGAAATTTCTTTCTTTTCCTTCCTGCTGGGTTTGCTGGTAATATATAGAAATATTGATGACTTCTGTGGGTTTGTTTTATACCTTACAACTTTGCTGAAGTTGTTAATTATTTCTACTACATCTTCAGTGGATTTTCTATGCTTCTTTAAGTATATCATCTTAGCCTCTGCAAAGACTGATGATTTTCTTTTCTCACTGCCTATTTTTATTCCTTCAATTTTTTGGTTTGCCTTATTGGGATAGCTACCATTTCTGGTACAATATTGAATAATAGTGATGATAATGGACATCCTCCTGATCTTGCTGTAAAGACTTAAAGTTTATTCCTGCTTACTCTTGGTTTTAGATAAATACTTATCATTTTGAGAAATGTTCCATTGAATTCCATTCTTTCTAGTATTTTTTAATGAATGAATGCTTTCGTTTTGTTTTTTTTGGTCAAAGGCTTTTTCTGCATCTATTAATATAATCATATAATTTTTGTTCTTATTGTTACTGGCACGGTCAATTATGCTGACAGTTTTCCTAATAAATTTTACCTGGCCACAGTGTATGATTTTTTTTTGATATGTTGCTACAATCTCCTTGCTAATACTTTATTTTAAAATGTTTTCATTAATATTCATTACAGAAATTGTTCTATAGTTTTTCTTTCTTTGTTTTTGCTTTCCCTGATTCAGGTATCAAAACCTTATTTGTGTTATAAAAGTAATTGATAGGATTCCTTCTTTACCTATTTTTTCAAATAGCTTATATAGGATTGGGATTAATTGTTCCTCAAATGCCTGGTAAAATTCACTTATGAATCCATCTCATTCTGGGGATTTTTTTCTTAGAGAGTCTGTTCAATTTCTTTTTCTAATGTAGGAATATTTAAATATTCTAATTAGTCATCTGTTAATCTGGGCAATTTGTATTTTTACAAATTTTTATCCATTTCACTTAGACTGTTAGTTTTAGTGGCATATAATTTGGAAAAAAATCCTAACAACTGCTTTAATTTCATCTTCATTGGTGATGTATTAACCCTTTTAATTTTTGATACTGTTAATTTGGTTTTCTTATTTATTTTTTAAAATCAAATTAACCAATGGTTTATTCGGGTTTTTTTCACCAAACCATTTCCAAATTTGATTAGTTTTTTTCACTTTCATTTAAAAAAAATCCCTCCATTGAGTATTAGAATTTTCATTTTGTAGTTTAATCAGGGATTTTAAATTTGTTCTTTTTCTTGTTTTTTTTAGTTGCATGCCCAATTCATTGATCTGTTCTTTCTTTTATCAATATACACTTTACAATACAAAATTTTCCCCAAATACTGCTTTGACCACATCCCACAAATTTTGGAGTGTTGTTTCATTGTTGTCATTCTCTTTAATGAAATAATTGAATGTTTCTATGATTTGTTCTTTGATCCACTCATTCTTTAGGACTAGAATAGTTTTCAATTAGTTTTTAATCTATGCTTCATAGCTCTTCATTAATGTAATTTTTTTTGCATTATGTCTGAAAAGGTGCATTTAATATTTCTGTTTTTCTGAATTTGGTTGTGAGGTATTTAATGCCTTAATACATGGTCATTTTTTTTGTGATGTTGCCATGTACAGTTGAGAAAAAATGTTGCACGGTGTAAAAGATATACTCCTTCCTAGTCCCATACACTTTTCTCCAAAGATCTCTCAAATCTAACTTTTCTAAAATTCTACTAATTTCTTTTATTTCTTTTCGTTTATTTTGTGGTCATATTTATTGAGTTCTGAAAGGGGAAAGTTGAGCTCCTTCAATAACATAGTGTTACTCTCTATTTCCACCCATGGTTTGCATTCTTTGCAGTTGGTGCCTACATATTTAGTATTGATATACTTCATTGTCTATGGTTCCTTTTAGCAAGATATAGTTTCTCTGCTTATCCTTTTAAATAGCTTTATTCTTGTTTTTTGCTTTATCTGAGATCATAATTGCTATCCCTGTCTTTTTAACCTCGGTTGAAGCACAGTAGTAGACTTTGCTCTAGACTCTTTATTTTTTAATTTGCATATATCTCTATTTCAAATGTGTTTCCTCTAAGCAACATATTGGTGGATTCTAGTTTCTAATCTGCCATCTGCTTCCATTTTATGGGTGAGTTCATCACATTCACTTTCACAGTTCTGATTGCTAACTGTGCATTTTCCTCTATCCTATTTTCTTTTCTTTATCCTTCTCTCTCTTTTTGGCCTGTTCCTCCTCTCAAGACTATTTCACTTCCGACCACTGTTGTTTTTTAATCTGCCCTTCTTTTTATCACCTTACCATGCTCTTATTCCCTTCCCCTCCTGCTTCCCTGTTAAGATAAGATAGCTTTTTATTACCAACTGAGTGTGTATTTTTTCCATATTGAACCAATTTAGATATGAGTGAGGTTCAAGTGTCACCTGCCCCCATCCCCACATTTTCCTTTCCATTATAAAACCTCTTCCTTGTGCCTCTCTTTTATGTGAGAATTTTCCCCATTCTTCTTTTCCTTTCCCTCTTTCTCATCTATCCATATTATTCCAACATAACTCACTCCTGCACACTCTTTCTACGCAGATTCCTTCTAACTACCTGAGTAATGACAAAGTTCTTAGAAGGACAGGTATCATCTACCCACATAGAAAGATACAGTTTAACTTTATTGAGTTTCTTATCATTTCCTATTCTTATTAACCTTTTTATGCTCCTCTTGAGTCTTGTATCTGAAAATCAGATTTTCTATTAATCTCTGGTCTTTTTATCATGATTTGTTAATAATCCTCTATTTGATTAAATATCTATTTTATCCTTTGAAGGATTATTCTCAGTTTTGATGGGTAGGTTATTCTTGGTTTTATCCCAGGTCGTTTGCCTTTTGGAATATCATGTTCCAAGCCCTCCTCTCCTTTAAGGTAGCAGCTGCCACATCTTTTGTGATTCTGACAGTGGTTCCATGGTATTTGAACAGTTCCTTTCTTGTTACTTGAAGTATTATCTTTTTGATCTGGGAGCTCTGGAATTTGGTTATAATATTCCTGGGAATTTTTGTTTTGGGATCTTTCAGTTGTTGATCAGTGGATTCTTTCAATTTTCTATTTTATTCTCTGCTTCTACAAAATCAGGGCCATTTTCCTTAGTAATTTCTTAAAATAGGGTATCTAAGCTCTTTCTTTGATTATGGTTTTCGGGTAAATCAATAATTCTTAAATCATCTCCCCTCAATCTAATTTTCATGTCAGTTATCTTTTCAATTAAATATTTGCTATTTTCTTCTATTTTTTCAGTCTTTTGACTTTTTTTATTACTTTTTGATGTCTAAAAGAATCATTAGCTTCTACTTGCCCAATTCTAATTTTTAAGATACTCTTTCCATCAGTGAGATTTTATACCTCTTTCATTTGGCATATTTTGCTTTTTGATGAGTTATTTTCATCATTAATTTTTGTGCCTCTTTTTCCATTTGTCCTAACTCTATTTTTCAAGATGTTATTTCTTCAGTACTTTTGTGCCTCTTTTACTCAAATGTTAATTATCTTTTCATAATTTTCTTCTTTTGCTTTCATTTTCTTGCCTAACTTTTCTTCTACTACTCTTTTTTTGATTTTGAAAATAATTTTTTTAGCTCTTTCAGAATGCTTGTTGGGCTTGTGTCCAATTTTTTTTTTCCTTCTAGACTTTGCTTGTAGCTATTCTGACTTCTTTGCCGTCTTCTTCTTCTTCCCTGTCATCACAGTAGACCTTTATGGTCAGGTTCATTTTTGTGCTGTTGTTTACTCATTCTTCTATCATATTTCTTGATTTAGAACTTTTATGTTAATGGTGAGTTCTGTCTCCATCCTTTTTGGGAGGAGAAGCTCTGTTTTAAACTTCAGGTTTTCTTATACTACTGCTTTAAGAGCTAGTTCTGGAGATTTAGAAGTTTTCAATGCTTCCAAGGTGGTGTGATCTAGGGAGAGATGTAGTTATCTGCTGTCTTGATCTTGATTACCAACAACAGGGTCATACATTATAGATCATAGCTCACTGAGAATATACAACAGTGGGAAAACAAAGCCAGGTGCTGAATAAAAGCACCAAAAATTCTTTCCACCCTGTATTGACTCACCCTGATCTATTTTTATATGTTATTTATTTTATACATGGTAGAAATTAATTGTCATTCCTTTTACTGTTGTTTCACTGAATTATTTTACCTTGGCAGATTATATAATGGAGCCATTCGGAAACAGGCCACTACTGCTCTTTTTCTCTGCTTAGAAAGCAATTTGTGCCATACAGCCTTTTTAGACCGTTGTGGATGCTCTACCTGGAATATAATCAAATCATACAATAAATATCCCATACTCACATTAATTCATCATTAAAAAATGAAGGATACTACAGAAAAATGAAGCTTGCAATCTTGGTTTTAGACATTTCTTGAAATTCTAAGGGGAAAATCAGTGTCATGGAAATAATACTAATTTCAGATGGATTTTGGAGTGACAGGCTTTATTTGAATAAATATAATATTCTTTTCTTCAGTGCTTGTACTAAAAAAGCTGTCATCTTTAATCAATACCAGAATTGATTATAAAAGTTCTATTAACTCATAAAAGTTCCATTGACTCCTTCCCCTTTAATGTTTTCCAGTAGAAGACTAAAAAAATCTGCATATTTCTCTTTGAAGAACCCATCTTTAAAAAACTGATAGTGAGACAAATTAGGACATGCTATGTATAAGTAAAATTACTGTGATTTCTTTTTTATTTTTTTAAAGAAAATGCTATCATTGATTAGAGTAGAGAATAGAAGATGATGAGGCTTCCAGGTCACAGAACAGAAACAGGTCAAGAAGTCTATTAGTTAAGCAAAAATGTTAAAATCTCTACCACCATGTTAAAATCTGAAGGATAAGATCTGAAAGAGATGATAATTGAATCTTTGTAAGTTGATGTGACAGACCATCAAGTAAATCATGGACACAAGCGACAATAAAACTTTTAGGTTACCATAGAAAAGACAAGCAAGCTACTGTTTAGCTAATGGTGTTTTGCTACCATAAGAGAAATACGGATTAATTACAAATATTAGATAACACAGAAACAATTCCAATATGGCTCTAAATTAATTAGTAATCATTATGCAGTTCAACATTATACTTCCCACACTGTAATAGCGCCGGCTCATATTTGCAGATTTCTGGAAAAAATAAAAATGGTTATGTCAGGTAGAGGTCCAGCTGACAAATTAGCAAGTATTGATTATGTACTTACTATGTGGCAGGCATTCAGCTAAATTCTGGGATCCAAAGAAAGGCATAAAACAATCCTTGCTCTTAAAGATCTCACAGTCAAATGAGGAAGACAACATGCCCATGTGTTATAAACAGGATAAACTAAAAGATAATTTAAGGGGAAGGTAGTAAGATTAAAGAGGTATCTGAAAGGCTTCTTACATAAGATAGGACTTGATCTCAGGTTTGAAAGAAACCCGAGAAGTCAGAAGGAAGAGATGAGAAGGGAGAGAGTTCCAGGCACAGGGGACTGTTTTGAAAAATGGAAGATTTGGGGGGAAAGATGAGTTCGATTTTGAACATGCTGAGCTTGAGAGATAAACACAGGGTTGAAATTTCCAATAGGTAACTGGAGATTCAAGACTGGAGGTCTGGAGAGAATTTAATGTTGAACAAAAAGATTTGAGAATTTTCTGCATAGAGGTGATAATTGAATCTTTGTAAGTTCATGTGACAGACCATCAAGTAAAATATATAATGAAACATTACCCATGACAGCGACTTGGGGGACACCCACACTGAGTGGGGCTGCCCTGGATGAAAAACCATCAAAGGAAACTGTGAAGGATGAGTCAGACGGGTAGCAGGAGAATCAGAAGAGAGTGGTGTAATGAAACCTAGAGAGAAGAAAGTATCAAGGAGAGAGGGACTGAGAAAGCCAAAGGCTGCAGAACAGTCAAGAAAGATGAGCACTGAGAAAAGGCGATTAGATTTGGAAATTTAGAGATCATTAGTAACTTTGGAGAGAGAAGTTTCAGTTCAATGATGAAGTCAGAAGTCAGATTTCAAAGAGTTGTAAAGACAGTGAGATCAAAGAAGTGGAAAAACGGATTGTAGACACCTTTCTCAATGAACTTAGTCATGAATGCGAAGTGAGACAGGACAAAATCTAATGAGGATGAATGGATCAGGTGAGGGTAAAATAAATTTTTGATCTTTCCTGTATGATAAAAGTCAATATATAAAAGTATAAAGAAAGCATAGGGTCCCAATAGAGGAAAAATTTTAATTAAAATCAATTAAGTTACAATAGAGTATAGGTGTTCTTATTTTAGAAGTCATTTTAATTTTTAAAAATGAGTCTCACTGAGTCTTAAAACAGGTATCTAGATTCTATTTAACTATTTGGAGTCAGTATTTGAATGATCTGTTCTAAAGGATTCAAAGGAAAGTATAAAAATATGGATTTTGCATATCATTTCAATGTACTTTCATTTTAACTCAGCTATAGTTTGAAGGGAAAGTTGCACCTCCAGTGGACAATGGTAGGCCCTGCCAAAGTAATCACATTTATAATTATGATCATGGGATGACATATTTAGATCTGGGAGGGCTATTAGAAGATATATATTTCAGCCCCCTTATTTTGTAGATGAAGGGAGCAGGGCTCAGAAAAGGCTAATGACTTGAGTAGCAACTGTAGGACCCACAAAGTACATAAAACTGTTCTGTTCCCACTTGAATCAAGTCTATTTCTGAGCACCTTGCATACTCTCATCACTATTCTAAGTTTCCCTATACAATTTCCTTTGCAAAATGCTATATAACAAGTTTCAAATGTACATTGAGCAGGAATTTAAGTAATGAATTCCTTACACATCTTCAAAGGATATTATAAGAATATAATTGATTTTATAGTATCTGGAAATGATGAGGAAAATTTCATTATTATAATCTATATTTTAAAGGATTCTTGTATATATCATCAGCTTCCTTTTTAATAAGTTTAATTTTTTACAATTAAATGATTAGTATTTAATTTGCTTTATAAATAAAGTTTTATACTTTGGGCTAGATTTTAAAATATACTTTTAAAAAATATCTTCAATAATTTCTAGTGTTGGAAAGAAAAAAAATGGATCAATTTTTTTTAAAAAATCACTTCCCAATTTTTAGATTTTTTGCAAATTTACATACCAACTGACTACCTAAGAAATACCTTTGTGGAAGTGTCTGCTTTTTATTACTTTTTATTATTATTATTTATTATAAATATAAATAATTGTAAATAAATAATATATTTATTATTAACTTGCATTTATTACTGCAAAAAAGTGGCTATTGTTTCATAGAGAAAAAAATCCCCAAGGGAATGAGAAAAACCACAACTCCTACATTTATTGAAAGAAAGGAAACAAAGAAAAATTGGTCATTACTTATTTATATGTCTGCTTTGTTATCTGCATAAAATCCTTAGAAGAATCATCTAAGTAAATACATTGCCATCCTTGATGAAAACAACAGAAGGAATTAACTGGTATTTTGTAGCTAATTTTCTTAAATAGAATCTTTATGTTAACATGTGATCAAAAGATGTATAAAATATATTATTTCAGTTTATTAAATTTGTTTATTTCAAGTAAGTATTGGATACAACAGCATAACTTTCAGCCTTGAAGGCTCTTCTGAAACAAAGCATTTCTAACATACAGGTCAAAAATACGTACAAATTCACAAGAAGTGAAACTACAGAGAACTTCACTCAAAATTCGCCAAATATTAACTCCAGTGTAGGTGTTAGCAAGGTAATCACAACGTTTTTGCCAATGCCATGGAAAATATCCTGGATAAAGTTCAAAAAATTTCATATTGATGACAAAATGTTTCAAATTCTTCTAAAATCATAGTACCACTGATTCAGAACTGCAAAGAACCTTAGGGGCCATTTATTCTGGGGATTCTTAACCTGGGGTCCACAGATCCCCAAGGATTGTTTGTATATATTCCAGGGGGTCCTTATCTTGCCCAAGCTGAAAGTGCAGGGACTACTCATAAACCCAATCCCACTGTGGCACAGGAATTCTGACCTCCTCTGATTCTAAAGTAGGCTGGTTTGTTTCTTCTCAGGTAACCTGGCTCTTCAACCTCCCCCTCCATAAACCCCTCCCCCACCACCCTAGCCCCTACCATTTATTATATCAATGCAGAATTTAGTACGGAGAACTGATCAACTTAGTCTACTACAGTTCAGAATTTCCAGGCTCAAATGTTTTGCTAGTCTCCCTGATAAAAAGGATCATAGGCAGGTGCTAGACCCACATCTTAGCAGAATGAAATTAGGCTACAATGCATTTGGGAAACAGTGATTTTTGCTCACTACTAAGAATGCTTGTTTCTTTAAAACCAATAATCAGTCAGTGATAGTTTATGATTATGAAAACCATAATATGATAATCTTAGAAGAATTAAAATTACAAATAACTCAAAAGACAATGGAAAGATTTTATCTGGTTGGAGAAGGCTGGGGTTTTACTTATAATGACTTTTGTGTAAAAATGGTATAAAGAATATAATTAATGATTTTACAACTCATATTAATCAGACTAATCATATAGCAAGAAATAGGGATAACAGATTTGTAACTTAAATTATAATTGCCTTGAGGGAAAAACACTAAAAAATCCTCAAAATCACAACACATAAAGTATACATTTGGCATTTCATGAGAAAATATGGACATGAACTGCAGGAGAAAAGAAGGCAATGGAGAAATTACAATTTGTGTCAGTGAAAGAAGTACTCTCATTAAGGTTCTTCTGAATCTACAAGGTATAATAATCGTAATCTTGACATAATGTATATGAATACTTAGACATTGTACATATTCTGCAAACAATCAAAAACATTCCATTCACAG
This sequence comes from Bettongia penicillata ogilbyi, assembly GCA_023548195.1. Classification (NCBI taxonomy): domain Eukaryota; kingdom Metazoa; phylum Chordata; class Mammalia; order Diprotodontia; family Potoroidae; genus Bettongia; species Bettongia penicillata. The sequence continues at coordinate 1,992,723 of JAJHZJ010000366.1, forward strand.
GTGTTCTTTAAATTATGTATATGTAGAGTGGCATCTTAGGTTTCCACTCTGTGATTTACTGAGAACTTATTGAGAACTTATTTGAGAACTTATTGCTCTAGGGTCAAGAGAATCTCTAACCTGTTCAAGGTGAAAAAGCACATTAGCTATGTCCAATACTCTTTCTACTGTTTTCTCAGGGTCTGAGGTTTCTTCGGTTCTGTTCGGTAAGTCTTTGTAAAGTGCCATTTGCCACCTAATAGCTGGATCCTCCAACTACAAAAAGAAGAAAAAAATATGTAGACATGATTACAAATTTATAAACAGAACACTTCCCAGGAGCCTTAAAAACTGGTGCATTCCTAGGAAGATCTTGCTCCTTATGCTGAAAAAAATTACAGATGCTTCTTATAATTCTACAATGTATTACCAGATACTAGAGTTTTGTCCATTTTTCTATTTTTACAAAGAGCATGAACATTAGAACAGAAATGCTACCATTACTACAGTAACTCGAATGGTTTAATAACTTAATTATCTATTCTAGTTTTCTTGCAATCACACTAGCAAGCCCTATGGAATCAAATTATTTTCTACCTTAAGGAAGTCTTTTTTTCCCTTCCAGCTGTCACATAAAGAGGTTGCATATTCTGAATACCTCCTTGCAAAAGCATAATTCCCTAATGAAACTTTTTTTAAAAATAATTATTTTATTTGTTTTCAGTATTCTACAATCACTTTCATATATTTTTGATTATTCTCCTCCCTTCCCCACCTTTCCTATTCCCTCCCCGAGACGACTTGCAATCTTATAGGGATTCTGCACATACATTCCTATTAAATACAATTTCACCATAGTCATGTTGAATAGAAGAATTAAAATGAATGGAAGAAACCATAAAACAAAACAAAGAATAACACAAAAGAAAATGGTCTGCTTCACTCTGCAATCCAATTCCATAGTTTTTTCTCTGTATATGAAAGGCATTTTGCCTCAAAAGTCCATTGGGAATTTTTTACGTCCTTGCATTGCAACGAAGTTCTAAGTCTACCAGAAAAAATCCTCGTGCACTGTGGTTGTTGCTGTGTACAAAGTTCTCCCGGTTCTGCTCCTTTCACTCACCATCCTTTCATATAAGTCTTTCCAGGCCTCTCTGAAGTATTCTTGTTCATCATTTCTTGTAGCACAATAGTATTCCATTACATTCATATACCACAACTTGTTCAGCTATTCCCCAGTTGATGGGCATCCCCTGATTTCCAGATTTTGGCCACCACAAAGAGAGATGCTTAAATATTTTTGTACATGTGGGACCCTTTCCCAGTTTTATGATCTCTTTGAGATACAGTCCTAGAAGTGGTATTGCTGGGTCAAAGGATATGCACATTTTTGTAGCCCTTTGGGCATAGTTCCAAATTGCTCTCCAGAATGGTTGGATCAGGCCACAGCTCCACCAACAATGAATGAGCGTTTCAACTCTCCCACATCTTCTCCAACATTTACCATCTTCCTGTTTTGTCATGTTACCCAATCTGATAGGTGTGATGTGGTACCTCACAGTGATTTTGATTTGCATTTCTCTAATCAACAGGGATTTAGAGCATTTTTTCATATGACTATAGATAGATTTAATTTCTTCCTCTAAAAACTACCTTTGACCATTTATCAACTGGGGAATGACTTGTATTCTTGTACATTTGACTCAGTTCTCTATATATTTTAGAAATGAGGCCTTATCACAGACACTAGTTGCAAAAATGCTTTCCCAGCTTTCTGCTTCCCTCCTAATCTTGGTTGCATTGGATTTGTTTGTGCAAAAACTTTTCAATTTAATGTAATCAAAATTATCCATTTTGGACTTCATAATGCTTTCTATCTCTTGCTTAGTCAAAAATTTCTCCATTCTCCATAAATTTGACATTGCTTGCTCCCCTAATTTGTTTGTAGTATCAATCTTTATACCTAGATTATGTACCCATTTGGACTTTATTCTTGTCTATGGAGTAAGATCTATGCCCAGTTCCTGCCTCACTGTTACTCAGTTTTCCCAGCAATTTTCGTCAGACAGTGAGTTCTTATCCCTGAAGCTAGGGTTCTCAGGTTTATCAAACAGTAGATTGTTATATTCATTGACTACAATGTCTTGAGTACCTAACCTATTCCATTGGTCTACCCCTCTGTTTCTTAGCCAGTACCAAGTAATTTTGATAACTGTTGTTTTATGATACAATTTGAGATCTGGTAGGGCTAGGCTACCTTCCCTAGCATTTCTTTTCATTAGTTCCCTTGATATTCTGGACTTTTTGATGTTATTTTTTCCAGCTCTAGAAAATAAGTATCTGGTAGTTTGATTGGTATGGCACTGAATAAGTAAATTAATTTAGGTAGAATTGTCATTTTTATTATATTGGCCAGGCCTACCCATGTGTAACCAATGTATTTCCACTTAGATCTGACTTTATTTGTGTGAAAAGTGTTTTGTAATTGTGTTCATATAGTGCCTGGGTTTGTTTTGGCACGTAGACTCCCAGATATTTTATAGTATCTACCATAGATATAAATGGGATTTCTCTTTCTATCTCTTGCGGTTGGGCTTTGTTAGTAATATATAGAAATGCAGATGATTTATGTGGGTTTGCTCTGTAAGCTGCAATTCTGTCAAAGTTGTGTATTTCATTTTTACTTGATTCTCTGGGATTCACTAAGTATATCATCATATCATCTGCAAAGAGTGATAACTTAGTTTCTTCTTCACCTATTCTAATTCCTTCAATTTCTTTTTCTTCTCTTATTGCTACAACTAACATTTCTAGTAGCATATTGAATAACAGTGGTGATAATGGATATCCTTGTTTCACCACCGATCTTACTGGAAATGCATCTAACTTATTCTTATTGCATATAATGCTTGCTGATGGTTTTAGGTAGATACTGCTTATTATTTTATGGAAAGTTCTTTTTATTCCTATTCTCTCCAGTGTTTTCAATAGGAATGGGTGTTGTATTTTGTTAAAAGCTTTTTCTGCATCTATTGAGATAATCATGTAGTTTCTGTTAGTTTTGTTGTTGGCACGATCAATAATGCTAATAGTTTTCCTAATATTGAAAGAGCCCTGCATTCCTGGTATAAATCCTACCTGATCATAATGTATTATTCTCATGATAGGTTGCTGTATTCTTTTTGCTAAAATCTTATTTAAAATTGTTGCATCTATATTCATTAAAGAAATTGGTCTATATTTTCTTTATCTGGTGACTCTTCCTGGTTTATGTATCAGAACCACATTTGTATCATAAAAAGAATTTAGTAGGACTCCTTCTTCTCCAAGTTTCCCAAATAGTCTATATAGCACTGGAATTAACTGTTCTTTAAAAGTTTGATAGAATCCACTTGTAAATCCATCTGGGTCCTGGAGATTTTTTCCTGGGGAGTTCATTGACGGCTTGTTCAATTTCTTTTGCTGAGATGGGGGTTATTTAAGTATTCAACTTCTTCTTGTTAATCTTGAGTAATTTATATTTTTAAAATAATCATTAGATTGTAGAATTTATGCATATATAGTTGGGCAAAGTAGTTTCTAATTATTGTTTTAGTTTCCTCCTCATTTGAGGTAAGTTCCCCCATTTTTGATATTGGTAATTTGGTTTTCTTCTGTCTTTTTTAATCCAATTGCCCAAAAATTTATCGATTTTATTGTTTTTTTTTTTAAAAAAACTGAGTTTTATTTATTAGTCCAATAGTTTTCTTACTTTCAATTTTATTAATCTCTCCTTTGGTTTTCAGTATTTCTAATTTGGTATTTACTTGAGAATTTTCAGTTTGTTCTTTTTCTAAGCTTTTTCAGCTGCTTGCTCAATTCATTGACGTCTTCTTTCTCTATTTTATTCATGTAGGCATTCAAAGATAAAAAACTTCCCCTACGAAGATTTTCTAGGTTGTCTCATTATTGTCCCTCTCTTGAATGAAGTTGTTGATTGTTTCTATGATTTGTTGTTTAACCCACTCATTCTTTAGAACTAGATTATTTAGTTTCCAACTAATTTCTGTTCTATCTTTTCATGGCCTTTTATTACATATAATTTTAATTGCATTTTGATCTTAGAAATCTGCCTTTCTGCACTGGATTGTGAGGTTAGTATGCCCTAGTACAGTCAATTTTTTGTATATGTGCCATGTACCACTGAGAAAAGATATATTCCTTTCTATTCTCATTAAATTTTCTCCAGAGATCTATCATATCTACCTTCTCCAGAGATTTATTCACCTCCTTAACTTCTGCATTGTTTATTTTGTGGTTAGTTTCATCAGAAAGGGGGAGTTGAGGTCCCCCACGAGTATAATTGTGCTATTTCTTCCTGTAACTCTTTTTAACTTCTCCTCTAAGAATTTGGATGCTATACCTCTTGGAACATATATGTTTAGTAATGGTATTACTTCATGGTCTATAGTGGCTTCTAGCAGGATATAGTGTCCTTCCTTATTTCTTCTGATTAGATCTGAGATTAGGACTGACACCCTGCTTTTTTTACATCAGGTGAAGCACAATATATTCTGCTCTAACCTTTTACTTTTATCCTGTGTCTATCCCCCCATATCAAATGTGTTTCTTGTAAATAACATATTGCCAAATTATAGTTTTTAATCCATTCTGCTATATATTTCCATTTTATGGGAGAGTTCATTCCATTCACATTTACAGTAATGATTACTATCTGTGTCTTTCCCTCCATCCTCTTTCCCCGTTTGTTCTTTTAGTTCTCCCTTTCCCTCCACAACAGTTTTAATTTTTGACCACTGCCTCTCTCAGTCTTCCCTTCCTTCTTTCAGTACCCCTCCCTTTTACTCCCCTTCTCCCTTACCACTTCTTCCCTTTGTTTTAGCCTCCTCTCCCTTTTATTTACCCTTTCCCCTTCTACTGCCTACAGAGTTAGTTAGATTTCTGTACTTATTTGAGTTTGTTGTTCCCTCCTTGAACCAAATCAGATGACAGTAAATCTCAAACAATGCTCATCTTCCTCCCTTCCAATGTAATACATTTTTCTGCCTCTTCCTGTGATGTAATTTACTATTTTCTGCCTCCTCTTTTTCACATCTCTTGTTACAATCCCTTTTCACCCTTAAAACACATTTTCATCATCACATCATTTACTTTATACTCACTCCCTCTATCTATGTATATCCCTTTTATATATCATGGTAAATACAAAATTCTTAAGATTAATAAGTATCATCTTCCCTTATAGGGATGCAAATAGTTTTCCCATATTGAATAAAAGCTTTTTTCCCCCATTTACTTTTTTATGCCTCTCTTGAGACTTTTGTTTCCAGATTGAATTTTCTATTGAGCTCTGGCATTTTCATCAGGAAGGGCTGGAAATCCCTTATTTCATTGAATATCTATCTCCTTGCCTGAAATATTATGCTCAACTTTGCTGGGTAACTTATCTTTGGTTGTAGTCCCAGGTTTGCTGAGGTGGGGCTGTCTGTGTCAGCTCTGGTCCTGCACTAATCCCTTTCAGCCACAGCAAGTGGAACCCCCTTTGTGATTTTCCTATCCTCACAGGCTAAGACCCTTCAGCTGATCCCACTGTTCCAGGATTTTTCCTGGGGAAATATTTTATGGGTCTGTCATGGTCAACAAGGGGAGGGATAGAGCAGTTACTTCTCACTCTACCATCTTGGCTCCCAGAAGTTCAAGTAGGTGATTTACAGACATTTAATCTGCAGGCTGACAGTCTCAGGAGCAGCTGCTGCAGTTACCTGGGGCTCTGGGTTCTCACTTGCTTGGTTCTGCTGGACTCCTGTCCTGGGCTGATACACCCAAGATTCCGTAGTGCTGCAGCTGTCAGACCTCCCAGGGCTTCCTGGTTGGCCCTGCCATGGAGGGGACCACACTGGTACAACTTTCGTGTGCTGTATGCTCCTCCAACAGGTGCAACAGATACTTCCCATCAACCTTCCAGTCTGTCCTGGGCTGTGAATCTGCCACAGTCTGTCTCCTATTGGATTCTACCACTCCAAAATCTGTTCAGATTCTCTATTTAGAGCAATCTGAAGGAATTTGTCTTAGAGCTTAGGTGAGTAGTTGCTCTCACTCCACCATCTTGGCTCCACCCCCTAATGAAACTTTTTTTAAAAATCAGAACCTTGTTTAGAGGGTTTAGAATAGAAGAAACAACGTCCATAGCAGAATAGTAAAAAAAAGGTATTAATGAATGCTTGATATTTGAGTGTTTTGATTTTCTACAGTAAACACTGGTGCCTGGATCCTCATCTATTTCAAATGAAAGGTAGTCTTTTCACCAGTTTCTAAAGTGAAAAGACCTGTTATCATAAGATAATAATATATGCACCTGTCAAGTTAAAGACGAATGAATGAAGGATATATGGAGTCAGAAAGCAACTAAAATACATATTAAAAAAGTCATGGTTAAACTTAAGAACTCATGGGTTTTCTGTGAATTGCTGAGGTTTTCATTTTTTATTTTGGTAATAAAATGATGGGAAGCTTCCAAAAGTCTTTCCCACATTACCACACATCAGAGAATTACAGATTAGGAAAAGACTCCAGAAGTCCCCAAATTCAACTAATAACTGAATGAAAATCCTGTCTAAAACATATATATTGAACATGTTGTTATCAAGCCTTTGCCTGAAGACTTCCAGTAGGAGCAAATCTCTTGAGGAAATCCATTCTACTTTGAGATGGATCTAATTGTTGGGAATTATTTTTCTTACAATAGTCCTAAATTTCATTCTTTGTAACAAAAATTCATTGCTCTTGCCTCTGGAAACAAGCAGAACAAGTTTAATTGCTTTTCTATACAGCAAAGATCCTTGGTCCCATACCTACAAAGACTTTTCTTTTCCTGTTCCTTCAAACAATCCTCACATGGTATGATCTTGAGGCCCTTTCTGGTTGTCCTTATTTAGGTGTATAGAAGTGAACACAATATTCCACATGTGGACTGACAGGGTAAAACACTCCTTAATACTGGATGCTATAGCTCTTGTAATAAAGTCTAAGACTGAAAAACGTGTAACAGTATTGACTCATACTGAAGTTCACTAAACCAAAAAAATCTTATTCAAACAAACTGCTACCTAGCCATACACTCTCTTACTTGTACCTGTGAAGTTTTTTTTTTTTTAATCCAAGTGAAAAACTTTACATTATCTCTATTACATGTCACCTCTCATTAAATTTGGTCCAATATTTGTAGCCTCACAAAATCTCTCTGAATTACAGTTCTGCTATCGGAATCACTATCTGTATCCTCCCTAAATTTTATAAGCACAGTATTTATGGTTTTATCCAAGGCAACTATTAACTGCTAAATGGCAGAGAGCCAAACACAAATTCTTGGGGCCCTTTGATATCAAGTTATTAATGACTAGCCTTTTGATCTGGCTACTTGACTAGTTCCAATCCATCATCTTAGTTCACACCTCTCCATTTTATATAATAATGGAAATAAAAAAGGAAAAAAAATGATATATGTATATATATGTATACACACACATATATATATGTACATATACATGGAGAATTTTTTAGGAATGCATTTATTCTGTATTTTGACAGTAACTATGAGGAATTCCTTCTCCCTACAGAAATGGTAAGCATGCTTTGGTTAAAAAACAGATGGTAAAAATATATATTATTTTTCTGAAGAGCAGAACATTGGTAATAGGTCTCTATACAAATGATACACACTTAATGTTATAGAAACACAATATTTGAGTTGGAAGGGGTTGGACTAGAATATTATTGCCACTTGTAAATCATTATACAAATGAAGAAATAGAGGCCTAGAGAGTCCAGAAAAATCACACAAGTAGTAAGCCACACAATTAGTACTTAAATCCAAATCTTTTCACTCCAAATCTGGTACGTTTTCTACTACATCACACTTTTATTAACTGGTTCCACAAAGAACTTGACTTTTGGTAAAAACATGGCGCAATAAGAAATTTATGTCACAGTAAAAAATAGGGAAATATAAAATTGACACTATAAAAGCAAAATTAGGAGAACCAATGATATAGTGATTTTAAATTTTCAGAAGTTGGATTAGATACAGATAATATGGAACTAAAAACTTTGAATTCCAAATGTAAAAAATTCTTTCTAATTTTTCAAAAGTACAAAGAAAAGCATTAACTTATTACCTCTACTGTGGGCAAAGCTTCTAAACAAAAAAACTAATAGCTACAAGTACCATAGAGTTTTATGGTTTATAAAGTACTATTACTTTTTTTTGTTTGTTTGTTTTTATTTTTTTAATTTTAATTTTTTTTAATGGTCAAAGGATATGAACAAGCAATTTTCAGGGGAAGAAATCAAAGATATCTATAATCATATGAAAAAGTGCTCTAAATCACTATTGATTAGAGAGATGCAAATCAAAACTTTTTGAACCTCACAAAAAACTTGTGAAATTGATTTAACAGGTATTCTTATCATCTTTTACAGAAAGGGTACTGACTGAGACAGTTCAGTAATTTGCGCATGATCACAGAGTAAGGTATTAAATTTAAGAAGGATTTTAAAGTCAAGTCTTCCTGACCAAATAACCGGTGCTCTGTCTACTCTCTCACACTGCATCATGTGTTGAAGGTACTATCCTGACAAGAGTTAAGTGCCTAATATATCAGTGATTTTATAATCACCCTACTGTAGTACATTTCTTAAGATATCCTGAAAAGATCAAAAAGTCTTGCTCTGGCAGATGTGTGAATGTTATTACTAGAGTCAGGAAACCTGGGCTCACATTTCAGTTCAAACAAACTAGCTCTGACTACAGGCAAGTCAATTACCTCTCTGAGTCTCAGTTTTCTCATTTATAAAATGGGTATAATAACATATAAAATGGGTATAATAAGATATGGGATACTTTGCCAAATTATTGTTTAGAAAGGGTTTTGTAAGGCTGATGTAGACAAGTAGGAGCAACAACTGATGAGTTGGTAAACTTGTCCAAAGTTGTATATCTATCTACAGGTTTTGAAGGTGAGGTTAGAACCTAGCCTATAAAAAAAGGGGCAACCTATTCCTAAACATGTTCATAGCATTCTCTTAACTGTGCTCTTGTTAAAAATGGTGCCTGTACTCTTTTTTCCAGCTGCCAATTACTGGTTTGTAAAAATTTAATTGCAAAATGCCTATATTTGAAATTAGTTCATTTTAATGTGTTAACAAATATGGAGTAAAAACAATATTTTTTTTTCATTTTCTTTGGCTAACTTAAAAATAAACTCTTTCAAAATTGTCAAAACTTCTCATTTTTTTTCTTTTAAGAATTGTAAATAGTTTGGTCTAAACTATGATAAAAACAGGGTTTCTCGCCTTAAAGTAGAACTTGCTCATAACATATTAAATATATTATTACAAAATGATGCTAGTCATAGCTAAATCACACCAAGAATAAGATTTTTCTTGTGAAGTGAAGCACACTAAGCATTTTTATATTATCAGATTTATTTAGTCTTTAAGAACTTTAAATGGAAGATATAGCAGCCCAAATGGTAGATATATTAAATGTTAGCAGTTTCCTTAATAAGAGACAAAGCTAAACTAAAAGCATTTCAGAGAATCATTATTCTAAGTCAATGAACCGGTGATCCATTGAAGTCTCTTAGTAAGTGAAGAGATGACACAACTCAGAGTAGTAAAGGGAAAATGTAATAAACATGGACCATTTAAAGTAGGAGCTGAGCGAACGGATAAGACTTTAGACTTCATGACTAATGTCATGACAAAGAATAAACTGAAATATCAAAAGGAATTTCATCTTGAGAAAAAAATCATACTTTATGCGTAGAAGGATATGTAAAAACTAAATTAAAAGTCCCAAGCAGGCATTTTAAAATGCAATCGTCATTTACTGAAAACTTACGTAATTGTTTCCTTTGTTAGTTAATGCTCCCCTCCTAACAGAGCGTACAGTAAAGTACGTGCTACTTACTTACATTCTCAGTCTCCAGATACTGAGGGATCTCAAGCTGCTGTTTCCCCTAATAAAGTACAACACTGAATGTCCTATCTAAATCATAATGCAGAAGCATGTAAAGCAGAACAAATCACCCATCGAACCCATTCTTAGCTAAGACTGGACAAGAAAAGGCAACACAGGGGGCACAGAAGACGGAGAGCAGCGCTTAGTGTTAGAAAAACTCTGCTTTCTTGTCCAGCCTCAGACCCCTCCCATCTGTGCTACTGGGGGCAAGTCACTTCAGCTCTGTTTGCTTCAGTTTTCTAATCTCATAGTACCTATCCCTCAGGGTTGTTATGGGCATCAAATGAGATATCAACTGTAAACCTCTCAGCACCGTGCATGACACACAGCAAGCACTGTATTAATGTTATCTATAAATGTAATAATAATTTTCTATGATGTGGATAAACATTTACTGAGACATCTGTTTCATTTCATTCACTATGCTTCAGGTATGGCTAATGAATCATCCTTACTTTTTCTTCCTTATCGTCTCTTAGTTACAGAGTATTGCCTTATGTGATACTTAGCACAATTGATAACACTCAGAGCTAAAAAGGTGACTGATTTCCAAAATGTACCTACATTCAAAGAAACAAAAATATAGATAATTATTTTTAGATTTTATATAGGATTTATTATATCTGACCCACTTCTACTAAAAAAGAATTAACTACATTCACTTACTTAAACTAGAGGTAATCACTACAAAATTTTGGAGAAAAGTCAGATCACAAAACTAGTTTTTTGTGGGTGATGGGTATAGAACTTCTACAAAATAGATTTTTTTTTTGGTGTTCTTAAAACAAAGCATTTTTAAAAATTAGAAAAAAATGACTGCCCAACATATTTTGCTATCCTGAACTACTTAGCTCACATCATTTGTGATGTGATCCTTTTGTAAAAAGAAATGCTTGAAATAAACTGAATGTGCTTTGGAAAACGTTCTGGCTTACCTTGCCCTGTAGATGAAGATTACTGCGGATAATATCACGTACTTCATCTTCTGTGTCTTTCTATCAAGAGATAAATGTCAGCGGGAAAACTTAAAATGGGTGAGGGACCACTCATTTGTGGACAGACTTAGGTTCTTTTAAATAAGCATAATACATGAATATTCATCCTGTTCACAGGATCAAAAAAACCCCACCAAAAACCCTAATACTTGGATATTTTTTAAAAAATTATTCTACACAGTTTAGCAACTTCAAACAAAACAACCTATTTTGCTGTTAGATTAAATGTTCTGATATCTAAAATGATTGATTTTTTCATTTATATCAAGAAAGGTGCCAACAAGATGCTTTCTTGCTTGTTTCCCCTACCAAGTGACTGAAAAAGCTGGCTAGTTTATACTGAATTATGCTTTGATGATTTTCTCTTAGTTGCAGAATAGAACAGTAGCTATATATACCCTTATTGTAGCTACAGCAAAAAAACCTTTTCAGGTTTATGGAGACTTTGGAAGCATAACCCAGATAACTTCACAGTGCTGCCCTTCTACTCCACACCTGTCACAAACTATACCACTTTTCAGTGCCATTGTTAAATTTATATAGGAATGTTAAATAAACATATTGGGCTCCTGTGTGAGAATGGAAGTTGGAGTCAGGGTTGTCGAAATATTCCCTTCAATCCCAACGTAGACATATTGAAAGGCAGCAAAATGTAGTAGAAGGAGCAGGAGATGGGAAATTATAAGACTTGGGTTTTAGTCCCAGTTTTGCCAGCTGCTAGCTATATGATCACAGACAAGTTTCTTAATGTAGTTTCCTTACCTGTAAAATAAGGATAAGAATATTCAAACTATCTAGCCCGAAGGCTATTGTGAGGAAAATGCCTTGTAAACCTTAAAGTATCACATAAATAATTTCTGTTATTATCATTGTCAGCATATTTGTAAGAGCTTTTTTCCTCATCATTGTCATCACCAGGAAGAGGAGAAAATAAGAATAAAAGGAGGTCAGAACTGGGTTCCCTACTGGTGCAAATACCTTAAAACTTGAAAAATAGCTATTACATGATTTCAGTACTTTATTTTCATAAAAGGAATTACTCTCCATAAATCTGTATCAATAATGAATCTTTATCATATGATCTTATATGGTAAATTATTTTAGATTCTTAACACTACTGTAACTGAATTTGAGTGAGCAGGAAACATCTGGTACAGTGAAAGACCACTGAATTTGGCATGAACGGAACAGCATTTGAATTGCAGCTCTGACATTTACTCATGTGTAACTTTAGGAAAATCCCCTAACTTCTTTGGATTTTTCTTTTCCTTTGTAAAATGAGGTATTAGAATAGATGACATCTGACATACCTTCCAGCTCACAATCTATTGGCTTGATCCTAAAAAATTGCAGTGATGTAGTATTTATGACTTCAAAAAGGTGAAGTACTTGAGCACAGAAAGTATAGTTTTAAATGGACACCAAATTACACAAAAGAAGTTACCATTAAGAAAAAAAATATTCTTTTTAGTCAATTATATATTTCTCTATTACACATGAAGTAAATGCTTAATAAACATTCAATATTAGTGAAACAAAAATATAAAAAACTGACAAAGAGAGAGGTGAATAAATAGTCTACAGTTTTACTTGGCTAACTTGCTAATTAAAGCTAGAAAACATACAAGCCCTTACCATACTAAAACGGTTTTTAGCTAAGGCAATTAGTTCTTGGTCTCCAGGTGCACAAATATTCAATCCAATAGGTAGTAATCTCTTCAGTGCTGCTACAATAAGAGAGGTCTGCATAGAATATCTGTCTCCTTTGCGTTTCATTTTCTTCCTTTCCTGATCTGTGACTGCTGCCTGTAGGACAAACATGGAAGATACAGTCATCATTAGTTTTTTATTTCTACCCAATAGCTCCTTAGTCTTCAGATCTTCATGAAAATCGCTATTGGGATATTTTTTTCCTTCCATATTTGCTCTTAATTACAGAGTAGGCAACTCTTTTGAGGAACCACTATTTTTTGGAGTTATCCTACCTAATTTTCTTTAGTTTCTGAAAATTTCACTGTCTTTCCCTTAGAAATTCTGTCAATCTAGAATTTTTGTTTTTATTTTTAGAATTCAATTTTCATCAAGTCCATTATATAGGATTTTTTTTTCTATTAAGGAAAAAGGATGACATTTTTCCAAGTAAACGGTTATTCACACACTCATAAATTTCACCCCTCTCACTTTCATCTCATCCTTTTGCAATTTGGCTCCCAAGATTATTATTAAATTGAAACTATTATCTCCAAGAGATACTGAATATCTCTTAATTGCTAAATGTAATGGTCTCTTCTCAGTCCTTACTCTTCCAGACCTCGTTGCAGCATTCAACATTTCAGACCACTCTCTCCTCCTAGAAACTTCCTTCACTCTTAATTTTTGTGACACTATTGTCTTCAGATTCTGTGACTGCTCCTTTTACCAGATCTCTTTTACTAGATCCTCATTCCTATCATGGGCAGTTAGGTAGTGCAGTGAATAGAACACTAGGCTTGGAATCTGAAAGACTCATCTTCACAAGTTCAACTCCAGTCTCAGACACTTACTAGTTGTGTGACCCTATCTGCCTCAGCTCCTTATCTGTAAAATAGATTGGAGAAGGAAATGGTAAACCACTTCAGTAAGCATGCCAAGAAAATCCCAAAAGTCATCATGGACAATACTAAAATGACTCAGCAACATTATCTGTGGGTATCCCTCAAGATTGTCCTGGGCTCTCTTCTCTTGTTTATAAACTCTCACAGGGTGAGCTCAATAGCTCCAATGGGTCTAATTACCATTTCTATTCACATGACTAATAGATTGATAAAAATGCTAAATCTCTATCGAGTTTCAACCTTGTATCACTGGCTGCTTAGTGGACATTTCAAATTGCATATGCTAAAGGCACCTCGTACTCAACTTATACAAAATAGAACTTAATTATCTTCCCCTCCCTCACCCTGACAAACTTTCTGTACTCAACACCTTTCAACTCAAACATTTTTCTACTCAACATTTTTCTATTCAAAGGTTTGTAATCTTGTCAACTCCTTACTTTCACTAATACATCCAATCAATTTGCAAATCTTGTCATTTATACCTCCACAACATTGGCTATTAGAAAACCACCGCTTTAGTTAAGATTCTCATCACTTCATCACAATCACTGTGTATTGTTTGCCCAATAATAGAGAATTATATAATACACCACTCTAAGTTATATCATATAACTAATATTTTGGAGTGAGAAGCATTTCAACCTTTTGAGCCAAATCATTAGCAGTACACAGTACTAGAGAAAACTTAAACTGCTATGAAAACTCCTACAGATGTGGTCATTAAGTAGTTAAATTTGAAACTAATCTTATACTCTTTTCATAATTAACCTGCAAAAGAAAATACGATGAAATATCTCTTAGAATTATGAAATAGATTAGAGTACCTTTGACATCTTTGACTTGGTATCAGTAATAAGAAAGGACATATTGTTGATTTCATTCTGAACAACAAAGTTCTGCTCTTCTCTTTTGAAATTCTGGAAAGTTGCACAAAGAAATTTAAGTTGAAAATCACTGATGGGAGAAGCTAAGATAGAATTGAACAGAAGTGACAGAGGCACAGTACAGTGTGGCTTTCCATCCTAAGTGTCAAATCCTTTTCTACTTTTATTTACTCTTAAAATAGCACAAATTACTGAGTAGGGTTGGCAGAGAACAGTATTTTTTTTAAAACTAAAATGAGCACAGAATCAGATTTTTAGAAATATTTTAGAAATTAAATGGCTAATCCCTTTTAAAAATATCAGATTACATCAATTCATAAAATGTACCAGAATATTAATTAAGCATACATAAATAAGACAAAATCCTAAGGAAATTTTGTTAGTTATAATAGTGAATATTTTAGCATACAAATATCTAACAGTTGTGGATCGAAAAATATTCTAGAGATCAATACCCTCATTTCACAGATGACTAAACTTATATATTAATACAGCAATTATGAACCTCATTTTGAAAAATCAGTCAACTTAGTCAACCCAAGTATATCTTTAAACATGGGAAAAATATGATGCAAAATAATTATCAATTTGTACCTCTAAGACATAATTTTTTTTAAAAAATACCTAAAAGACATGGATGATATTGAAACCCATTTCTTCAAATAGTGAACACCAGATGTTAATTTTATTAACAATTTAATGATATGTGTTCTACATGTTTTTGTAAGATCTTTTCAATTCAACTTCTGACAAACTAATGCCTACCATGTGCATGGTACTGTGCTGTTGTTATTGGAGGTTAAAGTGCCTTGTGTTGGAAAACCCCCATGGTTATCTTCAAACATTTTATGATTCCTTGTTTTACTTTGGACATTCTATACTTTTTTTCTATACTTCACATCAGTGAAAAATGAAAGGAACTACAATTCACATCCATTGGTTTTCTTCTTTGGTAGCTTTACTAAGTTTTGGTGGAGGTAGAAGTTATATCAATTGGCTAAAAACAAATTTGACTTTTCTTTGCATATCACTACTTAAAAACATTTATCTTTCTCCATTTTCTGTGAAGATACTATGAAATAATTTAAAAAGTGTTTAAAGGAAAATATATGCCTTAATTCAACACCATTATACACCAAAATAAGCTCTCCTAACAAGCAATAGGAACACAAAAGATAAAATGACAATTTTGATTATATAAAATTTTAAAAGTTTTTACACAAACAAATACAGTGCAGTATATACTAGAAAGGAAACAGGTACCTGGGGAAAATTTTTAAGTCTAAATTCTAAGAAAAATAAAATTACTCTAAGTTAGTAAATTAGGAAGTAACAGAGAAACCGTGAGATCCTTGTATCACTTGTTCTGATCACCATGGAATCACCTGCCTTGTGAGAGCTCTCTGTAAAAGTCTTAGGAAAACGAATGTTTGGGACTATGTGGCTAGCCCATTAGAATTGTACCCTGATGCAATGGCACTGAATCCCACATTTTTAGCATGGCCCCACTTTGGATTACATTACATTCTCCTACTTGTCTCACCTCTTAAGTAACACTACTCCTTGGAAAGTCTTTTAGTTTTTTTTATATGTAATCCCTTCCATATAGAAAATGTAAATAACTCCTCATATGAAATATTCTTATATGATTTTTTAAAATTTTAGTAGTTTATTACTTTTCAACTTAAATGATTTATTTTTCAGTTGAAATTATTTTATCTCTCCAAATAGTTCCCATTTCCATTGCGAAAAATTAGGAAGGAAAGAAAGAAGGAAGGAAGGGAAGAAGGAAGGCAGACAGGTTGGAAGAAAAAAAGAGAGAGGGAAGGAGGGGAAGAAGGAAGGCAGACAGGTTGGAAGAAAAAAAGAGAGAGGGAAGGAGGGGAAGAAGGAGAAAGGAAGGAAAAAAAGAGAAAAACAAAGCCCTCAAGTAGTTAGCTACATAGTCCAGCAATATGACAACATTAGCAATATCCAAAAATGTCAGTCTCTTTCTGCATCTTAAGTTCATCACCTCTCTTTCAGAAAACAACTGAGGAGGCAACAGACAGGCTGACTCATATTTAGAAAGGCGTTCAATGACCCCAAACTTTGTTACTGCCAAAGTTCTTCTCTTTAACATGAGCATTCTAGTGGTCATGTACTCTGGGGTGTGAATCATGGAGCCCCTTGTATTCAGAAGAATCGAAAGTGTAAGCATTCAAACAGAGCAACATAGAGATGCAAGGAAAGCTGTGGCTGGTGGCTCCTATTTTGTACACTGATTATTGCATTCCTTGGGGGAGGGGGAAAGCAACAATTAATATGGCTGTTTAATTTATTAGGAACCATATAGTTACATTTGGCAAGACTCAATATGCTTAAAAAATTTACTGAACCTTCTAGATACAGAATGCTAAGTGAAAATGACTGGAAAATAACTTTATAGGTACCCCTCAAAAATCTAAAGAAGACATTTCTGAATTCTTCATTCAAAATGCAGAAAAAAAATCAGGTAATAAAATTCATACACAATTTTATATATTGTCTACCAGGTTTTAACTACAACTCTAGTACTTTCATTTCAGCACGACATACTGTTTCAGAATATTTAGAAAAAAATTTAGTGACTGAAAGTATATCTGAGAACACTCAGAAAGTCCCTTAGAAAAATGTGGTTAAAAAGAGAAATAACTAGTTTGAGAATCAGAAGGCCTGGAGTCTAGGCTGTACAACAAACCTACCATATTATCTTGAGTATGTCACTTCAGCACTATGATCATGATTCTTTTTATCATTTTATTTTTATTTTTCAATGAACAAATATTTAAAAAATTAATCTTTTCTTCCCAGTAGCCCCATCCCAACTGAGAAAAAAAAAGATCACTCAATACATAGCAACCTAGTTCAGCAAAATAAATCCCTATATTAGCCAGTCTAAAACTGTCTCTTTTTGCAATTTAAATTCATCACCTACAGAGTGTTATGTTTCACCTTCATTCTTTTGGGGTCATGATTTATTATTGGAGTTAATCAGAGTTTGAAAGTCTTTCAGAATTGTTTTCCCTACAAAACAGGACTAGGAAGGTGTAGTTCACATCATTTTCCCCCTGTATAAAGTAATATCCTTGAAAAGATATTGTGAAAAGAAGTCATTTAAAAAAAGCATTCAAAGAATGTTAAAAATGGCATATTTTACTCATTTAAAATGGTAAATTTTAAAACTGGCATACAGAGGGAATTAATGTATAAGGTATAGGGTGGGACAAAATAATCTATAACGACCTTTCCAACTATAATTCTATTACTATTTTAAACAAATGAAATACTTGAATAAATATTTTTCTATCATCAGGACCTAGCACATAGTAGGCAATTAAGTGTTTGATAACTGGTTGACAGGAAGTTGACTGGAGCCCTGAGAGATAAACTGACCTACATTTAGAGTCATACAACTCATTAAGTTTCAAGGTTAAAGGTTTTCTTGACTCTTAGGACAATATACTACCCATTATGCCATACTGCCTACACCCTACACTTCCCATTTTATTAAGATGAGGAAACCAAGATTCATAGGCATTAAGTAACTTATTCAATAGCATATAACTAGTAATGGGTAAATTTAGGTCTCATGATTCCTTACAACCCTTCCCAAAAGGGGAAAAAACCCTAATAGTGCTCTAATAACAGATATATGCTGCATTTTGGCAAATTTTAATTGTAGACCATAGAATTAAGATTAATTTTTTTAAATTAAGTCTTTTAAGATTCTATTTTTATTTCTTAAATTACATACAAAACTAAATTCATGTTGCTATCTCATATTTAAAATGTTCATTACAGAAAACAGAATATTTAGGATAATGGAATATATAGAATAATAAAAGTAAATATTTGAGCAATAAAAGACTTTAAAATACATGGTGCTAATTACTACAATGAAAAATGTTACATAGCAATTAAGGATGAATCTACAACAAGGAATGTGTGTAGCTGCAATTCTCTAATCAATTTAAGTAATACTGGTAGTCCAAATAATTTATGTCTAAATATATTTTGGGGTCTAAACTATATGTAAACATTTCAAATGGCTGCCAAAGAGACCTTTCATTATTTTTTAGAGATAATCTCAAATATTAAAAAGCAATACACTGTGATTACATGCCAACTTCACAAAAGAAAATCTGATTCACCATTACAACTGGAAGCAAAAATTTACTGCTAGCGAAAGAGCTGAGGCAACAAGCACCTTCTCAAAGAACAGGTGGAGGGGCAGTGTGTCTGACTGGGGAAGGTGAGATAGGGGAATGGATCTTTTTTAAGAGACTAAAAGCATTCACGAAAGACTAACGAGAAAGTTTCCTGCCAATATTACCCTACTTACATGAGACTTTGACCAGTAGATGAACACTTCAGCCACCATGCGGAATAACTCCTCTGCTTCAGAATTTGGTTCTTTGAGCCACTTTGCTCTAGAATAAATAATGAATAATGAGGTTCCTTAGTTATTTCTTAAAAAGATGAGATTCACATTTGGACAAACATACTTCAAAACCTAGTAATGAAGAGTAGCCAAATGTGTTTTAAAATGTTACTCTTAAGTTGACTCTTCCTAGTTATTGTTAAAGTCTCACTCTCCCCCAACTCTTGCCCTGTTTCACTTTTTCCATTTAAATTCATAATATTTTTTTAAATTTTATTTTCAGTTCTAAATTTTATTCCTCCTTTCACCTGCTCCACCATCCACTGAAAAGGCAAAAAATTGTGATACCCATTATCCAAATGAAGTCATGCAAAATACTTCCACATTAACAATATTATGGGAGACTAGGGGGGAGGAATAAAGAAAAGAGATATGTTCCACCTGCACTTAAAGTCCATTAATTCTCTTTCTGGCAATGGATAGCATTTTTCATCATGAGTCCTTTGGAATTGTCATTGATCATTGTATTGAGCAGAGTAGCTAAGCCTGATTATCATTAAAATATTGCTGTCACTGTGTAAAATGTTCTCCTAGTTTGCACTAGCTCATACAAGTATTACTAAGTTTTTCTGAAACCATCTTGACAATCATTTCTTATAGCACAACAGTATTTCATCACAATCATATACCACCAACTTTTTTAGCCATTCCACAATTGAATTTTTTGCCACCACAAAAAAAACAGCTCCAATGCAATGCAATGATCTAAGACAATTCCAAAAGACTCATGATGGAAAATGTTATTCACATCAAGAGAAATAACTATGGAATCTCAATGCAGATTAAAGCACAGCATAGATTAAAGCATATCTCTCTCTCTCTTTTTTTTTTTTGCTTTCTTGTGGTGTTTCCCTTTTGTTCTGATTCTTCTTTCATAACATGACTAACGTAGAAATATATTTAATATGATTATACAATGCATGCTGCCTTGGGGAGGGGAGAGTGGGAAAGGGAGGAGGGAAAATTCAGAATTAAAAACCTTATAAAAGTGAATGCTGAAAACTAAAAATAAGTTAATTAATTTAAAAAAGAGGAAAAAAGAGCTGTTATAAATATTTTTGTACATATGCATACTCGTCCTTTTTCTTTGATCTCTTTGGGATACAGACTTATAGCAGGGGTATTGCAGGATCAAAGGGTATGTACAGTTTTATAGCTCTTTGGGAATAGTTCTAAATTGTTATCCAGAAAGGCTATATTAGCTCACAATTCTATCAGCAGTACATCCCACATCCCCTCCAACATTTATTACGTTCCTTTTCTGTCATGTTAGCTAACCTGACAGTTATGAAGTAGTACCTGATAATTTAGTTTTTATTTCTCTAATCAGTAGTGACTTGGATTTTTTCATATGACTATCAATAACTTTGATTTCTTGTGAAAACTGCCTGGTTCATATTCTCTGACCATTTATCAACCGGAAGGACAGCACTTATTTTTATAAATTTGGCTTAGCTCTCTATATTTTTGAGAAAAGAGACCTTTATCTGAGAAATCTGCTATAAAAATTTTCCCGGTTTCCTGATTTCCTTCTAACTTTAAATGCACTGATTTTTGGCAAAAACTTTTTAATTGAATTGAAATTATTCATTTTACCTCCCATGATCCTCTCCAACTCATTTGCTCATAGATTCTTCTTCTTCCCTTATCCTTAGAGTTATTTTTTTTTTGTCTTTCCCTAATTTGTTTGTGATATCACTCTTTATGTCTAAATCATTTTGAACTTATTTTGGTTTACAGTGTGAAATATTGTTCTATGCCTAATTTCTGCCAGACTATTTTCTAGCTTTCCTGGTAGTTTTTGTCAAATAGTGAGTTCTATCTTCATAGGTGGGATCTTAGAGTACATCAAATGCTAGATTACTGTTTTCATTCGCTACTGTGTAATGTGTACTTAATCTATTCCACTAACCTGCCACTCTGTTTCTTAATGAGTACCAGAATGTTTTTGATGATCACCACTTTGTAATTTAGTTTGAGATCTTGTACTATTAGGTCACCTGCCCTAACTTTCTTTTTTATTGATTGTCTTGATTTTCTGGGCTTTTTCTTCCTCTATATGAATTGTTATTATTTTTTTCGAGCTCTATAAAATAATTCTTTGGTAATTTGATTGTCATGGCAATGAATAAGTAAATTAACTTAGGTAGTATTGCCATTTTTATTATATTGTCTAAGCCTATCCATGAGCAACTAATATTTCTCCAATTGTTTAAATCTGTCTTTATTTATATGCTTTGCAATTATGTCCATAAAATTTGCATGTGTGTAGACTCTCAAGTATTTTATATTGTCTGCAGTTATTTTAAATAGAATCTTCCTATCTCTTCCTCCTGTTTTTTTTTTTTTTTTGGTAATATATAGGAATTCTGATAATTTGTGTGAGTTCATTTTATTTCCCACAACTCTGTTAAAGTTATTAGTTGTTTCAAATGGTTTTTAACTTGATTCTCTAGGGTTTTCTAAATATTCCATATATCATCGGCAAAGATGACAGTCTTGTTTCCTCATTGCCAATTTTTATTCAGTTTATTTTTCTTGTCTTATTGTGATAGGTGGCATTTCTAGTACAGTACTGAGTAACAATGGTAATAATGTACCTCTTTGTTTCACTCTGGATCAAATTAGAAAGGCTTCTAGATTATCCTCATTACAGATAATGCTTGCTCTTGGCTTTAGATAGATTCGATTTATTTTAAGAAAAGTTCCATTGATTCCTATGTCTCTCTAGTGTTTTTTTGTAGTAATGGAAGTTGTATTGTCAAAATAAGCCCACCCTTTTCAATCAGTCACCTTCAGGTGAAGAAACATACTAGTATAAAAAAAGAGAACTGGGAAAAATTTTAGATTCACTGTAAAGTTCAATAACTCCAGCCAACATTTAGATAAAGTGAAGCCTCAAAAATAATCTCATTCCCACATATGCAGTGATGAGTCAAGTCATAAGAGATACTCATGTCTAAACTGGTATGGCAATAAATTGTGAAATTAATGACTTTTTAAAAACCTTACCTGTTGAAGTCTACAAATCTAATTAACAAAGGATAGAAGGCATAAAGATCTCTTGCCAAGGTAGTGAATTCATCTAGAATGAGTAGCTCAGCCTCAGACATGTCGCCCCTGGCCTCAGCTTTGAGGTGGTCTTCATCAGATACTACTATAGCTGCTTTATTCTTGAGTTTCTCCATCAATGGCAGAAAGTGTGACTTCAAGAGCTGAGACTTCACTTTGTTTATGATAGGCTGGGAAAACACTATTTGAAACCAGATATTTAGCATTGTTATCTACATCTATACATTTATCTTTATCAACAAAAACATACACAAATATACATATGTACATACACATATAAATACTTTCAATAAAATATCATCCTTTCTAGTTTTTCTTATTTCAAGACAGGCATCTAACTCAATATTAGCAGTGAAACAAAAGTTCTCATTCACTGTGAAAATACAATCCAACATTTCATTTTATGTCTCCATGCCTCTGCACAGATTGTCTCCCACTGCTAGAATGAACTCCTTCCTCACATTTAACTCTTCTCCCTAGTTTCCTTCAAAGTTCAGTTAAGATGACACCTCATAGTCAAGCCTAAATAAGAATCCTCTAGTTAACACTATCTTCTTCTCAAATTACTTCAGTTTTTCCATGTAGAATGAAAGCTCCTTGGGGGCAAGTGGTTCCTTTTGGTTTTTTTGGTACCTTGGTCTATGTTGGTGAAGTGAACTACAAGTCCAGAAGAACTGACCTAAGCCCTTACTCTAACCCATACTGGCTATAGGATTCTGGGCAAAGATTTACCTTCTCAGTGCCCCGGGCAATTCTCTAAGACCATAGATTACAAAGAAAGTGCGAATGACCTTCAGTGACTAACAGAACCTCCTTATAATGAGAATAACTTCAGTGACTAACAGAACCTCCTTATAATAAGAAACGTTTGTTGGATTGAGTTGAATATACCTATATGCTGTTTTTCTCAGCCTTGGACCACTAGGACATGATGGAAATTCAAAGGCAAGAAATAAAAGTAAAAGAATTTAACTAACCACATTTGTTTTAAAGAAAGCAAACAGAAATTCACAACCTCGAACACATCCATCAGATCCCTCTCTAAAACTGCTTCCTGGGACTGGTCCAAAATCTTATCCACTATCATGGGAATTCTCAAACCTTCTCTTCAACTCTTAGAATTTTGATTAGATTAAATAATCTTTTCTTCTGCACTATGGCCACTGATCATATGGTATTTTTGCAATACAATTTCATCCATGGGATCATGGTCATCAAATAAAAACTGCCTCCCCATTCCTACTTTTTAAAAAGCATATTATTTGTTTTTATTTCAATTACTATCTTTTTAAATTTCACCAAAAGTTTCTTCATAGTAACATGAGCCCAGGTTTCCCGTCTAAAGACAGCTCTTTTAGGCCTAACCACTTTTCCATCAGTTGAATGAGGTTTTATAGACATGGCTGCTTCCACTTCAGTCATATATAAAAGTATTACAAAACCAAATGCTCTCAATTTTTTGCTTGCAAGATCCCTCACAGTCTGTGAGTTTCCTCCATTATTTACTGTATTTTCTCAAACCATCTTTTACTGATTCCAAACTCAGACCTCTAAAGAACAATTTATGGAACTATTCCTTATTTTTTTCTATGTGGAATCAGTTGCCTTAACCCAATTCTACACAGTTAAGCAGTGAGAGACTGGAGCAGAGTTAAATGTAGATACGAAGGCAAGGGCATAGTGGAGGATATTGAGGAGGAAAAGGACGAGACAACATAGGCCATGGCTGAGATGATTTGATTTTTTTTAAAAAGAAATAAATTTCCTGATCATTTTACTATACTTACAGACTGATACAGTGCAATAAAAGTAGAATTATTTGGTCATCCAGTTCAATGGACAAAGATTCTATAAGTATAGGGATAATTTCTTAAGTTTTGGGAAATTTGTTTACTTAGGAATTTTTAAAAAGTTAAATATTTAGAAAATTATCAAAATTTTAACAAAGAGATTGAGTTTAACAAATTTCTTGGGTCCCCCAGAAAATCAACAGAATGTTTTATTATTATTATGGTAAGCCCATGATAATTTCTGAAATCAAGTGGTAAATATAAGAAGTAAATCATTCATTAGTCAATAGGAAATAGAGAATTTCCATAAATAATATGGACAAAAGATTATACAGTTTTTACTCATTCAAAATTTTGACTTGGAAGTCAAAATATTTTTTTAAAATGGCAATACTCTTAAAACCTTACCTGCTAACCTCTTCATCCAAGCTCCTTCATCAATACCCAGGTTGTTATAAATTATTTTCAATATGTTCCCTAGAAGTGTGTTCATGTGTTCTGAATCCAAGGCTGTGCAGCATGTGTCTGCCCTGTCAGGGTTGTTTTCAGGCCCATGTTCCCACCATCGGGACATA
The DNA here is from genome assembly GCA_023548195.1 of Bettongia penicillata ogilbyi. Taxonomy (NCBI): domain Eukaryota; kingdom Metazoa; phylum Chordata; class Mammalia; order Diprotodontia; family Potoroidae; genus Bettongia; species Bettongia penicillata. The sequence continues at coordinate 2,017,098 of JAJHZJ010000366.1, forward strand.
TAGCTACAAAGCATGGGCAGTATCACTTCCATGACATGTGGCATTTGTGTGTAGCGAATTCCAGACTCGGCAAGTTCCACAATTTCATCCATTAGCTTCTCCAAAGACGGTATATTTGGACAAACTTCTTCCACACTAGTTGGCAAATTGAGAGCTAGACAAAAACATTTTTGAAGTGTTCAAAGAAGGAAATATAGATGGTGCATATACTCTTTATTCTATGCAATTATGGATCTTTTCCTTTCTCTCTCCTCTGCTCTATGAAATACAGCACACAGCTCTTGTTTTAAAGGGCTTACAAAAAATATGTAGGTAGAACATAAAAAATTAAAAGGTAAAATTTACAAATTACACGTGCTTACAGGTTAATTAAATAATATACCAATAGGCAAGTTAAGAAGAAATATTACAGTTGATGAGAATGATATTTTACTCCTCTTATTCAATATAAAAATATTTGTTACATAAAATATATTTGTCTGTTACTCTGAGAGGTTAAGTTACTTGGCCAGAAGGTAACACATATAAAAGTCAGAACTTAAACCCATCAAGGCCAGCTCTCTACTAAAATATACTGAAAGCAGTCAGCATAAACAAGGGAAAGGTAAATATAGACCTTTATAAATAGGCATGTAGACCCAGAAGTGTCACATTTATAGCACTTTAAGTTAGATGAAGTTATTCAGATAAGAATCAAAAAAAGAAAGAAATCATTCATAACCAGTAAAATATATAAAATGAACAAATGAAAACACTGTTTAGATTCATTAGTTGTAGAAGCATATACTATCAATCAATCAATAAGTGCCAGAGAACATGTTAAATACTGGGGTACATATGCAAAGAATGAAATAATCCTTATTTTGAAGTAGTTTATATTCTCACAGGGAAGATAACTACATATATAAACACATGACTAACAAATATAAAGAGAATAAATACAAACAAATACACAGTAGTTAAATACAATATAGTCCAGGAGGGAGGCTGTTAGGAATTGTAGGGATTAGGAAAGGCTCCACGCAGAAGGTGGTGATTGAGTTGAATCTTGAAGGAAGAGAAAAATTCTATGACACAATGCTAAGGAGGATAATTTGAGGCACAGAAAATGGCCAGTAGAAAGGCACTGAGATAGGAGATGGAGTGTGGTTTGTGAGAAACAAAAGAGTAAAGAATAATGTACAATGAGGCTAGAATCGTAATTTGAGGCAGGGTTATGAAGGGTTTTAAAGGTGAGGTAAAATTCATAGGTAGAAAAGATAACATAAATCTATTCATCAGTAGCTTCATATCTCAAAATAATGTGCTTTAAAATTTTATTTTTACCTGTTCTTTCTCTTGCAGACTTAGTGTTATAGATTGAATATGTGTTATGTTTGTTCAGATGTGTTTCCAAAAAAGCCACAGGGAAAGCACCAGCAAATGCAGCCAGGCATTCTCCTAAAGCAGACCGCTGCCTGTAAGCATAATATGCATATATTAATATATTAAACATAAGTGTATATATAGTTATGGTTATTATAGTTACAGATATAGCATGTAGTTAAGATGAAATATTATGAAGCACTTTATGAACTTTAAAACTTCACAGTTCATAGAAGATATTTCTATAATTGTGTAGCTTCAAAATTCATTAACTGAAAAATACAGAAGAGTAAAGGGAAGGGAACAAGCATTTATTAAGTTCTTACAATGTGTCAGGTACTATGCTACGTGTTTTACAAATATTATCTCATTTAATCCATATGAAACCTTGTAAAGTACATGCTATCATCATCCCCATTTTACAATCTAGGAAACTGAGGCAGATATATTAAGTGACTTGTCCAGGGTCACACAGGTAATATCAGAGGTTAGATCAGAACTAGGATTCCTGACTCCAGCTCCAGCCCTCTATCCAATGTGTAATCTTGCTTCCTCAGCAGCAAAGAAATACTTTGCATTGCTATGGATGAAAAACATTATGTATTTAAAATGATATCTCACGATGGAGAAGAGAAGCAACAGATACAGTATTACAGTAAAAGAATGACCACTGAAATCTCTTTAAGTTCAGAAATCTGTGTGTGCATGAACTAGCCTATGGAGAAAGAGCTATCACATAAAGGATGGATATATGGGTAAAACCCAGGAAGATAAAACTGATACAGTTTTAATAAACTGTCATAATTCAGTAATAATGCTATGCAGTACTAAAACACAAATAATTTTGCTAGCCTTTGAAATTATCAGCAAAACCACAATTACTTTTTTCTTTTAATGGGAAAGTATATAAATTACAAGGAATAGTACTCCTTATTTGGCAAGAACAAGAACTTAAGAAAAGTAGAAAGCAATAAGGAAAAATTATGGGGTAATATCTTACACTGTATACCATAGTAAGTTCAAAATCAATATGCAACCTGAAAATTAAAAGTCATAACATAAAAAAAATTGTAAAGAACCAGATTGAGTACCTTTCACAGGTAGGTCTAAAGATAAAGTTCTTAAGCAAACAAGGGCTAGAAGTGATCACGAAAGATAAACTAGATAATTACAATTTTGTGACATTGAAAAGCAACTGTTCAAAAGAATTTAATGTATCTAGGACAAGAAGAGATGTTGCAAATGGGGAAAAATCTTTTTATCATATATATCAAGTAAAAACTATGTTATCTAAGGTATAATGAATTAATACTAACACAAAAAACTTAGAGATTCCCCTATGGTAAAAGACATGAACAAACAGATCTCAAAATAACTGCAAACTTTTAACAATAGATGGCAAACACGACAACAGATTTGACAAGTTAATGCCGGTGGAAACTCAGGCACACTAATTCACTATTGGGGGAGCTTTTAATTAGTTCACCCATTCTGGAAAGCAATTAGGAATTATATGAAGAGAGTGACTGAAATATCCATACCCTTTGATCCAATAACACATTGCTAAGCAAATAACCCAAGATTAAAGAAAAAAAGGCTCAACATAAATAAAATATTTACAGCAGCATCTTTTTTGTAGTAGTAGGTCTAGAAAGAAATTAGATGTCCCTTCATTGGGGAATAACTAAACAAACTGTAGTGAATGAATATAATGGGATATTGCTGTTTTTTAAAAGATGGTGAATATGGAGGAGGCAAAGAAACATGGAACACTTATATGAACAAATAAAAATTGAAGAAAATATAGCCAAGAAAACAATATATTCAATAATGTAAATGGAAAGAACAAAAATAAAAATCAACCCTGTGTAATTACCCCACATATCCCTAAAGAAGTGATCTGAAAATGCACATCTCTTAGTTAGCGAGGGACAGGAAGGGACAGCATGAAACACTACCTATACTTTTATACTTGATTTTAGTATGAGTTGGTTTTGCTGAAATACTTCAAAAAATTACTTTGGTTTGTGGAAGGGGAGAGATATATTTGGAAAGGAAAGTGATATAAAAAACAAATCAGCAATATTTTAAAAGAAAAATAAATAAGAGAAATGAGGCATTCACCAATAAAAGCTGTAGAGGTCTGCCCTCAGTTAAGTACTTATCTAGGAGAAAAACTATTAGGGCTTACATTTTTCTAACATAGGCAATGCACTTCTTTTTTTGTTTTTACATATGATGTCATGTAAAACGTATTTCCATTATTAGTCACGTTGCAAAAGAAAACAAACCAAAACAAATCAAACAAAACCAAGAAAAAAAGTAAAAAAAAAAAAAGTATATTTCAATCTGCATTAAGACACTACAGTTCCTTCTCTGCATGTGGTCAGCTTTTTCCATCATGAATCCCTTAGAACTATCTTAGATCATTATATTGCTGAGAATAGCCAAGTCTATCATAGTTGATCATTACACAGTGCTACTGTTTCTTTGTGCAATGTTCTTCTGGTTCTGCTCACTTCACTCAGCATTAGTTCATGTAAGTCTTTTCAGGTTTTTTTTAAAATCTGCCTGCTCATCATTTCTCATAGAACAATAATATTCCATTACATTCACATACCACAACTTGTTCAGCCATTTCACAATTGACAGACATCCCATCAATTTCCTATTCTTTGCCACCACAAAAAAGAGCTGCTATATTTTTGCATATAGGGGCCCTTCCCCTCTTTTATGATATCTTTGGGATATAGACCTAGTAGTACAATTACTGGATCAAAGAGTATGCATAGCTTTATAGCACTCTGGGCATAGTTCCAAATTTCTCTATAGAATGGTTGGATCACTTCACAACTGTGTCAACAATACATTTTGTGGGGGTGAAGTAGAAAGATGCACATCCTCTAGCTCTTCCCCCACAGCCCATAAAATACCTGCAAAAAATGACTCTAAACAAATTCTAGAGCAGCAGAAGCCACAAAATGACAGAGTGAAAGAGATTTCCAGCCCAAGGTAGCCTGGAAGGCCAACTGGAAAGGTCTGTCACATACGGCACATAGGAGTGGAGTTCAGTCCACAGAGCCCAGCCCAGACTTGGCCACATAGCACCAGGAGGAACAGGACCTGAACATGCTTCGAGGCAGAATCCCCTCAACCCACAAATGCCAAAGACAGCTTCAAAAGTCAGTGAGAAAGCTTTTTAATCTGGGTGAGAAAGGAGCAAGGTCCTCCCCCTACCCCAGGCCTAGACAGTGAAAGCAGCTGTGGTGGCAATAGCAGCTCATTTTTGGAGTCCTCAGCCTAAAATCCCTGGGGGAACTGAGGTGCTGATCTAGCAGGTTCTACATTAAGGGATCAAAGTGCTTGGAATACGGTATTCCAGAAGTCAAAGGAACTGGGGTTAAAACCAAGAATCACCTACCGAACAACACTGAGTATAATACTTCAGGGGAAAAAATGGTTATTCGATGAAATAGAGGACTTTCAAGCATTCTTGAGGAAAAGACCAGAGCTGAATAGAAAATCTTTCAAACACAAGAATCAAAAAAAGCATGAAAAGGTAAATAGGAAAGAGAAATCATAAGGGACTTACTAAAGTTGAATTGTTTACATTCCTACATAGAGAGATAATATTTGTAACTCTTGAAACTTTTCTCAGTATTTGGGTAGTTGGAAGGATTTTATACACACACACACACACACACACACACACACACACACACACACACACACACACATAGACAGAGAGCACAGGGTGAGTTAAATAGGGAGGGATCATATCTAAAAAAATAAAAATAAGGGGTGAGAGAGGCATATATTGGGAGGAGAAAGGAAGAAACTGAATAGGGCAAATTATCTCTCATAAAAGAGGCAACAAAAACTTTTTTCAACGGAAGGGAAAAGTGGGGAGGTGAGAAGGACAAAGTGAAGTTTATTCTCATCACATTTGACTTAAGGAAGGCATAATATGCACTTTCAATTTGGTATAAAAATCTACCTTACACTATAGGAATGTAGAGAAGAAGGGGATAAGGGTAGGGGGGAATGATGGAAGGGAGGGCAAATGGGAGGAGGAAATTAGAAGTAAACACTTTTAGGGAAGGACAAGGTCAAAAGAGAGAATAGAATAAATGGGAGGTAGAATAGGATGGAGGGAAATGTAGTTAGTCTTACACAACATGACAATTATGGGAGTCATTTGCAAAACTACACATATATAGCCTGTACTGAATTGCTTGTCTTCTCAGTGAGGATGTGTGGGGAGGGAGGAAGGAAGAGAAGTTGGACCTCAAAGTTTGAGAAACAAATGTATAGAACTGTTTGTACATACAACTGGGAAATAAGAAATACATGTAATGGGGTATATAAATTTACCTTGTCCTATAAGACAAGAAAGATGATGGGGGTAAGGGAAGAGAGGGCAGACTGGGGGAAGGGTTAATCAGAATGCTCAGCATTTTGGGGTGGGGGAAGGGGAGAGATGGGGAGAAAATCTGGAATTCAAAATATTTTTGAAATGAATGTTTAAAACTAAAAATAAATAAACATTAAAAAACAATGCATTACACTGTTTCAATTTTTCCCTATCTTCTTGAACATTTATTATTTTCCTTTTCTGTCATATTAGCCAATCTGATAGGAGTGAGGTGGTACCTCAAAGTTGTTTTAATTTTCATTTCTCTAATCAATAATCATTTAGAGCATTTTTTTCATATAATTCTAGATAGCTTTAATTTCTTGATCTGAAAACTTCCTGTTCATATCCTTTCACCATTTATCAATTGGGGAATGCTTACATCACCACTTGTTCAACCATTCCCCAACAGACAGGCATCCC